>JAPXFY010000024.1:45217802-45242802 GCA_030674185.1 Monoplex corrugatus
GTAGATAGATATAATTGTAACAAAATTTCAATCAAGTTTTAACAGAGTCAAAAGGTAAACTAGAACTAGGCTGACGAAAACTAAATTTTAGAAATATGTCTTGATCTATCTCTTGCAAGCGAGAAACAAAGCCTCAGTTTGTCAAAGTGTAAATTTCTGTCTCATCAAGGAAAACAAATTCATCATCATCACCATCATCATCATCATCATCATCACGTGCCCAGTCGCATGGCGTTGGCGATCATGGCCCTCCATACGAATCTATCCTTTGTCCCACCCTCTCTGTCTTCATCTACTGCACAAGTCCGTCCACTATTTTCTCCCTGGGTCTACCTGGTGCACTTTTTCCCTCCAGCTTTCCTGTTGTGATCAGGTACTCTAATTTCTCTCGCCTTCTAGGCTAATTTAAATGACCTACAAATGCTCCTTGTCTTTTCCTGATCTTGTTCATTAATTTTTTTTGTTTTATACCTGCCTCCTTCAAGACTGTATTATTTGTTTTCTTTGCTGTCCATGGAACTCTTTAACATTCTTCTTACAAATCACATTTTCAGCTGCCTCAGTCTTGACTTGACTGTACACAAAGTACTGTTGCCTAGATGTATCTTTTTTACGAAACTGTTTGAGATCTGAAACCACTTCAAACGATGGAATGCATTCTGAAAAATTCACAAAGGTTTGATTCGCCGTCTTGCTTCGAAATGAAGACCCAAGACGGCTGCCATGTTTCTGTACACGTAATTATATTTTTTACGTCACATGCAGTTAGAACAGGAAAGCTGGAGGGGAAAGAGAGCACCAGGCAGACTCAGGGAGAAAATATTGGACGGACTTGCAAGGTGACTGAAGATAGAGAGGGTGGGAGATCTACTTGCCGCAACATGGGATAGACGCATATGGAGGGCCATGATCGCCGACACCATGCAACAGGGCACATGATGATGATGATGATGATACAGTTGGACTCCGTCTTCAGAAAGGGAGATCAAGAGCAAATAAAATGAAATTCAAAAAAAATTTCATTGCTAATTTTTTTTAAAGCGCTTTTCGATGAATATGTAAGAATAATTGTTTGGGATCACAATACCTAACTTTTGTCTTCATTATGTATTCATCAGTTTCTTACAATTCAGGTTCTTTCAGAAATGGAAGATGTTCATAAACAATCACGGTACAAAACTTTTGCCATCATACATATTTACCATTTTCTTAAATTTCAGCTTCGTTCGAAAGTGGAAGATGCTCACAAACAACTTTTTTCTTCTTTGTTGTGATATTATCTTTGCTGCTAATCTCAAAGCGTTGCACATTAATAACCACATATTGTAGAGGAACATTTAAAATAAGTATAGAAAACAACCAGTCGCCGTGGTGTAGGGGTTAGCGCAAAGGACTACCGACTGGAAGGCTGTGGGTTCGAATCCTCATCAGTCCCTTCAAAAATCATTGTGGGATTTTTCGGCTCTAACAGGTTTCTACCCAGAGTTTGGCGTGCCATGGGCTCATTGGGAAGACTGGGACCACACAGTCGAGTCTCATCCACTTCACGGACACGTCATTGAGGGTGTTGCTCAAATCTTCTGACCAGCACCGCAGGTGTCTGTATCTCTCGGGCCTGATTGACGTAAGATCACAAACAAACAAACACCAAATACAAAAATTAGAAGAAAAAGACTGAAACTTCGCTGCTGCTTCTTTCAGTGTGAGAAAAGGACTTTTGTATTTAGTTTTGTTTGTGATCTTATGCTTGACAAAGGCCAAGATTGGTTGTATCAAATACGCGTTCTGATTCTTTTTTCGTGATTTTTTTTTCTAGTCCTATTTTCTTGAGCTCGGGCAGTCACACTTGTTTTGGATTTCATGTTTTATTGTAGTTTATTTTTATAACTTATTTAACTTTGCATATCTCGTGGTTTGTTGCTTCCATAATGGCTGTAGGAGCAGCCTCCTACATATTTGCTTTGCGTTTGTCCACCTCTGGCATTCAATGCTTTTATAAAGCGCTTAGGATTTCTTATGAAATACTGTGCTGTGCAAATAGTCATTATTTCCAGGAATAGGAGTTGATAAGAGTTAAAAACAATGTGCCAAATAAGACGATTTTGTGTAGTCAGCTTGAAAGCCGCGAAGCTTGATAGCACGAGCAGTAAGTAATGCGGGAAAAAAAAAACAACAAACAAACAAAAAACAAAACAAAAAAAGCAAAAAAAAAAAAAAGGCAAACAAAAAACAAACAAACAAAAAACCAGGACAGCAGCCATCCTTTTGCAAGATTGTGTGTGTGAGCGTGCGTGCGTATGTGCACGTGGGTGGATTGTTTCTTTAGTGTTTTATTTTATTATTGTGAGGTTTTATATCTTCATCGCCGTGTTTCCATGTGAACGTGACTTTTGCATTTTTTTGTATACTACATCGTTATTTTTAATGAAGCTAAAGTATTCTCTGTTTTACAGTCATTCCTAGAGAGAGAGAGAGAGAGAGAGAGAGAGAGAGAGACAGACAGACAGACAGAGAGAGACAGAGAGACAGAGAGAGACAGAGACAGAGACAGAGAGACAGAGACAGAGAGCTGGAGAGAGAGAGAGAGAGAGGGACAGAGGGAGAGAGAGAGAGACAGAGACAGACGGACACAGAGAGGTCAAGAGAGGCCGAGAGAGAGGTTGAGAGATGTCGAGAGAGAGGTCGAGAGAGGTCGAGAGAGAGGGTGAGAGAGAGAGGAGAGAGAGAGAGAAAGAGAGAGAGAGAGAGAGAGAGAGAGAGAGAGAGAGAGGAGACGAGAGAGAGAGGAGAGAGTAGAGAGGACTAGATAGATAGATAGAGATGAGATAGATAGATAGAGAGTAGTAGAGAGAGAGAGAGAGAGAGAGAGGAGAGAGAGAGAGAGAGAGAGAGAGAGAGAGAGAGAGAGCATGCCCTATAAATATCCGATTCCTGTCGATGTTTTATACACACACACACACACACACACACACACACACAACACCACACACACACACACACACACACACACACACACACACACACACACACACACACACACACACACACTTACAGACAGACACACACACACACACAAACACACACACACTCTTGCACACACACGTACACGCTCACGCTCACACACACACACACACATACACACACACGGACATACACTACACACACACGCACACACACACACACGACACACACACACATGAAAGAGAGAAAGAGGAAAAATGATAGAAAGAAAGAGGAAAGAAAGAGAAAGAGGAAAGAAAGAAAGAGGAAAGAAAGAGAGAGAGGGAAGAAAGAGAAAAGAAAGAAAGAAAGAGAAAGAAAGAGAAAGAGGAAAAGAGAAAGAGGAAAGAAAGAAAAGAAGAAAGAGAAAGAGGAAAGAAAGAAAGAGGAAAGAAAAAGAGGAAGAGAGAAGAGAAAGAAAGAGAAAGAGGAAAAGAAAGAGAAAGAAAGAAAGAAAGAGGAAAGAAGAAAGAGGAAGAAGAGAAAGAGAAAGAAGAAGAAAGAGGAAAGAAAGAAAAGAGGAAAGAAAGAGAAAGAGGAAAGAAAGAGAAAGAGGAAAGAAAAGAAAAGAAAGAAAGAAAGAGGAAAGAAGAGAAAGGAGAAGAAAAAAGGGAAAGAAGAGAAAGAGAGAAGAGGAAGAAGAGAAGAAAGAGGAAAGAAGAGAAAGAGGAAAGAAAGAGAAAGGAAAGAAGAAAGAGGAAAGAGAAAGAAAGAGAGGAAAGAAAGAAAGGAAAGAAAGAAAGAGGAAAGAAAGAAAAGAGAAGAAAGAGAAAGAAAGAAAGAAGAAAGAGGAAAGAAAGAAAGAGAAAGAAAGAAAAGAGGAAAGAAAGAAAGAGGAAAGAAAAGAAAGAGGAAAGAAAGAGAAGAGGGAAAGAAAGAGAAGAGAAAGAAAGAGAAAGAGAAAGAAAGAAAGAGGAAAGAAAGAAAGAGGAAAGAAGAAAGAGGAAAGAAAAGGAAAGAGGAAAAGAAAAAAGAAGAAAGAGGAAAGAAAGAAAGAAAGAAAGAGGAAAGAAAGAAAGAGAAAGAAAAGAGGAAAGAAGAAAGAGGAAAGAGAAAGGGAAAGAAAAGAAAGAGGAAAGAAGAGAAAGAAGAAAGAGGAAAGAAAGAGAAGAGGAAAGAAAGAGAAAGAGAGAAAGAAAGAGGAAAGAGAGAAAGAAAAAGAAGAGGAAGAAAGGAAAGAGGAGAAAGAGAAGAAAGAAAGAGGAAAGAAAGAGAAAGAGGAAAGAAAGAAAGAGAAAGAAAGAAAGAGAAAGAAAGAAAGAAAGAGGAAAGAAAGAAAGAAAGAAAGAAAGAGAAGAAGAGAAAGAAAAGAAAAGAAAGAGAAGAGGGAAAGAAGAAGAAGGGAAAGAAAGAGAGGAAAGAAAGAAGAAAGAAAAGAAGAAGAAGAGGAAGAAGAAAGAGAAAGAGAAGAAAGAAAGAGAAAGAAGAGAGGAAAGAAAGAAAGGAAAGAAGAGAGAAAGAGAGGAAAGAAAGAAGAAAAGAGAAGAAAAGAGAGAAAGAAAGAGGAGAAGAGAAAGAAAAAAGGAGAAGAAAGAAAGAAGAAAGGAAAAAAAGAAGGGGAAAAGATTAGGGAAAAGGAAAAAGCAAAACCAAAGGAAAACTGATTGACAAAAAGTGGATGAAGCAGGCGGCGGAGGGTAGGGTTAAGAAAACAAGCAGAAGAAAGGGATCTTCTCACTGAAGACAAGTCAAGGTAAACAAGGTCATAGAGTGTAAGAAGGGTGGCTGAGAGGAAGGAACCACTTGACACGGCTCATTTCCATGGCTACGTGCCGGAAAGGGGTATGTGCCTTTCTTCTTCCTTTTGTCACACAACATTCTGGCAGCTCACATCGATTTTCTCTGTCTGTCTGTGTGTGTGTGTGTCTGTGTGTATGTGTGTCTGTGTATGTCTGTCTCTCTGTCTCTGTTTCTCTGTCTCTCTCTCTCTCTCTGTCTGTCTCTGTCTGTCTCTCTATCTCTGTTTCTCTGTCTTTGTCTGTCTCTCTCTTGTGTGTTTGTCTACCTCTCTGTCTGGCTTTTTCTCTGTCTGTTTCTCCGTCTCCCTGTCTCTCTGTGTCTTTCCGTCTGTCTGTTTATCTGTCTTGTCTGTCTGTCCGTTTGTTTGTCTCGCTCTCTGTGTCTTTCTCTGTTTCTGTCTGTCTATCCTCTCTCTTGTCTGTCTGCCTGTTTCTCTGTCTCTGTCTGTCTGTCTTGTTTGTCTCTCTGTCTGTCTGTGTCTCTCTGTCCCTATCAGTCTGTCTGTCTGTCTCTGTCTGTCGGTCGGTCTCTCTGTCTCTCTTTCTCTCTCTCTCCCTGCGTCTCTGTCTCTGTCTGTCTGTGTGTCTCTCTCGCTTTCTCTCTCTGTCTCTGTCTGTCTGTCTGTCTTTGTCTTTCTCTCTATGTCTGTCTCTCTTTGTCTCTGTCTGTCTGTCTCTTCTCTCTCTCCTATAAAACAAACAAACAAACAAAAAACAAACAAGCAACAACAACAAGGACAACAACAAAACCACAAATCTGTGAGCTGGAGACCTTTTTCGAAAAAGCCGTGGACTCAACGTCTGATGTGTCAAGTTTGACGCCACTGTGTAAGGTAAACGCTGGTTTGTTCGCTGTCCAGTCTTACTGCTTCCACCATTCTGATGGTGTCCGTTTACTTTCATACGGCTTGTTCACCTCCTCACTCCATAACCTCGCCAGCGCTTAGCGTGATGCGCAGGATCAAGGAGTTTGTCAGATAAATGGCTGGTGTATTTGGGTTGAGCGCATATGGAACTGTCTGAGTATTAGCAGTCCCTCTGGCACAAACTGCACGAGAAACCCTCGATTCCTGCACTTCTTCTATCCCTTTTAGACGTCCGCTGGAGAGAGAAGAAGGAAGAAGCAGGGGGGCACTGAAAAGGTGGGGAGAAGAAAGGTCAACACGCCATATTTGTTCATCTAATGTAAGGTCAGAAAGAAAGCCAAGATTCTCTCCCACTATCATCATCATCAAATGCCCTGCCACATGGCGTTGGCGATCATGGCCCTCCATATGTATATATCCTTTGTCGTTCGCTGCAAGTACTTCTCCCACCCTGTATGTCTTCATTCATTGCACAAGTTCGTCCAATATTTTCTCCCCGGATTTACCTGGTGCTCTTTTTTCCATCCAGCTTTCCTGTTGTGACCAGGTGCTTTAATTTCTCTTGCCTCATAAAATATCCTATAAATGTTGCTTGTCTTTTCCTAATCTGCTTCAAAAGTTGGGAATAGGGGGTTGGTGTAAGATAAATTGGGGAAGGGGGTAATAGAGGGTATTTGGGATTGTTTGGGTTGTGAAGCTGGTGTAAGCGTATAAACAGGTGTTGTGTTTAAGAAGTGGTAGGGAAGTGTTTTGGTTGGATTAGCGTTGGATACTGACGCCGGGTGGAGATGAGGTCATAATCAGTTTGGTTATGAGGTGGGATTCTTAGAGTCTGCGTTCAAACTGATCATCGTGTGTTTGCCACAGTGCCGTGACTTGGATATGTCTGATGCTGTGGTTGGTTTTGTGGAAATGTATGGCAGCTGGATTTTTGGTGGTTGTGGCGGATGTCGGCAAGATGTTCTGATATACGGTCACTGAGTTGTTTCTCCTGTGTAGAATTGATTGCACAAGTTGCACTGAATGGCATAGATTATATTGGAGGTTTGGCACGAAATTTATGTTTTATTTGAAATGAACCTTTTGGACCTTGAAGGGATATGGAGGAGTTGATGTGTGGACAGGTTTTACAATTACTGTTGGAGCACAGGAAGGTGCCTGGCGTGGTGGTAGTAGAGGTTTGGCGGATTTGGGATCTTACCAGTAGGTCTCTCAACTTTTTGTCTCGTTTGTATGCAAATTAGGGATTGGCTTGGAAAATGTGGTCTCACATATGCATATACATACACACACGGATATACATACATGTAGAAGTACACAAATACAGATATATAAAAGCGAGAAAGGTGGGAAACGTAAAAGCTCAATACTGAACCAGACTCCGTAGTGTAATGGTTAGCGCAACGGACTACCGACTGGAAGGTTGCAGGTTCGAATCCCCATCAGTCCCTTCAAAAGTCATTGTGGGATATTTCGGCTCTAACCGGCTCCTTCCCAGAGTCAGGCGTGCCATGGGCTCATTGGGAAGACTGGGATCATACAGTCGAGTTTCATCCACTTCATGGTCGCGTCAGTAAGGGTGTTGCTCAAATCTTCTGACCAGCACCGCAGGTGTTTGTATCTCTCGAGCCTGGTTGACGCCAGGATATATGGTGATAGTAAGCGTAGAGTACAACCTTTCCACGCCGACTCAATCCTAGAGGGAACTCCATAGCATCATGATTATCATCCTCATCGACATCATCATCATTGCATTGTAAAAACTGTGCCAGCTTCTGTGCATTAAGGTGGCGTAGAAAATGGGACGGAGAAAAAAAGATGAGCACAAAGGTAACTCCCCCATTCCCTGAGTGCCATGATCCTAAAAAATATATCAGAAATATACCATTACCAAGAGATCTCTATGGTCCGGTCCTTGCAGTAGCACACCCACACATGTACCCCAAATAGGAATATGGAATTAGGAACAAATGAAATGGGGTAAAGGTAAAGTACGTGAGCACAGGGGAGAGCGAGCGGGAATAGAGGAGTGGAATGTCAGGGTCCCAGATTTGCTACAGTGGCCGACAATATAGAGGTTTTGTTTGTTTGTTTGTTTTAAATTTATAAATAGGCTGCGAAATGGACGGGCCAAATGCGCATGAGCAACAAATCGAAGCCACTGCATCGTCCCAGTCTCCCCTGAACACAGACAGCTCAGAAAGATTTATAAGGGCACGAGTGGGTAATGTGCTGGTGTGTTGAGGGTAGGGGTTTGACAAACACGTTCCTTTTCTCATTACAGTTCTTCCATTTACAACTCTTGTAAATTCTAATTCTTGCATCAGTCTTTCTTTTTCAAGGGCATGGCAAAATTTTCCTTTCCTTTTCTTGCAATTCTTCTATTTTGCACATTTGTAAATTCTAATTCATGCAACAGTTTTTCTTTCTTAAGGACAAGTCAGCTTTTTGTTTTCTTTTATTGACAATTCTTCTTCCATTTTATCCTTTTCTAAAATCTAACTTATGCAACAATTTTTCTTTTGCCAGGGCGAGTCAGTTTTTTCCTTTTCCTTTTTCTCTATCTTGTTTAGTTCTCTCTTTTTGTAGATGTGTTTTCGCTGTCTTTTCTTTCAGCCTCATCTGTTTGTCAAGGGACATGATCAATGGATGTGTTGACTTGTTCCCCCTTATATCCCAGGCTTTCTATTTTTTGGCATCTGTCTCAAACATCTCGTCCAACAGAGTCATGGTACGATCATGCTTGCAAATCAAGTGCCAGAAACTTCCATTTAAACCTTGTATAAAGTGGACCACACCAAAGTCAGTTCATTTCGATGAATCTTTTGTACTTCGTCATCAACTTCTCAAGTGCATCTGCGTCATGAAAATTGATATGGATTTATGATAATGATTATGACAAAAATGATGATGATTAAGTTGATGATGATAAGATGATGATGATGATGATGATGATGATAGTAATGTAGTAGTAGTAGTAGGTCTCCCTCGGTCATGGCTGATCATGGACAAAGTACATCCGTTCTAATGTCTAGATGGGCTGTCTGCTTGGTCCAAGCAGCGTCGCCTGTGACTGTACAGACCAATGCGAGAGAGGCAGTCTCTGTCGCAGCGGTCGCATGTGTATGCTGATGCTGGTCTGTTGGCTGTCATCCCTTTTCTGCGAACTCGGTTTTCTGCTGCAGCAGCTGACAGTTTGTCCTCACCAATCCGCAGCTGTTTCTTGAGAGTGGTTCTCCTGCTGTTGCGGTTGTCTGCGAGGTCCTCCCAGGACTCAGTGTTGATCTCCAGCGCCTTCATGTCACGTTTGCAAACGTCTTTGTATCTCAGCTGTGGGCGGCCAATGTTTCTCTGCCCTGTGGCAAGCTCACCATAAAGGATGTCTTTTGGGATGCGACCATCTTTCATGCGGCGAACGTGGCCCAACCAGCGCAGCCGACGCTGTCTCAGCATTATACGCATGGTTGGGAGGCCAGCGCGGGTCAGGACTTTGGTGTTGGTCACCTTGTCTTGCCAGGAAATGCCGAGTATGCGCCGTAGGCTTCTCAGGTGGAAGGTATTGAGCCTTTTCTCCTGATGAGCATGCGTGGTCCACGCCTCGCTGGATAGTAATGATAGTATTCATAATAATCATAGTCAATTTGTCCATTTTTGCGGGGAATGGGAACGGGGGAAAGAGGGTTTTCCATGTTTATACGGTAATGAAACACAAAGATAGGGGATACACATCAATGCAACATAAATATAGTTCATCAAAAATAACGTTAGATCTTAGCATAAAATTAGAAATAGGTGGTAGTGATACTACTGTTAAACATAAATTATAACACCACAACACACACACACACACACACACATACACACACGTGCACACGCACACACACGCAAAAGAAATCAAACATAGGCACACACATATGCATACTGACACCTGCATCTGCACACGTACGCGCATTAGATGGGGGAGGGCAGCATTTTATATGAAGTTTCTTCAAGGTCACAGAGACCTTGAGAAATAAAAGATCTGTATTTTCTGTGATAATTTTTTTCTATAAAAATAGCTTGACCAACTTGATAAAACAATCTTTTTTAAGATACACCTTGACACAGATAAGACTGTGAATACCATAAATAACATCTAAACGACTACAGAGAGACGACACTTAACAGCTAACCCAGAACTTTCATTTGCCAAATATTCTGAATAATGGAATAAACTATTCCCTAGAAGACAACCGACTGTCGACAAACGAATTTGCTGAACTTAAAAAAAAAGTCGAAGAAGAAGAAGAAGAAGTCAAGGACCATTGATTACATCTTTATCAATGTATTCGCGGACATACTCTGAGGAGATGTCCTAAATGTTGACCACTCCGTCCAATTTATCACGAGGGGACTTAAAAAAACTCACCTGAATACAAATTTAAACGTAACTAAGGACACCAACACATATGAAAACGGGCCTGAATTACATAAAATTTGCTTCCGCATATCTCACTTCCCTGGAATCAAAAATGCACTCAATACATTTACCCAATTTTCAATCCTAAGAGAAAGCACGTAAGACTTTATCGAACACGTAACGGTGCATGGACCAGCAAGGTAGAAAATGACAGGAAGAAATGACAGAAAGCAAAGGAGCAAGTCAGAAACAAAGTGAGTGACAGAAAAGAGGAAATTTCTGGCACAGAATTTTCAGAAGGTGGGGATACTGAAAGAGCCACCAGCACCCCATGGAGAGATAGCTGAACAAACAAACGAAGCAATCCATGCTCTGCAAAGATCTGCCACAGAATGAGATTGAGATCCGATATAATGATACATCTGTATGACATAACCATCTCTCCTATATTAATTTATGACGCTGAAATATGGTTCCCCATTACAAAAGATCTCAGTTACAATGCACAGAATTCCCTATTCAAGTTGTCAGGACAGCCTCGCTAGGCTTTCTCCCTGCTCTTCTCCCACTACAAGTGATTCACTTCCTGCTGACTCTACGCTCGATAGCGACAGTGACACACGGCAAGCAAAAGTAAGTCATCAGAGCAAGATTTTAGAATGCAGTGCGTCAGATGAAGAAATGATGGTTGATATCGACTAGGCAGAAGCTATAGATATCTGTGATCTGGATGGTGACACAATTGAAACTGTGACTGAAACTGGAGACAGATCTAAAAGATGTGTTTCTGCAGTAAATAAAATTGACGTTGTGTACAATACCAATAATATCTCCGATCTCCCTCTGATCTCCATGAAACATTACAAGTTCTGGTTGACAGGTTAGATGTCAGTATTTCAGATATGATTGCGTATATACAAGGTCTTCATATCATCATCATCATCATACATCATCATCATCATCATCATCATCATCATCATCATCATCATCATCATCATCATCATCTCTTCTTCTTCTTCTTCTCCTCCTCCTCCCTAAATTCCTTGGAGAGTCATTAGGGCACCGTACTAAAGAACTTTTCTCCAGATTCCTTCAGCTACGTCGGTTGTATCCCAAAGCCTGGGTCTCTACACATGGTTTCTCCGTCCATTCTGCAATGTTGTTAGGCCATTGGTTTTCTTCTGTCTTGTTCTCCGTGGCCCTCGCTCAACAGTTCTCTGGAGGACTGATTTAGCAAGGCACTGGATCTTGTAGCATGGCCACATCAACGTCGTTTTCTATTCTTAACTGAAGTCAGCAGATCTTCATATGGTCCAGAGGGTTGCTTGATGGTTGGCGCACTTTTTGATTGATGATATGATCAGTGTATATGATGTTTAATATTTTGCAAAACCATGACATATCATTTCCATTACTTGGATTCGTCTTTTCAAATCTGCTGTGAGTGTACATGTCTCACATGCATAGAAGAAGATGGAAAGTACCAGCGCACGTAAGAGCTTCATCTTGCACTTCATAGTGATATTCTTGTCCTTTCATACAGGTTTTAGCTTGTATGAGCTTTTGTTGTCTTTTCTGTTTTTAAGAGGATTTCTGGCTTGGATCTGTCATTGTTTATAATGGATTCCAGATAAGTGAATTGTTGTATCCAATATACAGCTACAGAAAATCGCAGATTTTGTAATAGTGATTAAGATCATATGATAGATGATTTCGGTAAGAGTGTTGGTGAGAACTTTAAGTATCTGGATCTATCGTGGAGGCCACGGTGCTAATTTATACCCGTCGATCCATTTTATCTGACCCTGCATAAGATCTCTTCAATACGGTACTCTTGTCATTATTGATATACATCATCATCATGCCGCATGGCGTTGGCGATCACGGCCCTCCATACGAACCTATCCCTTGTCGCTGCAAGTGCATCTCACACTCTCTCTGTGTCCTCAGCTACCCTGCAAATTGTACCAGTTACCTTTTATTTCCGTGATCTGGTTGCCACGTCATGAAACCACCCTGTCCTTCTGTTCCTTTAGGAATGGGGTCAAATGGCCTGATACGTTAAATTATTTTGAATGTGAATCCACTAAATATCAGAATGACTGTCTTTCTGATTGCAGACTGTTGGGGATTAACCTTTTGGCTCCAGCACCCTATAACCAATTGCAAATACTTAACCCTTTGACTTCCTCATCCTATCCACCATGATGCGGGAGTCAATGGGTTAACAGAAAGATTCTCTCATTCTTTCTCTCTCTTTCCCAGGAGGGTTGTACGGATTTTTGGACAGAGCTGTCGACTCAGCATCTTATATCTCAAATTCAGTTCCAGTCCCAGCTCGCCATATAGAAAATGGCCTGTCCGCTGCACGTTATAATATTAATGCTCAAATCATTCTACTGGTGCCAGCTTAGTCATCCAGTAAATCCCCCTCCCTGCCTGCATGCTTCGATTTCATGATCTTGCCAATACAAAAGTTTTTGCGTAGGCCTAAAGAGTCTGCCCAGTATCACTAATAGATTTGGATAGAACCCATATGGAACTGTCCCAACGTGACAAATTCATCTTGAGCAGGTCAGACGCTGTCTCTCTGTGTCTGTCGCTTTTCACTCAGGTCAGGACGATCTATTTTGGTCCCACTCGTCTCCATTGTTTCCGGTTGTCGTAAACAAGGGCAAAGAAAGGGTGTGTTGGTGCTCTCGTGGAGAAAGTTCCGTCCCTTCTGACATCAAGAGCGATAACACCTCAGACCAGGGCTACCTGCTGGGTTGTGTCAGCCCATTTTATGGGAATTCCCGGCGTGTGGAAGATAAAGTGTATTAGCAGCTGCGACATTGAAATCCACTCGTCCACTCAAAAAAAAAAAAAAAAAAAAAAGGCAAATGGGTGTTCAGCTCTTTAGTTGGTTCCTACCGGAGTTGAGCATGCTATGAGCTTATCTGAAAGACTGGGACCACACAGCCAAACCATATCCACTATACTGATGCGTTGTAAGAGCTGCTCAAATTTCCTGACCAATACTGCAGGTGTCTGTATCTCTCCGGCCTGGTTGGGGCCAGAATATGTTACGATATTTAGCGTAGAATACAGTTTTGTCACGCAGTGTCAATTCTAGATGGAACTGCACACCATCATGATCATCATCCCCATAGTCACAAAACCATGGACTATGCGTCGTTAACATTATCCTGGATTTTGTGGTCCTTCATGCTTTGACCTCGTGGTGACCTCAGTTTCGGTTCGGTCGACCGCTTCCTTGCCTGAGAGTAAGTTAAGGTTTTGTTGGGTGTCAGTGGTTCATGGGGACTGTCGTTGGAAGGGTGGGGGCATGATGGTGGTCTCCTTTCAGAAGGTGGTGGTGGAGAGGGTGTCTCTCAGTTTGTCTGACTCCATGACTGAGCGATTACTGTTGTTAGCAGGGGACTTAGCAGACAGTGTTCTAAGTAAGTTGGAGCCACACAGGCACTATTGTATTCCACCAAAGTGACCCAGCAACAGAGCACAGTCTCCTGGGGTGGGTGACTCCACGGTGGCTTGACATCTCTAATTTTCATGGGCTTCTTTGTACTGTTGGGACTTTGTCTGAATGAACTGTGTGGTTTATGGTGTGTTGAATCACTTTGAATGAACTGTGTGGTTTATTGTGTGTTGAATCACTTTGTTTGAATGAACTGTGTGGTTTATGGTGTGTTGAATCACTTTGTCTGAATGAACTGTGTGGTTTATGGTGTGTTGAATCACTTTGTCTGAATGAACTGTGTAGTTTATGGTGTGTTGAATCACTTTATTTGAATGAACTGTGTGGTTTATTGTGTGTTGAATCACTTTATTTGAATGAACTGTGTGGTTTATTGTGTGTTGAATCACTTTATTTGAATGAACTGTGTGGTTTATGGTGTGTTGAATCACTTTGTCTGAATGAACTGTGTGGTTTATTGTGTGTTGAATAACTTTGTCTGAATGAACTGTGTGGTTTATGGTGTGTTGAATCACTTTGTTTGAATGAACTGTGTGGTTTATTGTGTGTTGAATCACTTTGTCTGAATGAACTGTGTGGTTTATTGTGTGTTGAATCACTTTGTCTGAATGAACTGTGTGGTTTATGGTGTGTTGAATCAGTTTGTTTGAATGAACTGTGTGGTTTATGGTGTCTTGAATCACTTTGTCTGAATGAACTGTGTGGTTTATGGTCTGTTGAATCACTTTGTCTGAATGAACTGTGTGTTTTATTGTGTGTTGAATCACTTTGTCTGAATGAACTGTGTGGTTTATTGTGTGTTGAATCACTTTGTCTGAATGAACTGTGTGGTTTGTGGTGTGTTGAATCACTTTGTCTGAATGAACTGTGTGGTTTATTGTGTGTTGAATCACTTTGTCTGAATGAACTGTGTGGTTTATTGTGTGTTGAATCACTTTGTCTGAATGAACTGTGTGGTTTATTGTGTGTTGAATCACTTTGTCTGAATGAACTGTGTGGTTTATTGTGTGTTGAATCACTTTGTTTGAATGAACTGTGTGGTTTATTGTGTGTTGAATCACTTTGTCTGAATGAACTGTGTGGTTTATTGTGTGTTGAATCACTTTGTCTGAATGAACTGTGTGGTTTATTGTGTGTTGAATCACTTTGTTTGAATGAACTGTGTGGTTTATTGTGTGTTGAATCACTTTGTCTGAATGAACTGTGTGGTTTTATGGTGTGTTGAATCACTTTGTCTGAATGAACTGTGTGGTTTATGGTGTGTTGAATCACTTTGTCTGAATGAACTGTGTGGTTTGTGTGTGTTGAATCACTTTGTCTGAATGAACTGTGTGGTTTGTGGTGTGTTGAATCACTTTGTCTGAATGAACTGTGTGGTTTATGGTGTGTTGAATCACTTTGTCTGAATGAACTGTGTGGTTTATGGTGTGTTGAATCACTTTGTCAGAATGAACTGTGTGGTTTATGGTGTGTTGAATCACTTTGTTTGAATGAACTGTGTGGTTTATTGTGTGTTGAATCACTTTGTATGAATGAACTGTGTGGTTTATGGTGTGTTGAATCACCTTGTCTGAATGAACTGTGGGGTTTGTGGTGTGTTGAATCATTTTGTCTGAATGAACTGTGTGGTTTATGGTGTGTTGAATCACTTTGTCTGAATGAACTGTGGGGTTTGTGGTGTGTTGAATCACTTTGTCTGAATGAACTGTGTGGTTTATGGTGTGTTGAATCACTTTGAATGAACTGTGTGGTTTATGGTGTGTTGAATCACTTTGTCTGAATGAACTGTGTGGTTTATTGTGTGTTGAATCACTTTGTCTGAATGAACTGTGTGGTTTATTGTGTGTTGAATCACTTTGTCTGAATGAACTGTGTGGTTTATTGTGTGTTGAATCACTTTATTTGAATGAACTGTGTGGTTTATGGTGTGTTGAATCACTTTGTTTGAATGAACTGTGTGGTTTGTGGTGTGTTGAATCACTTTGTTTGAATGAACTGTGTGGTTTGTGGTGTGTTGAATCACTTTGTTTGAATGAACTGTGTGGTTTGTGGTGTGTTGAATCACTTTGTCTGAATGAACTGTGTGGTTTGTGGTGTGTTGAATCACTTTGTTTGAATGAACTGTGTGGTTTGTGGTGTGTTGAATCACTTTGTTTGAATGAACTGTGTGGTTTGTGGTGTGTTGAATCACTTTGTTTGAATGAACTGTGGGGTTTGTGGTGTGTTGAATCACTTTGTTTGAATGAACTGTGTGGTTTGTGGTGTGTTGAATCACTTTGTTTGAATGAACTGTGTGGTTTGTGGTGTGTTGAATCACTTTGTTTGAATGAACTGTGTGGTTTGTGGTGTGTTGAATCACTTTATTAGAATGAACTGTGTGGTTTGTGGTGTGTTGAATCACTTTGTTTGAATGAACTGTGTGGTTTATGGTGTGTTGAATCACTTTGTTTGAATGAACTGTGTGGTTTATGGTGTGTTGAATCACTTTGTTTGAATGAACTGTGTGGTTTATTGTGTGTTGAATCACTTTGTCTGAATGAACTGTGTGGTTTATTTTGTGTTGAATCACTTTGTTTGAATGAACTGTGTGGTTTATTGTGTGTTGATTCACTTTTTCTGAATGAACTGTGGGGTTTTTTTGTGTTGAATCACTTTGTTTGAATGAACTGTGTGGTTTATTGTGTGTTGAATCACTTTGTCTGAATGAACTGTGGGGTTTATTTTGTGTTGAATCACTTTGTTTGAATGAACTGTGGGGTTTATGGTGTGTTGAATCACTTTGTTTGAATGAACTGTGTGGTTTATGATGTGTTGAATCACTTTGTCTGAATGAACTGTGGGGTTTATTTTGTGTTGAATCACTTTGTTTGAATGAACTGTGGGGTTTATGGTGTGTTGAATCAATTTGTTTGAATGAACTGTGGGGTTTATGGTGTGTTGAATCACTTTGTTTGAATGAACTGTGGGGTTTATGGTGTGTTGAATCACTTTGTTTGAATGAACTGTGTGGTTTATTGTGTGTTGAATCACTTTGTTTGAATGAACTGTGTGGTTTATGGTGTGTTGAATCACTTTGTTTGAATGAACTGTGTGGTTTATTGTGTGTTGAATCACTTTGTTTGAATGAACTGTGTGGTTTATTGTGTGTTGAATCACTTTGTCTGAATGAACTGTGTGGTTTATTGTGTGTTGAATCACTTTGTTTGAATGAACTGTGGGGTTTGTGGTGTGTTGAATCACTTTGTTTGAATGAACTGTGTGGTTTATGGTGTGTTGAATCACTTTGTCTGAATGAACTGTGTGGTTTATGGTGTGTTGAATCACTTTGTCTGAATGAACTGTGTGGTTTATGGTGTGTTGAATCACTTTGTTTCAATGAACTGTGGGTTTATGGTGTGTTGAATCACTTTGTCTGAATGAACTGTGTGGTTTTTGTGTGTTGAATCACTTTGTTTGAATGAACTGTGGGGTTTGTGGTGTGTTGAGTCACTTTGTTTGAATGAACTGTGGGGTTTTGGTGTGTTGAATCACTTTGACTGAATGAACTGTGTGGTTTATGGTGTGTTGAATCACTTTGTTTGAATGAACTGTGTGGTTTTGTGGTGTGTTGAATCACTTTGTCTGAATGAACTGTGTGGTTTATGGTGTGTTGAATCACTTTGTCTGAATGAACTGTGTGGTTTATGGTGTGTTGAATCACTTTGTCTGAATGAACTGTGTGGTTTATGGTGTGTTGAATCACTTTATTTGAATGAACTGTGGGGTTTATGGTGTGTTGAATCACTTTGAATGAACTGTGTGGTTTATGGTGTGTTGAATCACTTTGTTTGAATAAACTGTGTGGTTTATGGTGTGTTGAATCACTTTGAATGAACTGTGTGGTTTGTGGTGTGTTGAATCACTTTGTCTGAATGAACTGTGTGGTTTATGGTGTGTTGAATCACTTTGTCTGAATGAACTGTGTGGTTTATGGTGTGTTGAATCACTTTGTCTGAATGAACTGTGTGGTTTATGGTGTGTTGAATCACTTTGTCTGAATGAACTGTGTGGTTTATTGTGTGTTGAATCACTTTGTCTGAATGAACTGTGTGGTTTATGGTGTGTTGAATCACTTTATTTGAATGAACTGTGTGGTTTATGGTGTGTTGAATCACTTTGTTTGAATGAACTGTGTGGTTTATGGTGTGTTGAATCACTTTGTCTGAATGAACTGTGTGGTTTATTGTGTGTTGAATCACTTTATTTGAATGAACTGTGTGGTTTATGGTGTGTTGAATAACTTTGAATGAACTGTGTGGTTTATGGTGTGTTGAATAACTTTGAATGAACTGTGGGGTTTATTTTGTGTTGAATCAATGGGATCAATGCAATTGTGGCAGTGCAGAAGCTGGGACAGGGGAAAATAAACAAAAAAGAAGAAAAAAAATAGAAAAAGGAAAGAAAAATTAATTAAAAAAGAAAGAAAGAAAGACATTTCACTGATAGCATGAAGTGCTTTCAGTCTCACTCCATGATTATTGCATAGAGATGGTCAACCCATATTAAATGCCTTTCAAAGACTGTGTCAAAAGCGCTTGTTCGAATGTTATCTCACAAACATCATTTATTTTCGAAAGACAATTTTGAAACAAAAAAAGTTTCATAAGCTGTTTTTCAAAAACGATCAGATCTGCTACTTTTGAATGACATTGGAATATGTATCATGCAGATCTGAGCGGGAAAGATTTATTGGAAATCGCCACACAGAGCAGGAAACCATGTTATCAATCTTTGGATTCTAATCTTGTTCAGAAATAAAAATTACTGTGGTATTTTTTAGCCCCTGGTTGGGTTATACCCAGAGCTGAATGTGGAAAGACTGGGCACACAGTCTGGACTCGTACAGTATACTGGTGTGTCATTGTGGGTGTTGTTCAAATTTCCTGACCAACACTGCAGGTGCCTGTATCTTTCAGGCCTGTTTGATATCGGGTATCAGGATATATTACGAAGATATATTGCGAAAATAAGCGTAGAAGACAGCCCTGGCATGCGGAACTTATACCATACCCACTATCATCTCCTCTTTATTCACATCATCATAGCATTGTCAGATAATCGTCACAGATTTTATGGCCCTTTATACCTCGCTGTTATGAGTGACTTCAGTTTCAATGGGATTGTACATGTGCTTGAGAGCTTAAATGAATGGCATGTAGGTAGTGACACTGAATAGTTCAGAAGAATGGACTGAAAAAAATTAACAAGAACAACACCACCACCAACAACAATAACAAAGACAACGACGACGACGACAACAACAAGGACAACAACAACGACAGCAAGAAGAAGAACAACAACGATAAGAAGAAGAAGAAGAAGAAGAAGAAGAACAACAACAACATTAACAGCAAGAGCGATAACATCAACAACAACAACAGCAATAGCGATAATAACAACAACAACAACAGACACAACAACAACAACAACAACAACAAAGACAACAATGACAACAACGACAACAATAATAACAACAGCAATAACAGCAGCAGCATAAAGAACCATGGAGTCTTATTTTCTTAGGCATGAAACTAGGATAGACAAATCACTTTCTATAAAACTGTTCAAAATGATCCAGTTTTTAGTCATTTGTATGAACAGTCCCCAAGGTGATGGAAATGGCAGATTGCTAGCATGGCTTGACTTTTTGCTTGTCATCAAAGCATTTGGCATCAATTACCAATCCACTGGCAACGTGTCAGACAGGTCTCTTTGATACACGTCGGCTGTTGGAGGTCTGACGGTGTAGAAATTATGTTAAGATTTTTTTTACAAAGATTTTTTCACGCTTGCTCAGAAGATTCTTTTCTTTGAAATATAGACACGACAATATCAAGCCATGCAACAATGATTCAATGTTTAATGTACAATTGCATACATGGAATGAATATTATAGACACTAGGTGAGCAGTCTAAAGTTTGAAAAAATTGAAACGGGTGATATTTTTTTTTACATATATACCTCTAAGGTAAGGGGTTGGAACTAAACAGCAAGAAGACTGAAGTCATGATGATCAGTAAAAAACATGAAATCCCCTCATGCAAAATAACAGCAAACGGCACAACCTTGAGACAGGTTGATAAGTTTAAATACCTGGGAACGATCATTTCACCAGACGGCAGGTGCGCATCAGAAACAGCCAGCAGAATCGGCCAAGCCAAAACAGCATTCAAGAAGATGAAAAGCATTCTTACCGACAAATGCTTATCAATTAACATCAGGAAGAGAGTTCTTGAATGTTATATAGAACCAATACTGTTATACGGTTGTGAGGCGTGGACAGTCAGCAAGCAAAGCCAGAACAAGATTGAGGCAGCTGAGATGTGGTTTCTAAGAAGAATGTTGAGAGTTCCATGGACAGCAAAGAAAACAAACAAGAGAGTCTTGATGGAGGCAGACACAAGAAGATCATTGAAAAGGAAGATTAGGAAAAGACAAGCAACATTTATAGGCCATTTTATGAGGAAAGGGGAACTGGAGCACCTAGTCACAACAGGAAAGCTGGAGGGAAAGAGAGCACCAGGAAAAACCAGGGAGAAGATATTGGACGGACTTGCAAAGTGGCTGAAGACAAAGAGGGTGGAAGAGGTGCTTGAGGCAACAAGAGATAGAAACAGTGGGAGCCATTATCGCCAACGCCATGTGGCAGGGCACCTGATGTATGTTTTTGTCATTGCACATACACACTGTTCTTCACATTTTACCAAGTCATGCTTTAGTACACAGGAACAGCTGACTGTACTACTGTTTTTTACACTGAAATATTTTAATTCACAGCAACAGAATAAGAGAGAGCATCACATTTTAAATGTCCTCATATGACCCTTCGAGTATTCAATATGGTCATACTTTATTGACAATATCGATTAAGTGTTTACTAGTCTTGAGTACTGGAACCATTTTTCCTCAAAGTCAGAATATTTCATTTTCAGCTAGGAAGCATGTTTCTGTACTTTGTACACATACTGTAAATCTTTTAAGAACATTTGTACGTTTGGTTTGATTTGGTTAATTCTGCATTTATATACGAAATATTTTACACACAGAATCACATAATCGAACACTCCATCTGTCTTTGTTTTGTTTTTTTCGTCAATACCAAATAATCCTAATTCAATATTGAGTGATACTGTGTCACAATGATTGCATTTCTCTTTTAAAACTTTGTCCAGTTCCATCCAAAAACTGTGTAAAAATGGCAATACCACAAATAATGATAAAGTGAATCTTTTTCAATGCCACAGACATTATATCTTTTACAAAGAATTAATCACACCAGAATAGTTCCATTTATTGCCATATTCATATCTGCCAGTAATGATGCAAAAGATCTTCAGCCAGTGAAAATTCTGTAAGCAGGTAAATATTCGAAATGGACCAGGTCGATATGTTATGAAAGTGAGCATAAAGTACAAACCATTCACGCAGCCTTGAAGCCTGGCTGGAACTCCATAGCATCATGATCATCATCCCCATTGTCATGAAATCATTCATCATCATGGCATAATATAATATTCGGTACACAGATGACACCGTGCTAATTGCAGAAAATGAAAGGGACCTACAAAACTTTGTGAATATACTAGAAATAGAAAGCAAAGGTAATGGGTTGGAACTAAACAGCAGGAAGACTGATGTCATGGTGATCAGTAAAAACGTGAAATCCCCTCATGCAAAATAACAGCAAATGGCACAACCTTGACACAGGTTAATAAGTTCAAATACCTGGGAACGGTCATTTTATCAAACGGCAGATGCACATCGGAAATAGCTGGCAGAATCGGCCAAGCCAAAACAGCATTCAAGAAGATGACAAGCATTCTTACCAACAAATGCCTATCAATTAACATCAGAAAGAGAGTCCTTGAATGTTATATAGAAACCAATACTGTTGTACGGATGCGAGGCGTGGACAGTCAACAAGCAAAGCCAGAGCAAGATTGAGGCAGCCGAGATGTGGTTTCTCAGAAGAATGTTGAGAGTTCCATGGACAGCAAAGAAAACAAACGAGACAGTCTTGATGGAGGCAGACACAAGTAGATCACTCATAAGGAAGATTAGGAAAAGACAAGCAACATTTATAGGCCATTTTATGAGGAAGGGGATTTGGAGCACCTGGTCACAACGGGAAAGCTGGAGGGAAAGAGAGCACCAGGTAGACCCAGGGAGAGAATGCTGGACGGACTTGCAGAGTGGCTGGGGATGAGGAGGGTGGGGGAGATGCTGGGGGCAACGAGAGATAGAGATGGTTGGAAGTCCATGGTCGCCAACGCCATGCGGCAGGGCACCTGATGATGATGATAATATAATATAATGTGATATAATATAATATAATATAATAGAATAGAATAGAATAGAATAGAATAGAATAGAATAGAATAGAATAGAATAGAATAGAATAGAATAGAATAGAATTACAGTATTTATATGGCGCCAAATCTTGACAATTCAAATCAAGACATACTCACGCACCAGACATACACATGCGATCAATGCAGACCCTTACAAGGTGCGGAAACGTGGATAAAAAAAATAACAACAACACCCTAATGGAAAGAGGCAGTTGCAGAATTCATTGTCGGGAAAAGAGATAATTGTTTCCTTACCGGGGCGTCGCACACTTGGTCTGGTTCTGCAACTGAAACATTACTGTCATTAACAGAGGGTCTAGCAGACAATATCTTCATTAGTTTTGACCAGAACAGACACTGTTGACCTCTACGAAAGTAACCTAGCTGCAGTGCAGTGTCTACTCTGGCGGGTAACTCTACGGCGGCTTGACATCGTTGTTTCCCATAGGATTCCTGGTATTAGGTCTATAATTCAACGAACTTGGGGTGTGCATTGTGTTGTGGAGCCGGATTCAGAGTTGTGGGATTAACTCCACTGGAAAAAGATGGCTAGAAAAGAAAATCGAGATAATAGGAACTTAGTTGACACCACCAGAATAGTTGCCACACAAAAAGACTGGCAACGATTAAACTGAGTTTGGGTTGCGGATGGAAGGGAAGTTGAGAAATTAGACTTTGGAACCGCGAGTATTAGTTGAGAGAGCCAGCTTAGAGGCTGTCTGAATGGTTTTGTCTCCGAACTGGTAAATGGCTGAAATAGATGGGAGAGCATTGTCTGGTGCACTACACATATCTTGAAAAGAATCCTACAACAGAATGGGTGGCTGCTATGTCTGGCTCGATTTGTGTAAAACTGACTGATGTGAGACCGTGAATAGAGATATGCTTAAAGGAATCTAGTCCAACTTTAGACCGCTGTGTTGATGATTCAAAATATTTATGGTGCTTTGGTTGATTTCTTTGATTGAGTTTTTACGTCGGCACTCTCCTCAGGTGATATGGCCAACGGAGATAACCATCCAAGGTAAGTGGGGGAAGGGGAACTTACCTAATCCTGCACTGACACCGCCAGAACAACAATGATGTTAAGAAGGTGTAATAAACAGTGTAATTTAAGCGTGCTAACTGACTGTTGTATTGATGGAGCTGTGGACATTTTATCTGCAATCTTGAACACAATCCCCCCTCTCAACATAAAACCTGGCCTGTTCGTTGCCTGTCTTATTGCCTCGACTTTTCTCCTCAGTTTGACCGGTGAATGGAATTGAACGTCTAGTCCTTCGGAGGAGGACGAAAAACGAGTCAGACCCGTGTGCCTTCTGGCTGCACACGTTTAAGATCCCACGGCAGTTGAAAATCGTAAAGAGCAGGGCATTGCCCGGTTGCTTTGGTATAAAACATAGGAGAGATAGGTTGATTTCCCGGGTCCCACCTATTGAAAACCAGTTAGCCTTCTTGCCTTTCTGAAGTCTTTGTAAAAAAAAAAGTGAATATGAATATGAATTTAAAGCTAGGGAGAGAGGATGGGCGCCGCCCTCGTGGTGCTGGCCCCGGGAAAAGTTGAGGTCTCTGCCACCTCACTCCCCTACGACCCAGGGTTATGGAACTATCTAGGGAGGACCTCAGGACCTGGCCAGCTCGTGGCCATATGGGTTTATGTGCAGGATTAAGGCTTGTGCCGTGATCATTCTGGATCCTCTCCATCTCATGGCACTTGTGAGGATAGTGCATATGGAATTCATTCCAAGCGCGGAGACATCTTGAGAAACTGAAGCTGAAACTGAAAACGTTTCAATCATTCTGATGCCTCAGCTTAGTTTTTCTTAAGTCCCGCTGTCCCTTTTTGATTCCCCATTTCAAGACATTGCCATTGGACATGCTGTGTTTAGGATCAATGACTCCGTTAGATATTTGCTGGCAGATTAGGTGGAGCACATATAAAACTGTGGGTGTGCAATGAATCCATCTTAACCCTTTGACTCCCGCACCCTAACCACCAACTGCAAAAACTAAACCCTTTGACTCCCTCAACCTATCCACCAGCTTCCTGCAGGAAGCCTGTAGGGTGAGAGAATCAAAGGGTTAAGATTTTGCTTTGCCAGCATGCTTGACAATGCAGGATGCTGGTGGACAGGGTAGGGAGTCAAAGGGTTAACAAAGTCAAAAGTATGAAAGAATGATTTCTGGTCAAGTCAGTAATAAGGAACATAACTATGAGGCAGTGATGTCACATTTAAATCACCTACCATTTAGTTGGCTTATTTGTTATTGTCCCTCATCTTTTATGTCATTTCAGCTTTTATTTCAATTAGGTAAAATCCCGTTAAAAGAGCCTCCGACTAGCACGGACCACATGTACTTTGGTTTACTGTGATCAAGACTGAATCATCATGCTAATTCAAACTTAAACAGAATATCCTCATCTCTCTCTCTCTCTCTCGCTCTCTCTCTCTCTCTCTCTCTCTCTCTCTCTCTCTCTCTCTCTGTGAGTGTGAGCGTGTGTGTGTGGGTGTGTGGGTGTATTTGTGTATGTGTGTGAGTGAGCGTGTGTGTGTGTATGTGTGTGTGTTGGTGTGATTGTGTTTTTATGTGTGAGTATGTGTGTATGTGTGTGTTTGTGTGTGTGTGTGTTTGTGTGTATGTTTGTGTGTATGTGCGTGTGTGTATGTGTGTATGTGTGCGTGGTGTGTGTGTGTGTTTGTGTGTGCGTGCGTGGTATATATGTATGTGTGTCTGTATGCATATGTGTGTGTGTGTGAGTGTGAGTGTGTGTGGGGGTGTGTGTGCGCGCGCACGCCCGTGTGTGTATGTCACTCTGCCTGTCTCCCTGTCTGTCTGTCTGGTCGGGCTCTACAATCTGAGTCGTGTTGGCAGGGACAAGAGAGATAATACATATGGCCTTGAGACAAGAAACGTCGACTTTTGAAGAAAATGAGGAGAAGATAGCAATTTAAGATTTGATGATGACAGCAGTTCGCTTTTGAAGTATTGGAGTTGTTCATGCTCACTTCTATTTATTGAAAACAGATTTTGCTTGAATCATAGCTACCTGTCTGTCTGTCTTCCTGTCTTTCTTTCTTTCTTTCTTTCTCTTTCTCTGCCCCTGTCTGTCTATCTGCCTATCTTT
>JAPXFY010000024.1:45245302-45257802 GCA_030674185.1 Monoplex corrugatus
GCGTTGCGTTGTTCAGTAACTTAATGGTAAAAAAGTGAAGTTGCTGGAAATTTAACAACAGAATGATAGAAGCCTATAAGTGGCGAGGCCTCTTCATCGTCGAATCTTTGTAAACTCAAACTTATTGTATGCGCAGTGGTTCTACTAAGACTATTTGGTGACTGTTCGGTAGATCGGTAATTGTCTTTAGGTTTGTCCATTGTGCTTCACATCTTGATTTGAAACAAGGCATTGTTGGTTTAGCAACCACATATACTGCCAGGCGATTCCACGTATTGATACCACGCTCTGAAAAGAAGTTGTTGCGCATTTGGTCTTCTAAACTAGCGTAATAAAGCAACTGGGTTGCTCTCTAAAGCAAAAACTGATTACTTTTCCTCACAAATTCTTGCAGCCAAAAACACAAATTCTATTTTCTACCATGCATGATTTACTTGGCACCGAGAAATCAACTCCCCTGCCACCAACTATTAGTCCAGATGATCTCCCCTCTGCCTTTTTCACATTCATCTCCACCAAGATTTCTAATTTGCGTACCAAACTTGGCTCAAACTCTTTCCACGCAACACTTCCAGACTCTCCATCTACTGGTTCTTCTCTCCTCTCCCTCCATCCAGTGTCTGAGACTGAGATCTTAGTGATCCTCAAAGAAATGCGTTTCAAATCTTGCGAACTTGGTCCCCTTCAAGCCTCTCTCTTTTCACAAATTTACCTGCAACTTTTTTCATCAATCACCTCCATCGTCATTCTTCTTTGGTCTCAGGAGTGTTCCCTTCTGCTATCGAAACTGCTGTAATCCAGCTATTTCTTAGGAAAATAATGTCTATCCCTATGATCTGAAAAATCATAGACTGTATCAAATCTTCCGTTTCTGTCCACGCTCCTTCAAAAAGTGGAACTAAAACAACTAAATGAGCATCTCTACTTAAATCATCTCCACCATCTTTACCTGTCTGCCCACAGAGCAAACCACAGCTCGTGTTCACATAGTCAATAAACTTCTTTTTGCTTTCGATGCTGGTAAATGTCTCTCCTAACAATCGTCTATTTGTCTACTGCCTTTGATGCCATTGACCCCTCCATCGTTCTCTTGTCTGGAACAAACTTTTGGAATTCGTGGTGCTGCTCTTTCTTGGTTCTCCTTCTGTCAGTCTGATCGCTTTCAGTTAGCTCTCACCAATGGAAGTCAGTCTGAGTCTATTAGGCTTTCTTGCGGAGTTCCTCAGGGTTCCTCAAGTCTCTGATGGGGACTGTCCTATCCACCCTCAACCTAGCCAACATCATCAACCAGCATGACGTGAAAACTTACGCAGATGACTCACAACTTCAAATGCACCACCACTAAAAATATCACTCCTTATCTCAAAATGATCCACTGTTCTTGATATCCAGACTGATGACACAAAAGAAACTACAGTTAAATGGTGATAAAACTGGAAGCCATGCTCGTAGGCATCAAAACCAAACTTGCCTCTATTTCACTGAATACCACCCAGTTAGGTAGAAACATCATCATCCTCTGATTCTGCCAAACACTCTTTCTGTGCGACCTGCCCCGTGCTACTGTCAAATTTGGCGCTTTGGTTACAGTATGAAATCTCTTATTTTGTCTGGTCGTGATCACTGTAACGCTCTCCTTTTTGGACTACCAACTTCTTCTCTGCTCTGTCTGCAACGCACACAAAACTCAACTGCTCTTCTTATCCTCAGAAAGAAAAGTTTGAGCATGATAGTCCCCTCCTTCGCTTTTTACACTGGTTGCCTGTTTAAAACAAAATTGAATATAAGCTGGATACCTTGTGTTACACAATTCAATCTGCTCCATCATACCTTTGTGACAACATTAATACATAAGCACCAACACGCACCTTGCACTCAGCATCAGATACTCTTTCCCTTCAGGTTCCTAGATTTAAACATCAACTGTCGGCCAGTTTTCTTTTGCTGTTTCGGACCATCTGCCCGGAATAAACCTTCCGTTCTCCTTTCGTCTATCATCTACCCTTTCTGTTTTTTAAATCCAATTTAAAAACTTACCTCTTTTCCCCGACAAAGAATTCTGCAACTGCCTCTTTCCAACAGTGTGTGTGTGTGTGTGTGTGTGTGTTAATGTTGTGGGTTTGGTTGTGTGTGTGTGGTGGTGTGTGTGTGTTTCGCATGTTATAAGACGGTCTGCGTTGATTCGCATTTCGTATGCGTTGTGCGTGGGTGGAGTTCGATTTGAATTGTCAAGATCTGCGCATATTTTTATTACTATTTGTAGTTTGGAGTTTCGACTCTGTGAGCTTGAGTTTACCGTTGTTTTCCTGTTGGTGTACAGATCGAATTGGGATTATCCACTGGAAAGTGGGTGCATTTCACCTGTGCCTAGAAGTGCGTATCGTCTTTGTATAGTCATCTGTTCTGTCATTCATCCCTGTGGTGGTGCAGGGGGGGGAAGACTTGCTCACTCTCTCTGTTTCTCGTCTTTCTCTTTGTCTGTTTCTCGTTTCACAGGGCGATTTATTTTTAGTCCACCTCGTCTCCAGTCTTTCCGGTTGTCGTAAACTAAAGTAAAGTGGGGGTGTGTTGGCGCTCACGTGACATGAGAGTTCCGTCCCTTCTGACATCAATAACGGTAACAAGTCAGACCAGAACTACCTGCTGGGTTGTGTCAACCCACTTGGTCTGTCTTCCCAGCGTGGTAGATAATATGTACCAGTAACTTCTTTGTTAATTAAATACGTGCTCTCGTTTTAGTTTTACATGCTTCTGATGCTAACTGCTACATTAACCCTTCGACTCCCGCACACTATGTACAATCGCAAAACTTAACCCTTTGATTCCCTTACGCTATCCACCGGCTTCCTGTAGGAAACTAGTGGATAGGGTGAGGAGTCAAAGGGTTAAGGTGTTGCATTGCTAGCATAGTTGGCAATGCAGGATGCTGGTGGGCATGGTGCAGGAATCAAAGGGTTAAACTCCCTTAAGAAAAGAGAGCGGGGGTGTGGTGTATGTAGATCACGTCAGGCGGGGTCATTGGGGTCTACATTATTGGCACATGTCATACATACAGGACTGCTGAGATCACAGAACCAGCTGTTCCATTCCCTTTATCTTAAAAAAATTATCTGTCCAATCCTTTTCAACAACATTGATGACCTGCTAGCAAAAATCGATACGTATAGGCTGCCATGCTTTCTATCTTGCACGATAATTATGCTGGTGAAACGACGACTGAGCCAAGATAATTCATCTGTTCAGATGGAATCTTCAAAGCACTAACTTCACATATAATTCGTATTGTCTTAACTTTTTTAACTCTCCCCTTTTCCCATGGTTTTGATTTCTCAGCACATTATCATCACCACTGTCTCAGTTATTATAGGTCCAATACTACTTCGTAGGAGGCACAGATCCAGTTACTTACTTCTAAGCACCTTTCAGTCTGCAGGTATCAGAAACATCTGTAACATGTACAAATTCACCTTCCTCACCTGTCAACGTCACCGGGTTCGGTGTTGGCCGCTGCACATTTGGATGCCCCGTCTCCCTCCAGGCCGCTCTGTCTTGACTTTTGTAGACAGTTTCTTGAATATTTTGGCTACAGATGTTGGTAATGTTCTTGATGTATGAGACTGAGGTCTGCCTTTCTTCCTTTTTGCCTCTGTTAAACCTTGAAAGATGGTTGCCATGAGATCCGTGTTCTTGTTGCGTGACACATGGCCAATGTATTTTAGCCTTCTCTTGTTAATGTCTGCTAGTAGTTTTCTGGTGATATCAAGTTCTTCCAAGACACTTTCATTAGTTCTTCTGTCTGTCCATTTGACACGTAGTAGTGTTGCATAAAACCACATCTCTGCTGCCTCGATTCTTCTGCAATCAGTCAGTGTTATATGTTTATCTTTAATCGTATTTAAAAGAGTGAAAAGATAACTCAGTAAGATAGGTTCAAAATAAAAAAAAATGTATGTATACAATTTTGCCCCAAAGTCTCCCCAGACATGCAGGTCCTCCCCATCCCCACACAGCCCAAAATTCTTCAGACTACGTACGAACAATGTCTCCCTCTGTATGTCTGTCCTTAGTCCCTGTCCATTTTCCTCTGTATCTGTCTGTCTGTTTTTCTAACCTCTCTCTGTTATGCCCCAATAGTCCACAGAATATCCTTTATAATACTTCTCATATTTTTTTCCTTTCCTTTTTTTCTTTTGGACAACTTGACACGTTCATTCATGTTTCATAAAATGTTTGCATGCCTGGGGTTTTGTATTACCCGAAACACACACACACACACACACACACACACACACACACACACACACACACACACACACACACACACACACACACACACAACACACACACACACACACACAACACGCACAACACACACGCACACACACGCACACATACACACACACACATAACACACACACACACACACACACACATAGGCACACACGCACGCATGCACGCACACACACACACCACACAGGCACAGACAGACAGACGACACACACACACACATATATGTACATTTATATACATATATATATATGTATATGTAGCGAGAGAGAGAGAGAGCGAGAGAGACAGAGAGAGAGAGGTGCATTTCATAGCAACATTGACTCTATCTCCTACTTACTTTAACCAACTGATGCTTTTACCCTATCACCATCTCTTCCCACCACTCTCTTTAGTCACAAATCTCACTGTGAACTGTTCTTATTATACCAAATGTAGAGATGAGTGGCATTCTAAATTGCGCTCTTTACATCTTTGCTTTTATTATCGAATGATTAGTACGTACAGTGATAAACGAGGGATACTTCTGACTTTGAGGGTTTCATATCTAGAGCTCTTAGTTTTAACTTTATATTTGCTAAAAGAGGAAAACACCACTGCAGTGATCGCAGTCATGCTATTTGTAGAACTCAAACGGTCGATGTCAAAAACATGCTAGCTGCAATTTTTTTTTAATAAAACTGCGCAGAACGTTATACAATTGTAAGCCACCGTTGGGGATGCCGGGGGTTCTCTTAGTATGAATAGTCTCTCCACCTTCTGGAAATTCTGTGCTAGGTATTTCGTCTTTTCTGTCACTCTGTTTGTTTTTGTCTTACTCTAAGCCTTTTGTCATCTCCTCCTGTCAATTTTCTGCCTGTAGGTTCGTTCAGTTGTGTGTGTTCTACAAAGCCTCACATGCTTTCTATCAGGATTAATAACTGGGTATATGTATTAACTGCGTTTTTGACTGTAAGGAAATGTGATGTGCAGAAGAAATGTAGGTGTTCAGGCCAGCTTTATGTTTTAGTGTACATATAGTTAAAATCGATATTCAGGTTTGTTCTTTTTAAATCCCTTGGTGATAAACTAAGCGGATGGTCGATGTCAGGGGCATATCTTTTGATTGTTGTCGCGAATGTATTGATATTTATGGTTAATTATTTTCCAGATGTTTTATTTTCGCAGGGTCAACGGGGACTCGTCTTTTGAGATCAGTTATAGCCCTGAAGACTGATATGGCTCTGTGCACTCGGCTGGCCTTTCAACAATAACAGTAATGGTGATTATGTTAAAAAGAAAGCCCGAAGCGATGGAGAATGGAGACTGAGAGCTCGGCTTGACTTTCTGGTTGTCATTAATACATTCAATATCACACGTCCACTTGCAATGAGGCAGACAGGTTACACTGATTCACGTCTGCCACCTGGGGATCTGACTGTGAGGGAATTAGGAATTTTTGAGACCCATTGTCACATCCATATTTGTCTATTGTCATTTGGAAAATGCCTCCAGCTTGTCAAAACGCTCTACAGACGTCCCTTGTGGGGATGCCAGGGGCTCTTTCTGTATAAATAGTATCCCCACCTTCTGGAAATCCTGTCTAGAAATTTCCTCTTTTCTGTCACTCTCTGTGTTTCTGCCTTGCTCCTTTGCTTTTTGTCATTTCTTCCTATCATTTTCTGCCTTGCTGGTCCATTCACCTGTATGTGTTCGATAAAGTCTTGCGTACTTTCTCATAGGATTGATAATTGGGTACATGTATTTAAGTGCATTTTTGATTCTAGGGAGGTAAGATATGCGGAAGCAATTTTAGGTAACTTAGTGTCCCTAGTTGGGTTTAAATTGTACTCAGGTATGTTTTTTAAAATCTCCTGTGTAATAAATTTGGACGGAGTGGTCAACGCCAGGAGCATTTCCTTAGATTATGTTCGCGAACATTGATATGTATACTTAACATTTCTTTCTTTTTTCCTTGTTCAGGTAGAATGTTTTGAATCGGGTTATAGCCCTGATATGGCTCTACGCAGTCGGCTGGTCTTTAAACAAAAATAACAGCAACAGTAACTCTACAGATGGGTGAGTATCTGAGGGAGAAGCGGGTGTCTAAATCCTTAATCAATAGTAAACTGATACCAACAGAAAATTTGGCTGACTAAGATGGGCAACGACTAGGCCTAGTTTTACATTTCAGGCTGCTCTGGCAGTGAACTTGGAGAAATTGGACTTTGAGGCTACATACTGTCTGTCGAATCAAGCAGGTTAGAGAGGTGTCTAAATGGTTTACATTCCCAAATGGTGAGAAATTAAGGCTGAGGGGAGGCAAATGTGGTGGTACTCCACACATCTTAAGGAAATTTCTACAACGACAGAATGAGTGACTATTAGTTGGCTAAATACATCACCGAAGACTGCATTTGTTTAGGATTGATTTTCTTATGTGACCTCATGAATATGTACATACTTATGTGGGTGTGGAGCAGGTTGTCACGATTGTAGCGATTAAAACTAAATTTTTACCAGAAAGAATTTTTTTTTCGCTATATGCATGTCGTGGGGAAACGATGTATCTTTTCATGGACGTACGGGGAACATACAGTGACGAAGAAGTCGAAACACATAAAATTCATTTGCATCAACATTCTCCGGGTCTGTCTGGAGTATCACTGAACTTTATTTCTGTTCAAACGTCTTCATCAGGACGTTACAAATTTTCTCTTGAATCTAAGTTTACAGAAATACGCTTGCTTCAGAGGGACAGCTGTATTACCTGTCTTCTCACTATGCCTGGTCCCTTCTGGGTCAGGGAATCGGTATGACAATATCACCTCAACGTGACCCCATCGAGACTAACACAAAGAACATTTGAGTATCGTGATATAAACCAACACAAGGAGATAAGGACAAAGCACCACAAATGACACAGATATTGGTACAGTGCCATTACACATTTAGTACGTATGTACCAATACAATATCACTACAGATTCGGTACATGTATACCAGTACACTGCTTGTTCTCATTGTCTTATTAAGGCAAAGTGGGATACAATTTATAGATAGACAATCCTCTCACTCACCATAGAAGGGCTTTTCCTGCAATGAAGTCACTCGTTCAGGAGGATGATACGAAGGGCCTTTGTTATAAGACTGCGATTTAGCAAGTCATGTAATTAGCTTTTCATTAATATCCTACATTTCTGTGTCCTACGTTTTTGTATGATACTTTTCAAAAATATCCTACGTTTTTGTGTCCTAAAAAAGGATCTGTGTCATTTTCATAGTCTTGAGTCCACATGGACTCCAACCTGAATTTGTTGAAAGTCAAATCAGAAAGCCCCCAGATAACTGAATACTTCTTGTTGTTGTACTTTGAACTGCAATGACCAAGAACAGCTGAAACTTACCGATTCAGGCCTAATTTCTGTGAATACGTCATTCAAGTTTGACCAGTGGATGTATCTGGAATACGGACAAAAACACAACTCATGATATGCACACAGAAACCATGTGTTGAAGATGTGCACTGATTTTCTTCTTTTTTCTTTCTTCTGTTTGTCCACAAGTACAGTGTTGCGTGTTGTGGATATACAGACATGATGGTCAACAGGGAGGCAGAAGGCCCGAACAAGAGAAATGCCGGTGACGTCAAATACTGCGTGACGTCAAATTCTCCATCAATCCAGATCTTCCCTGGTTTGTCCCTCGCTTTAGTTCCACATATCTCTTTGGTATTTTTGATCCCACAATTATTTTTCTTATCTTCCTGTAGGAAGCTGGTGAATAGGGTGAGGGAATCTAAGGGTTAAGTTTTTGTTTTGCTAGCATGGTTGACAATGCAGGATGCTGGTGGACGAGAAGCTGGATTCAAAGTCTTATTAAAATCCACGACGTGAAGTCAGTAGTCTGTTGCACTAACCACGTAATCATGTTGACTGGTGTGACCAAAAATCGTAAATCCAACAGAAAGCATTTATATATAATATACATACATATACATATATGTATATATATGTATATATATATATATGTCATCATCATCAGGTGCCCTGCCGCATGGCGTTGGCGATCATGGACTTAAAAGTGTCTCTATCTCTTGTTGCCTATAACATGTCTTCCACCCTCCACGTCTTCAGCCACTCTGCAAGTCCGTCCAATGTCTTCTCCCTGGGTCTACCTGGTGCTCTCTTTCCCTCCAGCTTTCCCGTTGTGACCAGGTGCTCCAAATCCTCTTTCCTCATAAAATGGTCTATAAATGTTGCCTGTCTTTTCCTAATCTTCCTTATGAATGATCTACCTGTGTCTGCCTCCATCAAGACTATCTCGTTTGTTTACTTTGCTGTCCATGGAACTCTCAACCTTCTTCTTAGAAATCACATCTCGGCTGCCTCAATCTTGTTCTGGCTTTGCTTGTTGACTGTCCACGCCTCACAACCGTACAACAGTATTGGTTCTATATAACATTCAAGAACTCTCTTCCTGATGTTAATTGATAGGCATTTGTTGGTAAGAATGCTTGTCATCTTCTTGAATGCTGTTTTGGCTTGGCCGATTCTGCTGGCTATTTCTGATGTGCATCTGCCGTCTGATGAAATGATCGTTCCCAGGTATTTAAACTTATCAACCTGTCTCAAGGTTGTGCCGTTTGTTGTTATTTTGCATGAGGGGATTTCATGTTTTTTACTGATCACCATATATACATATATAAACGAGCTTTTAGCACAATAAAGTTGTCCTTTTAGGGTAGATGATATCAAGGGCCATAACTATAAGACATTGGCGTAACGCTGGTTCCATTACTTATCTAATTAGTGTTTTGTATCGTTAGCTCCCCAGTCATTTATTTTTTCCCCATTGTCATTCTACACTTTCCTGTTGTTTTTGATATTAAAAAAGATCCCAGTCAGTTTTACAATTTTGAATCCCCATGGATTATACCTAAATTTGGTAAAATTCTAATCTATGAGTCGCCAGACAATCAAGGTTGTCTTGCATTTGACTGCTATGACCGAGAACAATAAAGCTATGCCATATCAGACTTACATATTTGTGAATACCTTACAAATCCGTCGATATATTTGAAATTCAGAGAAAAACCAACACACAATATCAGGTTTCAGACATCTGCTAGTCAGGAAATTTAAACAGTCTCACTGACACACTAATAGAATGGATGAGACTCGCTTGTGTGATCCTCGTCTTCGTGATGAGCCTATTGCAGACCTATCAACTGGTGGTTATATAAACATTCTTTTGCAGATTTTACTGGAAACTCTCTGTCTCTGTCTATCTCTCTATCTGTCTGTCTGTCTTACTCTGTCTGTCTCTGTGTGTGTGTGTGTCTCTTCTGTCTGTCTCTGTCTGACTGTCATCTCTGCCTGTCTGTCTCTCTCCCTCTCTCTCTCTCTCCCTCTCTCTCTATTGCGCGGGAGTCAAACGCAAAATGGACTGAGCCTTTGAGGAAAGAAACGCGGACCGTTGGGAAGAGGGTCAGAATGGGTGGGTGGGTGGATGGGATAGGATGGTGGGGCGCAAGGGAAAAGAGTGGACTAGCGTTTGGAAAGAACGCGCACTTTAAGAAGTGATGATAGTAATTTCCGTTTGAAGTAGTTCCACGATCACTCCTGTAAACGGAAATCAGTCTTTGAAACTCGAGCTGGTTTTTTTTTTCATTCATTGAGTCACAGTCAGTTGGTCATCCTAATGCCTTTCACAAAGACTTTTTGAGTTGTTGTTGCTCGATCTTTTGCTTCGCTTTACTGCAGTGGTGTTGATTCCACGCCGTTCATCCCAGCCCGGCCTTTTCTACACACTAACAAGCTAAAGTTCACTTAGCTGATATCGCAGCTTTAGTGTCAGGAGGTGCATGGCACCTGTCGATTCAAGCCACCGTGGGGCCACCCATCAGAGGAATCTCTGCACTGTTTTTAAGTCACTTTGGTACAGTTTAACACTGCCCATTCTCATGTAACTTACTAAGACACTGTCTACTAAGTTTCAGCAAACTCCAGAATTTTTGTCAAGATTTTGTCGGCGTTCAGGGTTTTGCGAGGTCCTAGAGTGTCAGATAATCACTGGCGGATGGAGCGCATATGGATCTGTCTGAATCAAAGAATCCCTCTTGAACAAACTCCAAACTCTGGATTCCATAAATTTACGTTATATGTGATTCATCAATGATTCCTCGTTCCATCATTTTAACCCCCCCTCTCTGTTTGTTTTTTACATGCTTGTAACAGACACATTTGCTTCCTGTTTCTTTTACTTTATCCTTTCACTTATCATGCATTACCTCGTTAATGTTCTTGTGAGTAGCAGATCAGTTAATCTGACGATAAACGGTTAATTGTTAAATTGAATCGCCTACTAAGCCTCTTTCTAATGACAGCAATCACTCCGTCGTGGTGCCAGAATAAGTGTGAGACCCTCCTGAAAGGAGATCATCACCACGCCCCTCCAACGACAGCCCTCATGAATCACTGACACAAAAAACCCCCAGCTTGAATTCATCATAGGCATAGAAGCGCTAGAGAAAATCAAAACTAAAGTCAGCACAAGATCGGTGTATGAAACGCTATAGAATATGGAACTATTTTCACGATGTTGTATTAATCGATGATTTCATGACCATGAGGATGACGATTGTGATACTGTCGAATTCCATCTAGAATGAATACTGCACGACGGATGTACTCTACTCTCACTTTCATAACATATTCTGGCGTCAATTGGGCCCAAAAGGTACAGAAGCCTGCAGTGTTGATTACAATATTTAAACACTGACACATCCTTAAAATGGATGAGACTCAATTTTCTGGTCCAAGTCTTCGTGTTGAGCCCATAGCACACACACTCAATTCAGAGTCACACACAAGACCTCACAGTAACTATTCTTTTTACTGAGGCAAGTTCAAACACACGTTTTCCCAGTCACTATCAGTACACACTAACTCTTTCGTCACTTTAACCCATTCACAAGTTTCAGCTTCAATTTCTCAAGATGACGTCTTCCCGCTCGGGACGAATTCCATATGCACTAACATCACAGGTGCCATGTGTATGGTTTCTCTAAGTAGAACCATAATATAGCAAATAAACTGCAGTCAGAAATGGAAAAACAAAAATCAGCCTTCTGAATTTCATCTCCCACCAATTATCCCTACGTTACCAAGTGGTGTCTTTCCCCTAACAACTACTCTCTCCGTCTCTGTCTGTCTGTCTGTCTGTCCCTGCCTCTCTCTCTCTGTCTCGCTCTCTGTCTCTGTCTCTCTTTCTCTCGTTCACAATCAAAGACTTAACTCTTGTATATTCTTATCCAGCAGCTTCATTTCTCACCGAGCCTTTGTCATCTTTGTGAAACTCTGTCTGTGTTAAGTATCTTCAGTCTACTTAGTGCTTTTCTTTTTGGTCCTTTAGTGTAACAAGTCCAAGCGATTTGATGCTGATAAAGTGATGGAGTAAGCTCACTTTTCATTCTGTGAAAGGGAGGTCACCTTGTGAACAGAATTTTAAAGTAGGGCCCATTTAGATACAGACACACTATAGGAACAGGAAAGACATTAAGACTGATAAACACATACACATTTTCGCGCGCGCGCACACACACACATACATATACACACCCTTATTCTCTCTCTGTCCCTCTGTCTCTGTTTCTCTGTCTCTGTCTGTCTGTCCTGTCTGTCTGTCTGTCTGTCTCTCTCTCTCTCTAAGCAGAACCATATAGCAAGTAAACTGCAGTTAGAAACGGAAAGATAAAAATCAGCCTTCTGAATTTGATCTCCCACTATTTTCCCTGCTTTACCAGTTGGTGTTTTTCTCTCTAACTCCCACTCTGTCTGTCTGTTTGTCTGCCTGTCTGTCTGTCTGTCTGTCTGTCTGTCTGCCTGTTTATCTGTCTCCCTCTCTCTCTCCCGACCCTCCCCCTCTCTCTCTAAGATATTTCACGTTAATATCCAACCATTTTTGTACTGTTCGGAAATATGGGAACTGAACAGTGCAGAACAAAGTGTATAAGTACACGTAATGTCTTGCAAAAATTCCTGGGGGTGCCAATAAGGACACCGAGCAAAATGGCGTATGGTGATTGGGAAGAAATCCACGTTATATTGATTCACCAAATAAGTGACTTAGATATTGTTTTAAGATACTGCAAATGATTGCACACAGCTGAGCCTTCAAATATTATTAAATATGACTTGAGCTAAACAAATTTGGAAAAAGAATGCTGGGCTT
>JAPXFY010000024.1:45262802-45275302 GCA_030674185.1 Monoplex corrugatus
CATGCATGTATGCATGCGTGCATATGTATATACATACATGCATACATAAAAGATACATACATACATACACACATACATACATACATACACGCTTACGTGCATAGTCATACATACATACATACATATATATACATACACACACATACATACATACATACTACTTACATACATACATACATACATACATGCATATATGCATGCAATCATGCATGCATGCATACATACATACATACATACATACATACATACGTACATACATACATGCATATATACACACATACATACATACACACAGGCATGCATGCATACATGCATACATACACACACACTAATTACACAGCACACGCACACGTGCGCACACACAGACACACACACATCAAAACTAAGCATAGCTCCTGTCTACATCTGGCCCCCTCCTCCATTCCCTCCACCACCATCATCCCCCCACACGCGCACACACACACACACACATACACATACACACACACAGACGCACACACACACACACTCATACACCACACATACATCCCCCACACGCGCGCACACACACACACATACACACACAGACGACACACACACACACTCTGATACACCACACACACACACACACACACACACACACACACGCACACACACAAACGCACACACGCACATACACACACACACGCGCGCGCGCGCGCACACACACCCTTCTAAAAGCACGTCAATAGACGTTAAAAGAAATAACGAACGAACACACACACACACACACACACACACACACACAACACACACACACACAGACGCACACACACACACACACACCACACACACACACATACACACACACACACACAACACACAGACCACACACACACACACACACACACACAGACGAACACACACATACACACAAACAAACCAACATGTGACGCTTGGTGTCATCATACCAACTAACGTTGCTACTCTACCACAAGCAAGCAGTGCACAGTGGCCTGGGGCTGAAGGTCTGCAGTCGTCTCCATCCCACAACTGCTTATTCCAGGTGCCAATGAAACCAATCGATTCGAGAATAACTACTGCTTCTCTGTCTATATTCATCTGTCTGTCTTCTGTCTGTCTGTTTGTTTGTGCGCCTAGCTCTCTGTCTCTCTTTCTTTCTGTCTGTCTCTTCTCTCTCTCTCTTCTCTATTCTCTCTCTCCTCTTTCTCTCTCCCTCTTTTCTTCTCTATCTCTCTATTTGTCTATCTCGCCCTCTCTCTCCTCTTTCTCTCTCACTCTCTGTCCGTCTGTCTGTCTCTCTTCTCTCTCTCGTTTTCTTTTCTCTCAGTCTCTGTCTTCCTCTCTCTCTTTCTCTTCTCTTCTGTTTCTCTTCTCTCTACCTTTGTCTCTGTCTGTCTGTCTGTCTGTCTGTCTCTCTTCTCTCCCCCTCTCTCTCTCTGTCGGTCTTCGTGTGTGTCTAGTCTGTCAGTCTCTGTGTGTGTCTATTGTCATCTCTGTGGTCTATGTGTCAGTCTGTGTGTGTCTATGTGTCAGTCTCGTGTGTGTTAGTGTGTCAGTCTGTGTGTGTGTTAGTGTGTCAGTCTGTGTGTGTCTATGTGTCAATCTATTGTGTCCTATATTCGTCTGTGTGTGTCTATGTGTCAGTCTGTGTGTGTCTATGTGTCAGTCTGTGTGTGTGTTAGTGTGTCAGTCTGTGTGTGTGTTATGTGTCAGTCTGTGTGTGTTATGTGTCAGTCTGTGTGTGTCTATGTGTCAGTCGTGTGTGTGTTAGTGTGTCAGTCTCTCTGTATGTATTTGTCATGTTTCCCTCCTGGTTTCATGATAGTATAATGTTTCATAAGTAAAATTCTCCTCCCCCTCCCCGTTTTATGACCTTACCAAAGCATAGTTAGGTTGTTGTTGTTTTTTGCGCCGGAGTTTGCCAGATGATCATGGCACATTCAGGTAGAGCGCAGATGGAATTGTCTAAGTGCGATGAATCCCTTTTGAACAAACTCCTAGTCAGTATCACAGTCGAAGGAGTTTGCCAAGTTACTGATGGCAAATTTGGGTGGAGCGTGGATGGAATTGTCTGGATACGATGAATCCCTGTTCGTCAAACTCCAAGTTCCAAACTCCAGATTAATGGTGCTACTCCACCAGTGTCCCCGTGGTGATGCCGGGGTTCTTTCAGTATAAATAGTATCCCCATCTTCTGTAAATTCTGTGCTAGAAATTTCCTCTTTTCTGTCACTCTCTTTGTCTCAGTGTTAGCATTGTGTGAATGGTGTTTATCTCGTATACTTCGTTGTTTTATCTTCGGTTATACATTAACATATAAGTAGACTGGAGACAGCAAGTGCAAAATTGTATCTGTCAGTGACCGGAAGATTGTAGGATCAACCCCTATCACTCCTGTCACAATCATTGTGGGATTGTCGGCCCCAGTCGACTCTCAACCAAAGTTGAGTTGCTACAGGCACATTGGAAGGCTGGAACCATGCCGTCGAGTCTCATCCACTTCATGGATACATCTCTGAGAGTCATCAACATCATCATCATCATGTGCCCTGCCGCATGGAGTTGGCGATCATGGCCCTCCACATGCATCTACCCCTTGTCGCCGCAAGCACATCTTCCACCCTCTCTGTCCTCAGCCACCCTACAAGTCCGTCCAGTATTTTCTCCCTGGGTCTACCTGGTGTTCTCTTTTCCTACAGCTTTCCTGTAGTGGCCAGGTGCTCTAAAGATAGGGTGGAGCAGACTGGTGAATAATTTTTTTTTCTGGAATCATTGCATTCAGCGAGATTACTTTTGTGTTCACCCCTTTTTTTTTCGTCCCATTTTCTACGCCATCTTAATGGCTACATGAGCTGGAACAGTTTTTACAATACAATGATGATGATGTCGATGATGATGATGTCGATGAGGATGATAATCACGATGGTATGGAGTTCCATCTAGGATTGAGACTGCGTGACAGGGCTGTACTCTACGCTCACCATCATAATAATATATCTTGGCGTCAACCGGGCTAGAGAGATACAGACACCCGAAGTGGATGAGTCTCGACTGTGTGGTCCCAGTCTTCCCAATGAGCCCATGAAATGCTCAAGTCTGCGTAGGAGCCGGTTAGAGCCGAAAAATCCCATAACGATTTTGGAAGGGATTGGTGGGGATTCGAACCCAAAACTTTCCAGTCGGTGGTCTGTTGCTTTAACTACTACACCACGGCGACTGGTGATTAATGAAAAGATTTGAAACACTACGTATCCAGTTTACATTCAATTCTTTTTAAGACAGGCAACCATTGAAGAGAGCAAAGGAGAGGACTGATATGATCATATCATCATCATCATCATCATCATCATCATCATCATCATCATCATCATCATCATCATCATCATCATCATCATCATCATCATCATCATCATCATCATCATCATCATATGCCCTGCCGCACGGAGTTGGCGATCATGGCCCTCCATATGTATCTATCCCTTGTCGCCGCAAGCACATCTTCCACCCTCTCTGTCCTCAGCAACCCTGCAAATCCGTCCAATATTTTCTCCTTGGGTCTACCTTGTGCTCTCTTTCCCTCCAGCTTTCCTGTTGTGACTTGGTGCTCCAGTTCCACTTTCCTCATAAAATGTCCTACAAATGTTGCCTGTCTTTTCCTAATCTTCCTTATCAATGATCTTCTTGTGTCTGCTTCCATCAAGACTGTCTCGTTTGTTTTCTTTGCTATCCATGGAACTCGCAACATTCTTCCTAGAAACCACATCTCGGCTGCCTCAATCTTGTTCTGGCTCTGCGTGTTGACTGTCTATGCCTCACAACCGTGTAACATTATCGGTTCTACATAACATTCAAGAACTCTCTTCCTGATGTTAATTGATAGGCATTTGTTGGTATGAATGCTTGTCATCTTCCTGAATGCTGTTTTGGCTTGGCCGATTCTGCTGGCTATTTCTGATATTGGCCCAGACTGTGTGGACACATATGTTGACCTGGGAGATGGGAAAAGGCTGGTACCCTTTACCCACCAGGTGGGAGGTACCCGGCAGGATCGAACTTCGACCTTCAGATTGGAAAAAATGACGTCTTACGTCCTGATTATCGTGCCTGTCTCATTTTAGTTTAATTTAATGTTTGTTGTCAGTTCCAGACGAGTGTCTGTTTCTTGTTTCCGAGTTTCACATTTTTGTATTCTCTGCAGGTTTCCTTTTTCATGATGTCTGTCGTGAGCCACAAGGGCTGAAGATATAGAATGTCAAAACTTGAATCTTTTGATATGAAAGTTTGAAAAAGTTTCAAATTTTTCTCCCTCTGCCTATATTTGTCGGGTTCTCTCACTTCTAATTGCTCACGTAAGAGTACACACATACAGGCACGCACACACATAGAGACACACACACACACACACACACACACACACACACACATACACACACACACGCACACACACGCACATCAAGAGAGTGAGAGAGATAGAGAGAGGGAGGGAAAGAGAGAGAGAGAGAGAGAGAGAGAGAGAGAGAGAGAGGCAGACACATGCACGCACGCACGCATATGCATACATACACAGAGACACACGTGAACACACACAGCGGACACGCATACACATAAACACACACGCGCGCGCGCGCACACACACTCACACTCACACATTCACACATACACAAACGCACGCACTATCACACATGCATACGTACACACACACAAAACCGCACACGCACATCACCTTTGTCATATCCTTTCTCTTTCACACACACAGATACATACACACGCGCACGCATACACACACATTTCTGTAAAAGTGTAGTTTCATTTCATCTGGTGTCAATTAGTTGCAGTCATCCCTTTCGGCAAGATCTCTGGTAACGTCTTTTGCGAAACGGGTAAACAAATGGATATTCAAACAAGGTAACAAAACAAAAAATAACATACACAAAAATAACAAACGAATAAACAAACCAACAAACACAGGACGGAAGTAGCGAACAAGCAAACAAGCTAAAAATATCAAAACAAACAGAACCCGAAACCAGACCTAAATACATGACCAAAATGAAGAAAAAGAAACAAGCAAACAAATGCTTAAATAAAAAAAACCCCAGATAATGGCAGAAGGACAGAGAGAAAGAGAGAGAGAGAGAGAGAGGGAGAGAGAGAGAGAATGGGGAAAGAGAGAGAGAGAGAGGAAAAAGTGTACAAAAGAGAAAGAGATCAGGGAAAGAGAGAAAGAAAGAGAAAATGCAGAGAAAGAGCAAGAGAGATTTGGGAAATAGAGAGATAAAGAGAAAGTGTGAAAAAAGAGAAAGAGAGGGTGGTGGGGGAGAGGGAGAGAAACAGAGAGAGAGAGAGAGATGTGGGGAGAGAGAGAGAGAGAGAGAGAGAGAGAGAGAGAGACAGACAGACAGACAGACAGAGAAACAGAGAGAGAGAGAGAGACAGAGACAGAGACAGAGACAAAGACAGAGAACGAAAAGGAAAACTAAGTACACGTATCAATGCATCCGCGCACATAATCTAAGGATAAGCCCATGACGTTGACCATTGCGTCGAATTTATCATAAAAGGATTTTTTCCAAAATAAAACCTGAATACAAATATAATCCTAAGAACACTAAAACATATATATAATATATATATATATATATATTATATATATATATATATATATATATATATATATATATATATAATTTAATTCCTTGCTTAAAAAGAGATGAACACAATGGTCAACTTACATGTGTGTCGTTGCTAGCGTACCACTATGATAACAACAGGAAATATAATACTTCAAAAAAAGCTTCAGGTATAAACAATGACCAAGAGACAAGACAAGGCATTTGGTCGTGAATACGTGTATACGCATGCTAGAATGCGCATGCGCATGCGCATGCGCATGCGCGCGCACGTGTGTGTGCGAGTGTGTGTGTGTGTGTGTGTGTATGTGTGTGTGTGTGGTGTGTGTGTGTGAGAGAGAGAGAGAGAGAGTGAGCGAATGAGTGAGTGTGCGGAATGCGTGCGTGCGTGCGTGCGTGCGTGCGTGTGTGTGTGTGTGTGTGTGTGTGTATGTGTGTGTGTGTGTGTGTGTGTGTGTGTGTTGTGTGTGTGTGTGTGTGTGTGTGTGTGCGTGATGTAAAAAACAATCGTTTGAAAATAGCATTAAATATTCATGTACAACAGCAGTGTGGTTTTGATTAGGCTATGTCACGGATAAGGATGTGTGTGTGTGTCTGCATGCATGTGTATGTCTATGTGTGTGTGTGTGTCTGCATGCATGTGTGTGTGTGTGTGTGAGCACGCGCGCATGAGACAGAAAGGGGGAGAGAGTGAGAAAAAGAAAGAGAGAGAGAGGGGGAAAGAGACCAAATGAATAAATAAGCATAAACTCTTCACACTTAACGAGAGAGAGAGAGAGAGAGAGAGAGAGAGAGAGAGAGAGAGAGAGAGAGAGAGAGAGAGAGAGAGAGAGAGAGAGAGAGAGAGAGAAGGGTGTGTGTGTGTGTGATGTTGTCTGTGTCTGAACAGCCTCTCTTTCCTCCTTTCTGTCTGACACTTTCTCTTTGTGTTTTTCTTCATTCATTCCTTCTTTCCTTTTGTACTTTTTTAAAAATTAGTTTCCTTTCTTCTTCTCGTGGCATCGGAGATAGTTTATTATTGACTCTGTGTGGTGTGTGTGTGTGTGTGTGTGTGTGTGTGTGTGTGTGTGTTGTTGTGTGTGTGTGTGTGTGTGTGTGTGTGTGTGTGTCTGTGTGTGTGTGTGTGTGTGTGTGTGCTGTGTGTGTGTGTGTGTGTGTGTGTGTGTTGTGTGTGTGTGTGTGTGTCTGCACGCGTGTTTTTGTGTGATTGTGTGTTTGTGTTTGTGTGTGTATGTGTGTGTGTGCTTGTGAGTGTTTGTGTATGTGTGTGTTTGTATGTGTGCTTGTGTGATTGTGAGTGAGTGAGTGAGTGTGTGTGTGTGTGTGTGTGTGTGTGTGTGTGTGTGTGTGTGCGCGCGTGTTCGTTTGTGTGTGCGTGTTCGTTTGTGTGTGTGTTTGTGTGTGTTTTTGTGGGTATGTGTATGTGTGTGTGTATTTGTTTATGTGCTTGTGAGTGTGTGTTTGCGTGTGTGTGTGCTTGTAAGTGTGTGTAATTTTTGTGTGTTTTGTGTGAGTGTGTGTGTTACGCGTGCGCACGTGTGTAAGTGAGTGGGATGGTGAAAGTGTGTGTCACAGAAACGTGTTAGTAAGATTTTCATGACTGTTTCGAATCGCCAAAAGCACTTGAAAATCAACTCAAAAAAACAACTGTTGGCTGCCAACCAAGGTTTGTCTAACCCCCGCACTCAACAATCTAATGTGAAAGTTGGGTTGTTCAACGCACGTACTCTGAATTCCAACCACCGTGTCCATGAAATGGCTGCAACTCTCCTCGAAGCTCGCAGTCAATATTTTAGCCATACAGGAGCATAGTCGACCATTAATGGAAACTAACGACTGGGTGACATATTGTCTGCCAAACTCTGCGACCGTGTCAACCTTCGACGTGGACAAGGCAGAACCCTGACTCTGAGGGCTGATGTTACGAATGATCTTGACCACCTCGGCGTTTCCCCAGCAATTGTCATGAACATGAATAGCATCCAATTTTCACAGTTGATTGTTTCGTTTAAAATTTGCTGAACGTTTATATTAATATATATTATATTAATATATATATATAATATATATATATATATATATATGACTGTGTCTGGGTGGGTTTTGACTAAATTTGGCTCAAAGAAGTATAAACCGTTGAGGAGACGTGAATGCCTGGGTCTGATAGTCATTGCCCCAAGATTAGGATGAAACAGATTGTCCTCCCCCCCCAAAAAAAAGAAGAAAGAAAGTGATTACAATCATCAGCTTTTTGTTTGCTTGTTATTTTTTTTTTGAAGATATACATACAGTGATTTCGCCGTGATTCCTTATAACAATGTATTCCTGTTTTCAGCGTTGTGACTATGTAGCATTGTCCTCGCCTCTCGACACAGGTTTCATTTTATCTAAAGCGTTTCAAGATCACAATAACATTGAGAAATACACAAAATCTACATTTACTGTAATACGTTTTGTATAAAAAGGAAAATTCTTAGTATGGCTTGATGAATTTTTTGTCCTATCTTTTTGTCACTCCATTCTTTGTTTCTTTTCATTTTTTTAAATTTCTTTCTTTCGTCCTTGTGTCTATTTGTTTGTCTTTCTTTACTTCTTTCTTACTTTCTCTTCTCTCTCTCTCTCTCCTCTTCTCTCTCTCTCTCTCTCTCTGTCACTTTGTCATTCTTGACTTCGGTCTACCTCCCTTGCCCACTCTACCCTCCACGTGCCAAGAAACCACACACACACACACACACACACACACACACACACACAACGCACGCACACACACACACACACATAGATATACAGACACACAAGCACACACATACACGTACACGAACACACAAAAGACGCATGCACATACAGACAGACACACACACACACATACACACGCACACGCACACACGCACACACACACACACACATACATACACACACACACTGTTTCTATTCTTCTCGCTTGGTTTCCTGTTTCTCTGTCTTTCAGTCTTTGTATATTTCTCTCTCCCTCTCTCTCTGTCTCTTTCTCTCTCTCTCCCTCCCTCCCTCTCTCTGTCTCTCTTTCTCTCTCCCTCCCTCCCTCTGTCTGTCTGTCTGTCTGTCTCTTTCTCTCTCCCTCCCTCCCTCCCTCTCTCTGTCTGTCTATCTCTCTCTTTCTCTCTCCCTCCCTCCCTCTGTCTGTCTGTCTGTCTCTTTCTCTCTCCCTCCCTCCCTCTCTCTGTCTGTCTCTCTATCTCTTTCTCCCTCCCTCCCTCCCTCTCCCTCTCTCTCTTCGAATGTGTTTCTTTGTCTGTAAGTGTAATGATAATATCTATCTTATCTAAGGTATAGGTTATGTAGTGTGATGTAGACACTCTTTGAGCGAGGGCTGGATGTTAAGAAGCATATATTATTTGCTATTTTATCATCCTTTGTTCTTGTTTTTGTTCTTGTTGTTCTCTCTCTCTCTGTCTCTCTCTTCTCTCTCTTTCTTTTTCTCACTCACTCTCTCTCTCTATTTCACTCTCACTCGGTGTCAGTCGTCTGTCTGTCTTTCTCTCTCTCTCTCTTCTCAAATGTATTTCTTTGATTGAAAGTGCAATGATTCCATTGTATCTAAATTATCTAAGGTATAATGTATGTGTAGTGTGGTGTAGACCCTCTTTGGGCGAGGGCTGGATGTAAAAAATCATATACTTTGCTTATCTTATATCCTCGTAAATAAATTTGTTCTGTTCTGTTCTCTCCCCCCCCCCCTCTCTCTCTCTCCCTCTCTGTCTCTCTCTCCGCCTCTCTGTCTCTCTCTGTGTATGTAACTTTGTGCGCGAGCGTTTGTAAATATGTGTCTGTGTGAGCGGGTCTGTGTGCACACTCTGTTTTCGCATGTGTAAGTTTGTCAGTTTGTCTGTCTGCCTGTATTGTATTTATTTGTATTACATCAAAATGAATTTACCATTTTGAAAGTCGGGCTAACACCTGGGTAAAAAACTTCGCCACAAAGCAGCGCCACCCATTTATTTTTATATAACAATGACTAAAGGACTTTACCACATGATTTTTTCCAAGAACAACTTATCTATTGCAATGAAATCTTGATGTGTGCTGTGTGCAAGTCGCCTCACAGAACCTCGGTTTATCATTTTATCCAAAATAATAGCACCAAGACCTCCACTGAAAATCTAGTGGAGACAGGTGGGGGTGTGGGGGTGGGGTGGGGCGGAAAAATTCCTGTGCAATGCGTGATTTGAACCCGTGCACGTTGCGTCCTAGTTTAACCACTCAGCCACACACTCCACTGTCTGTGAAGGAACGAGTTATGGATGCGAGCAGAGTAGTCAAAGCAATCAGAGATCCCCTAAGTCTGCCCCTTGATGACATCTGGTCCTTGACACCCAGGTCTGAAGCACAAAACTGAACCCTGTCTCTCCCTGGTCCATTGTATCATTTCCCACCTGTCTTCTTTCTCTGTTTGAGTACATTGAATCAGGCAGGCCATTGTTGACTTAATGTTCAAGTTGCTTCTGGCGAAATTTTGACCTTAATCTTTACTAGTGTTAGTCAGTGCATGCTGGCTGTTGAGCCATGGACTCAAGATCTCATGTCTCGTGTTTCTCCAGTGGGGGATGCCGGGGGCTCTTTCAGTATAAATAGTATCCCCACCTTCTGGAAAGTCTGTGTTAGAAATTTCCTTTTTTCTGTCACTTTCTTTGTGTCTGCCTTGTTCCTTTGCTTTCTGTCATTTCTTTCTATCATTTTCTGCCTTGCTGGTCCATTCACCTGATATGTGTTCGATAAAACCTTAACTACTTTCTCTTACAATTGACAACTGGGTACATGTAGTAAATGCATTTTTGGCTCTAAGTAAATGAGATATGCGGAAGCAATTTTAGGTAATTTAGGCCTGTTTTTATATATGTTTTAATGTCCTTAGTTATGTTAAATTTGTATTCACGTTTGTTTATCAAATCCATCCGTGTGATAAATGGGATGGAGTGTCAACGCCAGATGCATCTCTTAGACTAAGTGTGCAAACGCATTGATGATGTGTACTTGATTTTCCTTTCCTTCTTTTTTTCTGTTGAATATTGTATATAATATATGTTTTGAAACGGTTATAACCCTGATATGGCTCTACGCAGACGGCTAGGTTTTAAACAAAAATAACATCAATAACATGTCTCGTGTTAAATCCCACCACACACCATAGAAGTTGACTTGCTAGATGTACATCATAATGCTCTGATAATCCAGTGGTGTAGGACCTGACCAACCCATGGGTTTATGTGCAGGCTTAAGGCTTGTACCCCCATGTAGGACGTTAGTGCATAAGTAATTCGATCTGAGCGCGGAGACGTCATCTTGAAAAAAACTGAAACTGAAACTAATGGTTTAGATGTTTTATGGGTTCCATTGCATCCCTATATCAAGACTTTTTAATGTAGACGACTGCTGGCATACTTGGGTGGAGCGCTTGTGGAATTGTCTGTTCGATATATGATTCAAACCTGACTTTGTATATGTTATGCATGTGCGATAACCACATCAGCCACACACCCCACTGTCTGTGAAGAACGAGTTATAGATGTGGGTAGAGTAGTCAAAGCTATCAGAGCTTCCCTTAGTCTGCCCCTTAATGACATCTGGTCCTTGACACCCAGGCCTGAAGCACAAAACTGAACCCTGTCACTCCCTGGTCCCTGGTAGAGATCGTTAGGAGAATCCGACAATAGTATTGGATCTCACAGTGCAACCAAAATGTTTTAACGCTTCTTGGAGCAACATTCTTATAGCTAGTCCTCATATACTCTGAGAGTGGTAGGACTTTAAACCCAACAAAACAGAACAGAACCCTTGTCCATTGTGTTCATTACGCCACCTCTGTCTTCTTTCTCTGTTTCAGTCCATTTAGTCAGACAGACAATTGTTGACTTCATGTTCAAGTTGCTTCTGGCGATATTTTGACCTCAGTGTTTGGTAGTGGTGGTAAATGTATACTGGCTTGTAAGACAGAGCTGTTGACACAAGGAGGTTATTCGCTGTCCATCATAATGCTCTGGTCTTCCTGTGATATCAATATTTTATAGGTTCCATTCCTGTCCCTATTTCAAGACCTTTGATTTCTGCGTAGACTCAAGGAGTCTGCCAGGTAACTGTTGACAGATTTGGTGGAGCGCATGTGGAATTGTCCGAGTGTAATTAATCTCTCTTTAGCAAACTCCGAACTCAAGAGTACTAATCTGAATTCCGCTTACGGTCTTTTTGAAAGACTGATGTTATTGTGAATGGTTATAGTTACATCAATCTGAATATATGAACAGTTTTAAAGAGGTGTTTTTTTATAATCATAATTTGCTTAGGATTGTTCGAGGTTTTGTTAGTTTGTTTTGTTTTTTGCTTTGTTGTGATTTAAAACTTGAATGAAAATAAAGTGAATTTTGAATAAAAGGAATCAAAACTCGCTGATAAAGAGAAATATCTACAATAAAATCTGTTCCAGTAATCATAAAAAGCCTCCTCCTCATTTTCAATGCAAAGAAAACCCACTGAAAATTGAATTGTTAAATGGTTATACTAATAAACAATACCGTGTTTCCTGAACCTGCGATCTCATCGTCAGAATTGGTAACCGATGTGGTCATTTGGGGTGGGGGTGGGGTGGAGGGCAATGGAGGAGCGGTGGTGGGGTCTGATGATACGTAGCAGAAGAAAGGAACTTCCATCCCTATGCTATGAATTTCAATCTAGGAATTGAGACTGCGTGACAGGGCTGTGCCCTATGCTTACCATCATACTATCCTGGAGTCAACCAGTCCTGAGAGATACAGACACCTGCAGTGTTGGTCAGAAAATGTTTTCTGAGCAACATCTTATTCGCAAACATCTTTGTGGCTAGATTTGGTCGTTAGGAAAACAAAATCTTGCAAAGGA
>JAPXFY010000024.1:45280302-45292802 GCA_030674185.1 Monoplex corrugatus
TCTGTGATATACCATGTGTATTTAAGCTGAAATACATTCGTGACATTTTTGACACGGTGTGATCCACGAATTCTCCAATAGACATTAGAACGCCCCCCCCCCCCCACTGACACACACACACATACTCTGACAAACAGACGTTCACATATATAACATGGGTTGATCTGTGTCAGTATTCTATCAAAGGGAGACATGGAGAGAAGAAGAAGAAAAATCAAACAAAAAGGAAAAAAATCAAAAACCAAAGGGAGATTGTTGCAGATACCACCAGGCTGACCCGAGCTCTCTTTGGCTAAACATGGCATGTACCACCAGCGTTTACCTCAATTATGAACATTACTGACGACCCTAAACCGGCGGTTCCCAGGACTCAGTCTTTTAGCGGCCATGTTTTTATTAGAGGGAGACCATTTTCCACCGGAACCAATCGCGTTTTCAAGTCCAGAAAGCTTGCTGGCCACTCAATTGCACGGACCGGCGCAGAGAAGAAACGCGGGACCAAAATAAACCGCCATCAGCCGCAGGCTAAGAGAGAGAGAGAGAGAGAGAGAGAGAGAGAGAGAGAGAGAGAGAGGGATGGGGTGGAATGGGTGGGAGTGGGAGGGGAAGTAGGGTGGGATGAGACTAATGAGAGAGTGGGCGGGGGAGGGGTTTGACTCAATCACTACCCATAACCACCCACGAATAAATGGACGCTTCAGACAGGAAGCGGCCCTCAGTTGTAAGGAAGCAGACGGCAAGGGTTGACGGCGTCAGAACCAGTTTAGGCTGCGTACAGCGAGGCTTCGTACTTGTTGGGGGGACTTGGCTGACTTGGTCTGTTCAAACTCTGATATAGGCCCACTACGTGAACACCACATCAAAAGTAAGCCACCTTCCCTCCTCACTGATTTCTCATTAGTTGTGTTTACCCATAGAAACATTTTAGACTGCTTCTTTTTATGTTTGTAAGATTTCCTGGCTCTCTGATTCTGATTTTTCTATCTTATTTGTTAGTTGGTCATTTTTTGTTTGTATAAACGTTTTCTTCTTCGTCTTGTTCTTTTTTTTTTCTTTTTTTTTTTTTTTTTTTTGACGAATCATACAATTATGTTACGTTTCTTTGCGTTTGTTTGAATCTGAAAATTATTTTTATTCTTAAATCAGCTTTTGATTAACGAAGTGTGAAAGTACGATGATAATTAAATCCTGCAAAATGTGTTTTATGTGATAAAGATGAACAATGATTATTTAAATTAACTCTTTATAAGTTCAAGTTCATTGTTTCTTTTTCCTTTCTTTTCTTTTTTCTTCTTCTGTTTTTTTTTTAAATGAACGATGTATCTATATTTTCTTTGCCATGTGTAGTTCTAGTTTGCTGTTTTTGTGGAGAGAGTGAGAAAGTTTTTTTTTCTCTCTCAAAATCTCTCTCTCACTCTCTCTCTCTCTCAATGTATATATATATATATATATATATATATATATATATATATATATATCTCTGTCTCTCTCTCTTTGACACATACACACATTCACTCGTGCGCGCAAGTCTCTCTCCTTTCTTTCTCTCACTCTTTCACTCTTTCTCACTCTAACTCAACCTTTCTGTCTGTCCGTCAGTCTGTCTGTCTGTCTGTCTGTTTGTCTCTCTCTCTCTCTCTCTCTCTCTGTCAGTCTCTCCTCTATTCTCTCTTTCATTGAGTCGATAATGAAATAGTTATCTTTCTGAAGTAAAATTAAATTTATGTATCTTAAGTAGATGTTCTTTTAGAGTTTGTTCTTCGTGTTGTTCTTTTCCTTTTTCTTCTTCTGCTTCTTTTCTTTTTCTTTCTTTCTTTCTTCTCTTCTTCTTCTTTTCTTTCGTCTTCTTATGTCTTCGTCTTCTTCCTTTCTTCTTTTTCTTCTTCCTCTGCGTCCTGTTCTCCCTCCTCCCTCTCTCTCTCTGTCTGTCACCTTTTGTTCTTCTTTAGCATGTATATAATCTCAAAGAAGTACGTGTGTGTGTGTGTGTGTGGTGTGGTGCGTGCGTGCGTGCGTGGTGTGGTGGTGTGTGTGTGTGTGTGTGGTGTGTGTGTGTGTGTGTGTGTGTGTGGCTTGTCGTTGAGTTATTTAGTTTCATCTAAGACGTTTTATAACGCGCAGCTTAGTCCCCTCTTTTGGCCAAGACAGGATGTAGACAAAAAGCTCACATAAGACCGAATGTATTGCTGTCGTAAATAAAGAAATCTGCCCTGTCACCTGTCTTTCATAAGACCAAATATATTACCGTTGTAAATAAAGAAATCTGTCCCGTTTCCTGTCTCTTTCTCTCTTTTATGTTGCTTTGCCATTTCTTGGGCGCCTGAAATGTCATTGATGAAGGAGAATTAATGATGTTTTTGTGGACGTAAACATACGGATTTTAAAAGCATTCTCCGTTAATTCCATCCACGGCTGTCTTTTTATCAACGTAGTAAGTTTTAATCTCTACCTTCTTTCCCTATTCTAATCAGACTTAGCTGTTTCAATTTTTTTACCATTATATTTGTTTTTGTTTTTGTTTAAGTTACTTACGCTTTTCTTGATGTTGTATGCAATTTGTGTTAGATAATGCGATTTGTCAAATAGCTCCCCCACCCTGACTTTAAAATGTCTTTAAAATGTAATATCTTCATCATCATCATTATCATCGTCGTCATCGTCGTCGTCATCATCATCACCATCATCATCATCATTGGGTTGTCATCATCATTTTGCTGACGATGATAATGAAGCTGCAAATAAAGACAAAAAGGAAGACAGACTGAAAGAACAAGCTAATTATTTTTACCAACTTGAGTTTTCCTTTTCTTGTCATTTTACGTCTCTTGTCTTCCTGGAAGCAAGAAAAATGTTAGTGCAATGAAGCACGTAGTATTTTTCTTTCCTTTATTTTTTTTTTTGTTTTCCTTTTTTATATTGGTTTTGTCGGTTTCAACAGATGCGTCCGTTTATATCTTTCTTTATTTCAGTTCTGTTATGATAACACACATACACATACACACACGTGCACACAGAGACACACATAAAGGACAGAAAGAGATGAACAAGCATGTTAGCAAATATGTCATTATTCAGACGGCAAGGAAACTAGTTAAGTTTGACTTTACGCTGAGGTGGCAATTCAGGATTTCTGCACATTTTTCACCTTTTTTGAGAGAGGGGAGAGAGAGAGAAAGAAAGAGAGAGAGAGAGAGAGAGAGAGAGAGAGAGAGAGAGAGAGAGAGAGAGAGAGTAGAAAGACTTAAAATGATTTATTTGTTTGGCCACTGGCTTTTAAAAAAAGGTTGAACATACAGTATTACTTCAGTTAGTGAAAAGAAGACAAAATCTTTCCTGTGAATTGTTAACTTTTTCTAAACACGAAGCCATCTCCGTACATTTGAAACTAATTACAGATTTTTTCCCAAAGCACTGAATGGATTCTTTATTCACTGATAAGAACTGCAGACCAGTTTAAAAGGCATTTGAATTTCTTTGAAATCTGGCTGGGATAAACTGTTATTGCACTTCCTTCAGATGTGGACAACAAAGGCTGAAGTGTGGAACCACTGACCGTGGTGTAGTGGTTAACGCACAGGACCACCAGCTGGACGGTTGTGGTCTCGAATCCCTATCGTTCCCTTCAAAAATCAGTGTGGGATTTTTCGGCTCCAGCCAGCTTCTACCCAGAGTTGGACGTGCTATGAACTCATTGGGAAGACTGAGACCACACAGTCGAGTCTCATCCATTTCACGGACGCGTCATTAAAGCTGTTGCTCAACTCTTTTGATCAGCACCGCAGGTGTCTGTATTTTTGGGGCCGGTCGTTGCCAGCATATGTTATGATAGTTAACGCAGAGTACAGCCCTGTCAATCTTAATTCAAGATGGAACTCCATAGCATCATGATTATCATCCTCATCGTCATCATTATCATCACATTGTAAAAAAAACTGTGCCAGCTTCTGTGGCATTAAGTAGCGTAAAAAATGGGACAAAAATAGGTGAGCACAAAGGAGACTGTCCAAGGCGCAATGATAAACAAAAGGCTGAAGTGTGACCAGGCACCGTGACAATACGGTTAGGCAACACAACACTCAATATCTGATATCTGGAGTTCAATCCCAGCCCGCAACATCAAAAAGTGGCCTGGTCACTGCCCATCTTAATGTTTCCATCATTCTGGTGGTGTCAGCTTAGTGTTTGATAGGTCCCTTCTCCCCTTTCCCCATTTCAAGACCTTGCCAGCGCATACGGTTTAGTTCACGCTCGGGAAATCCGTCAGATAATTGCTGGCAGAGTTGGGTGGAGCGCATACGGAGTTGTCCGAGCGCGATGAATCCCTCTTAAAATAACTCCAATAACTCTAACAGTCTACAGACCATAAGGTGGGGGCACATCCTAATTCGCCACATTCTCTTTAGCCCCTTGGCATTTTGCTGTTTCCAGTTGGCCATTGTCCGTTTCGCCACATCCTATTTCGCCATGTTCAGATACGCCATTTCCCATTTCGCCATAAAGTTCAAAACCTACTTTATTGATATCCTATTTCGTCACATGTACACTTATATCAAAGAGTTTATTCTTTGTAAGATTACATTTATAATCATTGTCGAAACTTAAAAAGACACACAAATACACGCATACATACACACAATCACGCACAAACGCGTTCATGCACATCGCATGTGCGCGCGCACACACAGACACACGCACGCACGCACGCACGCACGCACACATATCCACACACTCGCGCGCGTGAGTACACACATATGCACACACACGCACGCACGCACACAAACGCACGCATACACACACACAACACACACACACACACACACACACACACACACACACACAACCACACACATCATAATACATGATAAGAAAATGATCGTGGCATATGTCATACGCTTGGGTATAATCCATACGCGCGTGCAAGATCTTGGGAAATAACGACATCTACGAAGTCTGAATATGATGAGTGGCGAAACAGCACTAAGGGATGTTGTGAACAGACACTAAAACGCAATCAGTGAACCAATAAATGTGATATTGTTTGCTTGTGGCGACATGGGAAGTGGTAAATCAGTATGTCACAGAAGTAGTGGTAGAGGGTTGTACCCAGCTGTCCAAACTGTCATTGTGGGATTTTTCTGCCCTGGCCAATTCTTTCTCAGAGTTGAGCGCGCCATGGACTTATCGGGAAAGACTGGGATCACGCAGTTTGAGTCTCATCCACTTCACAGATACATCATTGACAGTGTTCCCCAGGTGTCTGTGTCCTTCGGGTCTGGATGCCGTATGGATTTTATTATGATAGTAAGCGTTGAAGTCACAGAAATCAGTAAAAGACATGAAATCCCCTCGTGCAATTAACAGCAAACGGCACAACCTTGAGACAGGTTGATAAGTTTAAATATCTGGGAACGATCATCTCACCAGACGGCAGATGCACATCAGAAATAGCCAGCAGAATTGGCCAAGCCAAAACAGCATTCAAGAAGATGAAAAGCATACGGTTGTGAGGCGTGGACAGTCAACACGCAAAGCCAGAACAAGATTGAGGCAGCCGAGATGTGGTTTCTAAGAAGAATTTGAGAATTCCATGGACAGCAAGGAAAACAAACGAGACAGTCTTGATGGAGACAGACACAAGAAAATCATTCATAAGGAAGATTAGGAAAAGACAGGCAACATTTATAGGCCATTTTACGACGAAAGGGGAATTAGAGCACCTGGTCACAACAGGAAAGCTGGAGGGAAGGAGAGCGCCCGGTAGACCAGGGAGAAAATATTGGACGGACTTGCAGGGTGGCTGAGGACAGAGAGAGTGGAAGATGTGCTTGCGGCAACAAGGGATAGATACATATAGAGGGCCATGATCGCCAACGCCATGGGGCAGGGCATATGATGATGATGATAATGAGCAAGCGTTGAGAACAACCTTGTCACGCAGTCTCAATCGCACCTGGAACTCCACAGAACCATGATCATAATCCACATTACCATGAAATTATCAGTCATTATAACAACATGAAAAATGCCCCAGATTCTGTAGCCTCTCGTGCCCTGGTCTAGTAATAACCAGTTTCGGTTTTCTTTATCACTTCCATGTGTGAATGTAAATTCAAGTTGGGGTCTTTGGTGTCGGCACTTAACAAGGGCTGTCGTTGGAGGGCATCCCCGTGGGGATGCCGGGGGTTCTTTCAGTATAAATAGTATCCCCACCTTCTGGAAATTCTGTGCTAGAAATGTCCTCTTTTCTATCACTCTCTCTGCTTCTGCCTTGTTCCTTTGCTTTCTGTCATTTCTTCCTATCATTTTCTGCCTTGCTGGTCCGTTCACCTGTATGTGTTCGATAAAGTCTTACGTACTTTCTCTCAGTATTGATAATTGGATGCATGTATTAAGTGCACTTTTGGCTTTAGGGAAACGAGATATGTGGAACCAATTTGAGGTAATTTTTGCCCGTTTTTATATGTATATGCTTTAGGGACCTTAGTTATATTTAAAGTTGTATTCAGGTATGTTTTTTAAATCCCCGTTGTGATAAATTGGACGGAGTGGTCAACGTCAGAGGCATCTCCTTAGACAATGTGAGCGAATGCATTGATATGTGTACTTCATTTTCTTTTCTTTTCTTTTCCTGTTGTGCATGTCTTGAATCAGTTATAGCCCTGATATGGCTCTACTCAGTCGGCTGGACTTGAAGCAAAAACAACTGTAACGATGAAGGGCAGTGGTGGCAGTCTCTTTACTGGGTAAGGCATCATCCCTCACTGGATCAGTCTTCGCGACTGAACATTACTGTGGTTAGTAAGGGGCTTAGTAAACAGTGTCCTTAATAAGCTGGATCAGAACAGGCAATGTTGAACTCCAATTTTCAATTTCAATTTCAATGTCTGAAGACGACGTCTTCGCGCTCGGAATGAATTCCATATGCACTAACGTCACAAGTGCCATGTGAGGGAAGGATCCAAAATGATCACGGCACAACCTTAAGCCTGCACATAAACCCACGAGCTGGCCAGGTCCTGAGGTCCTACATAGATAGTTCCATAACCCTTGGGTCGTAGGGGAGTGAAGTGGCAGAGATCTCAACTTTTCCAGGGGCCAGTACCACGAGGGCAGCGCCCATCCCCTCTCCCTCGCTTCAAATTCATATTCATATTCACATTATTTTTACCAACACTTCAGAAAGGCAAGAAGGCTAATTCGTCTTCATGTGGTGGGACCTGGGAAATCAACCTATCCTCCAATGTTTTATACCAAGGCAGCCGGGCCCTGTTCTTCACGATATTCAACTGCCGTGGGATCCTTAGCGTGCGCAACCAGAAGGCACACGGGTCCGACTCGTTTTTCGTCCCTTCCGAAGGACTAGACGTTCAGTTAGATTTTCCGGTCAAACTGAGGAGAAAAGTCGAGGCCTCTGTGGGGAGCGAACCCTAAAACCTCGTGTGTGGTTATTGACAGGCGAACATCTGAAGCATTCTGCCACTCTTCTCCCCCAGGGAGAGAGAGAGAGAGAGAGAGAGAGAGAGAGAGAGAGAGAGAGAGAGAGAGAGAGAGAGAGAGAGAAAGAGAGAGAGAGAGAGAGAGAGAGACAGACAGACAGAACAAAGAAGTGACCCAATAGGATAGGAGGGTCTCCTCCGGTGCGTGGCCCCTTGTGGTTTGACATCTCTGTATCCTGGAGACTTCTTGGCATTGCTACTGACTGAACGAATGTAGCGATAGCGGCGATTTGTGGCGCCGCAATGAGCGGGATGGAATCAACGACATTGAAGCGAAATCCAAAACAAGTGTGACTGCCCGCGTTCAAGCAAACAGGATCAGAAAAACACGGAAAGGGAATCAGAACGCGTATTTAATACAACCAAACAAGACAGGCCCATTTTTAATGTAAAACTTGATATCATGCAACAAATTACTCATAAAAAAGTGCCTGTCTTGTCTGGCTGTATTAAATACGCGTTCTGATTCCTTTTTTGTGTTATTTTTTTCTTCTTCTGGTTCCTGTTTGACATTGAAGCGGTTGAGAAGTTTTGAGGGGGGGGGGGGGGGGGAGACAAGGCTGAATGTACTTCATTTCCAGTGAAAGCTCTGCAGAATAGAAATTTCATCTGTATGGATTTTATACCGCGTAGACTATCACCAATACCAGACATAAATTTGACAAGATTAGCTTAGATATCTGTCTGTCTGTCTATCTATCTACACAGAACACAGACAGACAGAAAGACAGACACAGACACAACACAACCAACAGACAGACACACACGTGTGTGTGTGTGTGTGTGTGTGTGTGTGTGTGTGTGTGTGTTGTGTGTGTGTGTGTGTGTGTGTGTGTGTGTGTGTGTGTGTGGTTGTGTGTCTATAGAAATGACTCTCTCTGGAAACAGTTGTTTGAAAAAGATATCTTTGCGTTCTGTAAATTTTGGATCTTTCCTCGTGTTAATACTGACATCCCTGTCTTGCTGTTGACAAACTATCAATCGTTGTCCCAAACAGTGACTGCCCGGGTTCAAGCAAACAGGACCAGAAAAAAGAACAAAACAAAACAAAACAAAACAAAAAAACATGAAAAAAGAATAAGAACGCGTATTTAATACAAGACAAGACAGGCGCAAATTTTCGGCCAACTGGCCTTTGTCAAGTGTCAGATCACAAACAAACAAACACCAAATACACGAAGCAGCAGGGAAGTTTCAGTCTTTTTCTCCTAATTGTTGTATCTGGTGTTTGTGTGTTTGTGATCTTACGCTTGACAAAGGCCAGTTGGCTGAAAATTTGCGCCTGTCTTGTCTGGTTTGTATTAAATACGCGTTCTTATTCTTGTTTTTTTCTAGTTCCTATCAATCGTTCGTTAAAATAATGCGCAGATACATTTTCTGTTTCAATGCCTTGGTCGTATCAAACATTTTCAAATCCAACTTTGAAATGTTTGAGGACCATCACTTACCAAGTTATGTTTGCCCAGCTCATCCAACACACAGAAGGCTTTGTATGGTAATGATTTCCATCCATTTTGATAAATTTCAGGCAGTATTTGATGGTTGTAATACATGCATTAGAATCAAATAGGTATCTGCCAGTGTCTCGCTAAACCATGGCATTTACTGTTTTTTCTTCAACATGAAGACAGCGACTAAGTGCAAATAAATGCTGTTTTTTTTAATTTGTGTACGCTCGTGTGGATCCCAGATTTTTGGAGCGTATAAAACAACTACTTGCTTCGTTGCATCATGTAAGTTTTGAAGTACAGGGGTATTTAAATGAATGACTATCAAATCTGTACGTAAAACTTCCGAGACAGTGAGAAAAGGGGTTAAAAAAATAATAAAAAAAAAAAAAAGAGAGAGAGAGAGAGTTCAGACTTCAGAACAATGTATTACTCAAGGATAGTAGCACTAGGTTCCATTGGACCTGTGTTACAGCTTGTCCTTACAAATATGAGCATAAAAAGAGTAAGACATGAGATATGAAAATTTGTGATGAATTGTCGATTTTCATATGTATCCCAGAAAGAGAGAAAGAGAGAGAGAGAGAGAGAGAGAGAGAGAGAGAGAGAGAGAGAGAGAGAGAGAGAGACAGAGACAGAGACAGAGAGATGATTGTCAAGCCATTCTGACAATGTCCTTTCTTTTACCAAACATATCAATTGTCAAGGTCACTATGACCTTGAAGAAGCTTCTTGACGTGCAACAAACACAACGGTAGACAGTCACAAGAATGAACACAGATTCTAGATATTGTCAGAAATTCCTGAACAAGTACTGTCCACACACGTTCTTCAGATAATTCTGATTTTTGGTCCTTTTTTAAAAGTCCATTTGATCTTGACCTCGACACGTTGTCCTCCAAACATATGCGTTAGCGAGCCCTTGGCGGTCCACGACTTTCTTCCAGATTTGGTAAAAATCAACCCAGACACAGCAGGAAGAATGTTGCTGATACGTTTTGGTAAAAGACAAACAGAGACACGGAAAATCAACACACGCGCATTCATACGCGCTCTCCAGGATAACATGAACTTTTCTTTAAAAGGGAGATAAAAACAAAATGAAAACCGCTGTATGTATCGCAGGGAAATGAAATAAAGAGAAAATGTAAAAAAAAAATTATTTCCTTTTTCTACATCTTGTTCTTGTCCAAGGAGAGTTTACATGACAAAAACATTAAAGCTTTGAGTTTGAACTTGTCCACTCGGAAAATTTCATGTGCGTTCTACCCAAATCTATCAATAATTACCCTGCAGACTACTTAAGACCGCACAAAATTCTATGGGGCAGCAAGTGTTTGAAACGGATGCGAGAGGGGATATGAGCCGAGAACGGAACCTCTGAAGTACTGTCAGCACCAGAACAGTCGGAACACAAAGATGGACAGCTAACAGGCGTGGTTTGTGTTTTGTTTTCTTTTATATATTTCAAGTTGGGATTAAACTTGAGATATCGGATGAAAACAACAAAGTATGTCCCGCTGGAGGCTCGAACCTTCGACCCTAATGGTATTGCCGTGCTGCTCTAACCAACTGAATTAACGAAGCATTGCAATAATGCAAATAGAGAAAACACTAATTACCTCGACATTTCTAAATAATGCAAAAATAAAACACTGACAGCGTCAAAATGTCAAACTAATGTAGAAGAAGATAGAAGAGACAAAGAGAGTAAGGGGAGAGAAAGAGAGAGAGAGAGAGGCAAACAAACAAAGAGAGAGAGAGAGAGGAAAACAAACGAAGGGAGAGAGAGAGGGAGAGAGAGAAAGAGAGAGAGAGAGAGAGAAAGAGAGAGAGGCAAACAAACAAACGAACAACAGTCATTCTCACGCCATGTGACCATTAGTCTCAAAAATGAATACACTGCCACCAGGAGTTGGCAAGCTATGATGTCAGAGCACGCTATTTTCAAAGACTTCTTGACCAGTAAAAAGTGGTCAACCGAAAAACACGCCCGCGCGCGTACACACACACACACACACACACACACACACACACACACACACACACACACACACACACACACACACACACACACACACACACACACACACACACACACACAGAGAAAACACACACACACACTACACACTCACACACACACACACAAACCACACACACATACCACTCACACACCACACATGCATACACGCACACACTCTCTCTCTTTTTAACACATACACACATACTTAATTAATTAATTGATTGACTGACTGACTGATTGATTGATTGATTGATTGACTGATTGATTGATTGTTGATAATTCACAAAATATGATGATAGCATTATGAGCAACATCTCTCAATCACGCAGTCATGAAGTAGATGAGACTCGTTTGTGTGGTTCAAGTCTTTCCACTGAACCCTAAGCACACTCAACTCCAGGTAGGAAGATGGCTAGGGGCCCAAAGATCCCGCAGTATAGTTTTAAACTGGACTACTGGTGGTTCGAACCTTCAACCTCCCAGTCATAAGTCATAAGCATTAACCTCTGGGCTTTAGTGACTGGTTTTCGCCGATTTCTTGTTTCTGTCGCTGTTCCCAGGATTTATTTTTCCTTTCCGTTGTTTGATCTCCTTTGAAAATGAGACTATTTTATATTATTCAGAGAGATGGATAATTGCATGTGCGTGTGGCAAAAATGTGTGTGTGTGTGTGTGTGTGTGTGTGTGTGTGTGTGTGTGTGTGTGTGTGTGTGTGTGTTTGTGTGTGTGTGTGTGTTTGTGTGTGTATTTTGTGTGTGTGTGTATGTGTGTGTATGTGTGTGTGTGTGTGTGTGTGTGTGTGTGTGTGTGTGTGTGTGTGTGTGTGTGTGTGTGTGTGATAATTGTGTCGGCAACAGTTTCTCAAAACAAACCCCAATTTTTCTGTTTGTTTGTCTATTATGTCTACGCCCGCCTTTTTTCTTTTTTCTTTTCTTTCTTTCTTTCGTTCTTTCTTTCTTTTCTTGCTTTCTTGCTTTTCTTTCTTTTCTTTCTTTCTTTCTTTCTTCTTCTTTCTTCTTCTTTCTTTGTCTTTCTTTCTTCTTTCTTTCTTTCTTTTTCTTTCTTTCTTTCTTTCTTTCTTTCTTTCTTTCTTTCTTTTCTTTCTTTCATTCTTTTCTTCTTCTTTCTTTTCTTTCTTTCTTTCTGTCTTTCTGTTCTTCCTTATTCTTTCTTTCTGTCTTTCTTGCTTTCTTTCTTTCTTTCTTATTTTTCTTTCTTGCTTTCTTTTTTCTTTCTTTCTTTTCTTTTCTATTCTTCTTCTTTCTTCTTTCTTTCTTATTTTCTTTCTTGCTTTCTTTCTTTCTTTCTTATTTTCTTTCTGTCTTTCTTGCTTTCTTTCTTATTTTCTTTCTTGTTTTCTTTCTTTCTTTCTTATTTTCTTTCTTGCTTTCTTCTTTCTTTCTTATTTTCTTTCTTGCTTTCTTTCTTTCTTTCTTTCTTATTTTCTTTCTTGCTTTCTTTCTTTCTTTCTTATTTTCTTTCTTGCTTTCTTTCTTTCTTTCTTATTTTCTTTCTTTGCTTTCTTTCTTTTTC
>JAPXFY010000024.1:45297802-45330302 GCA_030674185.1 Monoplex corrugatus
ATACACACATACATCCACACTCACTCACACACATATATACACACATACACACACAAATACACATATACACACACACGCACGCACACACACACCTCACACACACACATACACACAAACTAATTATACTCATAGTGAAAAGACGTTAAATCAAAGAACGAACACACACACACACACACACACACACACACACACACACACACACACACACACACACACACACACACACACACACACACACACATACAACCAACCAATACACACACACACACACACACACACACACACACACACACACACACACACACACACACACACACACACACACACACACACACACACGCCACAACAGCTCTTCACTGTTGTTTATAGTTCAACTAAATGCGGTGGCTCTATCACGCACAAAAAATGTAGTTAATGATTAAATTTCATGGAAAAAACAGTAGTGCATGCAGAATACTCAAGTTAAAAGACCAGTTAAAAACTATGTTCCTTCAAACCAGATGTGTAATTAAATCAGCTGAATGTAAAAATCTTATCACTCTCTTAAAACAGAAAAACAAAAAGGCTAAGTGATCAAACCCTAGCAACATTCTTCCTTTTAGATAAACTTGGATTTCTTCTATGACTGTGGCCTCAAAACTAGGCCATGTCTATTTCCAGAAGTCATCATCGAACCCCTTGATTTATTTTGTCTCAATACGAAAATTTGTACAGCTTTTCATAATATCATTAACTGATGCTCAGATACGCTTTGGAACCTACATGATTAAACAACTGAATGGCAAAGGAAAATTTGCCGATTTTGAAAAAGCCTTTCATTCTCTTGATTGGAAAAAGAGATGTCGGCATTTGGCTTTCTTTTCATCTTTTACTTGTTCATTTATCTACATTCTCCTTTATTTTGTATGTATTTATTCACCTACTTACTCACTTCTTATTCACTTACTTACTCACAACACAGCCTGGCATCAACCAGGTCTGAGAGATTCAAACACTTGCACTGTTGGTGAGAAAATCTAAGTATGTAACATTTAAAGAAATGTATGGCCTTGTACCAGACATTTGGGGTTTACTGTGGTTGATTGAGTTTTTCCGTTTGATTCCCTTATTTTATCCACAAGCTGTAAAAACTGAAAATATTTCACTCCCTCACTCTATCCACTAGCTTCCCTCAAGACCTGACCAGCTCATGGGTTTATTTGCAGGCTTAGGGCTTGTGCCATGATCACCATACACATGACACCTGTGACATTAGTGCATATGGAATTCGTTCCGAGCGTGGAGACGTCATCTTGAGAAACTGAAATTGAAACTGAAATACTTACTCACTTACTCACTCACTCACTCACTTACTTGCTCACTTACTTACTTATTTTCTTACTTAACTCACTTACTTGTATACCTATCTATGATTAAGAAAATAATATTGTCTTCATCTAGTTGATAGACAGCTGAGCATTTGGGCATTGACTGGGGGGGGGGGGGGGTATGTCATGTGAGACGAGTTTTTACAGAATAGCTACTTTGTTGTAATTCAGACCTTTTATTATTTATTATCTACTTTATACGCACGTTCCTTTTTTTTAAAGGTAAGATACACATATACACGTGTCATTTACTTGTAACCAAGATTATTCCAGATAAAATACCAGTATAAAATATAAACTAGGTAAAACATAGGCTAAGATAGGGCCTCAGGACCTGGCCAGCTCATGGGTTTATGTGCAGGCTTAAGGCATGTGCCACTGTCACCATACACATGGCACCTGTGACGTTACTGCATATGGAATTCGTTCCGAGCGCGGAGATGTCATCTTGAGAAACTGAAACTAAAAGTGTGTTGATGATATCAAGAAACATATTCAGGTCTTTTAGAACAAAATCAAGTCTACTTTTCTAGTTAATTGTAATTCATCACCGTGATTTGAATTAAAACAATGTTGCAGACAGGGAAACCCTATATCTTCTAATTTATTCATATTATGTGCTGAAAGTTAAGCGTTGGTTATCTGAAAAAAATAAAAACATTAAACGAATCACCGTTGGACAAGTGGAATATAAAACAGCATAACTTGCAGATGATACTGAACTGTTTCAAAATGGAGATACATTGTAGATACACGTTTGAACAAACTTTAAACATCATATATGAATTCTGAGAAAAATCAGATCAGAAAACTATTGAGAAAACTATTGTGGTGTGGATTTGAAATATACTTGAAGTTAACGTTAGACTCATGCCACATCCACATTTTGTATGGAATCCTGATAATTTCAAAACACACAGTATATGGTTCACCAGTGACTTAGAAGAGTGTGAAAAATTCAGTTCTGACGCAAAATTTAAAGAACTAAAAGTTTTGTTCGTGGCATGACTAAACGGTTAAGAACACCTCAGGGTAGAGTTGCTGTTTTGTGATCATTCATATTACAAAATTTATTTATGTTTTTTGTTTCCTAATCCACCTGATTACATTATTGGCCGACTGCGCGAAATGGTTTACATAATTGATTTTAAAGTAACATAAAAAGAACTACTAAAGTTCAACACGTTTAAAATGGCGGACTGGGTGCAACAAATGTCAAAAACTTTATGAACGGATTAAAGTTAAAATGGCCTGATATATTTCACAAAACGAAACTTATACGTAAAGATAAGCTATGTCGTCTATATTAAAAAAGATGATCAAAATCAATTTTTGGACCAATTAAATATGTAAGATATAGTCATGCGAATGATATTTGCAAACAGATCTAAAATGTATGACATATTTGGACACAGAATACAACCCTAACCTTCAAAAGACGTTCGTTCTTTCACAACCTTTGTTTTTTAATAATGATATTAAACTAGTGAAAAATACTGTATATGGTTATTGTATTATAAAAAGGAATGTATCAAATCCGACACATTGTACATTTCACTTCACACGATGAAATAATTGAAAATATGATACAAATGTGATTCTTAAAAGTATTTCAGGTGTGTAAGATCGATCACTGATTTTCTGAGGAAACAGATCAATCACTAATAATGAAAAGCGTATGTTTTTATCTTCTGTGAAAACAATTCACAACCAAAAGGAATAAAAACTGTTCTTCAAAATTCTAACAAACGACCAGATGGGTCCGAATTGTGCAATCAATAGGAATTAATTTACATTAAGAGAAGAAATTGATCAGACACGATGCACTGGACACATACAGAGTACAGAGTGTAAACAAATGACACTTACTGCAACGTGTTACGGTAACAACCACTACAATGTCATCAGCTGTGGACACTACAAACACGTGGTATTTCTTGGATGTGCCTGTGGTTACTTTTTCTGGGGGAGGGAGGGGAGGGGATGCTTAGAAATGTTTCATACACTTATGCTATTTTGTGTTATTATTATATCTTTGTTATGATATTTAATTAGTTGTATGCATACACACGTGCGTATATACGCGTGTGTGTGTGTGCGTGTGCGTGTGCGTGTGTGCGTGTGTGCGTGTGTGTTTGTGTAGGTGGATATTTGTGCCTGTGTGTGTCCATGTATTCATCATAAAAATGCATTTATCTGTATATTCGCATTGTCTTTTCTAATAATCTCCTGATGTGTGGTCCTTGAAAATGCAACTTTATATTGTATTCATTCTTATTAATTCTTGAATGTTAACAGGGAAAAAGGAATACCTGCGGAAAACCAACGCAAATCACAAAGCTTGATAACTCTCCAGTTCAGTATTATTGACAAAGTTTGCATGCATTTGTATTGTGTTGATTCAATTGAGAGAAACGATCTTTAAAGAGACTCTCACCTATCAATTCAAGGGATACACATATTGTGACCAAACAGTTCAGCGATGTCAGAAGCGAGGTGAAGTGAGATACCGAACTCGATGTTTCACGCGCTATTACAAAGTGCGGGTCAGACCAAAATCGATGTCCATTATTGCTATTGTTATTGTTATTGTTGTTTAAGCCCCAGCCGACTGCGTAGACCCATATCAGGGCTATAACCGTTTCAAAACAAACAAAAGTTCAACAGGATAAAAAATGAAAAGGAAATTAAGTACATATATCAATGCATTCGCGCACATAATGTTAGGACATGCTCCTGGCGTTGACCACTCCGTCCAATTTATCGCACAGGGGATTTAAAAAGCACACCTGGATATAAATTTAAACATACCAAAGGACACCAAAACATACATAAAAACAGGCCGAAATTACCTAAAATTGCTCCGCATATCTCACCTCCCTAGAGCCAAAAGTGCATTTAATACATGTACCCAATTATCAATCTTAAGAGAAAGTACATAAGACTTTATCGAACACATACAGGTGAATGAACCAGCAAGGCAGAAAATGACAGGAAGAAATGACGGAAAGCAAAGGAGCAAGGCAGAAACAAAGAGAGTGACAGTAAAAGTGATATTTCTAGCACAGGATTTCCAGAAGGTGGGATACTATTTATACTGAAAGAGCCCCCGGCATCCCACGGGGGGCTAATTCAACTCAGAGAAACGATCTTTTAAAAGATTCTTGACTATCAATTCGAGGGATACACGTATTGTAACTAAACAGTTTAGCGATGTCAGGAGCGAGGTGAGAGTGAGACGTCAAAATCGATACTTCACGCGTTTTTACGAATTGCGTATTACATTAAAATCGGTGTCCGTTGAAGATGGCTTTCAGCACTGTTTATTTTTTTAAAGCTCAAAGTCCTTGAACATGCACACCTGAAAACAAGACCATAAACAAAGCCTGTTACTGACCTGGTCGGCTCTTGAAGAGGCTTTTGGCTTTATTCTGCACACTCCTTAAACACGAACCTTCTGGAAACTGCAGCAGGGCCAAGGGCAGTGTTTTGCCAGATTTGTTCTTCCAATTTTTCATGATGGGTGAATTTGAGTGTATTCGTGCGTGTTTGTGTGTGTACGTGTGTGTGTGTGCGCGCGTGTGTGTGTGTGTGTGTGTGTGCGTGTGTGTGTGTGTGTATGTGTGTGTGTGTGGTGTGTGTGTGTGTGTGTGTGTGTGCGCGTGTGTGTGTGTGTGTGTGTGTGCGTGTGTGTGTGTGTCTCCCCCAGAAAAAGTAACCACAGGCACATCCAAGAAATACCACGTGTTTGTAGTGTCCACAGCTGATGACATTGTAGTGGTTGTTACCGTAACACGTTGCAGTAAGTGTCATTTGTTTACACTCTGTACTCTGTATGTGTCCAGTGCATCGTGTCTGATCAATTTCTTCTCTTAATGTAAATTAATTCCTATTGATTGCACAATTCGGACCCATCTGGTCGTTTGTTAGAATTTTGAAGAACAGTTTTTATTCCTTTTGGTTGTGAATTGTTTTCACAGAAGATAAAAACATACGCTTTTCATTATTAGTGATTGATCTGTTTCCTCAGAAAATCAGTGATCGATCTTACACACCTGAAATACTTTTAAGAATCACATTTGTATCATATTTTCAATTATTTCATCGTGTGAAGTGAAATGTACAATGTGTCGGATTTGATACATTCCTTTTTATAATACAATAACCATATACAGTATTTTTCACTAGTTTAATATCATTATTAAAAAACAAAGGTTGTGAAAGAACGAACGTCTTTTGAAGGTTAGGGTTGTATTCTGTGTCCAAATATGTCATACATTTTAGATCTGTTTGCAAATATCATTCGCATGACTATATCTTACATATTTAATTGGTCCAAAAATTGATTTTGATCATCTTTTTTAATATAGACGACATAGCTTATCTTTACGTATAAGTTTCGTTTTGTGAAATATATCAGGCCATTTTAACTTTAATCCGTTCATAAAGTTTTGACATTTGTTGCACCCAGTCCGCCATTTTAAACGTGTTGAACTTTAGTAGTTCTTTTTATGTTACTTTAAAATCAATTATGTAAACCATTTCGCGCAGTCGGCCAATAATGTAATCAGGTGGATTAGGAAACAAAAAACATAAATAAATTTTGTAATATGAATGATCACAAAACAGCAACTCTACCCTGAGGTGTTCTTAACCGTTTAGTCATGCCACGAACAAAACTTTTAGTTCTTTAAATTTTGCGTCAGAACTGAATTTTTCACACTCTTCTAAGTCACTGGTGAACCATATACTGTGTGTTTTGAAATTATCAGGATTCCATACAAAATGTGGATGTGGCATGAGTCTAACGTTAACTTCAAGTATATTTCAAATCCACACCACAATAGTTTTCTCAATAGTTTTCTGATCTGATTTTTCTCAGAATTCATATATGATGTTTAAAGTTTGTTCAAACGTGTATCTACAATGTATCTCCATTTTGAAACAGTTCAGTATCATCTGCAAGTTATGCTGTTTTATATTCCACTTGTCCAACGGTGATTCGTTTAATGTTTTTATTTTTTTCAGATAACCAACGCTTAACTTTCAGCACATAATATGAATAAATTAGAAGATATAGGGTTTCCCTGTCTGCAACATTGTTTTAATTCAAATCACGGTGATGAATTACAATTAACTAGAAAAGTAGACTTGATTTTGTTCTAAAAGACCTGAATATGTTTCTTGATATCATCAACACACTTTTAGTTTCAGTTTCTCAAGATGACATCTCCGCGCTCGGAACGAATTCCATATGCAGTAACGTCACAGGTGCCATGTGTATGGTGACAGTGGCACATGCCTTAAGCCTGCACATAAACCCATGAGCTGGCCAGGTCCTGAGGCCCTATCTTAGCCTATGTTTTACCTAGTTTATATTTTATACTGGTATTTTATCTGGAATAATCTTGGTTACAAGTAAATGACACGTGTATATGTGTATCTTACCTTAAAAAAAAAGGAACGTGCGTATAAAGTAGATAATAAATAATAAAAGGTCTGAATTACAACAAAGTAGCTATTCTGTAAAAACTCGTCTCACATGACATACCCCCCCCCCCCCCCAGTCAATGCCCAAATGCTCAGCTGTCTATCAACTAGATGAAGACAATATTATTTTCTTAATCATAGATAGGTATACAAGTAAGTGAGTTAAGTAAGAAAATAAGTAAGTAAGTGAGCAAGTAAGTGAGTGAGTGAGTGAGTAAGTGAGTAAGTATTTCAGTTTCAATTTCAGTTTCTCAAGATGACGTCTCCACGCTCGGAACGAATTCCATATGCACTAATGTCACAGGTGTCATGTGTATGGTCATCATGGCACAAACCCTAAGCCTGCAAATAAACCCATGAGCTGGTCAGGTCTTGAGGGAAGCTAGTGGATAGAATGAGGGAGTGAAATGTTTTCAGTTTTTACAGCTTGTGGATAAAATAAGGGAATCAAACGGAAAAACTCAATCAACCACAGTAAACCCCAAATGTCTGGTACAAGGCCATACATTTCTTTAAATGTTACATACTTAGATTTTCTCACCAACAGTGCAAGTGTTTGAATCTCTCAGACCTGGTTGATGCCAGGCTGTGTTGTGAGTAAGTAAGTGAATAAGAAGTGAGTAAGTAGGTGAATAAATACATACAAAATAAAGGAGAATGTAGATAAATGAACAAGTAAAAGATGAAAAGAAAGCCAAATGCCGACATCTCTTTTTCCAATCAAGAGAATGAAAGGCTTTTTCAAAATCGGCAAATTTTCCTTTGCCATTCAGTTGTTTAATCATGTAGGTTCCAAAGCGTATCTGAGCATCAGTTAATGATATTATGAAAAGCTGTACAAATTTTCGTATTGAGACAAAATAAATCAAGGGGTTCGATGATGACTTCTGGAAATAGACATGGCCTAGTTTTGAGGCCACAGTCATAGAAGAAATCCAAGTTTATCTAAAAGGAAGAATGTTGCTAGGGTTTGATCACTTAGCCTTTTTGTTTTTCTGTTTTAAGAGAGTGATAAGATTTTTACATTCAGCTGATTTAATTACACATCTGGTTTGAAGGAACATAGTTTTTAACTGGTCTTTTAACTTGAGTATTCTGCATGCACTACTGTTTTTTCCATGAAATTTAATCATTAACTACATTTTTTGTGCGTGATAGAGCCACCGCATTTAGTTGAACTATAAACAACAGTGAAGAGCTGTTGTGGCGTGGTGTGTGTGTGTGTGTTGTGTTGTGTGTGTGTGTGTGTGTGTGTGTGTGTGTTGTGTGTGTGTGTGTGTGTGTGTGTGTATTGGTTGGTTGTATGTTGTGTGTATGTGTGTGTGTGTGTGTGTGTGTGTATTGGTTGGTTGTATGTGTGTGTGTGTGTGGTGTGTGTGTGTGTGTGTGTGTGTGTGTGTGTGTGTGTGTGTTCGTTCTTTGATTTAACGTCTTTTCACTATGAGTATAATTGTTTGTGTGTATGTGTGTGTGTGAGTGTGTGTGTGTGCGTGCGTGTGTGTGTATATGTGTATTTGTGTGTGTATGTGTGTGATTATGTGTGTGAGTGAGTGTGGATGTATGTGTGTATGTGTATGTGTGTGTATGTGGTGTGTTGTTAAGTGTGTGTGAGTGTGTGTGATGTGTGTGTGTGTGTGTGTGTGTGTGTTTGTGCGTATGTTTCTATTTGTATGTGATGTGTGTGTGTGAGTGTGTATGTGTGTGTGTGTGTTTGTGCGTATGTTTGTATTTGTGTGTGATGTGTGTGTTTGTGTATGTGTGTGTTCTCAGTTCGTTACCATTCTGGAATAGAATACGGATTTTGTTGAATAAGGAATCTTTGTACTTAATACTGTCCTATACGCACTTACCGCAATTTTGCCTTTTCACCATGAAAATTTAATGTGCGGCAACCAACGGGACGAAATGGTTAGCGCAACGGACTACCACTGCCTAGGAGCTTGTAGATTTGAACACTCATTACTGTAATCATTGTGGGGGTTTTCGGCTCCGACTGGCTCCTATCCAGATTGGATCATGCTTTGGGCTTGCTGGAGGTATTGAAACCACATAGTTGAGTCTCAATAACAATACAGATGTGTCATTCAAACTGTTTGCTTAAATGTTCTCACCAACCACTGCATGTTTGATTCTCTCGGGCCTGGTTGATGCCAGGATATGTTATGAAGGTAAGAGTAGAGTACAGCCCCGTCATGCAGTCTTAGTCCCAAATAAAACTCGGCATTATCACTATCATCCACAGTTTCAGTTTCAGTTTGTCAAGGTGACGTCTCCGCGCTCGGAACGAATTCCATTTGCACTAACGTCACAGGTGTCATGTGTATGTTGATCATGGCACAAACCTTAAGCCTGCACATAAACCCATGAGCTGGCCAGGTCCTGAGGCCCTACCTAGACTATGTTTTACCTAGTCTATACTTCATATTGGTATTTTATCAGCCTATCACTTGAATAATCTTGGTTACATGTAAATACCATGTGTATCTGTGTATCTATCTTCACAAAAAAAAGGAATATATATATAAAGTAAATCAATGAATAGTTAAGGGTCTGAATGTATATGTGCTGATCATCATAGCAATTGTGAAGAACTGTCCCAAATTCTGTAGATCTTCATGACCTGCTGTTTTGATGGTCTCAGTTTGGATAGGGTTGGAAGAGGAGGTGTGTTGCAGAGCGGAAGTAAGTGTAAGCGGCGTGGGAGTAGTGGCTACAGAGCGGTGCAGAAGATAAGACAGAAAAGAAGATATGGATGTGCTATGTTTGGTGAAGGATGACCTTGTGAACATTGGCGTTGTACTGCATGGTGCCATGGTTTGTTAGGCAGTGCCTGCAGGTCTGGTATCTCTGACTTGAGCCCTCTGTGTTTCTTGTATGGATTACTCCGCTTTTCGCTCATGGCCATAAGATCTACCCTGTGAGCGAAAAGGACTAGAGTTTCAGGGGACCCTTATCCGCCTAATGGCTCCATGGCAGGACATATTTTCAAGGTGTGGCCTCCTTACAAGTGTGCTTCCCTCCCTCCCCTCCCCCCACCTTCTTAATAAAAATGTTGGCCAGTTAGTCCAGGACTTTTTAAACGTTCCGGCAATCCTGGGTTATTTCTAAGCTAATATCATAAGTGAAGGCCATCCATCATCTGTCACCTTCGACCCGATTGGTTGCAGGTGGTCGCCTGGCTACCAAGTCAGAAGTAGCCCTACGAAAGGTACGTGACGACAAAAAGAGGAGCTCAGGAAGACCAAGCACACAACGACAGTAACAGCAAGATGACAACTTGGAACATCACTTAATAATCCCTTAAGCCACAGGCACAAAAGATGCTCATCACTTGATGAGGCTTCGCACTGGCTACAACTCGCTCAACGCCCTCATGAACGGCAAGTTCAAACTGACGCCATCACCAACGTGTCCCTGCGGTCAGGAGGACCAAACAGCTGACCACGTGTTACAGTGATGTTGCCTCTATCAGTTGAGCCACAGAAGACTCGGGCTGGGCGAACGCGACCTGTGAAACATACAGCTGACACCAGCAAATGATGGGAGCATTAAGATGGGCAGCGAACAGACCGTTTTTTATGCTGCGGTTTAAAATTGAATTCTGACTACCAGGCTCCATGGCAGACAACAGGAACTGAAAACACACACACACACACAACCACCACCACCAAAGAAGAAGAAGAAGAAGAAGAAGAAGAAGAAGAAAGAAGAAGAAGAAGAAGAAGAAGAAGAAGAAGAAGAAGAAGAAGAAGAAGAAGAAGAAGAGAAGAAGAAAGAAGAAGAAGAAGAAGAAGAAGAAGAAGAAGAAGAAGAAGAAGAAGAAGAAGAAGAAGAAGAAGAAAGAAGAAGAAGAAGAAGAAGAAGAAAGAAGAAGAAGAAGAAGAAGAAGAAGAAGAAGAAGAAGAAGAAGAAAAAGAAGAGAAGAAGAAGAAGAAGAAGAAGAAGAAGAAAGAAGAAGAGAAAAAGAAAAGAAGAAGAAGAAGAAGAAAAGAAGAAGAAGAAAGAAGAAGAAGAAGAAGAAGAAGAAGAAGAAGAAGAAAGAAGAAGAAAAGAAGAAGAAGAAGAAGAGAAGAAGAAGAAGAAGAAGAAGAAGAGAAGAAGAAGAAGAAGAAGAAGAAGAAGAAGAAAAGAAGAAGAAGAAGAAAAGAAAAGAAGAAGAAAAGAAGAAGAAGAAAAGAAGAAGAAGAAGAGAAGTGAAGAAGATTGAAGAAGAAGGAAAGAAGAAAAAAGAAGAGGGAAGGAAGAAAAAAACAAAGAAAAAACAAAAAGGCCATCAATTGAATACTGCAAAGAAAAAGAAGAGAAGGTGACAACGTGGATTGAGGGAATGATGAGGAAAAACCGTTGCCACATGAATTTGCAAGACTGCAGGTTAGGAAGGTTGTGGGAAGTGTTTCATTTGGTGGTGGTGATTGTGTTGAGATTGTTGCCGTGAAGTGCAGTGTCATAGGGCTGCTAGGGCGTCTGTGATGACAGCAGTTGGTGAGGTTTTTGTGACGGTAATGGTTTTGGGTTTTTTAATTTGTTCAAGTCAAATTATCGCATTCAGACAATTTCCACGTTCTCCATCCCTATTTGCCAGGCTCATCTGGCAGACCTTTGAACTTGCGCAAAACCAGATGTGCTGGCAAGATTTTAAAGTGGAAGGGGTGGGGTGAGGGAACAAGACCAATACAACATCAAGCTGACACCACCAAAATAATTGGAGCATTGGGATTGGAAGCGAAAAGACCGAGATATCAAATTTTGAATCCGCCGTTCTTTACAGAGTTATCCAGCACACATAAACACTGTCGCCGGCCTCGAGAGTCAAACCTAAGACCCGTGCATTATCAGTATGGTGACAGTGAAGTGCTGTGGGTGGGACGTATGTGGTAGGGGCATGTAGTGCAGGTTCTGGTGGCGGTAATGGTTTGGACCATGCTTTCACAGAGAGTGGCCTTACCGAACTATCAACCTTCCCACAAAGGCTTCCAAAGAATCGTACAAATCGTATAGCTCAGTACCATCTCCAACCAACATCTTCTCGCCCAATACAAACAAGAAAATATGGACATTATCATGAAAAAACGATGAGAATGACTGGGGATATCATCCAATCAAATAGGATAACATCACCCAGACTCCTTCACTGGACCCAGAAGGAAGACGCAAGAGAAGAAGGCACAAGAACACCTGGTGATAACAACAGAGGAAGAACTTGAGGTCCTGGAACACACCTGGCGTATCATACAGAGGCAGACCAAGAACAGACTGAAGTGGCGAACCTTTGTTGCTGCCCTTCATGCAAATAGAATAAGTGGCAGTAAGTAAATATGATGTGTGTGCCTGGGTTGGAACTGTGGGATCTTTCCTCCATGAAAGGGATCTTATGTCAAACCTCAGTATTTCATCTAACAAGAGATACAGGTGCTTTGAATGTCCATGGTCAATGTTACAATTTTCACTGAAACCAACTTTACGAAATTTCTTACGCATGGCACTCTTTACATTGAATAAAATATTTTGCCGATTTCATATCGAAAAAGAATTCTTAGGGCAATTTTCCTTTAACAAAGATTCAAATCTCACTTTTCTCAGCGTAATGTGTTTGGGGGTATCTTTGACACTGATCGCCCGATTGTACAATAATCATCATGAGTAAAAAGAGCCTAACAGTCCTGTACAAAGTTTTATATCAAAAGCATGCTTGATGGGGGCAGTAGTCAAGATGTTCAGACACTGGTTTACAAACTGGACGGTCCAGATTTTAACCTGTATATTTACCTTTTGTGGTTAGAGGATGTAATTTTTTCCGATCTCCTGGAAACATATCTGAAAACCTGCCTGGATCTCTTTTCGTGTATAGTTTGCACGTAGAACACCAAATAAGCACGTTAAAGATCCTGTAAAGGAAGTCGCTGTCCAATGACTTATCATCATTATCATCATCATCATCTCATCATCATCATCATCATGTGCTCTGCCGCATGGCGTTAGCGATCATGGCTCCATATGAATCTATCCTTAGTCTCTGCAAGTACAACTCCCATCCTCTCTGTTTCATCCACTTCGCAAGTTCTTCCAGTACTTTCTCCCGGGCCTACTTGGTGCTCTTTTTCCCTCCGATTTTTCTGGTTGACTAGGTGCTCTAATTTCTCTTGCCTCATAAAATGTCCTATAACTATTACTTGCCTTTTCCTAATCTTCTCCATTAATATTCGTTTTGTCTATGCCTTTTTCAAGACTGTCCCGTTTGTTTTCTTTGCTGTCCATGGAACTCTTAACATTCTTCTTAGAAATAAGAAAACTTCAAGCATGCACGGAAACTGGAAACATCCAGCGTGCACGGAAAAAGGAGAATTATTCAGCGTGCACGGAAGGAAATCTCAGCAGCACGGGAAAAAAATCTCTTGTATGCATGGAAACAGGAAAATTCTCCTGCATGCACACAAACGGAAAATCTCCAGCATGCATGGAAACAAGGAAAGATTCAACATACACTGAAATAGAAAAATCTCCAGAATACACGGAAACAAAAAAATCTCCAGCATATACTGAAACAGAAAAGTCTCCAGCATGCTGGAAAACAGGAAATTCTCCAGCATGCATGGAAACAAAAAAGGATTCAACATGCACTGAAACAGAAAAATCTCCAACTTGCATGGAAACAGAAAATCTCCAGTATGCACAAAAAAGAAAAACATCAAGCACACAGGCCCTCGAAAGCAGAGTATATCTTACATTTTTTTTCAATGGCGGAGTAAAAAAAAAATTCAGAGCCAACCGCTGCAGCCATGGACAGTTCTTTACTTATCCACCCAGTCGTGGGTGGTTTTAGAGGGATGACGGAGGGATGACGGAGGGATGACGGGGGGGGGAATGGCCCAGGCTTTGCACTGAGTGGAGCTGCTGCTGAGTCTGCTGATAGGAAAATGTACGTAGATGTATGGAGAGGGTGGTGGTGAGGGTGGGGAAGGGGTTCTGACATAAAATGTGGATAGATGCATTGGAGAGGGTGGAGAGGCTAACATAAAATATTGGTAGATGCGTGGAAGAGGGTATTGGTTGGGGGTGGGGGTGGGGGGCGGAGGGATTGTCAAGCTAACATGAAATGCGTGGAAAGTGTGTGTGTGTTTGTTCTGACAGACTGACGTTATGGATGGACAGCATTATGGAGCATAGATGTCGTAAGCTGGATAGAACCTTTAAAAGGCAGGCTTATGGCATCACTCCGTGATTCTTTTTCTTCTTCTTTCTTTTTTTTTTCGAGGTGGGATGGGATAGGAGAGTGGGTAAGTGAGGGTCTCTACGACATTTCGTCTATGGTGTACATAGGAGTAATCAACGCAATATGGTGCCTCTCCCATAAGAACGAATGGAAAACGAGCAAACAGACAATCAGTCAATCAAATCATGCAAACAACCAACAAACACAAAACACATAGACCAAAAACCAAAGGAAAAGAAATATGATGATGGAAAAGTATTTACTTAGTTTACAAAATATAGTAACTGCAAGTAGACGGTTCTGTGCCAGCGAAAGGGGAAGTAGGCTTGTTTGCCTTGCAAATGGAACGACAAACACACGAAGAGAAAACTAGACAAGCAAACAAATTCCTTTTAGTCCTGTAACTGCGGTATCCGATCGTCATTTTCTTCTTCTTTTATTTTTTTTATTTGTAAGGTTCCACAATTTGACAGCCGTGGTGAGATAGGCATCTGAAGATGCGCTCGTGTTTTTTAAGTAACGTTGCATTGCCACGGTACTTGATAAAGTCTTTATCTTCATCATCGTCATCTTTGGTCATCATTATCATCATTATATTCGTCCCCTTCCTGTTTCTTTTTTCTCTTCCCTCCGTTTGCAGATATCAATACAACAACTGAATCGTTTAGTCGTTACTGTATTTTCCTTAGTTGCAGTACCGTTAAGCATCGTTTTGTTTCTGATTTTTCTCTGATGTGTGTATTCAGGTTGTTTGGCCCACATTGTGCTCGTGGTATGTTGCAACACGTTCTAGACTCTCCGTCTTCTTAAGGCGTGCATTCTGGATGTTTCCGTATTTTAAACAAGCCACAGGACAAGGCCATGACTAAAATGATCTTTAACGTGCATATTTGATATTCTGCTTGCGAATATTAACAAAGGGTGTATAGGCACTAACAGGTTTATGGTGTGCACACATAATGACCAGAAAGATGGTAAAATCTGTTAGCCACCAGGCAGTGGGTACACAGGCAGGATTAACACCAGGTTGTCCAGATCGTCCAGTTGAAAGTCCCACATCTTGCCCACTGATTATCACGTCACTTACATCTGAGCTGCCTTAACCTTTGACTCCCTCACCCTATCCACCCACTGCAAAAACTTAACCCTTTGACTCCCTCACCCTATCCATATACTGCAAAAACTTAACCCTTTGACTCCCTCACCCTATCCAAACTGCAAAAACTTAACCCTTTGACTCCCTCACCCTATCCACCACTGACAAAAACTTAACCCTCTTGACTCCCTCACCCTATCCACCCACTGCAAAAACTTAACCCTTTGACTCCCTCACCCTATCCACCACTGCAAAAACTTAACCCTTTGATTCCCTCACCCTATCCATCACTGCAAAAACTTAACCTTTGACTCCCTCACCTTATCACACTGCTTCCTTTTCCTCACGCTGATACACTGAAACAAATTAATTTTGCTCTCATTATTTCAAGTTACATGCGGGATGAGTGGGGAAAGGGATGCGTGATATGTCAACGGTGTGTGAAAGTGCGTATAACGGCTTGAATAAGCCTGCAGTGAACTATGCTCCATGTACTTTGTCATCAGTGAAACAAATGTGGCCAATCGTCAGCACACAACCAGTGCTTACTCACTCAGGCGGAAGAACTACGGACACAAAACACATCTGCCATTTCTCATAGCGGACGCCACGTTTGGGAGATTGTCTACTGTTCTTTTGCCCTTAGTGTTGTGCATGTATTCTTTGTTATCGTTTGTATACATTTAACAAAGGGCAGTTGGCCGAAAATTTGCGCCCGTTTTATTCTGTTATATTAAATACGCGTTCTAATTCTGTCGAGACTACAGTAAGGGGAAAGGAGCTGACAGCTATGCGAGCTGGTGCAGGGCGGCTGCCCGAAAGAGAGATGAAGACCAGAGAGGGGCGAAAAAGGCGTCTTCCGTTCTGTCTTGGTCCAGAGGCTGGGCTGGACCTGGTTGGTGCGCGTTGTGTTGCTGTGTGCCGGGGTTTGTCATCTCTCCACCTTGCCATTGGTTTGTGAGCAGGGTGGCTGTTGGCTGGGTCCGGGTGGGTCGTGCAGCGCATGGACAGCCCGCCCCCTTGCTTGATGGGATGGCTATCGAGTGGCGTCAGGAGTTTTGGAGGTGATTGTCCGGGGGGTGGGGAGGCGTTGGTACTCTGTGTTGTTTTCTTGTTTTCTTGTTAACTGATTTTGTGTTTTTCTGGTTTGTATTTGGTTGAACGCTGGCAGTCACTGGTTCACATTGTCGGTGGTGAGGGTCGGTCTGGGTGATCTTTAGTTTTCAACAGAAACACACCCAGACTACTTGCACACAGCTTTCGTATAAGCATACACATTTAGCTTAAAAGTGTCATGAATTTTTCAAGTTTAATTCGATCTACACGGTAAAGAAAAAGGTCCACTTTTTTGATCAGATTGCATACTTTTGACTGAATAAATCTTTGGTGTAATCTCTGCAGACCCCCAAATAATTCACATCACGGGAAAGGTTTTTGTCTTGGCTGTCTGGTGCCGTGTGATTTGCATTAAATAGCCTTAATGAATGAAAATGGGGCTGAGAAGGAAAATGTGACTGGAGAATGCACATGTTTAGAGGTTCTTTTCTCAAAACCACAATATGGTGGTATGTTATTTGAAGCGGCTACATTTTTCACGTTTTTTACTCTATGATAATACATGTAAATGATATATCAAGATAATCAGAAAAAGATAATAAATTTCAGAAATATATTATGTATAACTTAAATAACCCCCTTCCCCCAAAAAAGTTGGTGCCGATTTTGTGCTAATGAGTCCCAAATGTATTCTAAAACACAATCTGGTACACTCTCATCATTATCATTATCATGTGCCCTGCCGCATGGCGTTGGCGATCATGGCCCTCCATACGAATCTATCCCTTGTCGCTGCGAGTACATCTCAAACACTCCCTGTCCTCAGCCATCCTGCAAGTCCGTCCAATATTTTCTCCCTGGGTCTGCCTGGTGTTCTCTTTCTCTTCCCCTCCAGCTTTCCTGTTGTGACCAGGAGCTCTAACTCCCCTTTCCTGATAAAATGACTGTAAATGTTGCCTGTCTTTTCTTAATCTTCTTTATCAATGATCTTCTTGTGTCTGTCTCTCAACATTCTTCTTAGAAAACACATTTTGGCTGCCTCAATCTTGTTCTGGCTTTGCATGTTGACTGTCCACGCCTCACAACCATATAACAGTATCGGTTCTTAAATAACATTCAAGAACTCTCTTCCTGGTGTTAATTGATAGGCATTTTGATACACTCTGTTATCCAGAATCTTTGTATGATAATGTAATAATGACCCATTTCTGAAGCTACATCGCACCTGATAGATCATTTTGAGTTAAACCTGGTGCGACAGGTGCAGTAGTCCGGTGAGTAGACAGTCAGACTTACTACCGGAAGGTCTGGGTTTAATCCTGCCTGGACACATCCCGCCTGGTAAGGTAAAGGATGGACATTTCTACAGTCTCCCAGGTCAACATGTGTGCAGACCTGCTAGTACTTAAACGCCCTTCGTTTGTGTATGCACGTAGAACGTCAAACATGCAGGTTGAAGGTCCTCTCTGTCATGTAGGTGTTGGGTTGGTTGTGGACATATGAAAACACCCAGAATTACACACCACCACAGACGGTATAAGCAGATGACGGCATATTTTAACACATAATTTGGTCAGAATCAGAATGACTCACAAAACTGGTCAAGGTGAAAATGACAGAACCTACTAAAATGGATGCTGTTCTCCGTATTGTCTATCGCCAACTAAAGTGTGTTTCACATTACATGTATACATTTTGTTCCCTGTCCATCGTCAGGAATCCTTGCATTACCATATCCATCGCCGAAATTTCTCCAGATGACACTGACTGAATCCCCACCCCTCTCCTAGGGGGATGCCAGGTGCTCTTTCAGTATACACAGTATCCTCATTTTCTGTCAGCCACTTTGTTTCCGCATTGCTGTCTGTCATTGCTTCCTTTCTCATTTTCTGCATTGTTAATCCATTCATTTTTTGTTTTCCATAAAACCTAACATACTTTGTATTTTGATTGATACTTCAGTACATGTATGAAGTGTATTTTTAGCCTTGAGGAAATGTGAACTGCTTAAGGCAAGTATATTTATATTCATATTCATGTTCTTATTCATATTCATATTTGTGTTTACTTCTTTCTGTCACAATGAATTTATCATGTGAAACTCGGGCTGCTCTCCCCATTGAGAACGCTTCGCCGCAATGCAGCGCCACCCATTTTTTGACTGAAACTACAGAAGGGCGATAAGGCTTCAAAGGGAGTCATCTGGTAAATGAACCAATCTTTCCAATGTATTATACCAGACAGCCGGGCTGTTCACGATTTTCAACTGCCTTGGAGTCTTTAGCATGCACAAGCCTGAAGGCACACGGGTCCGACTTGTTTTTCGTCCCCTTTTAAAGGACGAGACGTTCAGTTCAATTTCCGGTCAAACTGAGGAGAAAAGTCGAGGCTTGAACGGGAAACGAACCCTGTAACCTCGAGTTTAGTTACTGGCAGGCGAACGTCTGAACCATTCTGCCACTCTACTCGCTTGAGCTTAGGTTCTATTGATCAGTTTATGTGTGTTTTATGCATTTGGTAATGTGTATGCATTTGTATTCAAATTTTTCTTTGGATTTATGGGATGCCGGGGCTCTTTCAGTATAAATAGTATTCCCACCTTCTGGAAAGTCTGTACCAGAAATTTCCCCTTTTCTGTCACTCTCTTTGTTTCTGCCTTGCTCCTTTGATTTCTGTCATTTCTTCCTATTTTTTCTGCCTTGGTGGTCCATTCACCTGTGTGTGTTTAATAAAGTGTTACATACTTTCTCTTAAGTTTGATAATTGAGTTCATCTATTACGTGCATTTCTGGCTCTAGGGAATTGAGATATGCGGAAGCAATTTTAGGTAATTTAAGCCCATTTTTATATATGTTTTAGTGTCCTTAGTTTTGCTTAAAATTGTATTCAGGTACTTTTTAAAATCCACTGTATGATAAATAGGATAGATTGGTCAACGCCAGAGGCATCTCCTTAGATCATGTGGGCGAATGATTTGATATGTGTACTTAATTTTCTGTTCCTTTTTTCTGTTGAATAGTTCTCTCTCTCTCTCTCTCTCTCTCTCTCTCTCTCTCTCTCTCTCTCTCTCTCTCTCTCTCTCTCTTGTGTGTGTATTGAAACGTTTATAGCCCTGATATGGCTCTACGCACTCGGCTGGGCTTTAATCAACACTAAAAATAATTTGGATTTCCCTGGTGAAAAATTCGGCAGAATGGACAACGCCAGTTACATATCCTTAATTTATTAGCGTGAATGCAATGCAAATCAAAGCAACTGTCACTATTTATGCAAATAGGAACAGGAAAAACACATAATCAAAACGATTATTTGATATAACAACGTGAATGCAGTGATATATATACCTAATTTTCTTTTCCAGGTTTTGTTTTTTCAAGGGTCATCGACGTTTCAGATTTTGCGTTTTGTTGGAAATGGTACGGCCCTGTTCCGGGTCTGAACAGTCAGCTGGGCTTTAAACACTAATTACAGTAATACCGATGATGATGATGATGATGATGATTTGATACATATAATGATAATATAATAATAATAATAATGATAATATCATAATCATAATAATAATCATAATAATAACATAATAATAATGATGATGATGATATAATAATGATAATAATGATAATAATAATAAAAATAATAACCATAATAACATAACAATAATGATGATGATAGTAATAATAATAATAATAATAATTGTTATTATTATAATAATAACAGCAACAACAATAACAATAATTGTAATTATGATGCTGACGATGACGACGACTATGATGATGATGAAGATGATGATAATAGCAATGATAATAATAGTAACAACAACAACAACAATAACACTAACATAACCTTGGGTTGATTTAAACCTACTACAGTGATGCTGTTTCACCCTTTTCTCTATCACCGATTGAAACGTATTTTGAAGCATATTGTGATCATTTGCTGTCACCTAGAATCGTTGTACTATAACGCCCATTGTTGAAACTTTCCCAGCGACACTGGCATATCAAGTCAACATAAACATACAATAATGAATGCTTCTTCATTTTCTATGATGTCAACTGAAATATGTTTTACAGCATAATATTATCACATTTTATCTAGGACATATTTATTATCACACTGTTACTAAGACTTATTGTATCATATCACCCAGTCCTGCAGATAATCTACGTGCCACCGACAGATCATGTTGATTTACACTTACAGTCCTGAAGGCCTATCCCCGTGGGATGCCGGGGGCACTTTCAGTATAAATAGTATTCCCGCCTTCTGGAAATTCTGTGCTAGAAATTTCCTCTTTTCTGTCACCTCTTTGTTTCTGCCTTCCTTCTTTGTTACTTTCATTTCTTCCTATCATCTTCTGCCTTGCTGGTCCAGTCACCTGTATGTGTTCAATAAAGTCTTACATAACTTCCTCTCAGGATTGATAATTGGATATATGTGCATTTTTGGTTCTAGGGGACATGAGATATACGGAAGCAATTTCAGATAATTTAAGCCAGTCTTTAGATATGTTTTTGGTGTTTTTAGTTATGTTTAAAATTATATTTAGGTACGTTTTTTAAATCCCCTGTGTGAGAAATTGGACGGAGTGGTCAACACCTGGGGCATCTCCTCAGATTATCTGCGCGAATGCATTGATATGTGTACTTAATTTTCTTTTCCTTTTTTTTTCCTGTCGGAAGTTTTGTATATGTTTTGAAACGATTATAGCCATGATATGGCTCTAGGCAGTCGGCTGGGCTTTAAAGAAAAATAACAACAATTATGAAGGCCTTTGTGTTCCTTGTTCATTAACCTCAAATCGAGTGATCTTATTCTGTTACACGGACTCATCGTATTTATCACCCCTTACTCTTTCCTGAAGTATGATTTAATGATGCCGACATATCGTGGTGAGTGAAACCACCTGTAATGAATGTCTCTTTGTCACGTGTTTTGCAATCAATTGAAATAGATATTTTCATCACTTTGTCATTCGGAGTCATTGTATCGTATCACCTATCCCTGCAGTTACTGTAACTGACACCAGTAGATCATGTTGATTTTGATCTGTTGGGGGCACCAGTCAACATGGAGAAATACATAGCGCATTGGACTGCTGGTGGGAAGGTTGTGGATTCAAACCTCCATCAATCGACGACAACTGTTGTTGGATTTTTGGCGCTGACTGACTCTTACATTGAACTAAGAGTGCTGTAGGCTCAGTGGGAAAACCGGGACCACGCAGTCGAGTCTTTTCTGTTTTAGGGTTGACGTTATGAGGATGTTGGTCAATCTTCTTGACCAAAACTACAGGTTTCTACATCTCTCGGGCCTGGTTTTGTCGCCAGGATACATTACAAATGTAAGTGTAGAGTACAGCCATGTCACACGGTCTCAATGTCAAAAGGAACTCCATAGCATCATAGCTTGCAGTTTTCATGTCTCCATAAACCATCGGTCAGTCTAACATGACTTACATGATCTTTATTGCATTTGATGTTTTACATGCGTATACACACGAAAAGGGTCAAGACATTGACAGGTGTGCACACATGTTGACCGAGGAGACCAGAAAAATCTCCAGCTATTGCTCACCGGGAATAGGTATGCAGGAAGAACCGACCCGATCTTCCAATTGAAAAGTCTACGTTTACCCACTGGACGAAGCAGCATGGTAGTTTTAATCTTTTTCTCCTGATTTTTGTGTTTGGTGTTTGTTCGTTTGAGATCTCACATTTCCGCTTGACAAAGACCAGTGGGCCGAAAATTCTGATTATTTTTTTCTTCTTGTTTTTCCGGTTCCTGTTTATCCACTTGACTACTCACTGGATCACGTTCTTTATGAATACAGAATGGGGCTCAACTCTGAGACTGAAGTGTCGCCTTCTTGGCGGGTTAAGAAATACTAGAAACAACAATTTTACACTGATCCTGTTCCGTTATCTAGAATTATTGCACCAAATAACCCATTCCGCACCAAATGACACATTCCGCACCAAATGACCCATCCCACACCGAGTAACCATTCCACACCAATTAACCATCCGCATCAAATAACCACTCTGCACCAAATAACCATTCCTCACCGAATGACCTATTCCGCACCAAATGACCCATTCCGTACCAAATAACCCATTCCAAGAGCTGTTATAGGTGACTTGGACAGATCACGTTTGCATGGCTCTAAACTGAAAATGCTTTTAACTCTGATATGGGCTCCACGGTCAGCTGGGTTATTATAACAACAAAAATGGACAAATGGTGTTGATTCACACTGTGTGAAGATGCTGTTTAGCGCTTGCCTGAGGCCACAGACATTATCATCCTGAGTGCAGTTGCCTGCAGTTTGAAGTGAATTATCAGTTCCCTTGCACTGGACATTTCAAGTTGAACCGAGTGGATGTGACCCATGATGGAAGGAGAACGGGTGAGGGAGGTGAGAAAATGGAATGAATGTGATTTAGGAAACTCATTTAGGAAGTTGACAGAACTGATTGTGTGGGAAGAGTTCTTAAGCGGTTAACTATTTACTGAAAAAATATCCACATGGCTATGTTCCTGTTTGTAATCATTATTTTCATTAATTCATTAAAGATGTGGATACATTTGTATGTGTGAATCTGTAAAGAGGAATGAATGTTGATTGTTTTGGAAACCTTTGAGATACATGCTGTCGAATGGATGTTAGGCTAAAAAACAATGACATAAATGATGTGAAAAAAAAATTGTAATAATTATAACAGCAGCAGTAGTACTTGCAAAAACAACAACAAAAACAACATGAACATCAACAAAAGCATGCATTTTAACAATCAGGAATTTTCCATGCAATTAAGCCGAAATAACAACGACACAAACAACATGAAATTTTAAATTCCAGGAAATGTAACAGCATTGGAAATTACAGCAACAACAACGAGTGCAAGAACAACCACGATGAAGCAACAACGATAACAACCTGATGAGAAGAATATCAAAACAAATCTGGCACTTCAACAAGCAAGAAGAGTGTTCAGTTTCACAAAGTACAGCAGCCTGTCAGTTTCTGGGAGAGAGAAAATGAAAATGAAAGAGTAGACTATATGTGCAATACTGATTAGGCGATCAAGAGCCATTGAGAAGACGTGTCTTCAGCTACGACAAACAATAGTGTTCTTCAGATTGTGGATGCTTAGGTCAGACATGGCAGTTATAAAGCTGAAGTGGTCGTGTGCTTTCTTAGGTCAGACATGGCAGTTATAAAGCTGAAGTGGTCGTGTGCTATCTTAGGTCAGACGTGGCAGTTATAAAGCTGAAGTGGTCGTGTGCTATCTTAGGTCAGACATGGCAGTTATAAAGCTGAAGTGGTCGTGTGCTATCTTAGGTCAGACGTGACAGTTATAATGCTGAAGTGGTCGTGGGCTATCTTAGGTCAGACATGGCAGTTATAAAGCTGAAGTGGTCGTGTGCTATCTTAGGTCAGACATGGCAGTTATAAAGCTGAAGTGGTCGTGGGCTATCTTAGGTCAGACATGGCAGTTATAAAGCTGAAGTGGTCGTGTGCTATCTTAGGTCAGACATGGCAGTTATAAAGCTGAAGTGGTCGTGGGCTATCTTAGGTCAGACATGGCAGTTATAAAGCTGAAGTGGTCGTGTGCTATCTTAGGTCAGACATGGTAGTTATAATGCTGAAGTGGTCGTGGGCTATCTTAGGTCAGACGTGGCAGTTATAATGCTGAAGTGGTCGTGGGCTATCTTAGGTCAGACATGGCAGTTATAATGCTGAAGTGGTCGTGGGCTATCTTAGGTCAGACGTGGCAGTTATAATGCTGAAGTGGTCGTGGGCTATCTTAGGTCAGACGTGGCAGTTATAATGCTGAAGTGGTCGTGGGCTATCTTAGGTCAGACGTGGCAGTTATAATGCTGAAGTGGTCGTGGGCTATCTTAGGTCAGACATGGCAGTTATAATGCTGAAGTGGTCGTGGGCTATCTTAGGTCAGACGTGACAGTTATAATGCTGAAGTGGTCGTGGGCTATCTTAGGTCAGACATGGCAGTTATAATGCTGAAGTGGTCGTGGGCTATCTTAGGTCAGACGTGGCAGTTATAATGCTGAAGTGGTCGTGGGCTATCTTAGGTCAGACGTGGCAGTTATAATGCTGAAGTGGTCGTGGGCTATCTTAGGTCAGACGTGGCAGTTATAATGCTGAAGTGGTCGTGGGCTATCTTTTACAACACGGAAATGCAGTTTGTAGCAGACTGATGATTTCATCCAGTGGCTCACAGCTTGTTAGCTTGTTCTACACGTTTACATCACAACTAAGATGAAAAATACGTAAAAAAGACAGGTGTCAGGTGTAAAAGAGACATTATTCAGGTCCCTTTAAGTTGGTTAAACGGCCTTGCTGATAACACAGGGGTTGTGTGATGCTGATAACACATGGGTTGTGTGATGCTGATAACACAGGGATGTGTGATGCTGATAACACAGGTGTTGTGTGATGCTGATAACACAGGGTTGTGTGATGCTGATAACACAGGGTTGTGTGATGCTAACACAGGGGTTGTGTGATGCTGATGACACAGGGTTGTGTGATGCTGATAACACAGGGTTTGTGTGATGCTTGATAACACATGGTTTGTGTGATGCTGATAACACATGGTTTGTGTGATGCTGATAACACAGGGGTTGTGTGATGCTGATAACACATGGTTTGTGTGATGCTGATAACATAGGGTTGTGTGATGCTGATAACACAGGGGTTGTGTGATGCTGATGACACAGGGTTGTGTGATTCTGATAACACAGGGTTTGTGTGATTCTGATAACACAGGGGTTGTGTGATGCTGATAACACAGGGGTTGTGTGATGCTGATAACATAGGGTTGTGTGATGCTGATAACACAGGGTTGTGTGATGCTGATAACATAGGGTTGTGTGATTCTGATAACACATGGGTTGTGTGATGCTGATAACATAGGGTTGTGTGATGCTGATAACACAGGGGTTGTGTGATGCTGATGACACAGGGTTTGTGTGATGCTGATAACACAGGGTTTGTGTGATGCTGATAACACAGGGTTTGTGTGATGCTGATAACACATGGTTTGTGTGATGCTGATAACATAGGGTTTGTGTGATGCTGATAACACATGGTTTGTGTGATGCTGATAACACATGGTTTGTGTGATGCTGATAACACATGGTTTGTGTGATGCTGATAACACATGGTTTGTGTGATGCTGATAACACAGGGTTTGTGTGATGCTAACACATGGTTTGTGTGATGCTGATAACACATGGTTTGTGTGATGCTGATAACACATGGTTTGTGTGATGATAACACATGGTTTGTGTGATGCTGATAACACATGGTTTGTGTGATGCTGATAACACATGGTTTGTGTGATGCTGATAACACAGGGGTTGTGTGATGCTGATAACACAGGGGTTGTGTGATGCTGATAACACATGGTTTGTGTGATGCTAACACATGGTTTGTGTGATGCTAACACATGGTTTGTGTGATGCTGATAACACATGGTTTGTGTGATGCTGATAACACAGGGGTTGTGTGATGCTGATAACACAGGGTTGTGTGATGCTGATAACACATGGTTTGTGTGATGCTGATAACACATGGTTTGTGTGATGCTAACACAGGTGTTGTGTGATGCTGATAACACAGGGTTTGTGTGATGCTAACACAGGGTTTGTGTGATGCTGATAACACATGGTTTGTGTGATGCTAACACAGGTGTTGTGTGATGCTGATAACACATGGTTTGTGTGATGCTAACACAGGTGTTGTGTGATGCTGATAACACATGGTTTGTGTGATGCTAACACAGGTGTTGTGTGATGCTGATAACACATGGTTTGTGTGATGCTAACACAGGGTTTGTGTGATGCTGATAACACATGGTTTGTGTGATGCTAACACATGGTTTGTGTGATGCTAACACAGGTGTTGTGTGATGCTGATAACACATGGTTTGTGTGATGCTAACACAGGGTTTGTGTGATGCTGATAACACATGGTTTGTGTGATGCTAACACAGGTGTTGTGTGATGCTGATAACACATGGTTTGTGTGATGCTGATAACACAGGGTTTGTGTGATGCTGATAACACAGGGTTTGTGTGATGCTAACACATGGTTTGTGTGATGCTGATAACACAGGGTTTGTGTGATGCTGATAACACAGGGTTTGTGTGATGCTGATAACACATGGTTTGTGTGATGCTGATAACACAGGGTTTGTGTGATGCTAACACAGGGTTTGTGTGATGCTAACACATGGTTTGTGTGATGCTGATAACACATGGTTTGTGTGATGCTGATAACACAGGGTTTGTGTGATGCTGATAACACATGGTTTGTGTGATGCTGATAACACAGGGTTTGTGTGATGCTGATAACACAGGGTTTGTGTGATGCTGATAACACATGGTTTGTGTGATGCTGATAACACAGGGTTTGTGTGATGCTGATAACACAGGGTTTGTGTGATGCTGATAACACAGGGTTTGTGTGATGCTGATAACACAGGGATTGTGTGATGCTGATAACACAGGGTTTGTGTGATGCTGATAACACAGGGTTTGTGTGATGCTGATAACACAGGGGTTGTTGTGATACTGATAACACAGGGGTTGTGTGATGCTGATAACACATGGTTTGTGTGATGCTGATAACACAGGGTTTGTGTGATGCTAACACATGGTTTGTGTGATGATAACACATGGTTTGTGTGATGCTGATAACACAGGGTTTGTGTGATGCTGATAACACAGGGTTTGTGTGATGCTGATAACACATGGTTTGTGTGATGCTGATAACACAGGGTTTGTGTGATGCTGATAACACAGGGTTTGTGTGATGCTGATAACACAGGGGTTGTGTGATGCTGATAACACAGGGTTTGTGTGATGCTGATAACACAGGGTTTGTGTGATGATAACACATGGTTTGTGTGATGCTGATAACACAGGGTTTGTGTGATGCTGATAACACAGGGGTTGTGTGATGCTAACACAGGGGTTGTGTGATGCTGATAACACAGGGTTTGTGTGGTGCTGATAACACAGGGTTTGTGTGATGCTAACACAGGGGTTGTGTGATGCTGATAACACAGGGTTTGTGTGATGCTGATAACACAGGGTTTGTGTGATGATAACACATGGTTTGTGTGATGCTGATAACACAGGGGTTGTGTGATGCTGATAACACAGGGGTTGTGTGATGCTAACACAGGGGTTGTGTGATGCTGATAACACAGGGTTTGTGTGGTGCTGATAACACAGGGTTTGTGTGATGCTAACACAGGGGTTGTGTGATGCTGATAACACAGGGTTTGTGTGATGCTGATAACACAGGGTTTGTGTGATGATAACACATGGTTTGTGTGATGCTGATAACACAGGGTTTGTGTGATGCTGATAACACAGGGGTTGTGTGATGCTAACACAGGGTTTGTGTGATGCTGATAACACAGGGATTGTGTGATGTTGATAACACATGGTTTGTGTGATGCTGATAACACAGGGTTTGTGTGATGCTAACACAGGGGTTGTGTGATGCTGATAACACAGGGATTGTGATGCTGATAACACAGGGGTTGTGTGATGCTGATAACACAGGGGTTGTGTGATGCTAACACAGGGTTTGTGTGATGCTGATAACACAGGGGTTGTGTGATGCTGATAACACAGGGTTTGTGTGATGCTGATAACACAGGGGTTTTTGTGATGCTGATAACACAGGGTTTGTGTGATGCTAACACAGGGGTTGTGTGATGCTGATAACACAGGGGTTGTGTGATGCTGATAACACAGGGTTTGTGTGATGCTAACACAGGGTTTGTGTGATGCTGATAACACAGGGTTGTGTGATGCTGATAACACAGGGTTTGTGTGATGCTAACACAGGTGTTGTGTGATGCTGATAACACAGGGGTTGTGTGATGCTAATAACACATGGTTTGTGTGATGCTAACACATGGTTTGTGTGATGCTGATAACACAGGGTTTGTGTGATGCTGATAACACAGGGGTTGTGTGATGCTGATAACACAGGGTTGTGTGATGCTGATAACACATGGTTTGTGTGATGCTAACACAGGTGTTGTGTGATGCTGATAACACAGGGGTTGTGTGATGCTAACACAGGGGTTGTGTGATGCTGATAACACAGGGATTGTGTGATGCTGATAACACATGGTTTGTGTGATGCTGATAACACATGGTTTGTGTGATGCTGATAACACAGGGTTTGTGTGATGCTAACACATGGTTTGTGTGATGCTGATAACACAGGGTTTGTGTGATACTGATAACACAGGGTTTGTGTGATGCTGATAACACAGGGTTTGTGTGATGCTGATAACACAGGTTTGTGTGATGCTGATAACACAGGGGTTGTGTGATGCTGATGACACATGGTTTGTGTGATGCTAACACAGGGTTTGTGTGATGCTGATAACACAGGGGTTGTGTGATGCTGATAACACATGGTTTGTGTGATGCTAACACAGGTGTTGTGTGATGCTGATAACACATGGTTTGTGTGATGCTAACACAGGGGTTGTGTGATGCTGATAACACAGGGTTGTGTGATGCTGATAACACAGGGTTGATACAACAACGTACTCAAGATTTGATACCTCAAGCTGAATCTCAGTTAACAAACGAAAATGTATTACATTCATCTTGATGCTCCAGTCATTCTAGGGGTGTACACATACTGTTTCATAGACTTCCCTCTTCCGCTCTTACTACAAGACCTTGCCAGCACACAACGGTTTTCTCTCAAATGTCATGAAGTGTGCCAGATCATCACTGGCAGATTTGGATGGAGCGTATATGGAATTGTCCGAGTGCAGTGAATATCTCTCGAAGAAGTTCTGATTTGAGTTCTGACCCAGCACTATTAAAGATTCTTGAATCTGCGACTTCCTTTCAGTTTAACCGTTTGACTCTCACGCACCCTATCCACCAACTGCAAAAACTTAACCCTTTGATATTCTCACCCTATCCATCAGCTTCCTGCAGAAAGCAGGTGGACAGATTGAGAAAATCAAAGGTTAAGTTTTTGCTCTGCTAGCATTGTTGGCAATGCAGGATGCTGGTGGACAGAGTACTGGAGTCAAAGGGTTAAGCTTACTGTGATTAGTATTGTCCTTGCTCTGCCTCTACAGCTTAAACAAGAGTTTTTTAATGTACAATCTGATCTTACGCTGTAAACCCAAACCGCTGTGTTATATTGCCCATTACAGTAGCTGTCTTGGTAACATCAACAGATCATGTGATTTAAACCTACAGGAATGAATGCCTTTTTGCCATGTTGTATAGCTTCAAACTCTAGTACATTTTAACCCTTTCACTCCCACATCCTGTCCACCAACTGCAAAAACTTAACGCTTTGACTCCCTCACCCTATCCACCAACTTAACCCTTTGACTCCCTCATCCTGTCCGACGGCTTCCCGCAGGAAGCTGGTGGATAGGACGAGGGAGTCAAATGGTTAAGCTTTTGCTTTGCTACCATGGTTAACAATGCGGGATGCTGGTGGACAGGGTGCGGCAGTCAAAAGGTTAAAACACAATTTGGTCAAGCTTTTAGACTCACAGTATTGTATTACCCATTTTTCATACTCACAGTATTATATTATCCATTTTTAAAAGTATGGTCAAGCCTTGGAACCCAGTACTACCTGTCACAGGGTCGAATTGCTGGCGACTAAACCAGCAACCCCACCAGTCCTCTCAGGAGGATGGTGAGGAGGGTGGCTAGAAACCCTGGTGGAAATAAATTAGATCCATCAAAGGGCGCCAGCTCTGGAGAGCTACCCGCGGCCATCTAGCTAAGGGAGTAAACCCTGACAGTAAATCCGGTGTGGGGCCCCTAAGGCGGTTGGATGGCAAACTTTGTCACTTTCCGGCAGCTCCTGCGGCCGCGTTGGCACCAAAACGTAACAGCCCTGCTGTTCCTTTGGATCTGTCAGCGAGGTGGAGAGGGGGGACAAGTTGCATGGGCAACAGCCTGTCTTCCATATTACACTGCCCAGGCTTACATCCGTCCATTCATCCACAAACACTCTGCACCTACGACCTAGAGAGGACACCCCAGCCTCGCTACTAACACTAGTGTCGGCACAACACGGGAAGCAACAGATACCGGTGATAAGTCATTGCTCAACTGGCGTAGAGCTGACGCAAGGGGTTGCTTTTGACGGTGGGAGAGACCTTCGTGTCTTACTGGACAGCTACCGCCCGCCTAAGCTGGGCAGCCCCCAGCCAGTTAGGTGCTGTCCCGCCACGACCTGCCTTCTTCATTGGGTGCATGAAGATTAGGAGAAAATCTGACAAGCAGGTCGTTAATTACCGCACCAAACAAAAAGAAAAATTCAAATTCAAGAAACGGATCAGGAAAAGGATCAGCAGTGAAACTGGGCCGTTGGAATGTCCGAACAATGATGCCTGGGCTCTCCCAAGATCTGCAAGACATCAGCGACGCCAGAAAAACCGCCGTCATAAACAGCGAACTAAAGAGGCTCAATGTGGACATTGCCACTCTGCAGGAAACACGGCTGGCTGACTCAGGAACACTAAAGGAAAGGGACTACACCTTCTTCTGGCAAGGAAAGAGTTCTGATGCCCCAAGAGAGCACGGAGTAGACTTTGCAGTAAGGAACAGCCTGCTGAACATGATTGAACCAGGCAGCGGCGGTTCAGAACGACTCTTGACTCTCCGCCTCAACACCACCGAAGGCTATGTCACTCTCATCAGCGTTTATGCCCCAACTCTGTCCGCCTCTCCAGACACCAAGGATGAGTTCTACGAAAATCTTGCATCAACCATAAGGAACATCCCCAGGACAGAACAACTTGTTCTCCTGGTCGACTTCAACGCCAGAGTGGGTGCAGACATGACTCATGGCCCTTCTGCCTCGGTTCCTTTGGAGTGGGGAAAATGAATGAGAATGGACAGCGACTGCTTGAGTTTTGCGCCTGCCATGAACTGTGCATCGCCAACTCCTTCTTCAAGACGAAGCCTCAGCACAAAGTCTCCTGGAGGCATCCCCGCTCAAAACATTGGCACCAACTGGATTTGATCCTAGTAAGACGTGCCGCTATCAAAAACGTTCTCCACACTCGCTCTTATCACAGCGCAGACTGCGACACAGACCACTCTCTGGTATGTTGCAAGATCAGACTACAACCAAAGAAGTTCCACTGCTCAAAGAAACAAGGGAACCCTCGCATTGACGTCAGCAAGATGTCTCAGCCAGATCTTGTAGAACAGTTCGCAGAGGCCTTTCAGAGAGAATACGATGCATTGCAGCCCAGAGACTCTACCACTGAGAGATGGGAAACGCTACGAGACACCATGCACCGCATTGCTATGGCCACCTTTGGGAAGAAAACTGTGAAGTCCCACGACTGGTTTGAGGCCAAATCATCAGAGATGACTCCCCACTGTTGAGGCCAAGCGTGCCGCACTCACCAAGTATAAGCGGTCACCCAGTGAGAAGAACCTGCAAATCCTCAGGGCTGCCAGAAGTGAGATTCAGCTTAACGCCAGGCGCTTCTCAAACGAGTACTGGACAGAGCTCAGCGAAGAGATACAGAGTGCTGCTGAAAGAGGCAACATCCGAGGAATGTATGATGGCATCAAGAAGGCACTGGGACCAACACAGAGCAAGATCGCCCCCCTCAAATCCTCCACTGGGGAAGTAATCAGCAATCCTAGCCAACAGATGGAAAGATGGGCGGAACACTACTCCGACCTCTACTCCACACAGAACATGGTGTCCCCCTTAGCCCTCGATGCCATCAAGTGCATGCCGGTAATGGAAGAACTTGACGCAGAGCCAACTGCGGACGAACTCAGCAAAGCCATTGATAGCCTGGCATCAGGGAAGGCACCTGGCAACGACGGAATTCCCCCAGACCTCATCAAGCACTGCAAGACTTCTCTTCTGCACCCTTTGCACGCAGTTCTCTGTCAGTGTTGGAATGAGGGAGCTGTACCACAGGACATGAGGGACGTCAAGATCGTCACCCTGTACAAAAACAAGGGCGAAAGGAGCGACTGCAACAACTACAGAGGTATCTTGCTCCTCAGCATTGTTGGCAAAGTCTATGCTCAGGTCCTCCTAATCCGCCTGCAGAAACTGGCTGAACGCGTCTACCCGGAATCACAGTGTGGTTTTCGAGCAGAGAGATCTACGGTAGACATGGTCTTCTCCCTTCACCAAATCCAGGAGAAGTGTAGAGAGCAGCGGATGCCCCTGTATGTGGCATTCATTGACCTCAC
>JAPXFY010000024.1:45335302-45345302 GCA_030674185.1 Monoplex corrugatus
CTTTATAAAGGAAGATATGCTATACTGCAACATGAGACATAAAAAGACAATCACATGTAGTGGTCTTTTTACATCTACAATGGCACGGGGGAATGCATTAGATTTATATTACACGATCTCTTATGTCTTCAAATATCATTTGATCAAACTTCGTGACTCAGAATCACTGTATTGCAATGCCCATTCCCGAAGTTTGAATAAAAATTTCTCCCTGGCTTCTGTCATTAGCTTCAACAAATTTCCTTTGTTGTTGTTGTTGTTGTTGTTAATGATGAACATGATGATGATTATGGTGGTGGTGGTGGTGGTAGTGGTTGTGGCGGTGGTGGTGTCTCAAATTCTGTGCCGTCTTCGTGGCGTTGGACCCACGCCGTTCTCTTCACCTCCACAACACAGCATCAGCCCCAAGTTAAATTAGTTGACAACCTGTCCAGAAAGATGACAGAATCCAGAGATGTCAAGCCGGCCATGGGGATACTCACCAGAGAAGACAGTGCACTATTGCTGAGTCTCTTTTGTGGACTTTCAACTGTGCCTGTCCTGATCCAGTTTAACAAAGGACACTACTCACTAAGCCTCTAACTGATGACAGCAGTCACTTCGTCACGGAGGACAGACCCCACGCGAGAATCCTATTGGTAAAAAGACCACCACCACGCCACTCTACTGAAGGCTCCCATGTATCATTGACACCAAAGACACCAGATTGATATCGCCTTAGGCATGGAAGCAGTAGTAGAAACTGAGTCACCCTGACACCAAGGCCATAGTATCTTTTTTTGTTTTTCCCCTCTCCCTGTGTAATGTATGTGTGTGTGTGTGTGTGTGTGTGTGTGTGTGTGTGTGTGTGTGTGTGTGTGTGTGTGTGTGTGTGTGTGTGTGTGTGTGTGTGTGTGTGTGTGTGTGTGTGTGTGTGTGTGTGTGTGTGTGTAAAATCACTATTGTGACCAGACATTAAATAAAGATTCCATTCCATGCCATAGAATCTGAGAGTACTAATGATTTCATGTTGATGGAGATGATGATCATGAAGCTGTGGGGTGCCATCTCTGAATGAGGGTACCTTAAGGCTGTACACCATACTAATACCTTAATGCTGTAAACCATACTAATACCTTAATGCTGTAAACCATACTAATACCTTCATGCTGTAACACCATACTAATACCTTCATGCTGTACACCATACTAATACCTTAATGCTGTACACCATGCTAATACCTTAATGCTGTACACCATACTAATACCTTAATGCTGTAAACCATACTAATACCTTAATGCTGTAAACCATCTAATACCTTAATGCTGTAAACCATACTAATACCTTATGCTGTACACCATACTAATACCTTAATGCTGTACACCATGCTAATACCTTAATGCTGTACACCATACTAATACCTTAATGCTGTAAACCATCTAATACCTTAATGCTGTAACCATACTAATACCTTAATGCTGTAAACCATACTAATACCTTAATGCTGTACACCATACTAATACCTTAATGCTGTAAACCATACTAATACCTTAATGCTGTACACCATGCTAATACCTTAATGCTGTAAACCATACTAATACCTTAATGCTGTACACCATGCTAATACCTTAATGCTGTACACCATCTAATACCTTCATGCTGTACACCATGCTAATACCTAATGCTGTACACCATGCTAATACCTAATGCTGTACACCATGCTAATACCTTAATGTTGTACACCATGCTAATACCTTCATGCTGTACACCATGCTAATACCTTAATGCTGTACACCATTCTAATACCTTAATGTTGTACACCATGCTAATACCTTAATGCTGTACACCATGCTAATACCTTAATGTTGTACACCATGCTAATACCTTAATGCTGTACACCATGCTAATACCTTAATGCTGTACACCATGCTAATATCTTAATGCTGTACACCATGCTAATACCTTAATGCTGTACACCATGCTAATACTTTCATGCTGAACACCATGCTAATACCTTAGTGCTGTACACCATGCTAATACCTTAGTGCTGTATACCATGCTAATACCTTCATGCTGTACACCATGCTAATACCTTAATGCTGTACACCATGCTGATACCTTAATGCTGTACACCATACTAATACCTTAATGCTGTACACCATGCTGATACCTTAATGCTGTACACCATGCTAATACCTTAATGCTGTACACCATGCTAATACCTTAGTGCTGTACACCATGCTAATACCTTCATGCTGTACACCATGCTAATACCATAATGCTGTACACCATGCTAATACCTTAATGCTGTACACCATGCTAATACCTTAATGCTGTACACCATGCTAATACCTTCATGCTATACACCATGCTAATACCTTCATGCTATACACCATGCTAATACCTTCATGCTGTACACCATGCTAATACCTTAGTGCTGTACACGTTATTAATACCTTAATGATGTACACCATGCTAATACTTTAGTGCTGTACATCATGCTAATACCTTAATGCTGTACACCATGCTAATACCTTAATGTTGTACACCATGCTGATACCTTCATGCTGTACACCATGCTAATTCTTTAGTGCTGTACACCATGCTAATACCTTAATGCTGTACACCATGCTAATACCTTAGAGCTGTACACCATGCTAATTATCTTAACACATCCAGTCATCAACCAGGCCCAAGAGGTACAGATACCTGCATTGGTCAGGAAATTCGAGTCAACATCATGTGCCCTGCCGCATGGCGTTGGCGATCATGGACCTCTATACGAATCTATCCCCTGTCGCTGCAAGTACATCTTCCACCCCCTCTCTGTCCTCAGCCATCCTCCAAGTCCGTCCAATATTTTCTCCCTGGGTCTACCTGGTGTTCTCTTTCCCTCCAGCTTTCCTTTGTGACTAGGTGTTCAAATTCCCCTTCCTTCATAAAATGTCCTATAAATGTTGCTTCTCTTTTCCAAATCTTTATTAATGATCTTCTGGTGTCTACCTCCATCAAGACTGTCTCGTTTGTTTTCTTTGCTGTCCATGGAACTCTCAACATTCTTCTTAGAAACCACATTTCATTTACGTCAAACTTTGACGTGATGTTAGCCCTGATATGGCGCTAGTAGTCGGTTGGATTATAAGCAATATGAACTTGAACTAGTGGCGTCAATATTGTTCTGACTTTCCGTGTTGACTGTCCACTACAACAGTATTCAAGAACTCTCTTCCTGATGTTAACTGATGAGTAACACTTTCAATAAGACTCAACTGTGTGGTCCCAGTCTTCCGTCTAAACGCCCGCAACACGCTCAACCCTGCATAGGTGCAAGTCAGGGAAGTAGAGACAATTACAATAATTTTTATGGACTGATGGCGGTTCGAACTCCATTACTCATCAGTCCGTAGTCCGTTGCGTAACCACTTCGCCACTGTGACTGGTCAGCTTCAACAACTTGACTGAAAAATAACAACACAAGAAAGGAATTTGATTTCATTTGTTACATAGAATCAACGTAGCAACAGTAGCAAGTAACTCTGGGGAGAGCCGGACCGCAGAACTGGAAGAAAACTCGTCAAGCAAGTGTTTCGGCCCTTAACTCCTGACACTCTAAGAGGGGAGGGCCTCATCCAGGTCATGACTCCTGGATGCCTCTCTGCTGTTGCAATGGGCATAGGTCAAAACTTACGACTATTACGCAACTGATCTTTTTGACACTGACAGAGTATGTTGATTTAAACCTACACGAATGATCACCTCTTCATCAAATTCTCTGTTATCAACCAGTTACCTCCATGCAGTGGTAAGCACTGCGGATTAACGACCTGAAAGTTGTCGGTTCGAATCACCATCAGACCTTCCAAAATCATTTGAGAGTTTTCAGCCTCAACCGGCTCCTACCCAGAGTTGTGCGTGCCTTGTGCTCATTGGGAAGACTGGAGACCACACGGTCCTACCCAGAGTTGTGCGTGCCTTGTGCTCATTGGGAAGACTGGAGACCACACGGTCCTACCCAGAGTTGTGCGTGCCTTGTGCTCATTGGGAAGACTGGAGACCACACGGTCCTACCCAGAGTTGTGCGTGCCTTGTGCTCATTGGGAAGACTGGAGACCACACGGTCCTACCCAGAGTTGTGCGTGCCTTGTGCTCATTGGGAAGACTGGAGACCACACGGTCCTACCCAGAGTTGTGCGTGCCTTGGGCTCATTGGGAAGACTGGAGACCACACGGTCATACCCAGAGTTGTGCATGCCTTGTGCTCATTGGGAAGACTGGAGACCACACGGTCCTACCCAGAGTTGTGCGTGCCTTGGGCTCATTGGGAAGACTGGAGACCACACGGTCCTACCCAGAGTTGTGCGTGCCTTGTGCTCATTGGGAAGACTGGAGACCACACGGTCCTACCCAGAGTTGTGCATGCCTTGTGCTCATTGGGAAGACTGGAGACCACACGGTCCTACCCAGAGTTGTGCGTGCCTTGTGCTCATTGGGAAGACTGGAGACCACACGGTCCTACCCAGAGTTGTGCGTGCCTTGTGCTCATTGGGAAGACTGGAGACCACACGGTCCTACCCAGAGTTGTGCATGCCTTGTGCTCATTGGGAAGACTGGAGACCACACGGTCCTACCCAGAGTTGTGCGTGCCTTGTGCTCATTGGGAAGACTGGAGACCACACGGTCCTACCCAGAGTTGTGCATGCCTTGTGCTCATTGGGAAGACTGGAGACCACACGGTCCTACCCAGAGTTGTGCGTGCCTTGTGCTCATTGGGAAGACTGGAGACCACACGGTCCTACCCAGAGTTGTGCGTGCCTTGTGCTCATTGGGAAGACTGGAGACCACACGGTCCTACCCAGAGTTGTGCGTTCCTTGTGCTCATTGGGAAGACTGGAGACCACACGGTCCTACCCAGAGTTGTGCGTGCCTTGTGCTCATTGGGAAGACTGGAGACCACACGGTCCTACCCAGAGTTGTGCGTGCCTTGTGCTCATTGGGAAGACTGGAGACCACACGGTCCTACCCAGAGTTGTGCGTGCCTTGTGCTCATTGGGAAGACTGGAGACCACACGGTCCTACCCAGAGTTGTGCGTGCCTTGTGCTCATTGGGAAGACTGGAGACCACACGGTCCTACCCAGAGTTGTGCGTGCCTTGTGCTCATTGGGAAGACTGGAGACCACACGGTCCTACCCAGAGTGTGCTGCCTTGTGTCATTGGAAGACTGGAGACCACACGGTCCTACCAGGTTGTGCTGCCTTGTGCTCATTGGGAAGACTGAACCACACGGTCCTACCCAGAGTTGTGCGTGCCTTGTGCTCATGGAAGACTGAGACCACACGGTCCTACCCAGATTGTGCTGCCTTGTGCTCATTGGGAAGACTGAGACCACACGGTCCTACCCAGAGTTGTGCTGCCTTGTGTCATTGGGAAACTGGGACCACACGTCCTACCCAGAGTTGTGCTGCCTTGTGCTCTTGGAAGATGGAGACCACACGGTCCTACCCAGAGTGTGCGTGCCTTGTGCTCATGGAAGACTGGAGACCACACGGTCCTACCCAGAGTTGTGCGTGCCTTGTGCTCATTGGGAAGACTGGAGACCACACGGTCCTACCCAGAGTTGTGCGTGCCTTGTGCTCATTGGGAAGACTGGAGACCACACGGTCCTACCCAGAGTTGTGCGTGCCTTGTGCTCATTGGGAAGACTGGAGACCACACGGTCCTACCCAGAGTTGTGCGTGCCTTGTGCTCATTGGGAAGACTGGAGACCACACGGTCCTACCCAGAGTTGTGCGTGCCTTGTGCTCATTGGGAAGACTGGAGACCACACGGTCCTACCCAGAGTTGTGCGTGCCTTGTGCTCATTGGGAAGACTGGAGACCACACGGTCCTACCCAGAGTTGTGCGTGCCTTGTGCTCATTGGGAAGACTGGAGACCACACGGTCGAGTCTCATCCACTTCACGGATGTGTTATTGAGGGTGTTGCTCAAATACCTGACCAACACTGCAGGTGTCTGTATCTCTCGGGCTTGGTTGACGCTGGGATATATTATGACAGCAAGCGTAGTGTGCATCACTGCCACGCTGTCTCAATCCTAGATGGAACTCCATAGCATCGTGGTTATCATCTTCATCGTTATCATGGTATTGCAAAGTGTTTGCTTCTGTGGCCATTAATTAAGGTAGCGTAGAAATGGGACAAAATGGTGGTGAGTACAAAGAACATCTCCATTAGTGCCATGATCTTGAAAAAAAGTGTCATCAACACACACACACACACACACACACACACACACACACACATACACACGCACACGCGCACGCGCACACACACACACACACAGATACATACATATACATACACACACACACACACACACACACACACACGCACACACACACATATATATATATATATATATATATATATATATATATATATATATATATATATATATATATATATTCTTTGTTATGCGTATTATATTGCCTTCTGATTTTTGGAGGATACGTGCACGCACGTCGTTTTCACAATATTTCCCAGGCGCTGCTGCACAAATCTGCATACTCAAATCTTTCATGAACATGCAGCTTGGGTTTTCATATTTCCATAAACCACTGGACATTAACAAGACTTAAAGCATGGATTTTTAACGTGCACACTTGATGTTGTGCGTGCCTATACATACACACCAACGTTTTTTGGCGCTAACAGGTGTGCACACATGTTGTGGGCGATTGGAAAATTCTCCATTGTCATGCAGAGTCACTCTATCTCACCCTGATTTTAAGTGATGACGATTGGTCATGTTGATTGAATCCTGCTGTGATGAATGTAATTCTCTTCGTCCTGTTGTCTGGAAGAAAGTAGTATGTAGGGAAAAAAGTAGCAGGACGGTTCCGACGTTTACTTGCCAACAACTAAACTCGAGGTTTCAGTGATCGTTTCCTGTTGAGGCCTCGACTGTTCTCCTCAGTATGACGGGAAAATCGAACTGAAGCTTAGTCCTTCGGAAAGGGATGAAAAACGAGTCGGACCCGTGTGCCTCCGGCCTACGCATGCTAGAAAAGATCCCAGGGTGGTTGAAAATCGTGAGGAGCAGGGCATTCGATTGGCTGCCCTGACATAAATTATTAGAGAGGTTCATTTTCCATGTCCGCCCCTTCAGGCCAGTTAGCCTTCTCACCATTCTGAAGTCAATGGGTGGGGTGTTACCGCGACAACGCGCTCTCAACGGGGAGAGCTGCACGAGTTTTACGTGCAGGGTAAAATCCATTGTGACATACATACATACATATATACATACATACACGCAGACATACGTACAAACATACATGCAGACATACATACATACATACATACACGCAGACATACGTACAAACATACATGCAGACATACATACATACAGACATACATACATACGTACATACGTACATACATACATACATACATACATACAAACATACAAACATACATGCATACATACATATACATACATACATACATACATTCATACATACATTCATACATACACACATACACGTACACACATGCATACATACATACATACATACATACATACATACATACATACATACATACATACATCCATCCATCCATCTATCCATACATACATACATACATACATGTACATACATACATACATACATACATACATACATACATACATACATACATATATACATACGAGTAAATGTATTATCTTAGAAACTAAACTGTCTGCATACTATTACCCAGAATCATGGTAGATTGTAACCCATACCTGTAGTTTTTCAAAATGACACCAACAGATCATGTTCCTTCAGCCTGGTAGGAAACTTATGGATTTTCCATTCTCCGTCATCAGCTTAAATATATTTGAAAATGTCATTTGATCCCTCTTTGTTATCAATAATTACTGTGTAATATTACCCATTACCTGAGGCTGTTCTATATGACACCGATAGATCACGCTGCGTGGCTTTAAGCTGGGAGTGCTTTTATCCCTGATAAAGGCTGTACAGACGGGCTGGGCTGTAACAAGGAGAAGTGACAGATCGTGTTGATTCACGCTGTTTGAAGGTGTTGTCGTTAAGTGCTGGGCCTGGGGCCACTGACGTTGTCATCCTGGGTACAATAGCCTGCAATTTGAGGAGAATCAGCTCTTCTCGCAGGTTTTTTGTCATATAATTATTATTATGATTTTTTTGTCTTCAAGCTGAACGGAGTGGGCGAGACACAAACAGGGAGCGAGAAGAAGTGGGAAAGTTTGGGAAATGAAGAGAATGTGATTTAGGAAACTCATCTGGGAAGTGACGAAACTGTTGTGGTAACGGTTGACAAGGGAGTTCACTTGGTTTTGTTTGTTTGTTTGTTTGTTTGTTTGTTTGTTTTTTAAACGGTTGTATATAATATTGAGCTGCGTCTTTGTTCCTGCGCTCATCTTTATCAGTTTCATCGTGGGTGTAAATAAATCTGTATTTGTTAGTCTGTAGAACTGAAAGAGGTTTGAATGTGTTAGAGACAAGTCTGGGACACAGGCCAGTGGGCGACTATCTGAAATAACTATGACATCAGTCATTAGAATAATAACAACAGCAATAATATCAACAATGATATAATGGTAATGATGATGATGATGATGATGATGATGGTGATGATGATGTACATTTACAGTGCACCTGACAATGCTCTTAGGCGCTTACGGTTCTATGATAGGAAAATAGATGAAATATACTTGCAATGCACATTCACATCCACATGCACACACTCGATATCATCCATACACAACGTGAAGCAAGAATGCACAAAACCATTATATGAGTAGGGTCAGTATAAACAAAGTGAATGTAAACACACACATTGACAGAAAAACAGGCTTTAAGTTGGGTCTTTAAAGGAAGACAGATAGGGCAATAGCAACAACAACAATAATATCAGCAACAACAACAGCAGCAGCGTTGACAACAATAACAAATTAACGTGAGGAATATCAAAACTCATCTTGGGTTTTCAAGAGCAGAGAGGGTGTTTTGTCTCAGAAAGTGTTTCGCCCCGCTGAGTTTTTTGAAAGAGAGAAAATGGATATTGAATGTGGACAAGGATTGTGTGACACTAATTAGTGTGTTTAAGATGTGTTAGAGACACGGAGGAGGTTATCTTTGGCAATAATAAATAATAGTGTCTTAAAATTGTGTTGTGGGCGATTGGAAAAATCTCCATTGTCATCCAGAGTCATTCTATTACATTACTGATTTTAATTCTTACTGTGCACAACAGCCGAACACCTTGTTGTAGAGGAGTCAAATTTTCGACTTTAATGTCTTTCTCAAGAAACTCAGAATGTCGACTAACAACAAAGCATAGCTATTACGAAGTTATGTACAAATATTGTGCGTCATTTTTATTGTGCGTCATAATGATTTTAGATGATAATGATTGGTCACGTTGATTGAAACCTGCTGTAATGAATGAATGTCTCTTCGTCCTGTTCTCTGGAATAAAGTACATGTACATGTAATGTATAGGTACAAATGTGGCAGCATGGTTCAGACCTGTCAATAACTAAACTCGGGGTTCCAAGTTCGTTCCCGTTCAGGCCTTGACTTTTCTCTTCATTTTGATCGGAAAATCGAACTGAACGTATGGACCTTCGGAAGGAGACGAAGAATGAGTCGGACCCGTGTGCCTTCTGTCCCGCGCTCCCTAAAAGATTCCACGGCAGTTGAAAATTGTGAAGAGCAGGGCATTCGCCCGGCTGACCTAGAGAGACTGGAGAGATAGGTTGATTTCCCAGGTCCCTTCATTTGAAGGTCAATTAGCCTTCTGTCCTTTCTGAAGTCTGGGTTAATATTGAGTGGCACTGCACTGCGGCGACATGCTCTCAACGGAGAGAGCAGCTCGAGTTTCACATGGTAAAATCGTGACAAAAGAAGTGACCATCAGTATAAACAAATATGAATATGAATAAAATTTAACCTTTGATTTTCTCAACCTGTCCACCAGCTTTCTGCAGGAAGCTGAT
>JAPXFY010000024.1:45350302-45352802 GCA_030674185.1 Monoplex corrugatus
CATGCGGCAAGGAACCTGATGATGATGATGATGATGATGACATGTTTCAGTCTCATGCGCGCGCACAGAGACTTGCATACGTATTTTATTTATGGCGTGATGTCTGTCTGTCTACATATGTGTCAGACATGTACACAGGCATGAACTACCACCTGTCTCTTCCCCATCGCCACCCAACCCTTTTGTTTTTGCTTTTAATGCGTCTTCACTTTCTTCTCTTCCTTTGTTATTATAATTGATATCATTATTAATATCATCAATGATGATGGTTGTTATTTCTTTCATAATCATTATCATGATAATGCATAACCTACCTTAACTCTGAACTGTCGTCATCTACCGACAAACATCGTCATCTTTTTTTCGGAAAACAGTCAGCCAAAGTTCCCGTTTCTTCCAGTGTCTGACTGGTTTGTTTTCGTCAAACACAGAAGAGACGACCTCTAACGATACGGTAAACGCAAACGTCCGCTTAGTGACCACAAAACAAACACTTTTCCTGATAACATCGATTAAGACTCCAACACTAGCTTACAAACCTTGTTCCTCTATGACAATGCACAGCGATTACTGTCTCCCAAAGCCACTAACTTGTTTCATTAAGAAAACACGAGAGGATCTAATTTCGGCAAAATGGTCTTTATCAAGTCTACAGGAAAGATAACAAAGGAAAGAAAGAATCACGACAAGAGCGTATTTTTGGCCTAATGGCAAAAGACAAAAACAAACAAACAAACAAAAACAAACAAATAAAGGGACATAACCATGATGGCTAGGGTAGTAGGACATACAGAGATGTTATAGGAGTAGGCCTATTTCAAACAGCTTTCAAGAAGATGAAAAGCGTTTTTACCAACAAATGCCTAGCAGTTAACATCAGGAAGAGAGTTCTTGAATGTTACATAGAACCAATACTGTTGTACGGTTGTTAGGCTGGGCAGTCAACACACAAAGTCAGAGCAAAATTCAGGCAACTAAAATGTGGTTTCTAAGAAGAATGTTCAGAGTTCCATGGACAGCAAAGAAAACAAACGAGACAGCCTTGAAGGAGGCAGACACAAGAAGACCATTACCCTTCGCATTTGCACTGCTAGACGTAAGCTAGTCTAGTTTCGCATTCGAATGTAGCACAGCGTCAGTACAAAGTCTTTCAGTATGTGAATGGAAAGTTTCTTGCATCCAGAATGCTTGTACTATTCTTAGAACAGTTCAACACGAGATGGACCAAGATTCTAACCACACGTGCGATAAAAACAAGCCAGTAGTGATGGAAATTCCCACACATGTGCGGAAAGAGGCGGGCGATCTCAACGCTATGAATGATTGGCACATTCTTTCTCAGGGCGGTTACTGGCTTTGTGAACAGCTTAGGGTTAATACAGAAGATTGGGAAAAGACAAGCAACATGTATGGGACATTTTGTGAGGAAAGGGGAATTAGAGCACGTGGTCACAACAGGAAATCTGGAGGGGAAAAGAGCACCAGGTAGGTCCGAGGAGAAAGTATTGGATGGACTTGCAGAATGGGCGAGGACACAGAGGGGGGGGGGGATATGTACTTGGAGCGACAGGGGATAGATTTGTGTGGAGGGCCATGATCGCCAACACCATTCGGCAGGACACATAATGGTGATGATGAAAATGATGAGGCCCACTTCTTGTGGAGGTTTTGGATCGTCTTTTCTTGTGTTGACTGTTTTCTTTAAATCTGCGAATATCTGTAGAAACTTGGGTTTTGTGAGATTGAATCATAATTGTGACAAAGCCATGACAACTAGGACATACAGAGTTAAATGGCAGTGGGCACACTTGACCGCCCCGCATGTCTGTCTTGAGACCTGGACTACCTTCCTACAGCACATTCAACGGCTAGAACAGTTCTATTCACACACACACACACACACACACACACTCACACACACACACACACACACACACACACACACACACACACACAACAACACACACACACACGCGCGCGCACGCACATACACGCACATACACACACAAACACACAAACAAATATCACATACAGATACATACACGCACAAATAAACAAACAACATACACACACACACACACTCTCTCTCTCACAAACACACAGACACACACAGATACACACACACACACACACATCAAGCACACACAGACACAGACACACACACAGACACACAGACAGACACAGACACACACACACACAGACACAGACACACACACACACAGACACACAGACACACACACACACACACACACAGACACACACACACACACACACACACAGACACACACACACACACACACAACGACCAGCCTTCATGTTGTGGAGAGACGTGGCTGGCCGAATGTAAGGTGTCTACTCATCAAATGCCACTTCGATACATCCCAAAGATGCTCCCTTGTCTAGACTTGTCTAGAGAGTTGAAGCAAGGACACCGTGACCACGAAAGACAACCAGAGCGATACAAGGATATTCTGAAAGCCAACCGATCAGCTTGTGGCAT
>JAPXFY010000024.1:45367802-45375302 GCA_030674185.1 Monoplex corrugatus
GTGTATGTGTGTGTGCGTGTGTGTGTGTGTGCGCGCGTGCGTGCGCGCGTGCGTGCGTGCGTGCGTGCGAGCGTGCGTGCATGTGTACATGTATGTGTGTGTGTATGTGTGTGTGTGTGGAGAATAGGCTGGAACTTTATCAGTCAGACAGAGCCGTAAGGTCAATCACTTCAGACGTACGATTTAGTTCCATGGTTCCTGCTGATATCATTTACAGCTGTCTTTTAGCTCGTCGACTATTCTCGGCCATTTAAGCTGCATTCGGATTTCCGATTTCCCCGTACCCCGATTTTTACCTTTAATAAAAAAAAGACTCGAGCTCACCTGGATTGACTGTGTCCCTGTCACTGATCTCACAGATTAGAAACGGTATCCAGGATTGTGGCCAGACCAAGAAACATGACCCTCTATCTCTTGCTCATTCTGTGATTTCCAAGTACTTCACCTGTCTGATAGCAGGCTTTAAATACAGTCCTTAATCTCCTGGAAAAGTTGGTTTCTTTTAAGCCCCTTCGTTTTGTTGTTGTTGTTGTTTGTTTGTTGTTTGCAATGGCATACTATAAGGCAGCGCCGATCCTTATACTCTTTAGTACTTTTAAGTCAAGACTTGTCTGTTCAACCAGGCTTCCATTTGTTGATATCATAATCGAATCTTCACCAATTTGTACTTCCAGTTTAACCACTGATTCTGTGGCGTCATGTAACCACTCGTGTATGCATACGTTTATGGCCTATGTGAATACATGTATTTGTTTGTGCATATGTATGAACGTGTGTGCGTGCGTGCGTTCGTGGTGTGTGTATGTGTATGTGTGTTTGTCTGTGTGTGTGTTTACACTGGGGGTGTGTGTGTGTGTGTGTGTGTGTTGTGTGTGTGTGTATGTGTGTGTGCGTGCGTGAGTGTGTGTGTGTGTATGTGTGTGTGTATGTGTGTGTGTGTGAGTGTGTGTGTGTGTGTTGTGATGTGTATGTATGTGTTGTGAGTGTGTGTGTGTAGTATGTATGTGTGTGTGTGTATGTGTGTGTGTATGTGTGTGTGTTGTGTATTGTGTGTATGTGTTGTGGTGTGTGTGTGTATCGTTGCTTGATTTACGTCTTTCCTATAAGTGATATTAGACGGTGTGTGATGTGTGTGTGTGTGTGTGTGTGTGATGTGTGTTGTGTGTGTGTGTTAGTGTTTGTATGTGTGTATGTGTGTGTGTGTGTGTATGTGTGTGTGTGTATGTGTGTGTATGTGTGTGTTGTGTGTGTGTGTGTTGTGTGTGTGTGTGTGTGTGTGTGTGTGTGTGTGTGTGTGTGTTGTGTGTGTGTGTGTGATATCAGTACTTCTGAATGTAGAACACTCTGTATCCTGTAAACGTGTAACGCGTAGTGTGTTATATGAAGTGTGAAGAACAGAGCTACACAAGATTGTTTTCCTCAATCATATGATTTACTTTACTCTGTTACTAAGCAAACACCATCATCATATCATCATTTTAAAGCGCTGCCTATTATTTGAACGATTTGGTTTCAGTAGATAATTCCCAGTAGAAAACTGTATCAAAAGACATAACAATTGTAATCATTTCACGTGGTGCCAAAGTGGCGGAGAATGGAACAATGTCCAACGTGGTGTATAAGTCCCAACAGTATTCGTGAACGAGCAACGTAAGCAGGACAACATCAATTTCAGTAAGCAGACAGGAGCGCAAATTAATGTTCGATACTAACAAGCCTGGCCGTCTACTACTGTCTGGGGGCAAATTGAAATGGCCATAGTTAGCTCCATCTTTGCTCCTAACTGGCCAGGTCCTGTAATGACGCTTTCTGAAGCAGTCTGGAGTCTGTGGTCAGCTTGGGAATTTCTGTCCCCCTTAGAACTGGGGCCACAAAGTGTAGCCACTCTTTTAAAAAATGTTTGTTTTTTCTGCCCTTTTTTGTTATACACAGACTGGATGAATGCTGCTTTTTTTTTTTCGTTTGTTTGTATGTTTTGTTGTTGTTGTTGATTGTTGTTGTTTTCTCGTTTGAGTATGGTTACGCCTCAAATGGTCGGTTTGATGATCCGTTTCAGTTTCAGTTTGAATTTCTCAAGATGACTTCTCCGGGCTCGGAATGAATTCCATATGCATTAATGTCACAGGCTGCTATGTGGTGGAGAAGATCCAGAATGATCACGGCACAAGCCTTAAGCCTGCGCATAAACCCATGAGATGGCCAGGTCCTGAGGCCCTACCTAGAGAGTACCTAACCCTGGGGTCGTAGGGGAGTGAGGTGGCAGAGATCTCAACTTTTCCCGGGTCAGCACTACGAGGGCAGCGCCCATCCCCTAATGGGGCTCGTGCGGGATGATCTTAATGAACGATGTGGTTTTGATCATGTCCTTTTTCTTGCCTCCAGAACTGTTCTTCCAGAGAAATAAGAGGGAAGCAGGGAGAATTTTTATATGATTAAAGGACATAACTCTTGAGAATTATCTCCCATGTTGTATAGAACTTCTCAAATCTAACACAGTTTGCGCTACCCATTCAGCTAGCATAGAAGCAGATACAAAGTACAAAAACAGTAAGCTCAGTGTTCTGTAAGGAGTGTTCTGAGCTTACTGTTTTTGTACTTTGATTATGTTCTTCCAGAGTTAAGGATTTTTGCTGCTGCCAGTACAGATGTGTCCGCATGTCTGTGCATGTGAATTTTCATGTCTGTTGGCTTCTGAAAAAAAAATCTCAGAAGTTTGATCTTTTTATAGATAAAGAGCGTTTCCAAATTTACTCTGCAGATTCAGTCCAACAAGGATTTATTGGTTGTTTATTCTTTTAATTTATTTCATTGAATTTGGTGCACACTTAACAATGCAGAAGAAATTTCATGCTGCAAATTTCGAGAGCTTGGAGCAATTTTCGATCTCATCATTAGGCGACCACAAGGGAAATAAGTGTAAGCTTTGCTGTTTCATGATTATGCCCCTTGCCACAAAGTCGTGTGCAGTGTCTGATCAACAACATCATCATATGCCATGCCCTATGACGGTGGCGATCATGGCCCTCCATACGACTCGATGTTTTGTCGCTGCAAGTATATCTCCTACACTTTCTATCTTCATCCACTCTGCAAAACTGTTGAATATTTTCTCCCTGGACTGAAGGTAGTAGTCAATCCATTTCTCTCCATGGCTGTTGCGGTTTCTGAATAACTGTCTATTCATGAATCTGTTTTCTGTGTTTCGTTTTTATTTCCAGTTAGAAAAACGAATAGTGTCCATATTATATGGTCCAGTCGTCTTGTTTAATTTTTGTTCCTAACCCAGTTGTGAGTTACGCATGTATCCATTGGTCACATGTCCGAGGTAAGATGTAAAAAGCAGTTTCATTGGTCATTCAGTCTCAAAAGATCTGGATTCTCTTTTTTGAGTCATCCAGCTGTGGATAATGAAGGTACTGATCTGAAAATGGCCATGTGATCAGATGACTGTATGTTTTATGTCTGTTGGTCTCTCTCCTGTTTGTGTCATTGAGGCCGAAGGAATCCATGCGCACACAAGTGTGTTCAGATACAGACACAAACACAGAATTACACAGACACAGACACAGACGCACACACACACACACACACACACACTGATAGACACACATGCATTCACACACATACACACGGACACATAGACTGATAGACACACATGCATTCACACACATATGCTCACGTGCATGCATGGACACACACACATACACACCCGCATGCGCGCGCACACACACACACACACACACGCACACACACACACACACACGCACTCACACACGCACACACACACACATATACACACAGACGCAAAACTCAAAGCTCAAAGGAATCCAGTGAATTAGGCCAACACCTCCTGTAACAATCTGAGAGGAAGAGGTTGGGGAGGGAGGGACTATCTGATGAGAAAATAAAAAAAATAAAAAAATCACTTATGGTAATACATCAAAATGGTATACGGTGAGAGAGCGAGAGAGAGAGAGAGAGAGAGAGAGAGAAACTGAAACTGAAACTGTTTATTGTCATTACCCGAAAAGGTCTTTTGACAAGGGGGATAACAATTTTCCAGTAGTGCGATACATAATCCACTCTTTGTATGTGCGCAAATTCTTCACACATAATCAAAAAAAATATCGAACATCCATTCCTTGAACAGTCGAACATATTCAAATCATATATAATGAACAATCATCCATTTTACCACTACTACATAATACAAAGAAAACAACAACAAAAAATATCAGAACAGTGTTCCCACATTCAGGCCAATAATTTGTCTAGGTTTAGACAAACCAAAATCTTTTTCACACACCCACACCCACACACACTCACACGCATCCATATACGCTCACACGCGGGCGCGCGCTCGTGCGCACACACACACACATCAAAACTGTAATATGATGAAACATCTGGGCTAGACCACCCAAACCTTACATTTAGTGATAATAATATAATCTTCACATAACTGCCCCAAAATACTCTGTTAACAAGGGACATCACTATGCCTTTTATTTATTTGTTTTTTGGTTTGTTTGTTTTTTTGTTTTTGTTAACATGTATAGTAGACCCTTAAGTGTCTATATACCCTTTCAATATCCACTTCTAACATATTCTACAAATATACCATTATTTTCATATTATTAGCTACTCTTAAATTATCGGCAAACAAAGCAAAATAAAGCAAATGAAAACAGCTCTTTACAAAACAGTCTATAATAAAGCGGCTTCTTTTGGAGTTAACGTGATATAGCCCACATCAGTCAAAAGAGATTAAATTAATCCCAGTATGATATTGTCTAGCACTATTGTCGGGCTTGTAAGTGTTTATGTCTTATTTTTTGTGCTTCCGCAATATATAGTGCCACTGATTTGATTATGACTTCGTCATCAGATGACAAAATAGATACAACAGAGAGAGAGAGAGAGAGTAAAAAGAGAGATAGAAAGAGAGAGAGAGAGAGAAAGAGAGAGAGAGAGAAAGAGAGAAAGAGAAAGACAGACAGACAGACAGACAGATAGACAGACAGACAGAATGCCATCTATTATTGACCTGGGTTCTTTTGGAATAATTTCTCCAAAAAAAACCAGATCACTTCATTTCTCCCTAATTAAACCCCTAATTGTTTCTGTTTTTCCTCTTCCTCCGTCCACTTTTTCATATTGGCACTATTAACTTTTTTCTTTTCCTCTCCATTGTAAAAAGCTGAAGTGGAGATTTTTTTTTCATATTCTGGCAATTAGGGATTATTTCCCATCAGGGTATAGTTTTTCTCCTTCTGACATGCAGTTCTTTGACGTCTGGCATTGACATTTTCTTTTCTTCTCGTTCAGTTTCTGAGCTACCTCGGTGGCATCGAGTCCATGCTGATCATTCCTGCTTTACAGCGTACCAACCAAGCTCAGGTCGGTTCTGTTGGAGTCCTAGTACCAGAAAGCCCACAAGGGAGCCAGGGATGTCAAGTCGCCATTTAGCCACCCACCAGAGGAGACCCTTTACCGCTAATGCTGGGCTGCTTCGGTGGAGTTCAACAGTGCTACTTCTGATGCAGCTTACTAAGACACTGAACAATAAGCTTTTGATAAAAAATACTATCACTTAGTCGGGGACATAGACCTAGTAAGACCCGTCTTCACATGAACCACTGACCCCTCTTCACACAAACCACTGACCCCTCTCCACATGAACCACTGACCCCTCTCCACATGAACCACTGACCCCTCACTGACCCTCTCCACATGAACCACTGACTTCCCCATGAACCACTAATTCTCTCCCCATGAACCACTGACCTCCCCATGAACCACTAACCTCCCCATGAACCACTGACCTCCCCATGAACCACTGACCTCCCCATGAACCACTAACCTCCTCATGCACCACTGACCTCCCCATGAACCACTGACCTCCCCATGAACCACTAACCTCCCCATGAACCACTGACCTCCTCATGAACCACTGACCTCCCCATGAACCACTGACCTCCCCATGAACCACTAACCTCCCCATGAACCACTGACCTCCCGATGAACCACTGACCTCCCCATGAACCACTAACCTCCTCATGCACCACTGACCTCCCCATGAACCACTGACCTCCCCATGAACCACTGATCCCTCTCCACATGAACCACTGACCCCTCTCCACATGAACCACTGACCCTCCTCTGACAACAAAGATCCTAACCTGATTTCACCTCAGGCATGCAAACAATGACATTCCATTGTTTTTGATACCTCTATATTCCTTATTCTTTTCACCCCAGCCTTAATCATATAAAATATTTTATTTTCTTTGTTTCAGCGCCAAGGATTGAACGAGGAAAGTTCAGTCACTGGGGTCCACAGAACTTCTTAGGTGAGAAACGGCCATCCTCTGAAATTAGAATTACAGTGTGGATTTTGTTCAAAGGGAATTTACCGCACTTGCACAGTAACAAATGCCTTTCGCCTAAGTACATCATGAGGCAGACTTCTCTAACTGTCAATATAAAAAACAACTGACCTGTAAGCAGATCATCTTATAATACCCAATCATTCTGGTGGTGTCAGCTTGGTGTTTCGTAGGTTCTGTTCTCTTCTACCCCTCTCCATTTCAAGATTTTAACAAGGCATAGGTTTTTATGTGCAAGCTCAAAAAGTCTGTCAGATGATTACTGGTAATTTGGGTGGAACGCATATGGGATTGTCTGTATGCTATTTATCCATATTAAACAAACTCCTAACCAAACCTTCGCAGAACCTTGACCCTTTGACTCCTACACCCTGTCCACCAGCATACTGTATTGTCAACTATGCAAGCAAAGCACTTTGATTACACTCACCATGTCCACCAGCTTCCTGTAGGAAGCTGGCGAACTGGATGAGGGAATCAAAGGGTTATGTTTTTGCAGTTGGTAGATAGGGTGCAGGAGGCAGAGGGTTAAGCTCTGGCGAGGTCTTGAAGTGAGAGGCAAGAACATGATCTGTGGTAATGGTTTGACCCGGAGGTCCAGGAAGACCTCCATCAAGACTACCTCGTTTGTTTTCTTTGCTGTCCATGGAACCCTCAACATTCTTCTTAGAAACCACATTTCGGCTGCCTCAATCTTGTTCTGGCTTTGCGTGTCCACGCCTCACAACCGTTAACATTATCGAATCTATATAACATTCAAGAACTCTCTTCCTGGTGTTAATTGATAGGCATTAATTTTTTGTTGGTAAGAATGCTTTTCATCTTCTTGAATGCTGTTTTGGCTTGGCCGATTCTGCTGGCTATTTCTGATGTACATCTGCCTTTTGGTGAGATAACCGTTCCCAGATATTTAAACTTATCAATCCTTGTTTTGTCTGGCCATGAATATTCTTGGGAAAGTACGATGGTGGTTTCTCGTTGCTTGACACCACCACTTAAAGAGAAAAAAAACCCACCTCATAACACACCAGCATTTGTTACCTTTCTTTCGCCCGACTGCTGTGGTAAAAGGTTTGAAGAGACAGATGCATTTCCCAGGTTGTCCTTGAAG
>JAPXFY010000024.1:45380302-45395302 GCA_030674185.1 Monoplex corrugatus
TCAAAGACATAGCCCTTACCCGATTAGATAACACCTTGCCATTGTCGTCAGTTATCGCAGCTTAGCACAGAGTATCTTCTCATGAGATCAGTCTGCCTTCTTCATTGAGACAGTATGGAGTGTGTGTAAATTAAAAGGATTTTTTTGTGTCCTAACATTGTGTTTTATAAAAACGCTTACTGTGTCTCAACTCGCCCCACTGCCCGTCTTACTAAGTGTTGCTTTCCTCAATTGTAAGGGAAGGGAGAGAATCGACTGTCGCGCGACTGGATATCGTACGTATCCATCTCAGACTGCGCGGTGCTCTAACTTTGCTTTCTCTAGAGAGATATGAAATTGGTACAGCACTAATGAGACACGGTAAATATATTCATTTATCACAATTTTACCACCCAACCCACCCCACCCCAAATGTTGCTGGAAAACAATGATTCAATACTATGCTCTTATTGATGTCGTTGCTATTACAAATTTCACTAATTAATTAATTGATTTATTTATTATGTGTTCATTTCATCATCTATTTATTACTATTCTCTTATTGATGTTGCTGCTAATACCCAGTTTGTTTATTTATTAATTACTATCTCTTATTAATGTTGCTGCTTATACAAATTTTATTTGTTTATTTATCACTATCTCTTACAGGTGTTGCTGCTGTTACAAATTTTCTTTCTTTCTTTCTTTCTTTGTCTCTTTCTTTGTTTCTTTCTTTGTTTCTCTGTCTCTTTCTTTCTTTCTTTATCTATATTATCTATTTACTGTACGTTTTGTTTTGCAGATGCTGGACTTCTCGATCTATGCATGCAGTTTAAGTGAAGGAACAAGGGAGAGAACCGAGACGTCACGTCTTCAAGTCGTCTGACATGACTTTGAGTCGCTTAATTCAAAGAAAAACTTATGCCTTTAAACCATCCAAGCAGACTTTAAATCGTCCATCTGTGGGAAAAACAGATTGAAATACATAATTTTACCTTCCAAACCCATTTCTAAATTGCATAGTTATCTTAGTTTAATACTCATGGTGATTGTAAAGTAGTATCAAAAACATTTGTTCTAAGGAGAAAAAATGTAACGCAAAATTTTTGTTTTAGCATATGAGTACATCTAAGGAAAAGCACTGACTGCAAGATGGTGATAATAACAATAATAATGCCGATGATGATGATGATGATGATGATGATGATGATGATAATAACACACACACACATACACGTAATTTTGCAAGTGAACGCACACATACATGCATATACACAAAACGCACACGTATGCACGAACGAACAGACATAAATATCTACATACACAGAAAGACGGACATCAGACAGATGAGCAGGCACGCACGCACACACATACACACACCTACCCCCCACCCCATCCACCCCCCCCCCCCCACACACACTCACACAGAGTTAATCAAGCTAGATCTAAGAAGAAGAAGAAGAACAACAACAACAACAAAATCAAATAAACAACACATGAACGAACAAACAAATAAACAAACACACAGAGAGACAAAAGTAAACAAGAGTGCTGCACAAGCAAAGAAACAACTCTATAAAAATTATTCAGATAAATAGATACATGTGTATCAGTAAATAAATAATTGAATAAAACATAAACGAAAAAAGAAAAACGAATTAATTGATCGAGAAACCATAAGCAAACAAAATCTAAAAAGATAACACAGTAACTGGATAAACAGTAGAGACACGTAAATATTTTACAATAGAATAGTAACCCACTGGAATAATTGCAAACTTAATCTGTGCTTGCAAAAGAGAAAAATAAGCATAAATAATCTAGAAGGATAGAATAAAACAGACTAAAGCAAGACAAAATGAAATAGAGTAAGAAGAAATGAAATAAAATAAAGTATAATATAATTGAAATAAAATAAAATAAGATGAAATAAAATAGATAAAATATAATTGAAATAAAATAAAATAAGAGAATTAAAATAAATAAATAAAATACGATAAAGTAAAATAGAATAAGATAAAGAAAAGAAATGAAAAGAAAAGAACAGAAAAAATGAAATAGAATAAAACAAGACGAAATAAAATAAATACAAATAAAACAATAAAAAGACTTATTAAAGAAAATATGTTGGAACAGTGTCAGCCCAGTTCAAAAATACAGTTCAACAACCTCCTTTGTGAAGTTATATTACAGACAATCTTCCCATTTCCAAGTTATATATAGAGAAGCTAAATTCAGCTGCGTATGCTATTGTTTCATTTTATGATTTCAGTCAGTTACTTTACAGACGATCATGTTTAATGCCAGGATACTCATAAGTTACAGACGACCTTTTCTGGAGCCATGATACTCGTGTACATCACTGTGAACATCTTTGTTCGAAATCGTAAAAATCTTGATTCAGTCCTTGGTTCAAATTGGTCGGTCTATTTTTGCCATCAGAGCAATATACGATATCAGTTCTGAAAATAAGGAACTTGTAGTTCAGTGTCCTGTCGGATGGACAAAGAAATATGTAAGACAATAGTTTCAAGTTATTGCTTGTGTAATAGAAAATGTAGAGCCCTAGGTGTTGTGTAGTGTGTCTAGACAAATCAACCTTTACCTTTACCAGCTTGTCTAACACCAGGTGGAGAATTTCAATAATAGTATTTGTCTGTTGTGTCTTGTTCAAAATATACAAGAGAAATATGTGAGAAAAAAGGAAGAATATAACAAAACAAAAGTCGCTAAGTGAGTATGTTTGTGCTGATCACACTCCCACACTCCCCACACCCATACACCCCCCCCCACACATATCCACAACTCCCCACCCCCACATACACACACACAAGCATTCACGTATGCACGCACGCACACACACACACACACACACACACACACACACAACACACACATACACACATACACACACACAAACACACACACAACACACACACAACACACAACACACACACACACACCACACACACACACACACACACACACAAACACACACACAACACACACACACACACATACACACACATACACACACACACACACATACACACAGAGGTTTAGTGAATCTCCCAAACAATATAGTTTGAAATGATTCTTGATTAAAGATATTAGGTCTCGGTGTTTGTCATTTGAAAGGAACAAACAAATAAACAAACAAACAGACAGACAGACAAATAAACAAACAAACCTTAACCTGTATACCTTACAACAGGTGGAGAGTAAATCAATCAATAGTGGCAAATGATTTTTGTGTTTAAAAAAATGATAAGCCCCAGGTGTTCCGTCTGTCTAAAAACAAACCCCACAGGTTTACATTTTACATCAGGCGGTTTCCAGTGCTTCTGTGGCTGCTGACCAGGTGGTGTTTGTCTGTCTGAAAATATCGTGGAAGGAAAAAGCAAAGTAAAGATCGAATTGCAAATAATCATGTCGAATGACAACTCTGTTGTTTAGAGAAGAATGGACTGTGTGAGAGACACAAAAGCTGAAAATACTTCACTCGTGTTTGTATTCTGTGCTTGTGCTGACAATACAATGCCGCCATCTGATTGCTTGGTAATCTTTGAGACTTGCTTGATTGGTTGGTGGATATACCTAGGAGAGTTGACTGATTGGTTTTTGTTGTGCTGACAAAAGTGTACCCCGCCAGCTGATTGGGTGATGGTCTGTAAAACTAGTGGTTTGATTGGTCGGTGGATTCCTGGTGGTTGATTGGATGGTTGTCCGATTTGTGAGATCATGAGATGGAAATCAGTCGAATAAATCTATCTGTTAATAAATTCATGAAATAATGGTAACCTGGAACTGACGGTATGGGAACAATCAATAAAGACATGACACTAATTAACAGACGAATTAATAAATAGACCCTAAACAGATAATACTTCAGAATTTTTTAACAGTAAGGTTACTAAACATTTTCTGTATGAATTTTGATTGTGAGAAACCTTGCTGAAGGATGAATTAGAACATTACATAATGTGTCAAAGCAACCAGCATTTAAGAAGAAATAAACATGCATTACACTGTTACACTGACATGTGTGTGTGCTTCAAATGGTGAGTGTCAGGAGGGATGTAATCCGAACGAAAAATTGGTATGAGTTTACCTTCTACGGTGTGAAGAAAAAAGATCTGTGTCTTGATGGTTATCAAGTCAGATGGCAGTATGTATGATTCCAGAAAGACTGGGATGATATCTGACCACTCAAGCAGCCTACTTTACAGTACCAAGGCTGATAGATTGCATCAGTCACGACCTAGAGTATGTGATGCTTCTACAGGAACGTATTTATGTCCTGTAAGCATGTATACAAACTTGCCCGTTTGAAAATATCTGCAGTATAAGAAGGTTAAATGTAGGATACTTAGAATGCATATTTTACAGTAGTTTGAAACAAGCAACTGGCAAATGACCATTTTGAGAAATCGACCTTTTAAAGTTTTAGTCTCTCCACTAAGCCAATGATGTATTATTTACCACTGCTACTGTATATTATTTTGTGGGAGTGTGGTCGATGGTGCGTGGAGAATAGAGTATATCATGCAATCAGACCACACATCCAAAGAATTCACGACCAGACCGCCATGAGGTTTTAGCGGGAAGCCCCGATTTATTCAAGTATCGTACTAAATAGGAATGAACAATATGGGAATACAAGACAGCAGTTTCCGCTAGACCACTACTACGACACACAAAGCACACTCAGTTCTGGGCAGGTCCTCAGTCCATGTCAATAACTCTCAAATCCATGCGGACTGACGGCTATCATAATCCATGGCTTCCTAGTCACCAGCCGTCGGCACTAAGTTCGGGGTTCCGAGTTTGCAGTTCGTTCAAGAGGGATTCATCGCACTCGGACACTTCCATATGCGCTCCACCCACATCTGCCAGCAATTGCCTGGCAAATTCCTTGATCCTGCGTAAAGCATTATGCGCTGGCAAAGTCTTGAAGGTCTTGGCACTAAGTGAGTCTCCCATACAGACTTGTCACATATGTTTTTCTTTGTGACATGATTGCTGGAGAATATAGATACTACAGACCTGTAAAGCCCAGTAGGCCAACTGTTATCCATTTTCTTTCTTTCTTTTCTTTTTTTTTTTTTTTTTTTTCTTTTCTTTTTTCTTTTTTTTTGCATGTTCTCTTCTTTAATCAATGCTTGATGACATCCAAAAAATTCTAAGCTCAGTCTAATCAGCTAACATTCTACATGTACGATTTTTATACAAGAACTGAAAATATCTTCAGTGACTATAAAACGCCAATTTCTCAAAATGGTAAATTTCAAATTACGAATTTCAAACCACTACAAAATCTGCATGAAAACTATCCTACATTTAACCTTCTCATACCATATCAAAGCTTAATTCCTCTGTTTTGTAACAATACCAGTAACTCTTAATCGTTCCAATGTCAGATTGTTGGAGCGTATCACACTCGTGAGTTTACCATGGGCTAACATGGAACCATTCTCCGAAAAGGACAGACTACTCTGTTAGGACGAATCCCATCCTCAAGGGAAGATAACAATTTCCTGTCACCAGTCTGGGTGCAGCGGAGAGTTAAAAAGAGCTGAGCGAGTTTAAAGAGTGGAGTGCACACTGCTGCAGCATTTCAACAGGCAGACAAACAACCTGTATCATCACACAGACAGGTCAGTAGGGGATGCGATTTCAGCCAGACACGGTAATGTGTTTGCCATCTGTGATGTGTTTGCGCTGGTGGTGGTGGTGGTGGCGGTGGTGGTAGTGGTGGTGATGACGGTGGTGGTAGTGGTGGTGGTGGTGATGGTGCTGGCGGTATCTGTGGATGTGGTGCAGGAAAGGGGACGCAGAGGGGTGGTGGGGGGGGGGGCAGAGTGAGTGTCAGTGTGTGGGGTTGTGTGTGTGTGTGTGTGTGCGCGCGCGCGCGTGCGTGAGTGTATGTGTGTGTGCAAATATGTGCCTCTGTGTGTGTGTGTGTGTGTGTGTGTGTGTGTGTGTGTGTGTGTGTGTGTGTGTGTGCGTGAAGCAAAATAGAACAGAAGAAGGGGTGAGAGAAAAAAGAGAGACAGAGAGACAGAGAGAAAGAAAATTTTGACAAATTGACGATATAAAGCCTTTTAAAGCACACAGACCATATAAAACAAGGGCTGATTTCCAATAAACAAATACCAACTAAGTAGCATAATCTTGAGAGTCACGGAGTTATCTCCCACAACAATACATTAACAAAAATACAACAACAACAAAATCCAGTCACATACACATTACGTATAATGTGACTAGTAACGTTCAGGTTCATATTGCCTATAGCCCAGCCGACCACTACAGCCATATCAGGGCTAACACCACATTAACAACGACAACCAGGTTAATTAAGATAAAAGACGACAGTTAAAAACCACGCTCACCGTTAACCTTGCAAGTCTGAAATGCAATTAAAGAAAAACATACTCAGACGTAAAATCGTACCAGGTGAAATCTATTGATCTGCGACTAGTCACACCTTGACATAAGTCAAACAACGACCATGCTGCTTATTGCTTTGCTCAAACCCGTTATCTAAATTAATTTAACTAAACAAGAATATAAGTTACCTATAGATAACAAAGGGCGCGTGCACGCCTGCAAGACCAACGTAAGCACGCATACCCACCTACCCACACATCCACAACCACATACATAGCACACCATCCACAGACAAAGACATGAAATACGTTGTAAATATTTGTACAAACTTCAATCCATGAAACTGCGGAATGGAGCAATGCTTCTGTTGAGATATTTGAACAACAATTTTTCTAATTTTACCAATTTCAAACATCTGAAATTAGTTATAAAAAAAAAAACAACAACAAAACAAAAAAACAAAAACATATCCATAGTTGATCGAACTTAATTTTTTTTTGTTTTGCATTTCACACATCAACGACAAATTTTGCCTCGAGGTAATAACATATCATCATCTGTTCTCAGTATATAAAAAAAGACTACGTTCACATCTGCTTGGTGAAAATATTGAAATATTATATCTGTCAGAACCATACTAAGGCCTGAGCAATAGATAGATAGATAAATAAATAAATAGATAAATAAACAAACAAACAAATAAATAAATGAATGAACAAATAAATAAATAAAATAAATAAATAAAAATAAATGAATAAATAAGTACATAATCTTATTAATAGTAAAATAAACCTCTGAAGATCTGAATGCACCCTACTACCCCACAGACACAAGTTACAACAAATTGAACCCCAAGAAGGCTGGTCACAAATTAAAACCGTATTTACATATAACAACATCATGAGCACAGACAGCAAAATAAAGTCACATACCTCTAAAATCAGATTACACACACAACAGAAAAGTAAGGAATAATGCGCACAATATACATGTAATACCACAGTTAGCGTTTTATCCATGTATTCCCCAGGGGAGTGTAAAACCTGTCAGAGATCCCCCAAGTACACTGCTTCACTACCCACTTTTCCCGCATATACGTATATACATACATACGCACGCGTGCGCGCGCGCGCACATACACACACACACACACACACACACACACACACACACACACACACACACACACACAACACACACACACACACACACACACACACATATGTATATATGTGACCTCCAACCACCAACTCAGTCTAACTCGCAGTCAGTCGAACAGCACTAGGAGCTGAAAAGGTGACTGAGGGTCTGTCTGGGGTGTTTTGACTTTTTCTCAAAATTGATTTCTGTGGACTATAATCTATCCCCCACAGACATTTTTTTTCTTGAAAAAATAGCATTAGTCAGTTTAAATAGTATTTTAATGCACTGATCGTAGCAGAAAGAACGCAGTTTCTTACCAAATGTACATCTTTTTGTCTCCTATTGCGAACTGTAACTTGTACAGACCCCCACATGTAATATACTGACAGAAAGCTCTTTGGTGCACCTTTCAGATAATGACAGCTAAAATTAGAAACAAACCGGTCCAAAGCCACCAAATAGAGAAATTTAAAAAAAATGTGTAGGAGAGTAACTAAAAACTTTAGAGGCCGTTTTCTCAAAATGGCCGTCATACAACTTAATGACTTTAAACATACATAACGGCAACATTTTTTGAGTACAAGCTTTATTCAAGTACCAAAATAATGAACAGAATGTACACTTTCCAGTGATATGTGTATCTCAAAACACCCAAACTGCTAGTTAAGACTGATTTCGTGCTGGGAGGTCACACATACACACACAGACACACACACATACACACACACATACACACACACACACCAAACACACACACACACACACACACACACACACACATATATATACATATATATATATATACATATATGTGTGCGCGTGCGGGTGGGGTGTGTGTGTGTGTGTGTGTGTGTGTGTGTGTGGTGTGTGTGTGTTGTGTGTGTCTGTGTGTGTGTGTCTGTGTGTGTGTGTGTGGTTAAAGATTCCTACGCAATAGAAAAAAAAGAAGACAAAAAGGAAAGGAAAACAAAATCCAAGCAACCACAAGTGGTGTCCCAGATATCTACATTATCAATACCTAAACAGGGATGATGTTTGACACTTCACCCTCTAGGATGTCCTTTATCAGACAGACGGATACCAATGTACTTAAATACCAAAGATATTGATGAGGCTGACTGTTTGCATTACACGCGGACGTCAATGGGTGGCAGGATTGTGGCATGGTTGCCATGTTTACATTCTTGTTTTTTTCAATTGACCATCTCTTCTATGAACTGTCTGATGAAATTCATCAGCCTACGCAGAAACAATCGCTCTGTGTGCGCGCTGGTGAATAGGGATCTGATGCCATACCCCTTCTGAAAACAACACACGGCTGACTGGCGCAGGCCAGGTTCCCTCATGCTGCGACATCCTGCACAAAAGGAAGATTACAGTCGAGCCCTACCTTCTAGATACACACAGCAAAACTGCTGTTTCATCATGCTTATTTAAGTCGTTTAGTTTATCTGTGTGTGTGTGTGTGTGTGTGTGTGTGTGTGTGTTTGTGTGTTGTGTGTGTGTGTGTGTGTGTGTGTGTGTGTTGTGTGTGTGTGTGTCTGTGTGTGTGTCTGTCTGTGTGTGTGTCTGTGTTGTGTGTGTGTGTGTGTGTGTGTGTGTGTGTGTCCGTGTGTTTTGTTGAACCCATATATGTGTAAAGTCTACATTGTGTTAGTATTCGTGAGTAACTGGAAACTCAGAAAGCCTAACGTGTTTGTTAAGCGAACTGGTGTTGTTGGCTGCGCACTCGTCTAAAAGCACATAATATGTAAATAGACGTTGAAAGAAATAATGAACAAACGAATGAAACGAAGATGACTTCTTCAAAGTCCTAAAGCAGCAGACTTTTCTTTGACGCAAAGTATGTGAGTTCAACATCGATTGTGTAATGTGTACTTTTATATAGTGTTACATGTTTTTATATTTTGAGCATGATCCTACCACATACCTCCATCCATGTGTTACATTTGTATCATCAGATGAATGTTGTCTTCAATGTTTGTTGTTGTTGTTGTTGTTGTTGTTTTGGCAGAGAAAGGAAAGGTTACGTCTCCACGACATGAAAGTTCATTTAGGGGTAAAGTATTCCATGATAACAATAGTCATGGATGAATAGCAGACTTCATCAGCTTAGCGAGCATCTTGTCTTTCCCATGAGACACCAGTGATGGTGTAAGCAGAGAGATATAAGAAGAATGGAAGAAAGGGACGGCCAGGTATGTGTGTGTGTGTTGTTTGTGTGTGTGTGTGTGTGTTGTTTGTGTGTGTGTGTGTGTATTGTGTGTGTGTGTGTATGTGTGTGTGTTTGTGTTTGTGTATGTTTTGTGTGTTGGTTTTGTGTGTGTGTGTGTGTGTGTGTGTGTGTGTGTTGTTGTTTTGTGTGTGTGTGTATGTGTGTGTGTGTGTATGTTGGTGTTTCATGTATGTGTTTGTGTTGTGTGTGTTGTGTTGTTGTGTGTGTGTTTGTTTGTGTGTGTGTGTTTGTTTGTGTGTGTTGTGTGTGTTATGTGTGTGTGTATGTGTGTATGTGTTTGTGTGTATGTGTTTGTGTGTGTTTGTGTGTGTGTTTGTGTTTTGTGCATGTTTGTGTGTTGGTTTTGTGTGTTGTGTGTAGTTTGTGTGTGTGTGTGTGTGTGTGCGTGCCGCGCGCGCGCGGTGTGTGTTATGTGTGTGTATGTGTGTGTGTTGTGTTGTGTATGTTTGTGTGTTGGTTTTGTGTGTGTGTGTGTGTGTGTGTGTGTGTGTATGTGATGTGTGTGTATGTGTGTGTGTGTATGTGTTGTGTTGTGTGTTGTGTGTGTGGTTTGGATGTGAGTTGTGTGTGTGTTTGTGTTTGTGTGTTTTGTTGTGTGTTCCAGGACGAAATCAAACTATGGGTTTTCCCAGTTTCCGTTTCTTAGAGTTTTGCGAGTCGACAGTCTGAATGTTCATAGTACATTATGTTCGTGTGATTATCTGTACAACGTTTTTCGTGTCGAGTTTAAGTTGAATATATGCGTGGGGTGTGTTTCCTCTCGTGTACGTGAGTGCGTGCGTGCGTGCGCGCCGCGCATGCGTGCGTGTGTGAGTGTGTCTGTGTGCGTTGTGAGAGGATGAGTGTGTGTGTAATGTGTATGAAAAAGTAACGTTATGTGTGTCACGTGTGTGCGCGTGTCGTATGTGCGTGTGAGTGTGTGTGTGTATTTGTCGTGTGTGTTGTGTTTATGTTCGTGTTCGTTTGTGTGTGTGTGTGGTGTGTGTGTGTGTGTGTGTGTGGTGTGTGTGTGTGTGTATGTTGTGGTTGTGTGTGTATGTGTGTGTTGTGTGTATATGTGTATGTGTCTTGTTTGTGCGTGTGATTGTCTGTGTTCGTTCGTTATTTCTTTTAACGTCTGTTCACATATGTGCTTTTAGACGGGAAAAAAAAAAAAAAGAAAAGGTGTCTATGGGGTGGAAGAATCTACGAAATCAGAAAGACAGTTTAACATATTAATTAACATTAAAAAAAATTATAGGACAATAGAAAAGCAATCATAACATTAGAACGATCAGGCTTTAACAGATTTCTCAGGGCTGTATGTGTGTATGTAACCGCGCGCGCGCGCGCGCGGCGTGTGTGTCTGTGTATGTGTGTGTGTGTGTGTGTGGTGAGTGTGATGTGTGTGTGTGTGTGTGTGTGTGGTGTGTGTGTGTGAGTGTGTGTGTGTGTGTGTGTGTGTGTGTGTGTGAGTGTGTGCACGTATACCAATGCGCATGCAACGAGCGTGTCCCGTGCTGGGTTATGACAAACCATCTGTGATTATCTGGTGGAGTAGAGGAGTAGAAGAGGATAATCTTACCGAATAAAAACATTGTAACAGTCAAGGAGTAATGATAAAACTAACAAGCAAACAAACAGAGGTAGGTGGGAGTTACAGGTATAAAAACAATCGGTCTTAATCAAAGAAAACGACCTACAGGACTGTGCAGTAAATGCCTAGCAAAGTGTAAATACAAAGTGAAATCAGTGTGTTTCTGTTTCAATTTTGAAAATGATACAGGGAAATAAGGTCGCATTCGCTGACAACACAAAAGGTGTTTAACTGTTATAGACTCATTACAGACACATTTGATGGTATTATTGAACTTAATCCGAAGTGAGTCCAGATATAATCTGTAAGCTAAAGTTATTTCTAATCTTGTAAAACCCTGGTAATTTACGATGAAGGGGCGATAGTGACATTGCGCTTTTACTTTCTTTTCTAATATAGCATTCATTTCATGTTCAGAGAGTCGTAAATCAAGTTTAGTACTGCTGCCCTATTCATTGCTGCACTTTTAGCGATTCTATCGACTCGATCATTATCTATTATACCACAGTGTGATGGAATCCAACAAAAAGTAACGTGAGTATTATTTGTTATTAAACAATGAATTAAAAAGTTTATCTCAAATATTAACGTATTTGTCTGTGTGTATATGTGTGTGTGTGTGTGGTTGTTTGTGTTTGTGGTGTTGGGTGTGTGTGTGTGTGTGTGTGTGTGGTGTGTGTGTGTGTGTGTGTGTGTGTGTGTGTGTGTAAGCGAGTGTACTTGTATAGGCTATGTATGTGTGTTTTTATTTGTCTGTGCGTTTTTCTCTGTGTTGTGCGAAAGTGAATGTGTGCAAGTACGTGTGCATGTATGTATGTGTGCATGTATGTGTGCATGTATGTGTGCATGTATGTGTGCATGTATGTATGTATGTATGTATGTATGTATGTATGTGTGTATGTATGTATCTATATATATATGTATGTATGTATGTAGATATGCATTATGTGTGTCCATTGTGTGTGTTTGTATGTGCGAGCGCGGTGTGTGTATGTGTGCGTGAGTGTGTGTGATTGAGAGGAAAAGAGGACAGATTCAAGGTTTTGAATACCGAAAATGTGGTCCTGTATGGTGTTTGTTAATATGAAGCGTGTGATCAAGTTGTGTGTGTGCGTGCGTGCGTGCATGTGGTGTGTGTGTGTGTGTGTGTGTATCGTGTGTGTGTGTATGTGTGTGTGTGTGTGCGCGCGGTGCACGTTGTGTGAGTGTGTGTGTGTGGTGTTGTTGCGCGCGCGTGCGTGTGTGTGTGCGTGAGTGCCCACCGCGCATGATTGTTATTACGTGTGTGTGTTGTTGTGCGTGGGTGTCGAATCCGCGATGACTAACGTAATTTGTCCTGCGTATGCGTACGAATATGCATACATGCATGATCACATAGGTGACTATGTACAGCCTGTCTGTAGAATACATTCATCTCTGACTGGCTCTCCCTGTTCTTGCTTCTCTGTAAATCTGATTTGCTCGGCGTCTGATGAATCGACTGTCTATTGGTATTCATTTCACATTATGCTAGGTCTGATTTTCTACATCATTCTCGAGGACAGTTCAGCTTGGATCTGTGAGTGGGACGTGTGCTATTCCCACTGGGTTAGGGTATGTACATGAGTGTTTGTGTGGGAAGGGGTGCAGTGGGATGGAATGGGTGGGTGAGAGAGAGAGGGAGGGAGAGGAGAGAGTGTGTGTATTTATGTGCGTTGGTGTGAAATGTGTGTGGGTATCTGTGAGTGTATGGTGGTATGTTGTATGTCTTTCTCTATGACTCCTCCCTCCCTCTCTCTCTCCATATACATACATGTATATATAAATATATATATATATATATGTATATTAAAAAAAAAAATATATACATACATACATACATACATACATATATAATGTACATACAACACAACAATAATAACAACACACATATATATATAATATATAATAATATTGTATATGTGAAGAAGAAAGACAGAAGATATATACATTGATGCATACGTACATACATACATACATATATGCAACAATGATGGGATAGATAGATAGTAGACAGACAGACAGATAGATAGATAGATAGTAAAGATAGATAGATAGATTGATAGATAGATAATATAGATAGATAGATAGATAGATAAGATAGATAGATAGATAGATAGATAGATAGAAAGAGATAGAATAGATAGATAGATAGATAGATAGATAGAAAGAGAGAGAGAGAATGATATATAGACAGATCGACATACGCTTCTCTCTCTCTCCTCTCTCTCTCTCTCTCTCTCTCTGTGTGTGGTGTGTGTGGAGTGCAGATACCCGCACACGTTCACACCTACGCACATAAACACACACACCCTAAACCTCCCTCTCTCTCACCACACCACCCATTCCATCCCACTCCATCCCCTCCCACACAAACACTCGTGTCCATACACACACCCAGTGGGACACCCATGTCCATACACACACCAGTGGGACACTCGTGTCCATACACACACCTAATGGGACACCCATGTCCATACACACACCCAATGGGACACCCATGTCCATACACACACCTAATGGGACACCCATGTCCATACACACACCCAATTGGGACACTCGTGTTCATACACACACCTAATGGGACACCCATGTCCATACACACACCCAATGGGACACCCATGTCCATACACACACCCAGTGGGACACCCATGTCCATACACACACCTAATGGGATACCCATGTCCATACACACACCCAATGGGACACCCATGTCCATACACACACCTAATGGGACACCCATGTCCATACACACACCTAATGGGACATTCGTGTCCATACACACACCCAGTGGGACACCCATGTCCATACACACACCTAATGGGACACCCATGTCCATACACACACCCAATGGGACACTCTTGTCCATACACACACCCAGTGGGACACTCGTGTCCATACACAACCCAGTGGGACACTCGTGTCCATACACACACCCAGTGGGACACTCGTGTCCATACACACACCCAGTGACTCATGTCCATACACACACCCAGTGGGACACTCGTGTCCATACACACACCCAGTGACTCATGTCCATACACACACCCAGTGGGACACTCGTGTCCATACACACATTCAGTGACTCATGTCCATACACACACCCAATTGGGACACTCGTGTCCATACACACACCCAGTGACTCATGTCCATACACACACCCAGTGGGACACTCGTGTCCATACACACACCCAGTGGGACACTCGTGTCCATACACACACCCAGTGACTCATGTCCATACACACACCCAGTGGGACACTCGTGTCCATACACACACCCAGTGGGACACTCATGTCCATACACACACCCAGTGGGACACTCGTGTCCGTAGACACACGGGACACTCGTGTCCGTAGACACACCCAGTGACTCATGTCCATACACACACCCAGTGGGACACTCGTGTCCATACACACACCCAATGGGACACCCATGTCCATACACACACCCAGACGGACACCCATGTCCATACACACACCCAGTGGGACACTCGTGTCCATACACACACCCAGTGACTCATGTCCATACACACACCCAGTGACTCATGTCCATACACACACCCAGTGGGACACTCATGTCCATACACACACCCAATGGGACACCCGTGTCCATACACACACCCAGTGGGACACTCTTGTCCATACACACATCCAGT
>JAPXFY010000024.1:45407802-45417802 GCA_030674185.1 Monoplex corrugatus
TTATCGTCATTATGTTATCATTATTCTTGTTGTTATTATTATTATGTTATTATTGCTGTTGTTGTTGTTGTTGTTATCATTGTTACTATTATTATTACTATAATTATTATTTTTATTATTGTTGTTGTTGTGGTTGTTGTTGTTATTGAATACATGACCAGCAAGCTCCATGGCAGCCAACAGACAGCAGAAAAGCAAAAACAACCACATTCATTGCCAGATGTGGCCTGACCACCTGACCATACACTATCCAATCCATTACATCAATACTAGCGGGTGTGTCTCACAAAGCCAAGGCAGGACTGGCAGTCCAGAGACATCCCATTTCGCCTTTTCAATCAAAATGACTGATTTGGGGCTGTGCACTTTGGACCAAGCGAAAGTACCATTTTGCTTTATACACTTGTGCCTTATTTCTTAATTTCTTATACGTGCAAAAACAAAAAACAAAACAAAAAACAAAAACAAAAAACAAACAAACAAACAAAAAACTAACAACAACAACAAAACAACAACAAAACATACTTATTAGTTGTGCACGAATCTCTAAGAAAGCGACTTCAAACTTCAGATTTAAAAACACTTTATTTCTCAAGCAGAGTAGCATTAGGTCCCATTGGACCTGTCTTACAAATATATAGAGAATGAACTAAAACAAAAATCAATTCTTGTTCATTTTATCATGTTGTCTTTGATGCATGTAGGTGTCTACGTGTGAATAAGTTAATGTACAAGTCAGTATATTTAAGGCAAAAATGGGACTGACTTATTACAGTGACGTATCAAAAGACAAAACGAAATAGGTGAAAAGAGACAAGCTGAAATGGGAAAAAGGTGAAACTGGAAAAAACAAAACGGGAAAAGGCGGGATGGCCCTGGCAGGTGCCCGTCACATAGTACAGTACGTATCTAGGTGTTTGTAAACTGTCCATCCTACCCCTGTATGCAGCCAGGGTTTCCTTCCCTTGTCCAGTTCTGCAGCAAAATGTCAAACATAATTATGACTACGTCGCCCAAAATTTCAAAACCTTTTCCGACCACTTCATAGATTTTATTAATAGTTAGTATGTTGTTGGCAAATGGTTTTCTTTTTCTAATTTTCAATGTCTGTGTACGTTTCGCCACTTGGAAGTTAAGATCGATAATTTTCAAGTAGAGCAGTATTTAAAAACCCAAGTACCACGTGGCAACTTTGTTGTTCTGGTGGTGTCAGTATACGATTAGATAAGCACGCTCCCTCCCCCCACTTCCCTGGGATGGTTATCCTCGTCGGCCATATCACCTGAAGTGGATGCTGACGTAAAACCCGAATCAAATCAATCAATCAATCAATCAAACCAAATTTGCAAACCATTTGCAGACACACTTGAACCATCAAAGGGAAGTAAACATGAGAATAAACCGAACGAGGACATGCCGAGTGGGAACAGTAAACATTACAAGTTATACTCGTAAAAGGTTATTTAAAGCTGATCAAGCTTTACAAGTATGCTCCTTTAAGCAAGTTACTATTTAAGATTTTGTTCTACGTGGTACAATTGCGCGAGACATACCCAAAAAATTCCTAGTGCATAATTCTGATTGTGTAAATAGAGCAATGAAATTTGTGTCATAACACTAAAACACAGACACAGACACAGACACAGACACACACACACAGAGACACAGACACACACACAGACACACACACACAGACACACACACACACACACACACACACACACACACACACACACACACACACACACACACACACACAAACGAACAAAAACTCTCTCCCCCTAAAAGTCAATAAATAGATAAATAATAGAAATAGGAAAAAACTTTTCTTTTTTTTTGACATTTTCCTAGTCTGAATACGTAGTTCCTATTTGATAAACTTTTGTCAGAAGACAGCTTAAAATGAAGTGAAACATTATTTTTTAAAGTTACAAATATAGAAAAGGCAGAACCCATGTATATCTCATTACGCACGCACACACACACACACACACACACACACACACACACACACACACACACAACGTACGCACACATTAATTTCCCTCTTCAGAAATATATGTGGATTTTACTCACTCTGTGTTTCTTTCCCTCTGTCTGTCTGTCTGTCTGTCTGTCTGCCGGTTTGTTTGTTTGTTTGTTTGTCCATCTGTCTCTCTCTCTGTCTGTCTCTCTGTCTGTCTCTGTCTGTCTCTCTCTCTGTCTGTCTCTCTGTCTGTCTCTGTCTGTCTCTCTGTCTGTCTCTGTCTGAATGTCTATCCGTCTGTCTGTCTGTTTGTCTATCTGCTTGTCTGTCTGTCTGTCTTTCTTTCTGTCTGTCTGTCTGTCTGTCTGCCTGTCTGACGGTGTCTCTGTCTGTCTGTCTTTCTCTCTGTCTCTCACACACACATTCCTCTCCATCTGTCCATCTTTCTGTCTGTCACTCTCTATCTTTATCTCTTTCGCTGTCTCTCTCTCTTTCTGTCTCTATGTATCTGTCTGTCTGTCTGTGATTCTCTCTGTCTCTTTCTTTCTCTCTTTCTTTCCATACTTCAGATTACTACGAGCTGACACCTTCCCCACTCCTCAAACATCTGAAATAACAAAACAAAACAAAACAAAACAAAACAAACAAAAATAATGTTGATTCAAACTACCCTCCCTAAACTTCATTTCTGCTACCTTTTTTTTTTAAACAAAATGTCAGATGGACACAGGCCAGCCTGACTTTGATAGCCCTGTTCTTACACACACAATCCACGGCTGTCTTCAGCAGACCACAGTCAATGCAAAGTCCATTAAGGGGACATCACTCAGCCCTGCACATAAACCATTGCTTTGTGGGGGGGGGGGGGGGTTGCACCAACATCACGTGATGGAACCTGTCGTCCCTGTTGTGTGTGAGTGATTTCTTAGTACGCTAATGGAATGACACATTCTCTGTCCATGTACAGAATCAGGGGAAGAGGCTGATTCATTGACTATACTGTGTCTGTCTTTCTCTCCTTTGTCTCTCTCTATTTCTCAGTCAATCTCGCTGTCTATCATACACACACGCATACACACATACACACACATGTGCACGCGCGTGCACACACGCACATACACGCACGCACCAGCACACATACATATAGGCGCGCGTCCACACATAAACAACGCACAGTCGCATACACACATACAGAAAACAAACACAGACAGACAGATGAACAGACGGCCAGACAGACACACAAACCTAATTACATCAGAGACAGAGAGAGAGAGAGAGAGAGAGAGAGAGACAGACAGACAAACAGATAGGCAGAGACGGAAAGACAGAGAGAGAGAGAAAGAGAGACAGAGGGAGACAAAGAGAGATAAAGAGACAGACAGAGACAGACAGACAGACAGATAGACAGACAGACATACAGAGACAGAGACAGACAGATAGAGAGACAGACGGATAGACAGATAGACAGACAGAAAGAATGAGACTGGGTGAGAGAGGGAGAGAGAGGGAGAGACAGACAGACAGATAGAGAGAAAGAGAGAGAGACAGACAGACAGACAGACAGACAAAGAGTCAGACAGACAGATAGAGAGAGAGACAGAAAGAGACAGAGAGAGAGAGAGAGAGAGGGACAGAGAGAGACAGAGAGAGATAGAGAGAGAGACTGATAGATAGAGAGAGACAGACAGAGAGAAAGAGAGATAGAGAGAGAGAGACAGAGAGAGAGAGACAGTGTGAGATATATATATATATATATAGAGAGAGAGAGAGAGACAGAGAAACAGAGAGGGAGACATATATATATATATTATATAGAGGAGAGAGAGAGAGAGAGAGACAGACAGATAGAGAGACAGACAGAGAAATAGAGATAGAGAGACAGAGACAGAGATAGAGACAGATAGAGACAGATAGAGAGAGAGAGACAGAGAAAGATAGAGACAGATAGAAAGAGATAGAGAGAGACAGAGAGAGAAATAGAGAGAAAGATAGAGATAGAGACAGAGAGATAGATAGACAGAAAGAGAGAGAGACAGACAGACAGAGAAAGAGATAGAGAGAGAGAGACAGAGAGAGGAGAGAGAGACAGAGGAGAGAGAGAGAGACAGAGAGGAGAGACAGAGAGAGACAGAGAGACAGAGAAAGAGAATGATTCGAACGAAACCATTCTCCTCACACTTCAGATATATATATTTCTTTTGAAATGACGCGAGCAATAACTGAGACTGAAACCTCTTTTCCACTTGTACAGACACTGTGCTGATAAAACACCTAGGCTGTCTCATGTCAACACACAAGTCCTTCTTCTCCCAGTTTTAAGCTGTTATAGTTTTGCAGAGATATCTGAAATCTGATTTTTCGGCGTGCCCAGAGTTGAGCGTGCTACAGGCTCATTGGAAAAAAAAACAGTCGAGTCTCATCCACTTCAGGGATGTGTCATCGAGGGTATTGTTCGAATGTTCAGACCAGCACCACAGGTGGCTGTGTCTCTCGGACCTGGTTGACGCCAGGATATGTTATGCCGGAAAGCGTAGAGTACATAGCCCTGTCACACAGTCTCAGCCCCAGACGAAACTCCATAGCATCATGATTATCATCCTCATCGTCGTTATCACCATGTCATTGTGATAATTGTACCAGCTCTTCGTGGTCATTAAGGGTGGTGTAGAAAATGGGGGGGGGGGGGGGGAGGGGAGGAGAGATGAGTACGAAGGTAATTTTCCTAAGTGTGATGATCTTACAAAAGAAAAAAAAATGTCCCCTCTGTCTTTCTCACTCTCCTTCTCTATTTACTCACCTCTGTCTCTCTGTCCGTCTGTCTCTCTCTCTCTCTCTCTGTGTCTCTGTCTCTCTCTGTCTCTTTCTGTTTCTGTCTGTCTCTGCCTCTCTCTGTATCTGTCTCTCTCTGTCTCTGTCTCTCTCTCTCTCTGCGTCTGTCTCTCTCTGTCTCTCTCTCTGTCTCTCTGTCTCTCTCTCTTCACCCAATTGACCACTTTTAGTCTATGAATCATCTCAATTTCACATTTTGCAGCCTCATACATACAGAGGTATTTATATCTATTTTATCCGTAGCCTGATACACAAGCCTGTTTCAATGCATAGATTTGTATCAGATATTCGTGCAGACAGCAATTTCGTTATTTACTATCACTTCTCCCTTCTACTCATCCCGTCTTGTTGTTTTTAAATGATTCTTTTGTCATTTTTTTCATTCCTTTGTTTTTATGTGTGTTTTAACAATTCAGTTTATCTTATTTAATAATGCATTTTGTGTGTTATGTTTTTAAGCCTATGCTATACGTATATATTAGCAAGGTTTACTTAGCTTTAAGTAATGCATCTCGTGTGTTATGTTTTTAAGCCTATGCTATACGTATATATTAGCAAGGTTTACTTAGCTTTAAGTAATGCATTTCGTGTGTTATGTTTTTAAGCCTATGCTATACGTATATATTAGCAAGGTTTTACTTAGCTTTAAGTAATGCATTTCGTGTGTTATGTTTTTAAGCCTATGCTATACGTATATATTAGCAAGGTTTACTTAGCTTTAAGTAATGCATCTCGTGTGTTATGTTTTTAAGCCTATGCTATATTAGCAAGAACTAGCCTGTGACAGGAAAATGCTACTATCCTTAAGTAGTGATGTGTTTTCAAGTTTTCAAGTTTCAAGTGTGTCTCTTTCTTTGATACTCACTGTGGGGGGAAAGAGAAGAAGAAGAGACTGAATGAAAGCAGACCCCCTACTGTAGACATACAGAAACACAACTAATTAGTTCTTGGGCCATCTCCTTGCCCCCTCTCTCCCTCCCCCCACCTCCCCACCCACCCACCTCTGTGTCATTAAGATCCCGGAACACAGTGCTTCTATTATGACTGCCCAACTCCATGGTAACCGACAGGAAGTACAGAAAATGGCCATGCTCAGTACCAGATGTGGCCTGAACATGTAGACGGTGAACGGAAGAAGAATAAGAAGTAGCAAGAGAGAGAGAGAGAGAGAGAGAGGAGAGGGGAGAGAGAGAGAGAGAGGGAGGGAGGGAGAGAAAGAGAGGGATGGAGGGAGAGAGAGAAGGAGAGACAGAAAGAGAGCGAGAAAGAAAGAGAGAGAGAGACAGGCAGACAGACAGACAGGGAGAGAGAGAGAGAGGGAGGGAGGGAGAGAAAGAGAGGGAGGGAGGGAGAGAGAGAAGGAGAGACAGAAAGAGAGCGAGAAAGAAAGAGAGAGAGAGACAGGCAGACAGACAGACAGGAGAGAGAGAGGAGAGAGAGAGAGAGAGAGAAGAAAGAGAAAGATGAGAACGAGAAAGAAAGAGAGAAAAGAAGAAAGAAAGAAAGTTAGAGAGAGGAGGAGAGACAGAAGAGAGAGAGAGAGAGTGAGAGAGAATGAGAGAGAGAAAGAGAGAGAGAGAAGAGAGAAGAGAGAGAGAGAGAAAAGAACGAGAGAGAGAAAGAGAAAGAGATAGAAACAGAAAAAGAAAGAAAGAGAGAGGGAGAAAGAAAGAAAGAGAGAGAGAGATAAAGAGAGAGAGGAGCGAGAGAGATAGAGAATGAGAGAGGAGAGAGAGAGAGAGAGAGAACATACACAGACAGACAGAGAACGAGAGAGAGAGGGAGAGAGAGAGGGAGAAGAGAGAGAGAGAGAAGGATTCGTGTATTTGTCATAAACCGGAAACAGAGAGAGAGAGAAGAGACAGACAGACAGAGAAAGAGAGAGAGAAAATGAGAGAGAGAAAGAGAAAGAGAGAGAGAGAGAGAGACAGAGAGAGAGAGACAGAGACAGAGAGAGAGAGAGAGAAAAGGAGAGACAGAGAGACAGTTACAGAGAAAGACAGAGAGAGAAAGAAAGAAAAAAGAAAAGGACGTATTCGTGTAATTGTCATAAACCTCAAACAGAACTACAAAGCATACAAAACAGACATTTTTCAGGAAAGATTCATCAGGCTTGGACAATTCCATATGCGCTCCACCAAATGTGCCAGTGATGATCCAGTAGACAGCGTGGCTATGTACAAAACCCCAGGCATTGGCAAGGTATTATGTTTGGAAGGGGTAGAGGGGAACCAGGCTTTACTGTCTTCCAAAGCTTAGATCGTCTATTCTCAATAATTACATTCTGTGCTCTTTTTTGTTTTTTTGTTTTTTTTCCGTCGCTTTTTGGAGTCTTCTTTGATATATTCGTTTGTTTGCTCATGCGGTGAACTGAGCGTAAAGTGTAAGCTTGCTTTGGACAGATTGTGTGTGAAAAGCAGATGTGAGTGAAATCAGTTGCATGGATGTCGTACGGTTAGCATATTTGCATTTTGCCATGCTCAGGTCCTTTCAAATCAGTATGAAGTCTTCCCATCAGTGAGACGTTCTCACTCCTTCAAAGATAGAAAAAAGTTTCTTCCCAAAAAGCAATCCAACTTTTGAATCAAGACGCCATTTGAAGTAAAAATGCACAGTGGTTATCATGGGAATGTGTGGTCAGTCTGTGTGTGTAGTCTTTGTGTGGTTGTGTGGTGTGTGGTGTGTGTGTGTGTGTGTGTGTGTGTGTTGTGTGTGTGTGTGTGTGTGTGTGTGTGTGTGTGTGTGTGTGTTTGTGTGTGGCGTTGTGGTGTGTGTGTGTGTGTGTGTGTGTGTGCGTGTGAGGTGTGTGCGTCGCGTGTGTGTGTCAACATTTGCTGCAGTGTTCGTTATACATTCAATAATTATGTGTGGCTACTTTTTAAAAAATTGTTACCGATGAATCTATTTCAGTGACACATATGTTAAATATATGTGATGTGCTCTGTCTCTTGTTTGTCTCTGTCTGTCTGTCTCTCTGTCCAGTCTGTTCTGTCTTGTCTGTTCTGTCTGCTGCTGTGTCCTGTCTGTCTGTCTCTCTGTCTCTGTCTCAGTCTGTCTGTCTGCTTGTCTTGTCTGTCTCTGTCTTTCTGTCTCTGCCTGTCTGTGCTGTCTGTCTCCTCTCTCGTCTTTCTTTTCTTTCTCTGTAGTGTGTATACGTCTACGTATGTGCGTGTAGTGTTGTCCTTCTTGTGTTGTTTTGTGTGTGTGTGTGTGTATGTGGTAGTATTATATGTGTGTGTGTGTGTGTGTGTGTGTGTGTCGGCAGTGTGTGTGTGTGTATTTATGTGTGTGTGTCTGTTTGTCCTTGACAAAAATGCAAACAATTTTTCTAAGGTCTTTTGATATGGATCTTTTCCTAGGTTTGAACAAAGGTATGTGCTGTTGAAGAGTCACGCAAGCATGAGATCGAAAGGAAAGATCCATAATCACGTCTAAAATCAGCACTGGTTAAGGACAATATGTGAACATCGTTTTCTCAGAAACTTCGGAAAATATTTAAAGTCCGTTTTCACCGTTGAAACAGCCTACTATTGTCCTGAATGCACGTCAAGTTTTATTTTATCCGAAGTTTCTTCAAATTATAGTGACCTCGAAAGTACAAACTCTGCATTTTCTTTAATAATTATAATGTAGAAAGAGATTGTTGAATAAACATCTTATTTACTTTTTGATATATTTATACATCGATTTTGGTCTTGTTTCTGTGAATCTGGCACCATTATCTGGGAAATGGTCCGTACGACATTACTTAACCCTTTGACTCCCACAGCCTGTCCACCAGCATCATTCATTGTCAACCATGCGTACAAAGCAAAAACCTAACCCTTTGACTTCCTCACCCTATTTACCAGCTTCCTGCAGGAAGCTGATGGATAGGGTGAGGGAGTCACAGGGTTGAGTTTTTGCAGTTGGTGGATAGTGTGCGGGAGCTAAAAGGTTAATGTGACAATAAATGAATCAAGGTGACTGCCAATGTTAAAACAAATACAAACCAGAAAAACACAAAACAGAACCAGAACACGTAATTAATGTCACAGATCAAGACAGGCACAAATTTTCAGCCAGATGGCACCCCTCCCCCCCCCCACCAGGGATGCTGGGGGCTCTTGCAGTATAAATGGTATCCTCGCCTTCTGGAAATTCTGTACTAGAAATTTCCTTTTTTTTGTTTTTATTGTCACTGTCCTTGTTTCTTTCTTGCTCTTTGCTTTCTGTCATTTCTTCCGACCATTTCTGCCTTGCTGGTCCTTTCATCTGTATGTGTTCGATACAGTCTTATATACTTTCTCTTAGTATTGATAATTGGGTAGATGTATTAAAGTGCATTTTTAGCTCAGGAGAATTGAGATATGCAGAAGCAATTGTAGGAAATTTAGGCCATTTTTATGTAGATTTCAGTGTCCTTAGTTATGTTTAAATTCATATTCAGGTATATTTTTTAAATCCTCTGTGTGATGAATTGGACGGAGTGGTCTTCGTCAAGGGTATCTCCTTAGATTATGTGTACGAATACATTGACCATCATCATCATCAGGTGCCCTGCCGCATGGCGTTGGCGATCATGGACTTCCATCTGTCTCTATCTCTTGTTGCCTCAAGCATCTCTTCCGCACTCCTCGTCTTCAGCCACTCTGCAAGTCCGTCTAGTATTTTCTCCCTGGGTCTACCTGGTGCTCTCTTTCCCTCCAGCTTGCCCGTTGTGACCAGGTGCTCCAAATCCCCTTTCCTCATAAAATGGCCTATAAATATTGCCTGTCTTTTCCTAATCTTCCTTATGAATGATCTACCTGTGTCTGCCTCCATCAAGACTGTCTCGTTTGTTTTCTTTGCTGTCCATGGAACACTCAACATTCTTCTCAGAAACCACATGTCGGCTGCTTCAATTTTGTTCTGGCTTTGCTTTTGTTGACTTTCCACACCTCACAACCGTACAACAGTACGGGTTCTATATAACATTCAAGAACTCTCTTCCTGATGTTAATTGATAGGCATTTGTTGGTAAGAATGCTTGTCATCTTCTTGAATGCTGTTTTGGCTTGGCCGATTCTGCTGGCTATTTCTGATGTGCATCCGCCGTCTGATGAAATGATCGTTTCCAGGTATCTAAACTTATCAACCTGTCTCAAGGTCGTGCCGTTTGCTGTTATTTTGCAGGAGGGGATTTCAGGTGTTTTTTTTTACTGATCACCATGACTTCAGTCTTCC
>JAPXFY010000024.1:45422802-45425302 GCA_030674185.1 Monoplex corrugatus
ATGGACTTTTACTGTTCATCATTTTCCGTTCATCAATGGACTTTTACTGTTCATCATTTTCCGTTCATCAATGGACTTTTACTGTTCATCATTTTCCGTTCATCATGGCTTTTGCTGTTCATCAAATCCTATTCATCAGAAGATATTTACTGAGCATAATCTTCTGTTCAACAATAGATAATTTTCTTCAAAGAGTTTTTACCATTCATCAATGGAATTGGAATGTTCATAATTTTTGTTTATCAACGGATATTTACTATTCATCAATTCGTGTTCATCAATGTATTTTTAATGTTCATAAATTTCTGTTTCGTCAATATATTTTTTCTGGCACTCATTGAAGTTTCCATCGTTGGATTTTGATTTTAACGTTCGTCAATGGATTTTCACTGGTCATCGAATCCTACTGATCAATGGATTTTTACTATTCCCCAATGCCCGTTCATCCACGGATTTTCAGTGTATATACTTGTCTGTGTATCAATGGATTTTTACCGTTTATCAGTTCCTGTTCATCAATGGATTTTATCTGTTCATTACGGACTCGGTTGTCAAATGGACAGGCAGGAACCAGAAAAACACGAAAATAAAATCAGAACGTGTATCTAACACAACCAGACAAAACAGGTGCAAATGTTGGGCCAACTGGCCTTTGTCGAGCGAAAACGCAAGATCACAAACGAATAAACACCAAATAAAAAAGAAAGTAGGAGAACAAGACTAAAACTTCCCTGCTGTTTTGGGCAGTGGGAGAAAAGGAGTAAAGTGGGTAAGCGTTTGGATTTTCATTGGGAAGGTCCTGGAGCGAGCGAGAGAGAGAGATGGAGAGAGGAGAGAGAGAGAGAGAGAGAGAGAGAGAGATGGACAGGGAGAGAGAGAGAGAAAAAGACACACAAAAGACAGAGAGAGAGAGAGAGACAGACAGACAGAGAGAGAGAGAGAGACAGACAGACAGGAGAGAGAGAGAGAGAGAGAGAAAGACACACAACAGACAAAGAGAGAGAGAGAAAGAGAGAGAGAGACCGACAGACAGACAGACAGACAGACAAAGACAGAGAGACAGACAGACTGAGACAGAAAGACAGAAGAAAAACAAAGAAAAAGATAGAAAGAGAATGACAGAGACAGGGATAAACACAGACAGACAAACAGACGGAGAAAAAGAGACCGAATGAGAAATACAGACACAGAAAGAAAAACAGAAGAGAGAGAGAGAGAGAGAGAGAGAGAGAGATAGACAGACAGACAAACAGACAGACAGACAGACAGACAGATAAAAACAGAGGGAAAAAAGACAGGTTGGGTGGGAAACTTGAAAAGAGCAGGAGAAAAACGGGAGACAGACAAAGAGAGACAAAGAGAGTGGGAAGATAGACTTGCTGAGTGAAGGAGAGAGATAGAAATGGAAAGAGAGAGAGAGAGAGAGGAGACAGAGGAGAGAGAGAGAGGGAAAGAGAGAGAGAAAGAGAAAGAGAGAGAGAGGAAATGTGAGAAAGATTCTTTCAAGTCTGCTATTGTTCACCCTCTCCTCAAGAAACACAATTTAGACCCGAAATGAACTGAAAAATTACCGCCTATCTCTAATCTCTCTTTCTTATCAAAACTCCTTGAAAAAGTCGTCCTCAACCAGCTGAACTCTCACCTGTCTGCCAACAATCTCCTCAATCCTTTCCAGTCAGCCTACCGCCAGTGCCATAGCACTGAAACTGCCCTACTACACATTCTCAACAATCTCCTCCTTGCAATTGATACCGGCAAAGTCTCTCTCCTCACACTCCTTGATCTGTCTGCAGCCTTTGATACCATTGATCATGGTATTCTCCTTTCTAGACTTCATCATACTTTTGGCATCTCTGACATTGCTCTGTCCTGGTTCACTTCATACCTATCAAACAGAAAACAAACTGTTCTCATCAATGGCACTTACTCTCAACCTGCATACCTGACCTGTGGTGTTCCACAAGGATCTGTCCTTGGCCCTGTTCTTTTCACTCTTTACACCTCCCCCCTGTCCACCATCATCAACTCCCACTCTATAAAACACCACTTCTATGCTGATGACACCCAACTTCAAGACAGTGATCACCTGATAATATACAGCGCCTGTTGACTCGCACCACTGAGTGTTACTCGGACATTAAGAACTGGATGACGTTCAACAAACTTCAGCTTAATGACGACAAGACAGAAGCTATCCTCATTGGCACCCGTCAGAAACTTTCTCAGCTGCCTCCTCTTTCTCTCCCATTATGTAACACATCAGTCCCAATTTCTGATTCAGCTAAAAACCTTGGTGTCTGCATTGACTCTACCCTCTCCATGAACAACTTTGTTTCTCAAACTGCCAGATCTTGCTACTATCATCTCCATCGTATAAGGCTGATCAGGAAGTATCTCTCTGTCGAAACAACTGCAAAACTCGTTCTCTCCTTCATAATGTCTCGCATTGACTATTGCAATTCACTCCTGTCTGGTCTTCCTGCCTCCACCATTCACATCC
>JAPXFY010000024.1:45435302-45442802 GCA_030674185.1 Monoplex corrugatus
TGAGAAGGAACGACCACCATGTTGCTTTCTATTGAATCCGGGGACACGGAATATTCTGTCGTCAGAAGCGGAACGTAAAGAACGAGAAGGAACATAGACTTGAAATAGATCAGATATATACGCTGGAGCAGTGCCCGAGATGACATGAAAAGAAATACAAGCAGATTTGTACTTAATTCTTTGTTCGATCGGAAGCCAGTGGAGTTGTTTAAAGAGAGGTGTGCAATGGTGTGATTTGCGAGCTTTGAAAATTAATTTGGCTGCAGAGTTTTGAACCTGTTGAAGGGGTTTGAGAAGAGTCTTGGGACAGCCGAGAAGTAAGGAGTTGCAATAATCTAATCTGGACAGAATACAAGCAGTTACAAGTGTTTTTGTTGCTTCATATGTGAGGTAATGACGTATGAAACTGATTTGTCGGAGTTGGATGTATGCGGCCTGACACGTTTTCATGATCTGATGTTTCATAGTTAGATGAGAATCAAGAAAGAATCCAAGATAGCGTGACTGTTCAGAGAAATCAACAATAGAATCTTCGAAACGAATGTTAGAGGGAAGGTCAGAAGAGATAGCAGGACTGGGAGAAAAGCGCATTGCTTCGGTTTTTCCTTGGTTTAGCTTGAGGCGACTATCGTCCATCCAGGTTTTTATGTCAGAAACAGAGTCTTGCAATGATTGAATAAGTGAAGAGTAATTTGAAGGGGATTCAGAGTTGTTTAACTGTGTATCATCAGCAAACATTTGATGACGAATAGAATGATCAGTGATAAGATTTGAAAGTGGAGTCGTGTATAGTGAGAAAAGAACAGGGCCCAGTACGGAGCCCTGCGGGACACCAAAATCCAGGGTTGTTTCGTGTGAACGGGAGTTGTTTACAACAACAAACTGTTTTCGATTTGATAGATAGGACGAGAACAAGTCGAGTGCACAGCCTTTGATACCAAAGACGTGTTCCAGACGGTGGAGGAGGATACTATGGTCAATAGTATCAAATGCGGCTGAAAGATCCAAAAGAAGAAGAACGGAAATTTTGTTTTCATCTAGAGATGTCAAAAGATCATTTACGACTCGCAGAAGGACAGTTTCGGTGCTATGGCCTGCTCTATAGGCTGATTGAAAAGGACTTAGCAGATTGTTAGCAGTGAGGTGAGAAGAAAGCTGATGAAGGATTAGACGTTCAATGATTTTGGACAGAAACGGAAGGTTTGAAATAGGTCTATAGTTCTTTAGCTCATTTGGGTCGAGATTATTCTTTTTCAGGAGTGGTTTCACAAGTGCAGTTTTAAACAGTCAGATATGTTATTCAATAAACCATTCAGTTCATTTCAGTGGATGAACATAATTTCCTCTCTCTCTCTCTCTCTCTCTCTCTCTCTCTCTCTCTCTCTCTCTCTCTCTTCTCTCTCTCTCTCTCTCTCTCCCTCCCTTCCTCTATGTGTGTCTTTGTCTCTCTCTCTCTGCCTCTTTCCCTTTCTACCTCTCTGTCTGTCTGTCTGTCTGTCTGTCTGTTGTCTGTCTCTCACTCTTTATATGCATACCCACGCATACGTTTGCCTATACATGCTCATACAGTTGTGTGTGTGTGTCTGTTTTTGTGTGTCTGTGTGTGCGTCTGTGTGTGTGTCTGTGTGTTTGTCTGCGTGTGTATATGTGTGTATTTTATCTCTCTGTCTCTATCTCTGTCTCTGTCTGTCTGTCTGTCTCTCTCTCTCTCTCCTCTCTGTCTGTCTGTCTGTCCGACTGTTTGTCTGTCTGTCTGGCTATCTATCTATCTATCTGTCTGTCTATCTATCGATCTTTCTATCTGTCTATCTATCTATCTATCTATCTATCTATCTATCTATCTATCTGTCTGTCAATCTATATATCTATTTATCTATCTATCTATCTATCTATCTCTATCTATCTATCTATCTCTATCTATCTATATATCTATCTATCTCTCTCTCTCTCTCTCTCTGTGTGGGGGGGGGGGGGGCGGTATAGTTGTGTGTGTGTAGGTGGGTGTGTTTAAGTGTGTAAACAAATTGGTTCGGATGATATTACGGAACATAGTTGTTTATCAGTTTTTTTTTCCATTTTCCTTTGTAACAACTTAAAGAAAGACGGAAATCAAGGGGGAAAACAAACAGAAAAAGAAAGAACAGACAGACAAACAAAGAAGCACAAACACAAAAGCATTTCACCCCTCAATCTTTCGCACAAAGGACTCTCATCAACAAACATTCCAGCTCATTTGGAAGAAGAGAACCTTTCTCTCCGAAAGAAAGCAAAGCACACTGAAATAAAGTAAACACACACTGACGCAATCAAGGTCTCCACACGTCTTTGGTTCCATGGCATTTGTCGCTGTTGTATTAGACAACGAAACCGCCCACAAGATAATACGCACGCACGCGCACCACACACACACACACACACACACACACACACACACACACACACACACACACACACACACCATCACACACACCACACACACACACACACACACACACACACACACACACACACACACACACACACACACACACACACACACACACACACACACACACACACAGACGAACGAATGAATGTGGTAATTAACACCCTTCGTGTCGGCCAAGCACGACAAAACTGGATCTTTAGGCGCCAGAAATTCAAAAACGCTGAGAGTTGTTATTCGTGAACGAAAGAACAGGTGGGAGGGGGGTGGTGAGGTGACTGGTTCGATTAAGGTTATGGACTGAAGATCTGATGTCTCGAGTTCCATCCTGGCCGCCAACCTCAAATTTAACTTCAAACTTCAGAACACTTTATTACACAAGGATAGTAGTATTAGGTCCGTCACACTCACAAGACTTTATTAACAAGGTTAGTAGTATTAGGTCCGTCACACTCACAAGACTTTATTAACAAGGATAATAGTATTAGGTCTGTCACACTCACAACACTTTATTACACAATAATAGTAGTATTAGAGTCGTCACACTCACAACACTTTATTACACAATAATAGTAGTATTAGGTCTGTCACACTCACAACACTTTATTACACAATAATAGTAGTATTAGGTCTGTCACACTCACACTTTATTACACAAGGATAATAGTATTAGGTCTGTCACACTCACACTTTATTACACAGGATAGTAGTATTAGGTCTGTCACACTCACAACACTTTATTACACAGGATAATAGTATTTAGGTCTGTCACACTCACAACACTTTATTACACAATAATAGTAGTATTAGGTCTGTCACACTCACAACACTTTATTACACAATAATAGTAGTATTAGGTCTGTCACACTCACACTTTATTACACAATAATATAGTATTAGGTCTGTCACACTCACAACACTTTATTACACAAGGATATAGTATTAGGTCTGTCACACTCACAACACTTTATTACACAATAATAGTAGTATTAGGTCTGTCACACTCACAACACTTTATTACACAATGATAGTAGTATTAGGTCTGTCACACTCACAACACTTTATTACACAATAATATGTAGTATTAGGTCTGTCACACTCACAACACTTTATTACACAATAATAGTAGTATTAGGTCTGTCACACTCACAACACTTTATTACACAAGGATAATAGTATTAGGTACTGTCACACTCACAACACTTTATTACACAATAATAGTAGTATTAGGTCTGTCACACTCACAACACTTTATTACACAATAATAGTAGTATTAGGTCTGTCACACTCACAACACTTTATTACACAATGATAGTAGTATTAGGTCTGTCACACTCACAACACTTTATTACACAATAATAATAGTATTAGGTCTGTCACACTCACAACACTTTATTACACAATATAGTAGTATTAGGTCTGTCACACTCACAACACTTTATTACACAATAATAGTAGTATTAGGTCTGTCACACTCACAACACTTTATTACACAATAATAGTAGTATTAGGTCTGTCACACTCACAACACTTTATTACACAATGATAGTAGTATTAGGTCTGTCACACTCACAACACTTTATTACACAATAATAATAGTATTAGGTCTGTCACACTCACAACACTTTATTACACAATAATAGTAGTATTAGGTCTGTCACACTCACAACACTTTATTACACAATAATAGTAGTATTAGGTCTGTCACACTCACAACACTTTATTACACAATAATAGTAGTATTAGGTCTGTCACACTCACACACTTTATTACACAATAATAATAGTATTAGGTATGTCACACTCACAACACTTTATTACACAATAATAATAGTATTAGGTATGTCACACTCACAACACTTTATTACACAATAATAGTAGTATTAGGTCTGTCACACTCACAACACTTTATTACACAATAATAGTAGTATTAGGTCTGTCACACTCACACTTTATTACACAAGGATAATAGTATTAGGGCTGTCACACCTACAACACTTTATTACACAATAATATAGTATTAGGGCTGTCACACTCACAACACTTTATTACACAGGATAATTAGTATTAGGGCTGTCACACTCACAACACTTTATTACACAAGGATAATAGTATTAGGGCTGTCACACTCACAACACTTTATTACACAATAATAGTAGTATTAGGTCTGTCACATCTCACACTTTATTACACAATAATAATAGTATTAGGTCTGTCACACTCATAACACTTTATTACACAATAATAGTAGTATTAGGTCTGTCACACTCATAACACTTTATTACACAATAATAGTAGTATTAGGTCCGTCACACTCATAACACTTTATTAACAAGGATAGTAGTATTAGGTCTGTCACACTCACACACAACACTTATATTAGTCACACTCCACAATTAACAATATAGTAGTATTAGGTCTGTCACACTCACAACACTTTATTACACAGTAATAGTAGTATTAGGTCGTCACACTCAAACACTTTTTACACAGAATAGTTTAGTTCACACATTTATACAATAGTATAGTATTAGGTCCGTCACACTCACAACACTTTATTACACAAGTAATAGTAGTATTAGGTCCTGTCACACTCAAACACTTTATTAACAAAGATATAGTCTTAGGTCTGTACACACTCACAAGACTTTATGTGACACAAATATATTAGTTAGTTAAGCCGGCTGTTCAACACATCACAACATATTATTACAAAAGGATAAGAAGTAAATAGGCGCACAACAAGACCTGCTTACAACGGGAGATGCTAAGCTAGAATGTCACACATTTATATATGTATTTAAAAACCACCGAATTACATCAAATTTAAACTACATACTTATAAATACCAATAAAATACATATATTTAATAATTATAATTATAATTAAACACTATAATCCAATATTAATATATATATATATAATATATATTATAAATAATATATATGTATATATAAACGGTCCTAAATTATCTAAAACTGCTGCTTCCACTTATATCTCGTTTTCCTTACAGCCAAAAATGCACTTAATACATGTACCCAATTATCAATCCCGAGAGAAAGTACGTAAGAGTTTATCGAACACATTCAGGTGAATGGACCAGCAGGGCAGAAGGTAAGAAGAAATGACAGAAAGAAAAGGAGAAAGAAAGAAATACAGAGAGTGACGGAAAACAGGAAATTTCTGGCACAAAATTTCATAAAGGTGGGGATACTATTTATACTGAAAGAGCCCCCGGCATCCCCACGGGGATCAACAGCAAAATATAGTCTTGCCTGGTCACTTGCCCACCTTAACAGCTTTTGTCATTTTGGCGCTGTCAGTATTCCATAGGATTTGTCTCCAACCCCATCTCCCGATCTGAAGGTCTTGCCGACGCAGGCTTAAGAAGTCTACCCGATGATTGCCGGATGATTTGTGCGGAGCGCATATGGAATTTTCCGAAATGTTATAGGCTCAAGGTTCTGTAGCCCTTGATATCTCATTCTCATGGCGATCTCAGTTTCAGTGGGCGTATTGGTGTGTCCGAAAGCCGGAATGAGCGCTGTGGGGGAAGGGAGGTAATCTTACAGAGCAACGTGAGGAAGGGAGGTAATCTTACAGGAGCGGCGCAAATTGTGGGACAGAAAAAGAAACCCGAAACAAAAGAAAGAGAAGATGGTCAAGCCATTCTAACAAACTCCCTTTCTTGTATAAAATTATCACAGAATATCCTGATTTTGTACTTCTCAATGTCAATGTGACATATTTTGGCAACTCCTGAACAGTTCACACATTTTGCCCTAAATTTGGTAAACATCCATATGTAAACAGCTGAGAAACTTTTCTTAACATATTTTTTTTTAATTTGGTAAAGATCGTTCAAGAAACATATTAGTTTTTATTTTGACAGACAAACATAGATATACACAGACACAGACACACACAGACACAGTAACAGACACACACATAGATACACACTCAGGCAAACACATAAGATACACACACACATACACAAATACACAAACACACGCACGCACTCATACACACACACACACACTCACACAAACACACATACAAACACACAGACATACACGTACACCCGCCTTTCTCTGTTTGATATAAAAACAATCACCCCTTCCCCTCTATTTAAGAAAAGAAAAGTTAAGAAGATAATTGTGTGACTGAGATAATTCTGTCTTCATTTACAACAGATGCCGGACCTCATTGTCTTGACAATATTGGTAGTCACTCCTCTTTTTGGGTGGCAGCGGTAATTCTCTCTCTCTGCCTGCCTGCCTGTCTGTCTGTCTGTCTGTCTGTCGTCTTCTCTCTCTCTCTCTCTTTCTTTCTCTCTCTCTCTGTCTTTCTCTCTTTTTCTATCTCAAGTTTTCTCTTTCTTTCTTTATCTCTCTCTCTTTCTATCTCAAGTTCTCTCTGTCTCTCTCTGTGTCTCCCTGTCACTGATTCTCTCTGTTTCTACATGTTTGTCTGTCTATCTGTCTGTCTCTGTGTCTGTCTCTGTCTGTCTCTGTCTCTGTTTCTCTCCGTCTCTATCTTTCTGTCTCTCTCTCCTGCCCCCTCAGTCTCTGTTTCTTCTCTGTCTCTGTCTCTCTCTGTCTCTCTATATCTATCTATCTATCTATCTATCTATCCATCTATCTATCTATCTATAATAATTAATATAATTACATATTTATATCTATCTATCTGTCTGTCTGTCTATCTATCTATTTATCTATCTATAGATCTATCTATCTATCCATCTATCTATCTATCTATAATAATAATATAATTCATATTTTATATCTATCTATCGTCTGTCTGTCTATCTATCTATTATCTATCTATAGATCTATCTATCTATCTGTCTAACTATCTCTGTGTGTCTCTCTCTTTCTCTCTCATCTCTCCATCTATGTCTCTCCATCTCTCTGTTCTCTGTCTCGTTTGTCTGCTGTCGTCTCTCTCTCTCTCTCTATTTCTGTCTCCCTCTCTCTCTCTAAATCTCTCTGTCTGTCTGTCTGTCTGTCTGCTGTCCTCTCTCTCTCTCTCACACACACACACAACACACACACACACACACACACAACACAC
>JAPXFY010000024.1:45455302-45460302 GCA_030674185.1 Monoplex corrugatus
TTCCTGGGGTATTTGGCTTCGGTTGGTTTTGGCTTCAGCGGGTGGTTGTTTTCAATGAAACAAGTCTCCAATCGATTTCTGCTTCTGCGATCCTTGAACGTAAGGTGACACAGCAGAAGGAAAATGCTGTGTAAAGGAGTGGTTAGTAGTAGGATGGAAATTACGTGAAACGAAACACAGAAAGCTATTACTATTGCGACAGACGTGTGGTAGTCAAGTGGGAAAGGCATCAGACTTAAGTGCAGAAAGTTTGGGTCTTGATCCTGCCTGTATATCTCCCGCCTGCTGGCTGAAATTTTGAAATGGGTGAAAAATGGAAATTTATTTCTACCTTCAGTCAATATTTTGGGTAGAGATTTTTCCCATCTCCCAGGTCAACCAATGTACCGGACTGTTAGTGCCTAAACCCTCTTTTTGTGTATGCGAACGCAGAAATCAACTACACACGTTAAACATTCTGTAAGTCATGTTAATATCCGGTGGCTTACGGAAACATGAAAAAAACAAAAAACAGCCAGCATGACCACCCACCAAAGATGAAATATGCAGACTGTGCAGCAACATAATGCCTGCACAATGTGAGCGAAACAACGTGCATACACGCATCCAAGGATAAAAATTGGAATGCTTAGAACAAATCCAACCAAATAAAAACAGCAAAACAAATAAACCAACAAACAAAATAAAGAAATAAGTAAATACGTTGATAAATAAATAAATAAATAAACAAATAAATAAATAAATACATAAGTAAATCATTATTGTTAAATCTAAATCGAAGTGCTTGCCAGCGTCCAACTTTCACCTGACACTCACCAGAATTCTCGATTTCGATGGAAGTCGCCGAAGCGTACGTCGCAACCAGCAACCCTCCTTCATTTACTACGCTCTTGATTTCTCCGCCCTACATGTACTTTGTAGACCTTCAAACTTTTATGTTAAACATAAATAAACAGCTCAGTGTTAATTTTCATTTTCGATTTGTCACAGCTATGATTCTGTCACAGTTATGATTCTGTCACAGCTATGATTATGCCACAGTTATGATTCTGTCACAGTTATGATTATGTCACAGTTATGATTATGTCACAGTTATGATTCTGTCACAGTTATGATTATGCCACAGTTATGATTCTGTCACAGTTATGATTATGTCACAGTTATGATTATGTCACAGTTATGATTATGTCACAGTTATGATTCTGTCACAGTTATGATTATGTCACAGTTATGATTCTGTCACAGTTATGATTCTGTCACAGTTATGATTATGTCACAGTTATGACTCTGCCACAGTTATGATTATGTCACAGCTATGATTTTGTCACAGTTATGATTATGTCACAGTTATGATTATGTCACAGTTATGATTCTGTCACAGTTATGATTCTGTCACAGTTATGATTCTGTCACAGTTATGATTCTGTCACAGTTATGATTATGTCACAGTTATGATTATGTCACAGTTATGATTATGTCACAGTTATGATTATGTCACAGCTATGATTATGTCACATTATGATTATGTCACAGTTATGACTATGTCACAGTTATGATTATGTCACAGTTATGATTATTCACAGTTATGATTATGTCACAGTTATGATTATGTCACAGCTATGATTATGTCACAGTTATGATATGTCACAGTTATGATTATGTCACAGTTATGATTATGACACAGTTATGATTATGTCACAGTTATGATTATGTCACAGTTATGATTCTGTCACAGTTATGATTATGTCACAGTTATGATTATGTCACAGTTATGATTTGTCACAGTTATGATTATGTCACAGTTATGATTATGTCACAGTTATGATTATGTCACAGTTATGATTATGTCACAGTTATGATTATGTCACAGTTATGATTATGTCACAGTTATGATTCTGTCACAGTTATGATTCTGTTACAGTTATGATTATGTCACAGTTATGATTATGTCACAACTATGATTATGTCACAGTTATGACTCTGCCACAGTTATGATTATGTCACAGCTATGACTCTGTCACAGTTATGATTATGTCACAGTTATGATTATGTCACAGTTATGATTATGTCACAGTTATGACTCTGTCACAGTTATGATTATGTCACAGTTATGATTATGTCACAGTTATGATTATGTCACAGTTATGATTATGTCACAGTTATGATTATGTCACAGTTATGATTATGTCACAGTTATGACTCTGTCACAGCTATGATTAAGTCACAGTTATATTATGTCACAGTTATGATTATGTCACAGTTATGATTATGTCACAGTTATGATTATGTCACAGTTATGACTCTGTCACAGCTATGATTATGTCACAGTTATGATTATGTCACAGTTATGATTATGTCACAGTTATGATTATGTCACAGTTATGATTATGTCACAGCTATGACTCTGTCACAGCTATGATTCTGTCCCAGCTATGATTATGTCACAGTTATGATTATGTCACAGTTATGATTATGTCACAGTGATTATGTCACAGTTATGATTATGTCACAGTTATGATTATGTCACAGTTATGATTATGTCACAGTTATGATTATGTCACAGTTTGATTTGTCACAGTTATGATTCTGTCACAGCTATGATTATGTCACAGTTATGATTATGTCACAGTTATGATTATGTCACAGTTATGATTATGTCACAGTTATGATTCTGTCACAGTTATGATTATGTCACAGTTATGATTATGTCACAGTTATGATTATGTCACAGTTATGATTCTGTCACAGTATGATTCTGTCCCAGTATGATTCTGTCACAGTTATGATTATGTCACAGTTATGATTATGTCACAGTTATGATTATGTCACAGTTATGATTATGTCACAGTTATGATTATGTCACAGTTATGATTATGTCACAGTTATGATTATGTCACAGTTATGATTCTGTCCCAGCTATGATTATGTCACAGTTATGATTATGTCACAGTTATGATTATGTCACAGTTATGATTATGTCACAGTTAGATTATGTCACAGTTATGATTATGTCACAGTTATGATTATGTCACAGTATGATTATGTCACAGTTATGATTCTGTCACAGTTTATGATTATGTCACAGTATGACTCTGCCACAGTTATGATTCTGTCACAGCTATGATTATGTCACAGTTATGATTATGTCACAGTTATGATATCTGTCACAGTTATGATTATGTCACAGTTATGATTATGTCACAGTTATGATTCTAGTCACAGTTATGATTATGTCACAGTTAATGATTAATGTCACAGTTAATGATTATGTCACAGTTATGATTATGTCCACAGTTATGATTACTGTCACAGCTATGATTATGTCACAGTTATGATTATGTCACAGTTATGATTATGTCACAGTTATGATTATGTCACAGTTATGATTCTGTCACAGTATGATTATGTCACAGTTATGATATCCATGATATGCACAGTTATGATTATGTCACAGTTATGATTATGTCACAGTTATGATTATGTACATGCTCACAGCTATGATTATGTCACAGTTTATGATATATGTCACAGTATTATGAATTATGTATCACATTTATGATTCTGTCCCAGCTATGATTATGTCACAGTTATGATTATGTCACAGTTATGATTATGTCACAGTTATGATTATGTCACAGTTATGATTCTGTCACAGCTATGATATGTCACAGTATGATTCTGTCCAGCTATGATTACTGTCACAGTATGATTATGTCACAGTTATGATTCAGTCACAGCTTGATTATGTCACAGTATGATTATGTCACAGTTATGATTTGTCACAGTATTATGAATTATGATATGTCACAGTTATGATTTCAGTGCTCACAGCTATGATTCTGTCACAGTTATGATTAGTCACAGTTATGATTATGTCACAGTTATGATTATGTCACAGTTATGATTCTGTCACAGCTATGATATGCCAGTTAAATGTCACAGTATGATTCTGTCACAGCTATGATTCCTGTCACAGCTATGATTCTGTCCACAGCTATGATTCTGTCACAGCTATGATTCTGTCACAGTTATGATTCTGTCACAGCTTATGAAGTTAATATGTCACAGTTATGATTATGTCACAGTTATGATTATGTCACAGTTATGATCTGTCACAGTTATGATTCTGTCCCAGCTATGATTATGTCACAGTTATGATTATGTCACAGTTATGATTATGTCACAGTTATGATTATGTCACAGTTATGATTATGTCACAGTTATGATTATGTCACAGTTATGATTATGTCACAGCTATGATCTGTCACAGTTATATCTGCACAGTTATGATTATGTCACAGCTTATGATTGCCACATTAGATCTTCCAGCTATGATTATGTCACAGTTATGATTATGTCACAGTTATGATTATGTCACAGTTATGATTATGTCACAGTTATGATTATGTCCCAGTATGATTCTGTCACAGTTATATGTACATTATATGTCACAGTTATGATTATGTCACAGTTATGATTATGTCACAGTTATGATTCTGTCCCAGCTATGATTATGTCACAGTTATGATTATGTCACAGTTATGATTATGTCACAGATTATGAATTCTGTCCCAGCTATGATTATGTCACAGTTATGATTCTGTCACAGTTATGATTATGTCACAGTTATGATTATGTCACAGTTATGATTTGTCCAGCTATGATTATGTCACAGTATGATTATGTCACAGTTATGATTATGTCACATTATGATTCTGTCCCAGCTATGATTATGTCACAGTTATGATTATGTCACAGTTATGATTATGTCACAGTTATGATTATGTCACAGTTATGATTCTGTCACAGTTATGATTATGTCACAGTTATGACTCTGCCACAGCTATGATTCTGTCACAGCTATGATTCTGTCACAGCTATGATTCAGTCACAGCTATGATTCTGTCACAGCTATGATTCAGTCACAGTTATGATTCTGTCACAGTTATGATTCAGTCACAGCTATGATTCAGTCACAGCTATGATTCTGTCACAGTTAT
>JAPXFY010000024.1:45472802-45477802 GCA_030674185.1 Monoplex corrugatus
GACAGACAGAGAGAGAGAGAGAGAGAAAGAAAAGAGAGAGAGAGAACAAAAGAAAAAAAGAAATGGAAAGAGTGTCTGTCTGTCTGTTTGTCTGTCTGTCTCTCTCTCTCTCTGTCTGTCTGTCTGCCTCCCTCTCTCTCTCTCTCTCTCTCTCTCTATCTGTCTGCCTCTCTCTCTCTCTCTCTCTCTATCTGTCTGTCTGCCTCTCTCTCTCTGTGTCTTTCTCTCTGTTTTTCTCTCTTTGTCTATCTTTCCCTTCTTCCCTCATTCCTCTCTCTCTCCCTTTGTCTTTATTCCTCTCTCTCTCTCTCTCTCTCTCTCTCTCTCTCTCTCTCTCTCTCTCTCTCTCTCTCTTTCTGCTTATATTTCAGCAATGAGATGGCTTCCATAGTTAGTTAGGCTACAAATATCGACGGAATGAAATTCTTTTCGTTTTCTTCTTCTGTCTTTATTTCTTTTCTTTCTTTTTCGTTCATTCTTTCTTCCTTTTCCGTTTTCTTTCTATTCTTTATACATTATTGTGTTGGTTCCTACCCCCCCTACCCTCCACGTCTTTTTTTTCCCTTCTGATTCTCCTCCTCTTCCCCCGTCTCTTTGCATCTGCCTTTTTGTAAATTCGCGTGTTGTGTGTGTGTGTGTGTGTGTGTGTGTGTGTGTGTGTGTGTGTGTGTGTGTGTGTGTGTGTGTGTGTGTGTGTGTGTGTGTTGTGTGTGAGTGAGTGAGTATATGTGTCTGTGTGTATGTACAGTGTGTGTTTTTTGTGTATGCGATGTGTGTGTGGTGTGGTATGTGTGTGTCGTGCCGTGTCGTGTGTGTGACGTGGTGTGTGCGCGTGAGAGTATGTATGTGTATTTGTGTGTGTATATGTATGTGTGACATAGAGAGAGAGAAGCAGAGACAGAGAGACAGAGACAGAGAGAAACAGAGACAGAGAGAAACAGAGACAGAGAGACAGAGAAGAGACAGAGAAAGATGGACAGACACAGTCAATGAAAAATGGGTCATAATCAAAGAAAGGACGGCGTGTCCATGCCACCATAAACAGTGATGGCACCTATACTACTAGCTGATTGATAGAAGTAATTTCAGTGTGTGTGTGTGTGTTGTGTGTGTGTGTGTGTGTGTGTGTGTGTGTGTGTGTGTGTTGTTTGTGTGTGTGTGTTGTCTGTTTGTCTGTCAGTGAGTGTGTGTGTGTCTGTCTGTCTGTCTGTCTGTGAGTGTGTGTGTGTGTGTGTGTGTCTGTGTGTGTCGTGTGTATGTAGTGTATAGTGTGTGTCTGAGATGAGAGAGAGACAGGGAGACACAGAGAGAGAGAGAAAGAGGAGAGAGAGAGAAAGAGAGAGAGAGAGAGACAAACAGACAGAGACAGAGATAGAGACAGAGAAGAGAAAGAGAGAAATGGAGAGAGACAGAGACAGAAAGAGAGAGAGAGAGGGACAGAGACAGACAGACAAATAGATAGACAGACAGACCGGCAGGTTAGCAGGCAGCCTGATAGAGAGAGAGGGGGGGGAGAGAGAAAGACAGAGAGAGAGACAGACAGAGACAGACAGACAAATAGATAGACAGACAGGCAGACAAACAGAGAGAGAGGACGAGAGAGTGGGAGAGAGAGGCGCAGAGAGAGAGAGAGAGAGAGAGAGAAGAGGAGAGAGAGAGAGAGTGAGTGTCAATGAAAAACGAGTCACGGTCAGAAGAAAGAACAGCGTGTTATCCGAGCGTAAAGAAACTGGCATCTTTACTATTAGCAAATTGATAGAAGCAATTTATGTGTGTGTGTGTGTGTGTGTGTGTGTGTGTGTGTGGTGTGTGTGTGTGTGTGTGTGTGTGTGTGTGTGTGTGTGTGGTGTTGTGTGTGTGTGTGTGTGTGGTGTGTGTGTGTGTGTGTGTGTGTGTGTTGTGTGTGTTGTAGTGTGTGTGTGTGTGTGTGTGTATATTCCATACGACAGATCCCTGTAGTCATTTTATGTATCATGCCTATGATCAGCTTGTCTGTTGTCAGTGTAGAGGAGACATCCCATCAGTACTGATGAATCAGTGGAATGGGAATGGGGGAGAAAGTAAGATCTAACAGCTGTTTCCTTTGTGATCTCTGTCTGCCTTCACTCCTACAAGTTTTGTGCATTTTCTTCCCTGTGTTCTTTTTCTTTTTGTTTTGTTTTGTTTTTCTCTGCTTTTTTTCAATCTTCCTTTTGTAAAAACAGATTCGGCAAAAATGGAGAGGTCTATCTATCTATCTATGTATCTATGTATCTAGTATCTATCTATCTATCTATCTATCTATCTATCTATCTATCTATTATCCATATCTATTATCCTTCTATCTATCCATCTATCTGTCTATCGATCTATCTGTCTATCTATCTACTATCTATCTATCTGTTATCTATCTATCTATCTATCTATTCTATCTATCTATCTGTCTATCTATCTATCCCTCTATCTGGCTATCTATCTATCTGTCTGTCTGTCCGTCTATCTGTCTGTCTATCTATTTATGTAACTGTCTAGCTAGCTAAACAGAAAGACAGACAGACAGATAGACCCAAAGAGAAAGAGAATGAGAGAGAGAGAAAGACAGACAGAGAGAAAGACAGACAGAGAGAAAGACAGACAGAGAGAAAGAAAGAAAGAGAGAGAGAAAGAGAGAGAGAGATTGAGAGAGAGATTGAGAGAGACTCAGAAGTACGTCAGAAATGTTAATGAATAAACCAGCCAATTCATTTGAATGGATGAGCATAATCTCCCCTTCTCTCTCTCTCTCTCTCTTCTCTCTGTCTGTCTGCCTGTCTGTCACACACACACACACACACACACACACACACACAAACACACACACACACATACATATATATAGATATGTGTGTGTGTGTGTGTATGTATGTATGTATGTACACACGTTCTCTCTCTCTCTCTCTCTCTCTCTCTCTCTCTCTCTCTCTCTCTCTCTCTCTCTCTCTTCTCTCTGTTCTCTCTCTCTCTGTGAGTCTCCGTCGAATATCAACCATTATGTTGTTGAAATGAGAGACCATTATATAACAATGAGCACATTGACTCTTCACAAGACAGTTGTTACGCTGGGAATGAGGGAAGATCCTAACAATGTCCACACAGTACTCAGTCAATATGGTTTTTTGCTGTTTCATCTTCTGCACCACTTCTATGTCACTATCCCCAAGCCGCTCATCTCGGCACTCTAAACACAACCCTAAATTCACCAACACTGAGGTCACCATGGCAGCAGGGCACAAATGCCCACAGACTCTCAGACAATTTCTGACAACGCTATGATTATGCATGAAGATGGGGACGATAATCATGATGCTGTGGGGTTCCATTCTGGAATAAAACTGTGCGATAACGGCTGTATTCTACGCCCCTTCCTTTCACAATATTTATATCCTGGCGTCATACAAGCCTGATTCACATGCTAATGGTTGTGGGTTCGAATCCCGGGGTGCGCTACATTAAGACTGGCCTTCTCACTATCCCATCTTAACATCATTGTTGTTCTGGTGGTGCCAGTATAGGATTAGATAAGTCCCTCTCGTTCCCCCACATCCCTGGGATGGTTATACACGAGTGTCATATCACCTGAGGTGGGTGTCGACGTAAAACATTAACCAAATCAATCAATCAAAAAGCCTGAGAGATATAGACACTTGCGTGTTTGTCAGGTAAATTGGCAGCAACACCGTCATTGACACATCTACAAAATGATTGGGACTCGACACTGTTGTGCCAGTCTTCACAACGAACTATAGCATGCTCAATTCTGTGCCAGTCTTCACAACGAACTATAGCATGCTCAATTCTGAGCAGGAGCCAGCGGTAGTGGACAATCTCAAAATGATTATGACAGAACTGATGAGTTTTGAATTCACAACCTTCCGGTCGTTAGTCTGCATCATTGACCACTTCAGCACGCCGCCAACTGGTCTTTATCTCCTACTTCAGATATAAGGATGACCACCCGTTTCCTGGACAGATTTTTTTCAAGACTCGTTGCTCTTCTCCTTGACACAGATAACCATGACAACAGCTACAACCTCGTAATGTCTGGATCATCGATCATTCGTCCATGAGTAGTTACGACAGGAAGCTAAGATTGTCTGGGGTTAGGAGGTTAAGATTGTCTGAATTTCTGGCAGCCATGGTGAAGTGGTTACTGCAACAGACTTACAAACAGGAGATCATGAGTTCGAATCCCTTCGGTCCACATCATCGTCGGATTTTCGTTTAAAGCACCACTGGTTTTCTACTCGGAGTTTATACTACGGACTCAGTAGGAAGATGAGGACTACACACTGAGTGTCAACTTTACCGATGCATTGTTTGATCGTTTGACTAACGCACCCTGACCACCAGCATCCTGCCATGTCAACCACGCTAGCAAAGCAAACACTTAACTCTTTGATTCCCTCACCCTATCCACCAGCTTCCTGAAGGTGTGGGAGTCAAAGAATTAAGTTTTTGCAGTTGGTGGATAGGGTGCTGCTGGAGTGAAATGATAAAAAGCATTTCTCAAATTTCCCCGCCAATACTGCAGGTGGCTGTATCTCTTAAACCTGGTGCCAGATCATGAAAAGAAGTGCAAATTTCAGTCCTCTCACGCAGTCTCATTTCATAGTGGTGCACCATAACATCTCTGTATTGTATCCATCTGTCATGAATTTGTGTAACATTGTGACAATGTGTCCCAGATTCTGTTATTCTTCGTGCCCTTCTCCTATACTGATCTTGTTCTTCGTGTCCTTCTATACCGACCTTATTCTTCGTGCTCGTCTCCTATACTGACCTTATTCTTCGTGCCTTATCCAACACTCACCTTATTCTTCGTGTTCTTCTCCTACACCGACCTTATTCTTCGTGTTCTTCTCCTACACCGACCTTATTCTTCGTGTTCTTCTCCTACACCGACCATATTCTTCGTGTTCTTCTCCTATACCGACCTTATTCTTCGTGCCCTTCTCCTATACCGACCTTATTCTTCGTGCCCT
>JAPXFY010000024.1:45487802-45495302 GCA_030674185.1 Monoplex corrugatus
GGGAAACACCATATGGGAAACGTGCTGTACTTAGCCATATATCTGATGTCATGAAACGTCAACAAGGTTGGGAAACACCATATGGAAACGTACTGCACTTAGTCCTATATCTGATGTCATGAAACGTCAGCAAAGAGTGAATGCTGTGATGAACAAACGTCAGCAAAGCTGGGAAACACCATACGGGAAGCGTACTGTATCTAGCGCTATACCTGATGTCGTGAAACGTCAGCAAGATTGGGAAACACCATATGGGAAACGTAATGTATTTAGTCCTATATCTGATGACATTAAACGTGAACAAGGTTGGGAAACACCATATGGGAAACATAGTGTATCTAGTCCTATATCTGATGTCATAAAACGTCAACAAGGTTGGGAAACGCCATATGGGAAACGTACTATATCTAACCCTCTATCCGATGTCATGAAACGTCAGCAAAGCGTCAATGCTGTGCATAGGAAAGATCTCTCTGATGGCTATGATGTGATGAACAAACGTCAGCAAGGTTGGGAAACACCATATGGGAAACGTGTTGTGTCTGGAACTATTGGCCATATCAGGAAACGTCCTCAAAACTTAAATGCTGTGTACAAAAAGAAAAGTCTTCCAGACGTTTCTAATGTCATAAACAAACGTCAGCAAGGCTGGGAAACGCCATATGGGAAACGTGTTATATCTAAACCTATATCTCACGTCATGAAACGCCAGCAAGGCATGAGTGTTGTGGTATAGGAAAGGTCTCTTTGATATCTATGATGTGATGGTTGAACGTCAGCAAGGCGGGGAAACACTATAGTAAAAATGTGCCTCGGATAATACAGACATCACTGAAAAACGTACACCAGACATAGAAACCAAGATTTGACTGATGACACCATAGAAACTACAGATTTAACTGAAAAATTTACTTTGCCAGATATCTTATCGAAACGTCGGCAAAGCTGGTAGACGCCCAAACGGCAAAAAGGACGTCGATCTGGAGAACATTCTTCGTCAACAGCTCGCCATAAATACCTCGCTGAAGATGATCCTGCTCTTATCCCGTCACTGCCCAGCATCAACAACAGACACCTTCAGAACATTCTTCATCAACTGTTGGGGAACAGACATCTCACTAAAGATAACACTGCTCTCCTGTCTCCGATGTAGCATTCCCGCTGGAGACACTTTACTACTGTTAATCCGTCCACACCGTCTACGCAAAATTCAGCTGACCTCTGAACGTTCGCCACAGGGACACAGGGTCTGGTAAAAGGCAACAGGGATGGTACAGCCCTTACAGGAAACGTCCACACAGTCATGGACCTACTGCTGCTGATGATGATGATGGTCATGTTCCATCTGCCTTAAAATCTCATTTCTTCAGCATGGTCAGATGATTCTTCCAGACAATACCTCATTTTCAGTGTATGACAGGCTCGTCAAATTGACTGACGAAGTGGAGGACAAACCAGCACCTTATTTAGCAACGGCTTTTCCCAGAGGAAAACGCCAACCAGGATGGTACACACCTTGTGAGAAACGTGACAACATCAAACAGATTTGCCACTTGGAAGGAAACTTAACATGCGCACATTTTTTTTGCATCAGAACCCACGAATATCACAGGCTTAAGATCATGAGTTTTGAGATACGGAGTTCATTCAAGACGGATGCAGTGCACTCGGACAATTTCATATACACTCGGCTCAATAGGCTGTTACTGGGTAGATTCCTTGAGCCTGCGCAAAACTCTAAACCTCGACAAGGTGTTGAAAAACAAAAGAAGTCATAAACAAGATTAGATGTAGGAGTGGGCTGAGGCCTGTGTCTGACGAACACCTGAAGAATAAGTCTGCCTTAAGTTTTGAAACACAGGAACTGACTATAAATGTTGATGATCGATGTAAAAATGGTGTTAATTTACAGCTATTAACAGAGCATTATGTTGGATACACTGTCTGTGGGTTGTGCCTTCTCTTGCTCTTCCATATAGTTTGGCTTTTGTGTGACTGTCATCTGATTGCTGACACTCCCTATGTACCAATGCCAAACGATCTGATGTGATCACTGACGATCGCAGAACTTACCCCATAGACATCCTTAACATTCCATTCAACGTTATCCCCCTCATCCAGCCTGCTGGCCAGTATCTGAGTAAATAGAACGTTTGCAGCCAAAGAGATGTGTTAGAATTAATGTAGTGATATGTTATTATTAGGTATTTTGAAATTAATGTTGTGACGTGTAATTCCGGCAAAAATCAATCGATACAATCTATCCGATTCGCCCTACAACTAGAAGTTATTGTTCATCTGATTCATCCGTTCAAGCATGTAATAATTATTATCTATCCGTTTCATTCGGTAACACTTGTGCATCGTTGACCTGATCGCTCAGTTAATGACCATGTATCAATCGTCTTATTAACCCTTTCACTCCCGTATCCTATCCACCACCAGCAAACATTTAACCCTTTGACTTCCTTACCCTATCCATCAGCTTCCTGCAAGAAACTAGTGAAAAAGGTAAGGGAGTCATCGTCATCATCATGTACCTGCCTCATGGCGAAGGTGATCATGGCTCTAAGAAACTGAAAGGGTTACATTTTTGCTTTGCTGTCATGTTGACAAAACATGATGCTGATGGAGACGTTGAGGGAGTCAAAGGGTTAAGCCAATAAACTTTATCACCATCTCCATGTAATAAATACCTGTTGTTCACCATTAGTAAGCTTTGATGCTATTTCCCTTTATTCCACATTGCTGTTTGAAAGAATGCTTGGCGAATATTGTATTGGAAAAGAGATTTCTGCTTACTGAAACAAGTGATTCTGCCGATCCTGTTCAGGCATGATGGTATGACTTCACATTAATAAACATCATGTTTACGATTGACAAACATTCTGAGATGAATGATAAATAATGATAATGATAATGATAATGATAAATGGCAGTGAAACTGTAAATAAGTGAGGAATTGATCAGTTTTATCATTATCGTAAAGCAGTTCAGGCCTCAGTTAAAAATGGACAATTGTTTCTTTTCAGGGCTACATGGCATTGTGTCCACGTGCCATTTTGTCCACGTGCCATTGTGTCCACGTGACATTTTGTCCACGTGCCATAGTGTCCACTTGCCATTTTGTCCACGTGCCATTGTGTCCACATGTCGTTGTGTCCACATGTCATTGTGTCCACGTGTCATCGTGTCCACGTGTCATTGAGTCCACGTGTCATTGTGTCCATGTATCATTGTGTCCACATGCCATTGTGTCCACATGCCATTGTGTCCACGTTTCATAATATACACATGTCATTGTGTCCATGTATCATTGTGTCCACATGCCATTGTGTCCACGTTTCATAATATACACATGTCATTGTGTCCATGTATCATTGTGTCCACATGCCATTGTGTCCACGTGACATTTTGTCCACGTGCCATAGTGTCCACTTGCCATTTTGTCCACGTGCCATTGTGTCCACATGTCGTTGTGTCCACATGTCATTGTGTCCACGTGTCATCGTGTTCACGTGTCATTGAGTCCACGTGTCATTGTGTCCATGTATCATTGTGTCCACGTGTCATTGTGTCCATGTATCATTGTGTCCACGTGTCATTGTGTCCACATGCCATTGTGTCCACGTTTCATAATATACACATGTCATTGTGTCCATGTATCATTGTGTCCACATGCCATTGTGTCCACGTTTCATAATATACACATGTCATTGTGTCCATGTATCATTGTGTCCACATGCCATTGTGTCCACGTTTCATAATATACACATGTCATTGTGTCCATGTATCATTGTGTCCACATGGCATTGTGTCCACGTTTCATAATATACACATGTCATTGTGTCATGTATCATTGTGTCCACATGCCATTGTGTCCACGTTTCATAATATACACATGTCATTGTGTCCATGTATCATTGTGTCCACATGCCATTGTGTCCACGTTTCATAATATACACATGTCATTGTGTCCATGTATCATTGTGTCCACATGCCATTGTGTCCACGTTTCATTGTGTCCATGTATCATTGTGTCCACATGCCATTGTGTCCACGTTTCATTGTGTCCATGTATCATTGTGTCCACATGCCATTGTGTCCACGTTTCATAATATACACATGTCATTGTGTCCACGTGTCATTGTGTCAACGTGTCATTGTGTCCACGTGTCATTGTGTACATGTGTCATTGTGTCGACGTGTCATTGTGTCCACGTGTCATTGTGTCAACGTGTCATTGTGTCCAACGTGTCATTGTGTCCACGTGTCATTGTGTACATGTGTCATTGTGTCCACGTGTCATTGTGTCCACGTGTCATTGTGTCGATGTCTCATTGTGTTCACATGTCATTGTGTCCGAGTGTCATTGTGTCCACGTACCATTGTGTCCACATGCCATTGTGTCTACACGTGGGCACAATGGCATGACCCCTTCTTATGGTATAGTTATCATTGTGTGGCGAAGTCTTTCAGATAATAGCAAATTTCATCAGATGTTTTGTGACTAATGATGCTGAATACGATGTGTTATTGCAAATTGCAAAATGAATGTCTGGTTTGTTCGGATTTATTGCTTCTATCGCAGTCTGTCTGTCTAATTGTCTGTCTGTCTGTCCGTTTGTCTGTCTGTTTGTCTGTTTATATATGTCTGCTTGTCTGTCTGTCTGTTGCCTGTCTCTTCGGATTTATTGTTTCTGTCTATCCTGTGTCTCTCTGTCTATTTATCTGTCTGTCTGCCTATCTGCCTGTCTGCTTGTGTGTCTGTTTGTCTGTCTACATGTCTGCCTGTCTGTTTACCTATTTTTCTGTCAGCCTGTCTGTTGTCTGCCTGCCTGTCTGTTCTCTGTGTCATACTTAAAATCATGTTTTATTGTGCTTATCTATGTGTGCATAAATGTATATTGTCCATGCCAGTTGCACGGGCGGGTATGTGTGTACATGCGTGTATGTATCTACTACACATGTATGCGTGCGCGTGCGCGCGTGTGTATGTGTATGTGTGTGTGTGCGTGTGCATGCGTGTCTGTGTGCGTGCTTGTGCGTTTGCGCATGTGTGTGCGTTTGTGCGTGCGTGCATGTAGGTATATGTACGTGTGTGTGTGTGTGTGTGTGTGTGTGTGTGTGTGTGTGGTGTTGTGTGTGTGTGTGTGTGTGTGTGTGTGTGTGTGCGTGCTCTGTGTGTTGTAGTTGTGTCTGAACTTATTCGCGCGTGTGTGTCTGTGTGTGAGCTGTGCGTGCGTCGTGTGTACATATGTGTATGCATGTGTGTATATGTGCATATTTGTATGTATGTGTGCTTTGTGCACGCGCGTATGTGTGCGCGCGTGTGTGTGTGTATGCGTGTCCGTGTGTGCGTGTGTGTGTGTGCATGCTGCGTGCGTGCGTGTGTGTTTGTATGTGTGTGCATGCATGTATGTGTGAACATAATGTCTGAGGGACAGAGCACACAAAAAGGACTGTGGACATATCCTACCGAGACACAACCGCAGGCAGGGTACCTCACACAGCACTAAGACGTCACCAAAGCTTTTGACATGACCATTTGAACAGGCCCATGGCCTCCAGGTGTCCACAACTCTTCCAAAGTGGAGTGTGTGGCCTTGTGGTTGAGATAACTTGCCTAGAACGCGAGAAACACGGGTTCCAATCATGGAACGAACGAGGAGTTCCCTTCCCCTTCCACTTTTCAGTCTGTTTCAATTTCTCAAGATGAATTCCATGTGCACTGATGTCACTGATTCCATGTGATGGAGAAGATCCAGATTGATCATGGTACATGCCTTAAGCTTGCACATAAACCCATCAGTTGGCCAGGTTTTGAGAATGGGCTCCATCCACAAGATCTTAAGTGGTAATTTTTCGGATGAAAGGACAAACCGAGCAGGCGCTGAGTGCAGGTTAAAGAGCCCACGACAACAAAAGAACTGTTACTGGTAAAATTATGTACAGAAATCTACTTTCATAGGCCAACAGATATATACACAGGCAACAGAAAAAATGTGGCGGTAGTCTGTGGCGACGAGTTCTCCTAGGGAAAAGCAGCCTGGATTTCGCATGGTGAAAGAGAAAGGTATAAATACAAAAAGACCGTGATACACAAGGTATATGGGTGTCGGTAGGCGAGAGAAAAACAAAGGGGGGGGGGGGGTGATTCCACGCCCCCTCTACACTTTAAGAATACCTTGTGCTGGTCACAAAGCAGTACGACTCATAGAAACCTTTATCGCAGATTTTCCCCTTATTACGTAAACTTTCTCGATTCGTAGAATTAACTAAGTTGATCTTGTTGAAATACCTGGGAACGGTCATTTCATCAGACGGCAGATGCAAATCGGAAATAGCTGGCAGAATCGGCCAAGCCAAAACAACATTCAAGAAGATGACAAGCATTCTTACCAACAAATGCCTATCAATTGACATCAGAAAGACAGTCATTGGATGTTATATAGAACCAATACTGTTGTACGGATGCGAGGCGTGGACAGTCAGCAAGCAAAGCCAGAGCAAGATTGAGGCAGCCGAGATGTGGTTTCTAAGAAGAATGTTGAGAGTTCCATGGACAGCAAAGAAAACAAACGAGACAGTCTTGATGGAGGCAGACACAAGTAGATCACTCATAAGGAAGATTCGGAAAAGACAGGCAACATTTATAGGCCCATTTTATGAGGAAGGGGGATTTGGAGCACCTGGTCACAACGGAAAAGCTGAGGGAAAGAGAGCACCAGGTAGACCCAGGAAGAGAATGCTGGACGGACTTGCAGAGTGGCTGGGGATGAGGAGGGTGGGGGAGATGCTAGGGGCAACGAGAGATAGAGATGGTTGGAAGTCCATGGTCGTCAACTCCATGCGGCAGGGCACCTGATGATGATGATGATGATGATGATGATGATGATGATGATCTTGTTCAAGTTAAACAAAAGGATGATGGAGGCCTCTTAACTGACGAGGGTCTGTCCACCACCAAACCTTTGTAAACTCAAACCTTTGCATGCGTAACGGTTTTACTGAGACTGTCTTGAGATGGCATACTGGATCGTTGAATGACTGTAGATTTGCAGAAGACAACCTGAACAGAAACTTACGCATCATTTATCTGAATATCCAACAACACAAAGTGAACCATAAGGAAACGTTAAGTAATGCGCAATATTACTAAATACTAACAAGAAATAACACCTGACACAAACTACAACAAACGTAAAAAAACAACAACCAGATGTGGAAACATCAAAAGAAGAAAGCACAAATAAAGACACACCAGTGGTCTGTCTGTCTGTCTGTCTGTCTGTCTTCTCTTCTTCTCTCTCTCTCTCTCTCTCTCTCATGGACAAACATACACATATGCGAGCACATACACATGCACTTTAATACACATATGCACATACATACACAGAGAGAAAGATAGACGGACAGACAGACAAACAGACAGACAGACAGATTTGCAACTTTTAAAATCCGTCCCTTTTCAATGGTTCGATAAACACACACTTGCAC
>JAPXFY010000024.1:45500302-45502802 GCA_030674185.1 Monoplex corrugatus
GGGGATACTGTTTATTCTGAGCCCCCGGCATCCCCACGGAGAAAACTCTAGCAAGTGAATTAGAAACGGCAGATTTAGAAGACTGAAATCCTTGCTGACGATCTTAAAACGGTGATTAACGGTTTGGCCGTTTTGACCTGCAAGACATGCATATATATAGACAGATGTCGTATGACGGAAAAGGATAAGTTCCCACCCTGGGGATTCCTGGGGCTCTTTCAGTATAAATAGTATCCCCACCTTCTGGAAATTCTGTGCCAGAAATTTCCTCTTTTCTGTCATTCTCTTTGTTTCTTTCTTTCTCCTTTGCTTTCTGTCATTTCTTTCTATCATTTTCTGCCTTGCTGCTCCATTCACCTGTATGTGTTCAATGAAGTCTTATGTACTTTTCTCTTAGGACTGATCATTGGGTACATGTATTAAGTGCATTTTGGCTCTAGGAAAATGAGACATGCCAAAGCAATTTTAGGTAATCTAGATCTGTGTTAGATATGTTTTAGTGTCCTAAGTTATGTTTAAATTTGTAAGCAGGTATGTTTTTTGAGTTCCCTGTGTGATAAATTAGACGGAGTGGTCCACGCCAGGGGCATCTTAGATTATGAGCGCGAATGCATTGATATGTGTACTTAATTTTCTTTTTCCTTTTGAAGTATTGTGTATGTTTTGAAACAGGTTATAGCCCTGATGTGGCTCTACGCAGTCGGCTGTGCTTTAAACAACAACAATAACAGTAATTACCATAAGTCTGCACATAAACAAAAGACAACAGCTTACTATTTTTTGATTGGTCTCGTAGACCGACGAGAAAATTAATTTTCCAGTCTTTTAAAACATTGTTATAGCTGAATATGCCACAGATGACGCATAAAAAATATTGTTGAGAACGCTCTGATCAGAGCTCGGATCGTAAGTTTTCCAAGGAATCGAATATAATGAATTGCATTGTCATGATTATCATATACAAGAGAAATAACTGTTCTGACTTTTTGTTGCACGTCAAAAACACGGCGGTTATTTCCCTTAGATCGGCATTACCGGTTTCCCTTCCGATAACCTCCACACCTCCCCAGTTCACACACACCACACACACACACACACACACACACACACACACACACACACACACACACACACTCACGCACACACACACACACACACACACACACACATTCACACGTATATACGCGAGGACACACACGCACGCACACACAGACACACACACAAAAAACACACACACGCCACACGCACACACGCACACACACACACACACACACACACACACACCACACACACACACACACACACCACAATCACGGTCACATACAATGAAATAGATAAATAACAAATAAATAAATCGATAGATAAATAAATAAAACCAGCAAAACAAAAAAAGAAACGAACGCTTTGTTTTATATTCGTCAGACTGACAAATTGATTGTTTTTAAAGCTTTTTTCCCAAACCATCTCACAACAGCAGACTGTTTAAGATCGACACGGTGAAAGCCATGTGCGCGCGCGCGCGCGCGTGTGCGCGCGCGCGTGTGCGCGCGTGTGTGTGTGTCCGTGTGCGTGTGTGTGTGTGTGGTCAGTGCGTGTGTGTGTGAGAGAGAGACAGACAGACAGACAGACAGACAGACAGACAGAAACAGAAACAGACAGAGAGAGACTGAGACAGAGGGAGAGACAGAGAATCAGACAAACAGACAGAGAGAATATAGCCACAGAACGATTCTCATAGCACCCCAGTGAATTCCTATTTGGCTTTAACAGCACTTGATATCAATCAGTTCCCTCACTCTGTCTGTGTGTGCGTGCGTGTGTGTGGGGTGGTGGTGGTATGAGTGTGTCTGTGTGTCTGTGGGGGGGTGTGGGGGTGTGTGTGTGTGTGTGTGTCTGTGTGTATGTGTGTGTATGTGTGTGTGTATGTGTGTGTATGTGTATGTGTGCGTGTGTGTATGTGTGTGTGTGTGTGTGTGTGTGTGTATGTGTGGTGGTCTTTGATTTAATGTCTATTCACTAAAGTGATTTTAGACACAAACAAACAAACAAACAAAAAAAAACCAACAAAAAAGGGGGGGGGGGAGTGATAGAGGAGGAGTGAAAAAGATATTTGAAAATTGTCAATTTTGAATTTGAGAAAAGATGATCCAGAAAACAACTGTTTTGAAGAGGGGAAGGTAAAACTAACAAATAATGTTACCATAATTATCGATTTAAACAAACAAACTGACAAACAAAATTAGTAAATATCCGGAAGAAATGAATAAAAAGTAAAACTAATAATTGACTAACCACAACAATGAACAAGTCAAATAACATTTTAAAGGTAATTCGCTATAGGACTTTTTGACAGGCTAACAAAAAATTCATACAGTAATGATGATGAGGCAAATATGTCAGAAACTGTACTCACAGATAGTGTTGGAATATGTCGTTTTACCCTAACGCAAGAAAGAATATGACTATGTGTTATCTTCTTTCCACACAGACACACTATGTT
>JAPXFY010000024.1:45507802-45532802 GCA_030674185.1 Monoplex corrugatus
AAAGTCTAGCTGACTTCTCACAGCCATATCAGGGCTATAGCCATTGCAAGATGACATTATTAGTGGTGTTTAAAGCCTAGCTGACAGCTCACAGCCATATCAGGGCTATAGCCATTGCAAGATGACATTATTAGTGGTGTTTAAAGCCTAGCTGACAGCTCACAGCCATATCAGGGCTATAGCCATTGCAAGATGACATTATTAGTGGTGTTTAAAGCCTAGCTGACTTCTCACAGCCATATCAGGGCTATAGCCATTGCAAGATGACATTATTAGTGGTGTTTAAAGTCTAGCTGACTGCTCACAGCCATATCAGGCTATAGCCATTGCAAGATGACATTATTAGTGGTGTTTAAAGCCTAGCTGACTGCTCACAGCCATATCAGGGCTATAGCCATTGCAAGATGACATTATTAGTGGTGTTTAAAGCCTAGCTGACTTCTCACAGCCATATCAGGGCTATAGCCATTGCAAGATGACATTATTAGTGGTGTTTAAAGCCTAGCTGACTTCTCACAGCCATATCAGGGCTATAGCCATTGCAAGATGACATTATTAGTGGTGTTTAAGCCTAGCTGACTGCTCAGAGCCACAGATGACATTATTAGTGGTGTTTGAAAGCCTAGCTGACTGCTCAGAGCCACAGATGACATTATTAGTGTGTTTAAAGCCTAGCTGACTGCTCACAGCCATAGATGACATTATTAGTGGTTTTAAAGCCTAGCTGACTGCTCAGAGCCACAGATGACATTATTAGTGGTGTTTAAAGCCTAGCGACTGCTCAGAGCCACAGATGACATTATTAGTGGTGTTATAAAGCTAGCTGACTGCTCACAGCCATAGATGACATTATTAGTGGTGTTTAAAGCTAGCTGACTGCTCAGAGCCACAGATGACATTATTAGTGGTGTTTAAAGCCTAGCTGACTGCTCACAGCCATAGATGACATTATTAGTGGTGTTTAAAGCCTAGCTGACTGCTCACAGCCATAGATGACATTATTAGTGGTGTTTAAAGCCTAGCTGACTGCTCACAGCCATAGATGACATTATTAGTGGTGTTTAAAGCCTAGCTGACTGCTCACAGCCATAGATGACATTATTAGTGGTGTTTAAAGTCTAGCTGACTGCTCACAGCCATAGATGACATTATTAGTGGTGTTTAAAGCCTACTGACTGCTCACAGCCATAGATGACATTATTAGTGGTGTTTAAAGTCTAGCTGACTGCTCACAGCCATAGAGACATTATTAGTGGTGTTTAAAGCCTAGCTGACTGCTCACAGCCAAGATGACATTATTAATGGTGTTTAAAGCCTAGCTGACAGCTCACAGCCATAGATGACATTATTAGTGGTGTTTAAAGTCTAGCTGACTGCTCACAGCCATAGATGACATTATTAATGGTGTTTAAAGCTAGCTGACAGCTCACAGCCATAGATGACATTATTAGTGGTGTTTAAAGCCTAGCTGACTGCTCCAGCCATAGATGACATTATTAGTGGTGTTTAAAGCCTAGCTGACTGCTCACAGCCATAGATGACATTATTAGTGGTGTTTAAAGCCTAGCTGACTGCTCACAGCCATAGATGACATTATTAGTGGTGTTTAAAGCCTAGCTGACAGCTCACAGCCATATCAGGGTATAGCCATTGCAAGATGACATTATTAGTGGTGTTTAAAGCCTAGCTGACTGCTCAGAGCCACAGATGACATTATTAGTGGTGTTTAAAGCCTAGCTGACTGCTCAGAGCCACAGATGACATTATTAGTGGTGTTTAAAGCCTAGCTGACTGCTCACAGCCATAGATGACATTATTAGTGGTGTTTAAAGCCTAGCTGACTGCTCAGAGCCACAGATGACATTATTAGTGGTGTTTAAAGCCTAGCTGACTGCTCAGAGCCACAGATGACATTATTAGTGGTGTTTAAAGCCTAGCTGACTGCTCACAGCCATAGATGACATTATTAGTGGTGTTTAAAGCCTAGCTGACTGCTCAGAGCCACAGATGACATTATTAGTGGTGTTTAAAGCCTAGCTGACTGCTCACAGCCATAGATGACATTATTAGTGGTGTTTAAAGCCTAGCTGACTGCTCACAGCCATAGATGACATTATTAGTGGTGTTTAAAGCCTAGCTGACTGCTCACAGCCATAGATGACATTATTAGTGGTGTTTAAAGCCTAGCTGACTGCTCACAGCCATAGATGACATTATTAGTGGTGTTTAAAGTCTAGCTGACTGCTCACAGCCATAGATGACATTATTAGTGGTGTTTAAAGCCTAGCTGACTGCTCACAGCCATAGATGACATTATTAGTGGTGTTTAAAGTCTAGCTGACTGCTCACAGCCATAGATGACATTATTAGTGGTGTTTAAAGCCTAGCTGACTGCTCACAGCCATAGATGACATTATTAATGGTGTTTAAAGCCTAGCTGACAGCTCACAGCCATAGATGACATTATTAGTGGTGTTTAAAGTCTAGCTGACTGCTCACAGCCATAGATGACATTATTAATGGTGTTTAAAGCCTAGCTGACAGCTCACAGCCATAGATGACATTATTAGTGGTGTTTAAAGCCTAGCTGACTGCTCACAGCCATAGATGACATTATTAGTGGTGTTTAAAGCCTAGCTGACTGCTCACAGCCATAGATGACATTATTAGTGGTGTTTAAAGCCTAGCTGACTGCTCACAGCCATAGATGACATTATTAGTGGTGTTTAAAGCCTAGCTGACAGCTCACAGCCATATCAGGGCTATAGCCATTGCAAGATGACATTATTAGTGGTGTTTAAAGCCTAGCTGACTGCTCACAGCCATATCAGGGCTATAGCCATTGCAAGATGACATTATTAGTGGTGTTTAAAGCCTAGCTGACAGCTCACAGCCATATCAGGGCTATAGCCATTGCAAGATGACATTATTAGTGGTGTTTAAAGCCTAGCTGACTGCTCACAGCCATAGATGACATTATTAGTGGTGTTTAAAGCCTAGCTGACTGCTCACAGCCATATCAGGGCTATAGCCATTGCAAGATGACATTATTAGTGGTGTTTAAAGCCTAGCTGACTTCTCACAGCCATATCAGGGCTATAGCCATTGCAAAATGTAGACAATATCTCGATGGCCATGTAAAAGAAAACAGAAACACTTAGAAAAAAATACATTTGAAAAACAGCGCATTCAAGCACATCATCTAAACATATGTCCTTGATGTTGACTATTCCGTCCAATTTATCACCAGGGGTTTGGAACACACATCTGAATACGATGTAAGCATAACTAAGGACACTGAAACACATAAAAACTGGCCTAAAATATTTTGAAGTTGCTTCTGCACATCACGTGTCCTTAATGCCTGACATTCTTTTAAAATGCATGTACCCAATTATCAATGGTCATGGAATAATATCAGACTAGTATCAGACTGTGTAGAACACATACACTTGAAAGGACCAGCAAGGCAGACTATGACAGGAAGACATGACAGAAAGCAAAGGAGTAAGACGGAAACAAAGAGAGTGACAGAAAAGAGGAAAATTATAGCACAGAATTTTCAGAAGGTGGGGATACTATTTATACCGAAAGATCCCTTGGCATCAAAACAGGGAAATAAAGATGACGAAAAGTAGTGGTGAATATGCTGAAAATCAATACTTGTCGAACGTTCTGAGTTAAACAGTACTTAAGAATTATATTTCAATAAGTGATTATAGGAAGTTGGCACATAAGCGAAGGTAATAATGTGCCGCGCAGTCATTGTTTGTATGTTTGGGGTAAATGTTGTATTCAAGAATGACTGATAATTATCGAAATCATCAGACAACACAAACTTTATCCAAAACAAGTGTGACTGCCCGCGTTCAAGCAAACAGGAACCAGAAAAAAAACACGAAAGAAGAATAAGAACACGTATAATGCAACCAGACAAGACAGGCGCAAATTTTCGGCCAAATGGCCTTTGTCAAGCGTAAGATCACAAACAAATAAACACCAGATACAAAAATTAGGAGAAAAAGACTGAAACGTCCCTGCTGCTCGGTCCAGTGTGAGTAGGGAATCAACTATATATGTTTGTGGATTTCTTTTCAAAACCAGTTGTGACTAATTAAAAACATACGATGCAAAGGGAAAGGAAGTATGTTTCCTTCTTTAAATATTTAAATATGTTCGTGTTAAACACACGAACATATTTAAATATTTAAACATAACTCATGCGACGTGTATAACTTTAAAAATTGAAATCACTTGATGTGAAAGTATAATGGTAAAACATGCTTATATATAAAATTGATCAATGAGTTTCACTTTCAGTTTCTTAAGACTACGTCTCCGCGCTCGGAATGAATTCCATATGCACTTACATCACAGGTGCCAAGTGATGGCAATCATGGCACAAGCCTCAAGCCTGCACATGAACCAGTGAGCAGATAAAATTGATCAATGGACATATTTCCAGATAAAAATAGATATAGGAACAAATGGATAAAGAAAGTCAAAACAAAGTAAACAAACAAAACAAACCCCAGACAATCAAGCAAACTCACATGTAAAAATAGATATATGAACAAATGGATAAAGAAAGTCAAAACAAAGTAAACAAACAAAACAAACCCCAGACAATCAAGCAAGCTCACATGCAAACATACACCAGTGTCAGAACTAGAAAACCACGAATAGCAAACACGACCACATCAATCCTTCATGAGCAGCAGTGTAGCAGGAGACCAGAGTCAATCATGCAGGATCCTTGGTCCCCGCATGGGATTTACCGTCAACAGGTCCTAACTGTTCCACACATATAGTTACTGTTGCTTAAAGCCCAGCCGACTGTGTAGAACCATAACAGGCTATAGCCGTTTCAAAACGTACACAATACTTCAGCAGAGTAAAACAGGAAAAGAAAATTAAGTACACGCATCAATACATTCCCGCACATAATCTAAGGAGAAACCCCTGGCGTTGAACACTCTTGTCAAATTTATCACACGGGGGATTTAAAAAACGCACCTGAATACAAATTTCAACATCGTTAAGGACACAAAAACATAATTATACAAACGGGCCTAAATTACCTAAATATGCTTGGCAGATCTCTTTTCCTACAGCCAAAAATGCACTTAATACATGAACCCAACTATCAATTCTAAGAGAAAGTATGTAAGACTTTATCGAACACATACAGGTGAATGGACCAGCAAGACAAACAATGATAGGAAGAAATGACTGAAAACAAAGGAACAAGGCAGAAACAAAGACAGTGACAGAAAAGAAGAAATTTCAAGGAGGTGGTGGGGGGGGGAGGGAGGGGATACAATATTTGTACTGAAAGAACCCCCGGCATCCCCACAGGGGTGTTCCACATGTAGCGTGTGTGGCGTGAAAGAGGGGGGGGGGGGGGGGGGGGGGGGGGAGGAGAGTGTCGGGGGGAAGGAAAGGGTGTCTGGAGTTGTTTGGAGATATTTATGAGGGGTTCATCGCACTCGGACAATTCCATACGCGCTACACTCAGATCTGCCAGCAGTTATCTCGCAAACTCAATGAGCCAGCGCGAAACCATGCGGGCTGACGAAGTCTTGGAACGGGGAGAGGTGAACAAGATCCATGAATTACTGACACTACCAACATGAGTGGAACATCGAGATGGGCGACGAGAACTCCAGTTTTGTTGTGCTGCGGGGAGGAATTGAACTCGAGACTTGAGATCTTACCAGTCGCCGTGGTGTAGTGGTTAGCGCAACGGACTACTGAATGGAAGGTTTTGGGTTCGAATCCCTTCAAAAATCATTGTGGGATTTTTCGGATATAACTGGCTCCAACCCAGAGTTGGGAGTGCTATGGGCTCATTGGGAAGACTGGGATCACACAGTCGAGTCTTATCCACTTCACGGATGCGTCATTGAGGGTGTTGCTCAACTCTACTGACCAGCACCTCAGATGTCTGTATCTCTCGGGCCAGGTTGACGCCAGGACGTGTTATGATAGAAAGCGTAGAGTGCAGCCCTGTCACGTAGTCTCAATCCTAAATGAGATTCCATAGCATCATGATTATCATCCTCATCGACATCATCATCATCGCATTGTATAAATCTGTACCAGCTTCTGTGGCCGTTAAGGTGGCGTAGAAAACAGGACGAAAAAAAAAGGTGAGCACAAAGGTAACCTCCCTGAGTGCGATGATCCTTGAAAAAAAAGACACGAGATCTTGAGTCAACAGTTCTGTCTAAAAACAGCCAGTGTGCCTGTATAAATCTGTGCTCAACTCGACAGGATGGAACCCGTGACCCCGATGTTATCACCAGCACAGAACTTTAACAAACTGAGCTAACGGGACCACCAGGGAGTGGGGTTGGGTGGGGGTTAGTGGGTGGGTGGTTAGTGTTGAGGATGTGTGATGCATGTTTATGACATACATGTATGCATGACACTCGTCTGGGATTGGTGATGGTGGAAGGGGAGAGCGAGAAGAGAGAGAGAGAGAGAGACAGAGACAGAGATAGAGAGGCAGAGACAGACAGACAGACAGACGGACGGACGGACAGACGGACGGATAGATAGATAGACAGATAGCTAGCTAGATAGATAGAGAGACGGACAGACAGACAGGGAGAGAGACAGAGAGAGAGAGACAAAAAGAGACAGACAGACAGAGACAGAGACAGACATAGACAGAGACAGAGAGAGCCAGAGAGAAAGATAGACAGACAGAGAAAGAGGCAGAGAGAGAGAGAGAGAGCGAGCGAGAGAGATAAGGGTCCATAGTGGGAGGAGGGGAGAGGAGGGGGAAGGTGGCCCAAAGGACCAGCCACGTCCTTATTAGATATGGAATGTAGGGGTCATTACTACATCGATCCCAGATCCTAGTTATTCCCCATGTGCCTGTCGGCTCAGGTTTGTATACTAGTGTACTTTGTAGACGTGTTGAAGGGTTAAATATTTGCCACAAAATAAAGTCATCTAAGCTGTGCAAGCCGTACTGACAATCTCACTTGCAACGAAAAAACAACATTCTTCTTCTTTCTTATTCTTTTACTGACAATCTAACTTGCAATGAAAAAAATCTTCTTCTTTATTCTTTTACTGACAATCTAACTTGCAATGAAAAAAATCTTCTTCTTTATTCTTTTACTGACAAATTCACTTGCAATGAAAAAACAACATTCTTCTCTTTTTACTCTTTTACTGACAAATTCACTTGCAATGAAAAAAAAACTTCTTGTTTTTTATTCTTTTACTGACAATCTAACTTGCAATGAAAAAAAAATCTTGTTCTTTGTATTCTCCTACTGAGAACCTCACTTGCAAAGAAAAAAAAACGTTCATTTTTTTTCTTTTACTGACAAATTCACTTGCGATGAAAAAAAGACCATTCTTCTTATTTTTTTATTTTTTCCTACTTATTTTTTAATTTTTTCCCTATCTTCTGCACAGCTCCTGTGTTACTACCCACCCCCACCACAAACCCTCACGCCGGTCATTTCCGCTGTAATTTCACATCCAGACCCACCGAAATTTAGATCACGACGGGAACAGGGCATGAAGGCCACAGAATCTGGAACATTTTTTTTATTCTCACAATGCTATGACGATAAGAGTGGGGATGATAACGATTATGCTATGGACTTCCATTTCGGATTGATACTATGTAAAAGGGTTGTGCTTCACATTTGTTTTCATAAGATATCCTGGCGTCAACCAGGTCCGAGAGATACAGACACATGTAGTGTTGGTCAGAAAGTTAGAGCAAACTAGTAATGACGCATCTATTTTAATTAAGTGTATGAGACTCGACGGTAGTGTGTGGTCTAAGTCTTCCTAACAAACCAATTACGGGATCAACTGTCGATAGGGGCAGGTCGGGCCAGAAGAATCCGATTTTTTTTCTTAGCGACGGTGGTTGGAAACCACAACCTAGCAGTCAGTAGTCAGTCACACTTACCACTTCACCATGTTTGCTGGTTATAAAAACGATTTTTGCTTGTTTGATTCTGTGACTGTGAAACTTGATGCAATTTAGTTAGATTCAACATCATTTTATCAATCCACAAGGAAATTCACTTGTGTAATTACAGGTTCGTAATAAACACAACCACAGACTTAGCAGACACTTGTCGATAATGGATTAAATCTATTCCAATAAAAAATGAAGTTGGCCCATAATGTCCACGGACCTTCACAAACTATGATACATCAGTGCATCACGTGTACACTCCTGTAGACAAGACGAAACACTCAACCAAGAAAAACAAAAAAACAACAACAACAACAACAAAAACAAAGAAAGAAAAAGAAAATAATAAGAACAAGACCATCACGACAATGATGATAACCAGGAAGAAGAACAAGATCATGGAAAAAAGAGATAACAATAATAATAATGATAATAATAATAATAATAACAAAAAGAAGAAGAAGAAGAAGATGATGATGATGATGATAATGATGATGATGATGAAGAAGAAAAAGAAGAAGGAGATGATGATGATGACGACGACGATGATGATGATGATGATGATGATGATGATGACGACGATGATGATGAAGGTGGAAAAAGAAGATAAGAAGAAGATGATGATGATTATGTTGAAGAGAGAGAGAGAGAGAGAGAGAGAGAGAGAAGAGAGAGAGAAGAGAGAGAGGAGAGAGAGAGAGAGAGAGAGAGAAAGAAGATGATGATGAAAAAGATGAAGCATTCAGAGGAGAAAAATAAAACAAGTACAAATATTTCATAAATCTTCGAGGGAGCAGACAGTGTTTATACAGCAAGATGTAGGAGAACAGCAATTGTGGTGGTAAACTTTCTCCTATAGTGCATAGAACATTCATAGTAATGAAAGAAAAAAACTTTGAGAACCGAAATTCCTCTTGGTCTCCTGATGAACACGATAGTGTCAGATTATAAATCAAGACCCTTTCATTCTGCAAGCGAAAGTTTGGCATTTCCGAAGTTCCGTTTCACAAGATGTGTCAATAGTTTGTTGATTCTAGTCCAGAGCCAACTTGTTTACACCCACTCACTGTTGTTCGTTTCTGTCTCTTCCATCAGTTTGTGTGTGTGTGTGTGTGTGTGTGTGTGTGTGTGTGTGTGTGTGTGTGTGTGTGTGTACGTGTGTGTGTGTGTGTGTGTATGTGTGTGTGTATGTGTGTGTGTGTGTACACGTTGTGTGTGTGTGTGTGTGTATGTGTGTGTGTGTGTACGTATGTGTGTGTACGTGTGTGTGTGTGTGTGGTGTGTGTGTTGTACGTGTGTGTGTGTGTGTGTACGTATGTGTGTGTGTGTGTGGTGTGGTGGTGTGTGTGTGTGTCTGTGGTGTGTGTGTGTGTGTAGTATTTGTATATAGTAGTTGTGTGTGTGTGTGTGTGTGTGTGTGTGTGTGTGTGTGTGTGTGTGTGTGTGTGTGTGTGTGTTGTGTTGTGTGGTTGTGTGTGTGTGTGTGTGTTTCCCGCATGTTTGTAAGGTATCTGCGTTGATCGAATGCGTATGACTGGTGCGTGGGTGTGCCTTGATTAGCATTGTCACAATTTGGCGCCATATAAATATAGTAATTATTGTTACTTGGCAGTTCTTGTGTACGCACGCACGCATACATACACACATGCCAGACGGACGCATGCATACACACACACGCTCATGTACACACACGTACACATACACACACATACACACATAGACACATGACAATAACACATAAAACACATAAACACACACAAACACACAACACACACACACACACACCACACACCGCGCGCGCGCGCGCGCGCATACGCGTGCAGAGACGATAAACTAAAGAATAGACGAAAACGCATGTATGCTTGCACGCACGCATGCATACACACACATACGACGCGTGCGCGCGAACACACACACAACACAACACACACACACACACACACACACACACACACACACACACACACGCACACACCACCACGCACGCACGACACACACACACACTTGAGCTTGCACGTTCATCATATGTTTATTACAACTGTTTGAAAAACCAACACTTGATCCACAAAATTTAGCTTTATGATCAAAACAACAACAACAACAAAACCAACAATAAAAAGCCCCTCCCTCCCAAACAAAACAAAACAAAACAAAACAACAAAAAAACCCACATGTTCCTGTATTTATCATGCAAAAACACTAATCATTTTTGTCAAAATTCATTATTTTTATTTTGTTTTTTCTTTAAAACACTTTGTTGTGTTTTATATGTTTAAGTAATTTTAAGCGATAATTTGCTCTTTGAAGCAACTCTGTCTGTCCTTTCTTTTTGTTTTGTTTGTTGTTGTTGTTGTTGTTGTTGTTGTTGTTTTGTTTTGGTTAAGCATTTTACGGTTTGTATCAGATCATAAAGCATGGACGAATTTGTTTGAAAAAAGCAAAACATGGAAGATGAAAGAACAAGAAGGCAAGAAAAAATTAGGAAATAGCAAACGGTAAAATTTTTTTTTGAAATGTTCCTCTGTTATTAACATTTTTGGGGCGTAAATACAAATTTCTTGTTTTTGATAATAATGATGATAATAATCATCATCATCTTATCATCATCATAACAACAACAATGACATTTACAAGGCAACAAATATTGATTCAGGAATCAAACCAAGGGCGCACTCGCATCATTCACCAAAGCAATCATCAACAACGACCAAACCTCGCGGCACAAATCACCGCAAACTGGAAGGAAAGACAAGAGGGGAATAGGGGTGTGACTCGTGATCCATGCCCTCATCCTCCCTCCCTACCTACCTCCCTACCTCCCCCTCCCTCTCTCTCTGTGCCTGTCTCCCTCACTCTCTCTCTCTCTCTTTGCCTTTCTCCCTCCCTCCCTCCCTCTCTCTCTCTCTCTCTCTCTCTCTCTCTCTCTCTCTCTCAGAAGATGACGAGCTAGAGTACAAATCTGTTCGGCAAATGACACTTAACACTAGTTGTCATATTCTGTATCACACACACACACACACACACACACACACACACACACACACACACACACACACACACACACACACACACACACACACACACACACACACACACACAAAACACACACACACACACACACGATAAAAAAAATAGAATAGGAAGAGAGTGAGAGTGAGAGAGAGAGAATCAGCAGGCAGACAAACAGACAGCTAGACAGACATATTCCATTTCCATCCCCACCAACGTGACAGAACTGACAGGCAAAGCCACATCAAACACTACAGAAACTCCCAGCCAGTGAAATTCACAGGAATGTTCAAATATTGCAACAGTTGAAACGTGGCCAAAAACTCTTCAGAACTTGTCAGAGGGACCTGTTTCAATGGAGAACGTAATAGCTTTGGTCGTTATTTTTACGTTGATATTTATTTGGAAACAGATGAGTCGATTCCCTTCAACACAACTCTCTGTGTCTTTTTAGCATACGCAAAACCTCAAAATGAATGCTTAGAGGTATCCTTGAACAATTTCACTTTCAAACGTCCAAAAGTGTGAAATTACAATAAGAATAATCAAAATTTAGCCAAAGTCAGATTAAAAAAAACTCAGATGTTACAAACAGTTGCATACTTATTGAATATGAGTGAGATTGTTGCTGTGATTTTCTTTACAGTCCAGGCAATGCGTAGAGGCAATCATGGCTATAACTTTACAAACGTGCAGTTCATCTATTAAGATATAATTACGAAAAAGAAAGACATAGATAAAGAAACAGGCAAACAAAGAAACACATCAACAACAACAAGAAGCAAACAAATAAACAAAAACAAGAACAGCAAGCAAACCAAACAACAACAAAATAGATCAACAACATCGATGTACTTTTAATAATGCAGGGATGATGATGGAAGAAGTACGATGTCTTTGGTACTTTCTGATCAGTTTGATCTCCTTGTTCTCTGAATTCATTTATCTTTTGTAAGAACCAGGCAATAAAAAAGGGGACGGAGGAGTGGCTCACTCACACTAATCACCTCAGCCAGACATCAAAGTATTCATGTCACATGATGTTGTTGCTCATTTAAACTCTACAGCATGGTTAAAATTAAAACAAGGCAAATTGAAACGAGTTTATGAAACAAAAACTAGTGAGAAGTTTTACTTAAAAAAAGACACAAACAAACAAACAAACAAAACACAAAATTTAACAAAGAAGAAGAAGACAATGACAATGCCAATGCCATTGACAATTGTATTATATTTTCCGATGATAGGTTTACCAGCTAAAGCCATGTTTCAATCTTGTGTTGCCAATCGTCATATATTCCTAGTGCTCAAAATTTAAAAAGAAGAAGAAAGAGAAGAAGAAATCAAATTCAGGAAGAAAAACCGCAGCACAACTATTTCATAACTTTTTCAGGCTGGCAGACAGACAATATTGACTCAGCAAAATGTTGGAACATACAATTGTCATGACAGAAAATTGTGTACCCATCGTGGCAGACAAATATGTATAAGGACATCCTCCTTGGTACTTTAATTAACAGGATTGTATAAGGTCATAAATCAGTCTCTTTGTAGTCTGAAAGCAAAGATTGGGCGTTTCCTCGATTTACTTTCAAAAATCTGCCGACATTTCTGATTCTAATGGATAGCCATCGTGTTTACACATACACTGTTTTCATTTCTATTCCTTGACAGATTCTTGTTTAAGCAAGCACACACACCACACACACACCCACACACACACACACACACACACACACACACACACACACACACACACACACACACACACTACACACAGCACACACAATCACACACACACACACACACACATACACACACGCACACACAAATCACACACACACACACACACACACACACATACACACAACAAACACACACACACACACACACACACACACACACACAACACACACACACACACAACACACACACACACACACACACACACACCACACACAACACACACACACAACACACACACACACAACACACACACACACACACACACACACACACACACACACACACAACACACACACACACATTGCCTCTCTCTTTGTTTCTGTCTGTGTCTGTCTGTCTGCCTCCCCCTCCCCTCTTTCTCTCTCTCTCTATCTGACTCATGATGATTGTAATCGATCATTTCCTTTCTTCTAATATCAGCTTTAAAAAAGAACTATTTCGTCCTCCATTATAACAGGTCCCTCTGACATATTTTAGAGAGTTTACTGGCCAGGTTTCAACTGTTGCAATATTTGAACATTCCAGTGATTTCACTGGCTGGGCGTTTCTCTAGTATTTGTGGTGGCTTTGCCTGTCAGTTCTGTCACGTTGATGAGGCTGGAAATCAAATATCTGTCTGGGTGGCTGTCTACCTGCTGTTTCTCTTCTATGTTTTTTTTTTCCTTGTAAGAGAGAGACAGAGACAGAGAGGGAAAGAGAGACAGACAGACAGACAGACAGATAGGCAGACAGAGAGTCAAAGAGAGACAGAGAGAGTTCATCTTCAGATGATTTATTCATTTAGGCCAATGCTCCTTATGAAGGGATGTAGAATACAAAGACAATTTTCAACCATATGTTTGGTGAAGTCTCGTATACAACATTCATCTAGTGACACCATGAATAACATACAAGTGAACGACAAAATAACATTTCAACAGATGTAAAGATATTTGTAAAACATTTTGTACCCTTTTAAGTGATTGGTATAGAAATAATGCCACATTTCTAACGACTTGTTCATTTCTTGTTGCAAGAAGTAGACTTAACTTATTCTGGTGTGAAATTTTCAACACATTTCAGGAATCAGTTCTTGTCTTAAATCATCAAGATCAGGACATCTTAAAATAAAATGGAAGATGTGTGTGTGTGTGTGTGTGTGTGTGTGTATGTGTGTGTGTGTGTGTGTGTGTGTGTGTGTGTGTATGTGTGTGTGCGTGCGTACGTGTGTGTGTGTGTGTGATTGTAAGTGAGAGAGAGAGAGACAGACAGACAGACAGACAGAGGGAGAGGGATAGACAGACAGACAGATAGACAGAAGACGGAGAAAGAAACAAACAGAAAGACAGACAGACAGAAAGCGCCAGAAAGATAGAGAGAAAGAGAGAGAGCGAAAGGGGGAGAGTGATTCAATTAACGCATTGTTCTTTTACAGAGACAAGTAAGTCCGTCAAACTTGTAATTTATTTCATTTATCTATATGTATCTGTGTGTCTGGCCTTATCTAAGTTTTCTCTCTCTCTCTCTCTCTCTCTCTCTCTCTCTCTCTCTCTCTCTCTCTCTCTCTCTCTTCTCTCTCTACTTTTGTCATACACATACACACAAGCACACACAAATACACACATACACACATTCACTCACTCAATCACGCACACACTCACACACAAATTTACTCACACACACATACACACATTCACTCACACACACACGCACACATACATACATAAACACACACATTCACACACACACATACACATACACACACACACATATATGTACTCACACACACATGTACTCACACACACATTCTGATAATGTGAAAGTATCCTGTCTAAAACATCATACACAATTACAAGACTGTCTAAGTTCTTTTACTGCCAAGAGAACAACAGAACAGACCTTTCCTTGAATCTCATGGAATGGAATGGAATGAAATATTCATCAACATTTGCAGACATCTCATATTCAAGTGGGAGTCACTCCGTAACTTGAGTTGTTTTCCTTTTTTCTGAGTAACTCTTGTATGTTTGAATACTAATGACCCAGTATCATTATTAGCTATTTTCATGTTTTTTCCAGAATTAGTTTATCTACTAATTTAATCATTTGTACTTGGTTTTTCTACTCTTTGTTTACTCATTTGTACTGATTTTGAAACAAAAGCAGACAAATAGACCGACACACAGAAACCTCAAAAGGAACAAGCAGGTTTTTTATTATCTATATAACATCCCTACTATCAGAAGGCACAGTCAGCAGAACCTACACAAATATACATGGAAAAATTGATCTATTCACACACACATAAAGGGTGACGTGCAAATCTTTGTGGGTCTCACAGGATCCCATCTTAAGGGAGCAGACCTACACGTGTTTGCATGATGATAGGGTCATGCAGACATTGGCTCTGTCAGCTTCCATTCTTGACATGGTCGTCTGCCAAATTGTCCACAGCCCATCCAAGAAGACCGATGTTTGGTTTGTTTACAGTGATGGTATCACAACTCGGAGAGAGATATAGAAAAGAAGTTTGTTGTTTTAGTGGTTGTCATTGTTACTCTGGCAGAAAGGAAGGTGATCTGTTATTTAGTCTGCAAAGTCATCTTTATGCATGATTTTGTATCTCTAGGACCATTTTAATTTTCATGGCAAATGAAATCGATAGAATCTGAACAGAAGACTGTTTTTGACGTGTACGCACACACACACAAACACAGAAACAGAGAGAGAGAGACAGACAGACAGAGAGAGAGAGACAGAGACAGAGACAGACAGAGAGAGATACATCACAATTAAATGTCTCCTTCCAAGCTTCATAGACAAAGATAAATATATCAAAAGCTCATTATTTTAATTCTCATAGACACAGCAACAAAAAATAGATAGATATGCAGATAGATAAATAAACACATAAATAAACACATAAATAAATAAATAAATAAATAAATAAATAAATAAAAATAGTAAAAGAACACTTCTCAGCCCAGTCTTTCTAAGAGGGGACGTTGCGAATCCTGCATCAATATTTGCACAAGTCACTCAGAATGTAGGCGGGAGTTCTCTTGTAACCTGCGTTCTCTCCCCTTATTTCCTGATGGAGTCATGTTCGTTTTCATGTCGGTGGCTTGGTTTCATATCTGATCATGATCTGATTTTCAAATGTTTGTCAGTGTTCATCAGTTGAATAATCTGATAATACATTAATTGATTTATCGCATTGGGTTGGATCGGATTCATTTTTTGGTCACAACAGAATTTTTCTGTTTGAAATGTAGGCTGTTTATTCCTGGGAAAAGCACCTCGATATGGTATGATTCCACTCATCTCTTCCCCCCACCCCTATCCACGCCTTGCATTTTTGTTTGTTTGCATACGACAGTGAAGCTTTTGACAGAATCTTGCCGGGGTCAACTCTTATGTTTCCATGGGATCTTTTACGTGAGCTAAGTGCACACTGCACATGAGACCTGGGTCTATAGTCTCTATCAAAAGACTAGAACCTAGACCATTCATGTTATACAACATTTCTTTATTTCTTCATGCTTTACAAACGTTATTGAGAGATAAAGAAACAGAGAGAGAGAGAAGGACAGACTAACAGGAACACACGGACACACATTACTATTTACGTTCTCACAATGAACAATTCACAACCCTCCAAAGGGCAGCCTGTAAACAAGTAGATTTCCATTTAAAACAGAAAAATTCGTGACATGCAGGTCTCCCAGGGCCCCATACAGGCCCCTTCTCAAGAGTCCTGATCTCCACGTGTGTGTATGCTAATAGGGTCAGGCAGTGATTGGCTCTGCCAGCTCCTATTGGCGATCTGGTCCTCTGCCAAATTGTCCACAGCCCACCTCAGTTCAGTGATGTAAATAGATACTGTTAAATGTTCAAAGAGGAACTAGTTTTATTCTTTTGTGAATACATCTGCTGACCTTTTTATTCAAACAAATAAACAGACCAAGAAACAAACAATCAAACAAAAAACAAACAAATAAACAGACCAAGAAACAAACAATCAAACAAAAAACAAACAAATAAACAGACCAAGAAACAAACAATCAAACAAAAAACAAACAAATAAACAGACCAAGAAACAAACAATCAAACAAAAAACAAACAAATAAACAGACCAAGGAACAAACAATCAAACAAAAAATAAAACAAATAAACAGACCAAGAAACAAACAATCAAACAAAAAACAAACAAATAAACAGACCAAGAAACAAACAATCAAACAAAAAACAAACAAATAAACAGACCAAGAAACAAACAATCAAACAAAAAACAAACAAATAAACAGACCAAGAAACAAACAATCAAACAAAAAACAAACAAATAAACAGACCAAGAAACAAACATCAACAAAAAACAAACAAATAAACAGACCAAGAAAACAAACAAACAAAAAACAAACAAATAAACAGACCAAGAAACAAACAATCAAACAAAAAACAAACAAATAAACAGACCAAGAAACAAACAAACAAACAAAACAAAACAAATAAACAGACCAAGAAACAAACAATCAAACAAAAAACAAACAAATAAACAGACCAAGAAACAAACAACAAACAAAAAACAAACAAATAAACAGACCAAGAAACAAACAATCAAACAAAAAACAAACAAATAAACAGACCAAGAAACAAACAATCAAACAAAAAACAAACAAATAAACAGACCAAGAAACAAACAATCAAACAAAAAACAAACAAATAAACAGACCAAGAAACAAACAATCAAACAAAAAACAAACAAATAAACAGACCAAGAAACAAACAATCAAACAAAAAACAAACAAATAAACAGACCAAGAAACAAACAATCAAACAAAAAACAAACAAATAAACAGACCAAGAAACAAACAAACAAACAAAAAACAAACAAATAAACAGACCAAGAAACAAACAAACAAAAAACAAACAAATAAACAGACCAAGAAACAAACAATCAAACAAAAAAAAACAAATAAACAGACCAAGAAACAAACAAAACAAAAAACAAACAAATAAACAGACCAAGAAACAATCAAACAAAAAACAAACAAATAAACAGACCAAGAAACAAACAATCAAACAAAAAATCAAACAAATAAAATCAACCAAACAAACAAACAAAGAGAGGATTATTCAGTCAAATCACTGTTCTGATCCAAATCACAATCAACGTTAAACTCCCGTCTCAGCAAGAAACACAAACGGACAAATTCAAATGGGCACGTTCAGAATTTTGCACCACTGTTTATCAATGGATTTTCAAGAATACAATTTAGTTCACTGTTAATGTCCATCAGTTACGGAATTTTGACTTTGTTAAAGAGAAAATGTTGAGGAGGAAACATTGGACAGTTATTTAAAGTCGTCTTTCCTCTCTCTTCTTTTTTAGTTTAAAGAGAATGATGCAGGTGTCTTTGTCGTCAGAGATCACCAGAGATTTCTGTGCTCACCGTGCACAAACGTTTGTCAGTGTTAAAGCCTGTCTATTCGTGCATAGTCCAGGATTTCCTTAGTTTGCCTCTTCATTGCTGATCCCGAAAGGATCTTTGTGGGCAAGGATCAGTCTCATTTAATACAGATGACCATGTAAATGCTTTCCTTGTATTGCATAACACCAAGGTTTGTTAAAAGGCATCTGCATGCCTGATAACAAAGCCAGAACAAGATTGAGGCAGCCGAGATGTGGTTTCTAAGAAGAATGTTGACAGTTCCATGGGCAGCAAAGAAAGCAAATGAGACAGTCTTGATGGAGGCAGACACAAGTAGACCACTCATAAGGAAGATTAGGAAAAGACAGGCAACATTTAGGCCATTTTATGAGGAAGGCGGATTTGGAGCACTTGGTCACAACGGGAAAGCTGGAGGGAAAGAGAGCACCGGGTAGACCCAGGGAGAAAATGCTGGACGGACTTGCAGAGTGGTGGGGACGAGGGGGGTGGGAGAGATGCTAGGGGCAACGAGAGATAGAGACAGATGGAAGTCCATGATCGCCAAAGCCATGCGGCAGGGCACCTGATGATGATGATGATGCCTGACACTTTTGACTGCAGCCTGGGCGTCATCTCGCCCTTACGTCATGGCCAAGAAATCTGTCCTGTGCTTACAAAGGGCAACCTTTATCCCCCCCCCCCCCCCCCGATGACTCATTTTAGGGCGTACGGGAATTTGTTTTAGATGTGGACTTGGCAAGGACTAACTAATCCCGTGTTGGTGGAAAACATCGCCAGCTGGTCCATTACAACTTATTTATCCAGGCAAGCCGGGCGGATATCGCTGTTAACATCTACATCTGAAGGCCATCTACAAACTCCCATCCATCACATGCCACCCATGGTAGTCAGCAGGAAGTGGGGAACAACTGGCCACAGTTATTGCCAGACAGGGTCTGACCATGCAGACGGCAAAAGAAAGAAAAAGAACATTCAGTGATACTCAGCTGTTCCCTGGAGGACAGTTTAGGACAGTGACTTATGGCTGGACGCATGGTCTCACCAAGTGGACTTACAGGGTTTTACCGTATGTCTGTCTGTATCAGTGGTGGCTCGCTTTTTTGGCAAATCTCTCTTGGGTACATAATATATAGCAGACACAAACAATACTTTTGGTTGACTATTTGGTTACTTCGCTCAGTGTTGACTTTGCATCTGTGCTAAAGAATGGATAGCTCCTAAAACACGAATCGTTTGGTAGTTTTCAAAAAGTGATGGAAGATAAAAACCAAAGGACAGACAAAATGGCCACCTGGAGGGTAAAAAAACAATCAACGGACAGAAAAATGGCCATCCAAACAAACACGTGAAATAACAAATAGAGAAAAATCAAACAACTAACAAACAAAAACAAGATACTGGATACAAAAATCATTATTAACAACAACAACAATAAGAACAAAAGCAACATCAAGCAAACAAACAGCCAAACAACAAGAACACATTACACAAAATCAGTCAGTTCCATGGATATTTCTCCGAGGTTAATGCCTGTTCCTGCAAGTAAAGGAATTGTCACAATCGGTGGGCAATTGGGCAGATGACCAGATCGCCAATGGAAGATGGCAGAACCAATTACTGTCTGACCCCATCAACATGCCTTCAGATAGAACCAGTGTGGGTCCCATAGAGACCTGCCCTGCTGTGATGGTTTGTGCGTGTCTGAATGGAAAATCTTGTTTTGGTGCTGTGTAGGTTTTGCTGTGTGTGAGGAAGACTGCCCTAGGTTAATGTAAAAGTTTTCTGTGTATTTTGGCCATTTGTCTCTCTGTCTTTTGTTTGTCTGTCTGTCTCTCTGTCTGTCTGTCTTCTGTCTTTGTCTGTCTGTTGGTCAGTCCCCTATTTGTCTTTTTCTCTGTCGCTATTCTCAGTTTGTTTGGTCCTCTCTGTCCTCTCCCTCTGTTTATCTGTTTCTCCCTCCTCTCTTCTCCTCTCTCTCTCTTTTCTTTTTTTCTCTCTCTCTGTCTTTTCCTTTCTTTTTCTCTGTCTGTCTTCTCTCTCTCTCTTTCTTTTCTTTCTCTCTCTCTGTCTGTCTGCTTTTCTCTCTGCATCTTCGTCATGTCTATCTGTCTCTCTATTTCTCCTGTCTCTGTCTGTTGCTGTCTGTCTAGTTATCTCTGTCTCTGTCTCTTTCCTCTCTCTCATATTCTCATCATGTCTCTCTCCTCAATCCTTCTCTCTCCTCCTCTCGTCTCCACCCCTCTCTTCTTCGCTTCTTTCTCTCAGTCTCTGTCTCTGTCTTCTCCATCTGTGTCGTCTGTCTGTCTCTCTCTCCGCCCTCTCTTCTCTCCTCTCGTGTCTGTCTGGTCTGTCCCTCTTGTTGCTTTTTCTCTCTCTTCTCTCTCTTCTCTCTCTGTCTGTCTCTCTCTCTCTCTCTGTGTGATATTATCATCATGCAAGGAAGTGGAGGGTAGCCTCATAAATGTATTGAATAGATTCCACGAGGCCTGCCTGTCACAGTTTTTGCCTGTTGCAATGCAATGTTTTTTTTGATGTGTGTTCGCATAGAATGAGATAATTGAAATATGTTTTTTCTCATGTGTGTTGTGTGTAGTGTGTCGGTGTGTGTGTGTTGTAAGTGGTGCTGTGTGTGTGTTGTTCTGTGTCTGTGTCTGTGTCTGGTTGTGTGTGTGTGCGCGCGCGCGCGCGGTGGTGTGTGTGAGTGTGTATGTGGGTGTGTGTGTTTGTGTGTGTTGCGTCAGTCTCTCTCTCTCCTCTCTCTCTCTCTCTCTCTCTCTCTCTCTCTCCCCTCTCTTCTTCTCTCTCCCTTTCCCTCTGTACTGTTATATAGTTTATCCTTGCTCCTGCCCTCCTCCCCCCTTCCACCTATGTTTACACTGGGTTGACTTTTTGTCCATGATGTAAATAAACTTTTTTCATTTGCATCTGTACATGTATTTCTTTACATCTTTGTAAAGCTCTGTTTTTGTCTCTATGTCTGTCTTTCTGCATCCCCGTATGTGGCATGTAGGTAGATAGAGAAAAAAGATAGGTAGGTAGACTGGACAGATAGATAGATAGACAGACAGACACCCAGACAGATAAATCAAGAGATAAACAGACGGATAGAGACAGAGATAGATGTGTGTATGAGTTAGTGTATTGTGAGAGAGAAAGACTGGTTGATGATTGAGTGAATGAGTGATAGAGTCAGTAAGCCAGTTAGTCAGTCACTCAATCAGTGACAAACTGATTGATAGATTGATTGATTGATTGATTGATTGATTGATTGATGACTGATTGATTGATTGATTCATTCATTTATTCATTCATTGAGTGAGTGAGTGAGTGAGTGAGTGAGATTGAGTGAGTGAGTGAAATTGAGTGAGTGAGTGAGTGAGTGACTGAGATTGAGTGAGTGAGTGAGTGAAATGAGTGAGTGAGTGAGTGAGTGAGTGAGTGAGTGAGTGAGTGAGTGAGTGAGTGAGTGATCTTGATTTTCCAACAGTAAGGACAAATAAACAGTACAGCAAGTCCTGATCAATTCACAATGTCTGCCATTACTAAAAATTATATTTGATACATACTAAAATAGAACAAACGTAAAAGTGAGAGACATAAGAGACCCAGACAAGAAACAGGAGGGCGATGCCAGAAACAGAACCATCTATGATATTCACACCCAGTCAATAAACGACGTTGGCAAATTAGCCAGACCATACGATCACTAATTAGTCTGACCAACACACAAGCGCACAAGCATCCCTCCCTCACAAGAAACAGAGCAAATAACTCCCACCAGCAGATGACTCCAATCCTCTTCTCCCCAGTGGTTCAGACAAATGCTGAAGCACCGATCGTTCCGTCCCACGAGACATGTAGGTGAGGAAGTGTGTGTGGCCGTTTCCGTGGTAGTGAAAGTATTTGGGGTGTTTTGTCTTGGTGTTCTGGGGGTGGGTGGGTTTGAGAGGGCCCCTTTAGCCATGATGGTCAGTGTGTGTGTGTGTTCGTGTTCATACGTGTGTTAGCTCCAACACTGTGTAGGTGTGAGCTGAGCATTTGTGTACTCTGTGTGTGTGTGTGGTGTGTGTGTGTGTGTGTGTGTGTGTGTGTGTGTGTGTGTGTGTGTGTGTGTGTGCAATCTGTGTAGTGAAATACTGAGAGATAAGTAGAAAGACAATGAATAAGAGAGAGAGAAAGAGAGACAGACAGACAGACAGACAGAGACAGAGACAGAGAGAAAAAAGACAGAGAAAGACAGAGACACACAGAGACACAGAGACACAGAGAGACAGAGAGAGAGAGAGGGAGAGAGACAGACAGATAGATAGACATACATACAGACAGAGTGAATGAGAAAGAGGCAGAGAGATGGAGAGACAGACAGACATACACAGAGAGACAGAGAGGGAAGGAGGGACAGAGAGAGAGAGAGAGAGACAGAGAAAGACAGACAGAGACAGACCGACAAAGAGACAGAGAGATAATGATTCAGATATATATATATATATATATATATTATGAAAGAGGACTGTTGTGTGTTATCATTAATATCAACAGTATCAGCAAACAAAGAAAACAAACAATAAACCAAAGACACAGTCAGACATATATTTATGACTTGTTCTTGATAATAAAAGCAACAGGCAACAACGATCAAAGTCAAAAAATAATTCAACAAACAAAAGAAAAGCAAACAAAGACAGATAAATTATTGCTGATCTGAATTCATTTCTTTCTCTATGGTCATTAGAAACGGAACATTTGCAGTGACTCCTAACATAAAACCAACTAGTTTCATTGATCTTTCCAGGAGGTCAGTGTCCATTGTGGTCAATGCAAAGAAAGCGTCAAAAAGTCTCAGATGGGCTGTGGACAGTTTGGCAGAAAACCAGACCGCCAACTGAAACTGGCAGAGCCAAATTCTGTCTGACCCTGTCAGCATGTAAGCGCATGGAGATCAGGTCCCTTGAGATGGGCTGTATGGGCTCATGGCGACATGTCTTGCTGTGGTGGTCATTGCATGCCTAAATGGAAAATCTTTATTTTTCTTCCAAACTTTTTGAAATCCTACTGTACAAGCGCTAACAACATATGGACAAACATATAGTAGTAAAAGCAAGACGTGGTAGTGACTGCGATGAACAGTATGAAATTTCACATATCTGCTGAAAAAATACATATTTATAATTCGTTGTACACATTTGAATAAAACATAATTAACTGACCATAAAGAACGAAAAACTTAAAAGCATACACAGGTAAGTCATTTATAAATTCATACGTACTGCTAATTTTGCGCATACATTTTGACATGTCATCATCATCATCATCATCAGGTGCCCTGCCGCATGGCGTTGGCGACCATGGACTTCCAACCATCTCTATCTCTCGTTGCCCCAGCATCTCCCCCACCCTCCTCATCCCCAGCCACCCTGCAAGTCCGTCCAGCATTCTCTCCCTGGGTCTACCTGGTGCTCTCCCTCCCTCCAACTTTCCCGTTGTGACCAGGTGCTCCAAATCCCCCTTCCTCATAAAATGGCCTATAAATGTTGCTTGTCTTTTCCTAATCTTCCTTATCAGTGATCGACTTGTGTCTGCTCCATCAAGACTGTCCCGTTTGTTTTCTTTGCTGTCCATGGAACTCTCAACACTCTTCTGAGAAACCACATCTCGGCTGCCTCAATCTTGCTCTGGCTTTGCTTGCTGACTGTCCACGCCTCACATCCGTACAACAGTATTGGTTCTATATAACATTCAAGAACTCTCTTTCTGATGTTAATTGATAGGCATTTGTTGGTAAGAATGCTTGTCATCTTCTTGAATGCTGTTTTGGCTTGGCCGATTCTGCCAGCTATTTCCGATGTGCATCTGCCGTCTGATGAAATGACCGTTCCCAGGTATTTGAACTTATTAACCTGTGTCAAGGTTGTGCCATTTGCTGTTATTTTTTCATGAGGGGATTTCATGTTTTTTACTGATCACCATGACTTCAGTCTTCCTGTGTTTAGTTCCAACCCCTTACCTTTGCTTTCTATTTCTAGTATATTCACAAGGTTTTGTAGGTCCATTTCATTTTCTGCAATTAGCACGGTGTCATCTGCGTACCGAATGTTGTTTATCATTTTCCCTCCAACCTTTAATCCAGGGTGTTCTTCTAGGTTTCTCATGATGTTTTCGCTATATAGTGAAAACAGATCTGGTGACAAAACACAACCCTGTCTGACTCCTCTTTGATCATGTGTACATGACTAATAAACAGGAATTGATGTCAAGTTTTAACTGTGATTACTGATAAGTATGGCGGCCATATCTTTTTAAAAGCTTGTAAATTCCACGACAATTTTGATTTGTATTCTTTTATTTGAGGCCAGAAACTTCCTGAATGGTGTTGTGTTCAAAAGAATTATCAAACTTCCATTTACAGATTACGTTTTCCCACGAAGAATGGTTAAATCAAATATCTCATGTGTTTGCTTAGTTTTACTGGCGCCAAATATCATTGAAAATCTTGTCTACAATGTTTGGGTGTTTTAAGAGTAGATTACGGCGTGAGTGATGAAAATAAATGACTTGGATTACTGTAGGAGTTATTCTATATATTTTGTCTGCTCATCTGTTCTGTCTGTCTATCTGTCTGTCTGTTTGTCTGTTTGTCTGTCTGTCTGTCTGTCTGTCTCTCTCTCTCTCTCCCTCTCTCTCTCTCTCTCCTCTTTCTTCTTTCTGTTCCTTATGTCTTCCTCTGTCTCTAATTCTCAGTTGTTTGATCCGCTGTCCTCCTCTCCCCTCGTCTCCTCTCTAACTCTTCTCTCCAGTCTTCTCCTCTTCTCTCCTCTTGTCTGTCTTTCTGTCGTGTATGTCTTCCTCTGTCTCTAAT
>JAPXFY010000024.1:45537802-45540302 GCA_030674185.1 Monoplex corrugatus
TAGTACTAATTGTTATTGCTTGTGTTAATGTCCTGCTGGTGTTTACTATTGTATTTGTATGTCCTCTGGTATTACTGTTGTATTGTTGTTATGTCCTGCTGGTGTTACTGTTGTTTATTGTTGTTATGTCCTGCTGGTGTTACTATTGTTATTTTTGTTATGTCTGCTGGTGTTACTATTGTTATTGTTGTTATTCCTGCTGTGTTACTATTGTTATTGTTGTTATGTCCTGCTGGTGTTACTGTTGTTATTGTTGTTATGTCCTGCTGGTGTTACTATTGTTATTGTTGTTATGTCCTGCTGGTGTTACTATTGTTATTGTTGTTATGTCCTGCTGGTGTTACTATTGTTATTGTTGTTATGTCCTGCTGGTGTTACTATTGTTATTGTTGTTATGTCCTGCTGGTGTTACTGTTGTTATTGTTGTTATGTCCTGCTGGTGTTACTATTGTTATTGTTGTTATGTCCTGCTGGTATTACTGTTGTTATTGTTGTTATGTCCTGCTGGTGTTACTATTGTTATTGTTGTTATGTCCTGCTGGTGTTACTGTTGTTATTGTTGTTATGTCCTGCTGGTGTTACTATTGTTATTGTTGTTATGTCCTGCTGGTATTACTGTTGTTATTGTTGTTATGTCCTGCTGGTGTTACTATTGTTATTGTTGTTATGTCCTGCTGGTGTTACTATTGTTATTGTTGTTATGTCCTGCTGGTGTTACTATTGTTATTGTTGTTATGTCCTGCTGGTGTTACTGATTGTTATTGTTGTTATGTCCTGCTGGTGTTACTATTGTTATTGTTGTTATGTCCTGCTGGTGTTACTGTTGTTATTGTTGTTATGTCCTGCTGGTGTTACTGTTGTTATTGTTGTTATGTCCTGCTGGTGTTACTGTTGTTATTGTTGTTATGTCCTGTGGTATTACTGTTGTTATTGTTGTTATGTCCTGCTGGTTTACTTTGTTATTGTTGTTATGTCCTGCTGGTGTTACTGTTGTTATTGTTGTTATGTCCTGCTGGTATTACTGTTGTTATTGTTGTTATGTCCTGCTGGTGTTACTGTTGTTATTGTTGTTATGTCCTGCTGGTAGTTACTGTTGTTATTGTTGTTATGTCCTGCTGGTGTTACTGTTGTTATTGTTGTTATGTCCTGCTGGTGTTACTGTTGTTATTGTTGTTATGTCCTGCTGGATTACTATTGTTATTGTTGTTATGTCCTGCTGGTGTTACTATTGTTATTGTTGTTATGTCCTGCTGGTGTTACTATTGTTATTGTTGTTATGTCCTGTTGGTATTACTGTTGTTATTTTGTCCTCTTCCCTTTAATGAAAATGACATGTTTTGTTGTCCAGTACTGCCATTAATAGATTTATTGTCTGAGCAATGCACATTGGCATTGATTAATTTTATGGCATTTGTGTTTAAATAGTATGTATAATACTTTTCTTTCTTGGCATGTAAAAATATCAAAGTCTGTCTGTGTAGCTTGATTTTAATTGTTTTGATTGATTCATTTATCTTTTATTTATTTATCAATTTATTTGCTTATCTTCTTGCAGAAAGCTTATGGATAGAGCTAGGGAGTCAAAGGGTTAAGATTTTGCAGTTGGTGAATAGGGTGCGGGAGTGAAAGGATTAAAATGGATACTGAAAGATCAGTTGTATTTTTTTATGTTGCGGGCTGAGATTGAACTCGAGAAACCAGATCTTGAGTCCATGGCTGTATTAAAAGTGACAGTCAAAATCGCTACATGAACGATAAATGGAAGGATGGAGGAGAAAACGCTCGTTTGGTTTTGAAGAGGATGGGGGTGAGGACGACATACAGTGAAGGGTAATGATAAAGTTAGTTGGCCAGTTGGTTGGTCAGCTGGCAGTTTACTAGTGGGCTTTATATGGATAGTTGGTTGCGTGATTGATTGGATGCAAAACACATGGTTACAAACACCACACTCAAGCTTGTTACAGCTGGATAATTTGCACAGGGATTAAACACACTCACGCACACACAGTCACACGCACACACACACACACACACACACACACACACACACACACACACATGCGCGCACGTGCATATACACATTCTCTCTAACTCTATCTCTCTCACGCACGCACGCACGCACACACGCCCGCACGCACACACACACACACACACACACACACACACACACACACATACACACACACATACATACATACATACATATATACAAACATACATACACACATACATACATAAATACACACATACATGTATACATACATACATACATGTATACATACATACATACAAACATACATACAAACATACATACATACATACATATATGGGGGAGAGAGAGACACACAGAGAGAGAGGGGGGGAGAGGGAGGGAAAGAGAGAGAAACAGACACACACGCGCACACACACAGGCACAGACAGACACAAACACAGACACATACACAGACACACATACACACATATACACACACAGACATGAGAGATAAATAGAGAGAGAAAG
>JAPXFY010000024.1:45545302-45552802 GCA_030674185.1 Monoplex corrugatus
TAGCTGAAAGTCATCGTTTCAAACTTCACATTGCTTTCATGCTGGGTGTTTTTCATGTTTCCAAACAGCAGCCACTGACATGACATACAAGATCTCTAACGTACAAGTAGGGTGTTTTGAATGCATAAAGTCCCATGTGTAGCCTGGAAGATACACGTCAAAAACAAAACAAAAAACACCCTTTACTTACCAGGCGAATGTGTCATGATGGTTAGAAACCATGGACCTTCTGGTTAAAAGTTCAATGTTCAACGTTTACCTACTTGACTATCGAGCCCATAAAGAGAGAGAGACAGACAGACAGACAGACAGACAGACAGAGAAAGACAGAGAGAGACAGAGACAGACAGAGACAGACAGAGACAGACAGACAGAGAAACAGAGACAGACAGACAGACAGACAGGACAGAGAGTGTGTATGTGTTTTTGTTATCTTTGTTTAAAACCCATCCGACTAAGTGGAGCCATCTCAGGGTTATAACCGTTTCAAAACATACATATCACTTCAACAGGAAATAAAAGGGAAACGAAAATTAAGAACACATATCAGTGGATTTGCGCACATGATCTCAGGAGTTGCCCTTGGTGTTGACCACTCTATCCAATTTATCACACAGAGGATTCAAAAGACATATCTGGATGCAAATTTAAGCATACTTAAGGACACTAAAACATACACAAAACGAGTCTTAATCACCTAAAATTGCTTCCGCATATCTCATTTCCCAAGAGCCCAAACTGCACTGACTACATGTACCCAATTATCAATCCTAATAGAAAGTACGTAAATTGTTATTGAACGCATACAAGTGATTGGACCAGCAAGGCAGAAGATGGTCGGAAGAAATGAGAGAAAGCAAAGTAACAAGTAAGAGACAAAGAGAGTGACAGAAAAGAGGACATTTCTAGAACAGAATTTCCAGAAGGTGGTGACACTAGTTATACTGAGAGAACCCCCGGTTGCAGTGACTCCTAACATAAAACCAACTAGTTTCATTGATCTTTCCAGGAGGTCAGTGTCCATTGTGGTCAATGCAAAGAAAGCGTCAAAAAGTCTCAGATGGGCTGTGGACAGTTTGGCAGAAAACCAGACCACCAACTGAAACTGGCAGAGCCAAATTCTGTCTGACCCTGTCAGCATGTAAGCGCATGGAGATCAGGTCCCTTGAGATGGGCTGTATGGGGCTCATGGCGACATGTCTTGCTGTGGTGGTCATTGCATGCCTAAATGGAAAATCTTTATTTTTCTTCCAAACTTTTTGAAATCCTACTGTGACAAGCACTAACAGACATATGGACAAACATATAGTAGTAAATGCAAAGTGTGGTAGTGACTACGATGAACAGTATGAAATTTCACATATCTGCTGGAAAAATACATATTTATAATTCGTTGTACACATTTGAATAAAATATAATTAACTGACCATCATCATCATCAAGTGCCCTGCCGCATGCTTCTGGCGATCATGGACTTTCATCTGACTCTATCTCTTGTTGCCCCAAGCATCTCCTCCACCCTCCTCGTCTTCAGCCACTCCGCAAGTCCATCTAGCATTTTCTCCCTGGATCTACCTGGTGCTCTCCCTCCCTCCAGCTTTCCCGTTGTGACCAGGTGCTCCAAATCCCCCTTCCTCATAAGATGGCCTATAAATGTTGCCTGTCTTTTCCGAATCTTCCTTATGAGTGATCTCCTTGTGTCTGCCTCCATCAAGAGTGTCTCGTTTGTTTTCTTTGCTGTCCATGGAACTCTCAACATTCTTCTTAGAAACCAAATCTCGGCTGCTTCAATCTTGTTCTGGCTTTGCTTGTTGACTGTCCACGCCTCACATCCGTACAACAGTATTGGTTCTATATAACATTCCAGAACTCTCTTCCTGATGTTAATTGATAGGCATTTGTTGGTAAGAATGCTTGTCATCTTCTTGAATGCTGTTTTGGCTTGGCCGATTCTGCCGGCTATTTCCGATGTGCATCTGCCGTCTGATGAAATGACCGTTCCCAGGTATTTGAACTTATTAACCTGTGTCAAGGTTGTGCCATTTGCTGTTATTTTGCATGAGGGGATTTCATGTTTTTTACTGATCACCATGACTTCAGTCTTCTTGCTGTTTAGTTCCAAGCCCTTACCTTTGCTTTCTATTTCTAGTATATTCACAAGGTTTCGTAGGTCCCTTTCATTTTCTGCAATTAGAACGGTGTCATCTGCGTATCGAATGTTGTTTATCATTTTCCTCCAACCTTTAATCCAGGGTCTTCTTCTAGGTTTCTCATGATGTTTTCGCTGTAAAGTGCAAACAGATCTGGTGACAAAACACAACCCTGTCTGACTCCTCTTTAACTGACCATAAAGAACGAAAAAATTAAAAGCATACACGTGTAAGTCATTTATAAATTCAGACGCGCTGCCAATTTTGAGCATATATTTTGATCATGTGTACATGACTAATAAACAGGAATTGATGTCAAGTTTTAACTGTGATTACTGATAAGTATGGCGGCCATATCTTTTTAAAAGCTTGTAAAGTCCACGACAATTTTGACTTGTATTCTTTTATTTGAGGCCAGAAACTTCCTGAATGGCGTTGTGTTCAAAAGAATTATCAAACTTCCATTTACAGATTACGTTTTCCCACGAAGTATGATTAAATCAAATATCTCATGTGTTTGCTTAGTTTTACTGGCGCCAAATATCATTGAAAATCTTGTCTACAATGTTTGGGTGTTTTAAGAGTAGATTACGGCGTGAGTGATGAAAATAAATGACTTGGATTACTGTAGGAGTTATTCTATATATTTTGTCTGCTCATCTGTTCTGTCTGTCTATCTGTCTGTCTGTTTGTCTGTTTGTCTGTCTGTCTGTTTCTCTCTCTCTCTCTCTCTCTCCTCTCTCTCTCTCTCTCTCTCTCTGCCTCTTTGTCTGTCTTTCTGTTCCTGTATGTCTTCCTCTGTCTCTAATTCTCAGTTTGTTTGATCCGCTGTCCTCCCCCCCCCTCTCTCTCTCTCTCTCTCTCTCTCTCTCTCTCTCTCTCTCGCTCTCGCCATACTAAAAACTAATCGTTACCCTGTATATGTGAATTCTGCTGTTAATTGTATCCGATATTGGCTCAGATTATTACATATGAATAAATTTAGGATACTATGGAAAGCATATAAAATGCTGTATGATCCAGATGCCTATAGTAAGAAAAACTGGGTATCGAATGTACGTTTGTGTTTGTACAAATATGGATTTGGATATGTGTGGTTATATCAGGGAGTCGGTAGTGTGAATGGCTTTATTCATATTTTTCGTCAACGCTTGATAGACTGTAGATGGCAGGACTGGAATTATCATATTAACAACAGCGAAAGATTTAATTTATACAGAACATTTAGTAGTGTATCTGAAATAAAACTGTATTTGCAGCTAAATTTAGAACAACATGTGAAGTATATTACAACAAGATTTAGGTTTGGTGTATCTGATTTGGCTGTACATCCATATAGATATAAAATATTAAATGATAATGATTTATTATGTCCATTATGCAAAGAATCTAAAGAAGACGAAGTACACTTTGTCTTTTGTTGTAAAGCACTTACAGATTTTAGGGAAAAGTTTATTCAGCCTAAGTATTATAGACAGCCTTGTCTGTTTAAACTGTGCTTGTTGTTGTCATCAACAAATATAGAAGTTGTCCGCAAATTTTCTGTGTTCTTATATAAAGCTATGAAATTTAGAGAAAATGCTGTGTCATAAGATGAGTTATGGATATGTTAATTCAAACCTTTTTGTGCATTATTTAGAAGGTATTGTACTGTTCACATACCCCTTCATAAGGGGCCAAGGCCTAATATGAATAAACTATCTGAAGTCTGAAGTCTGAAGTCTCTCGCTCTCGCTCTCGCTCTCGTTCTCGCTCTCTGTCTGTCTCCCTCTCTCTGTGTCTCTGTCTCTGTCTCGCTCTCGCTCTCGTTCTCTCTCTCTCTCTCTCTCTCTCTCTCTCTCTCTCTTGTTTCTCTTTTTCTCTCTCTCTCCTGTATTTGTCTCTGTTTCTCATCGAATGCACCCACACTTTGTACTCGTGCATATATTGCATTCTGCTTTTTTAATTTCCCGATTCAGCTTTCGTTCATTGGGATAACTTTTCACACATTGTTGGTCTAGGTATGTTGGTAGAGGTGTGTGTATATATAAATTACGTCGTTACGTCGTTATAAATGTCTGGCTCTATGTATCTATCTTTCACTATGTGCATGTACGCGTGCATATACGTGTATGTGCGTATGTGTATGTGTGTCTGTATGTCTGTCTGTCTGTGTATGTACGCGTTGTGTGTGTGTGTGTGAGTGTGTGTGTGTGTGTGTGTGTGTGTGTGTGTGTGTGTGTGTGTGTGTGTTGTGTGTGTGTGTGTGTGTGTGTGTGTGTGTGTGTGTGTGTGTTTCAGAAAGAGAGAAACAACGGCAATGGCAATGGTATTTTATTTTCCAAGAGTAGCAGTTATTAGCTATATGTTGAAACCTTTTTTCACACTTACAGTTGAGAAAGAGAGGGAAAGAGAGAGAGAGAGAGAAAGAGAGAGAGACAGAGAGAGAGAGAGCGAGAGAGGGAGAGAGAGAGAAAGAGAGAGAGAGAGAAAGAGAGAGAGAGAGAAAGAGAGAGAGACAAGAGAGAGAGAGAGAGAGAAAGAGAGAGAGAGAGAAATCAGATGAAACAATAGCAAGAGTGAGACAGAGACATATACCAGAAATAAGAGTATTTCTGATATCTAAACAGAACCACACGAACACTGGCAAAACAGCAGAAAAAAACAACGATATTTCATTGTACTCTTTTCCTTCTGTCAGCCAGCAAAAGTCCGTTGTTGGACGTAGACCTTCCCCAACTACTTCCATTCACTTCGTTCCAGCACTTTTCCTCTCCAGTTTATTATACTCACACAACATGCAAAAACATACATCTGTTGGCAAAGAGGAAAAACTCGGACCCACAAGCTAACTTCAGTCTTCCCTATGAGTGTCATGTTCAAATGCTGACGCAGGGTTCGTTTCTTCTGCTGAGAAATGTAGGCGAGAATGTCTGAGGGTTCCGTGATGATGAGAGATACTTGGAATATCTCGTCTTTGTGGACGTTGCGAGGGTATGTTTAGCCATAGTCATCGTTGTGTGTTTGTATTAATATCTGTGTGAGTGAACGTGTCTGTGTAGTTGTTAGGGGACAATTTGACATGTAAGGTAGTCAAAAGGGGACGTGTGTGTAATTTGGGGAGGTCCCTAAAATACACAAAAAATTAAATTGGCTCAAAATCACAAAATAAGCTCAAAATAATGTACTATTGCGTATAAAATATAACTTTTACGAAATTAAAAGAAAACAAGTCCCCTTACCACTAAATGTTTTGCTTGTAGTAATTTGAGGACGTCCGTTTTTTACTGCATCACACTTACATGTTCACTCGTTGGTCCTCACCGTCAGATTGCCCCTTACGCCAGGCTTCTTTCTCAGTCTCTGTTCAGTTTTAACAAGAGTATTTTCTTGTTGATGCTTCTGTTCTTTCTGAGATTTGATGTCATGTGTTGTTTTACTTTATTTTGGTTTTCTGCTTGTCTATTGTTATTGTTGTTATGTCCTGCTGGTGTTACTATTGTTATTGTTGTTATGTCCTGCTGGTGTTACTATTGTTATTGTTGTTATGTCCTGTGTGTTACTATTGTTATTGTTGTTATGTCCCGCTGTGTTACTATTGTTATTGTTGTTATGTCCTGTGGTGTTACTATTGTTATTGTTGTTATGTCCTGCTGGTGTTACTATTGTTATTGTTGTTATGTCCTGCTGGTGTTACTGTTGTTATTGTTGTTATGTCCTGCTGGTGTTACTGTTGTTATTGTTGTTATGTCCTGCTGGTGTTACTATTGTTTGTTGTTATGTCCTGCTGGTGTTACTATTGTTATTGTTGTTATGTCCTGCTGGTGTTACTATTGTTATTGTTGTTATGTCCTGCTGGTGTTACTGTTGTTATTGTTGTTATGTCCTGCTGGTGTTACTATTGTTATTGTTGTTATGTCCTGCTGGTGTTACTATTGTTATTGTTGTTATGTCCTGCATGTAAATGATGTTTTTATGTCCGCTGTTACTTTGTATTGTTTTTATGTCTCTGTGACGTTGTTTGTGTTATCTGTTGTATACTTGTTATTGTTGTTATGTCCTGCTGTGTACTATTGTTATTGTTGTTATGTCCTGCTGGTTTACATATTGTTATGTTTTGTCCTCTTCCCTTTCATGAAAATGACAGATTTTGTTGTCCAGCACTGCATTAAAACATCTATTGCCTGAGCAATGACATTGGCATTTATTATTATGGATTTGTGTTTAAATAGTATGTATAATACTTCTTTCTTGGGATGTAAAAATATCAAAGTCTGTCTGTGTAGCTGATTTTAATTGTTTGATTGATTCATTTATCTTTTATTATTTACAATTTATTTGTTTATTTATCTATTGATTATCATTTATTTAGTTAGTATGTATTTATTGCTATCTTCTTGCAGAAGCTGATGGATAAGCTAGGGAGTCAAAGGGTTAAGATTTTGCAGTTGGTGAATAGGATGCGGGAGTGAAAGGATTAAGATGAGTAGCGAACAGGTCAGTTGTATTTTTTTATGTTGCGGGCTGAGATTGAACTCGAGAAACCAGATCTAGAGTCCATGGCTGTATTACATATGACAGTCAAAATCGCTACATGGCGATAAATGGGGACGGAGGAAAAAAACACTCTTTTGGTTTTGAAGGGGATGGGGGTAAGGACGACATACAGAGAAGTGTAATGATAAAGTTAGTTGGCTAGTTCGTTGGTCAGCTGGCAATTTACTAGTGGGCTTCATTTGGCTAGTTAGTTGTGTAATTGATTGGACGCAAAACACATGGTATTACACACACACACACACACCACACTACACAACACACACACACACACACACACACACCACACACACACACACCACACACACACACACAACACACACACACACACACACATACCACACCACACATCAAGTTGTTACAGCTGCATAATTTGTACGGATTAAACACACTCACGCACACACACACCACACACACACACACCCACACACACACACACACACACACAACTCAAGCTTGTTACAGCTGCATAATTTGCACAGGGATTAAACACACCACGCGCACACAGTCACACGCACGACACACACACACACACACATGCGCACGCTTGCATACAACACACACGCACACACATCTCTTCTCTCTCTGTCTCTCCACGCCTGCACGCCCGCCCGCACACACACACACACACACATACACATAATATACATATACATACATACATACATACATAATACTACATAAAATACAATACATACATAAATACATGCATGCATGCATAATACATACATATATGGGGGGAGGGACAGAGAGAAGAGGCAGACAGACACAGAGATAGAGATAGAGAGAGATGGGGGAGAGAGGAGGAGAGAAAAGA
>JAPXFY010000024.1:45557802-45567802 GCA_030674185.1 Monoplex corrugatus
GTGTGTATGTGTGTGTGTGTGCGTGTGTGTATGTGTGTGTGTGCGTGTGCGTGTGCGTGTGCGTGTGCGCGTGTGTATGTGTGTGTTTGTGTGTGTGTATGTGTGTGTGTGTGTGTGCGTGTGTGTGTGTGTGTGTGTGTGTGTGTGTGTTTGACAGAGAACGGCAATGACAATGATAATGATACTTCATTTTTCAATGGTAGAAGTTAACAGTTAAAACCAAATTTTAAGCTTGCCACTGGGAGAGAGAAAATGATAATGGTAACAATGACTGTCTTTTCTGATTGTAGCTTTATTAGCTGAAAGTCATCGTTTCAAACTTCACATTGCTTTCATGCTGGGTGTTTTCATGTTTCCAAACAGCAGCCACTGACATGACATACAAGATCTCAAACGTACAAGTAGGGTGTTTTGAATGCATAAAGTCCCATGTGTAGCCTGGAAGATACACGTCAAAAACAAAACAAAAAACACCCTTTACTTACCAGGCGAATGTGTCATGATGGTTAGAAACCATGGACCTTCTGGTTAAAAGTTCAATGTTCAACGTTTACCTACTTGACTATCGAGCCCATAAAGAGAGAGAGAGAGACAGACAGACAGACAGACAGAGAAAGACAGAGAGAGACAGAGACAGAGAGAGACAGAGACAGACAGACAGAGAGACAGAGACAGACAGACAGACAGACAGAGACAGAGAGTGTGTGTGTGATTTTGTTATCTTTGTTTAAAACCCATCCGACTGAGTGGAGCCATCTCAGGGTTATAACCGTTTCAAAACATACATATTACTTCAACAGGAAATAAAAGGGAAACGAAAATTAAGAACACATATCAGTGGATTTGCGCACATGATCTCAGGAGTTGCCCTTGGTGTTGACCACTCTATCCAATTTATCACACAGAGGATTCAAAAGACATATCTGGATGCAAATTTAAGCATACTTAAGGACACTAAAACATACACAAAACGAGTCTTAATCACCTAAAATTGCTTCCGCATATCTCATTTCCCAAGAGCCCAAACTGCACTGACTACATGTACCCAATTATCAATCCTAATAGAAAGTACGTAAATTGTTATTGAACGCATACAAGTGATTGGACCAGCAAGGCAGAAGATGGTCGGAAGAAATGAGAGAAAGCAAAGTAACAAGTAAGAGACAAAGAGAGTGACAGAAAAGAGGACATTTCTAGAACAGAATTTCCAGAAGGTGGTGACACTAGTTATACTGAGAGAACCCCCGGCATCTCCATGGGTTGAGAGAGAAAGGGAGACAGAGAGACAGAGACAGAGACAGAGACAGAGAGAGGCAGAGTGACAGAGACAAAGAGAGAGAGAGAAAAGGGAGACAGAGACAAAGAGTGAGAGAAATTGAGACAGACAGACACAGACATAGTACATGTAAAAGAGAAGAAACAAAAGAAAGAATGAGTGAGAATGAGGTATCAGAAACAGCAGCATTTCTGATATCGAAACACAAACAGTGACGCAATCTTGCGAACGGGCAGAAAAAAACATCAAGATCACTTATGATATCCACAACACACCAAACACACAAGCCTGTTGGCAAAACAGGGATCATCAGATCACAAGCCAACTCTCTGTCTTTCCTGGCAACGGCGTGCAAATGTTGACGCAGGATTCGTTTTGTCCGCAGAGGGATGGGGGCAAGGAGATCTGACTGTTTTCGTGCTGGTGAAAGTGCTTGGAGTGTCTTGTCTTTGTCTATGTGGATTGGGATGGCACGTTCGGCCATGATTATCATGTGTGTATGTCTTAATAGCTCTCTCTCTATCTCTTCTGTCTCTCTTTGTCTCTCTGTCTCTCTCTGTCTCTGTCTCTGTCTGTTTGTCTGTCTCTCTCTCTCTCTCTCTCTTTCTCTCTCTCTCTCTCTCTCTCTCTCTCTCTCTCTCTCTCTCTCTCTGATCGATCGAGCAAATGACTGTTTGGTAAGTGAATCATTAGTTGACTGATTCGTTGAATTAAACGATTGATGATTGGTGATTTATTGTTATTAATTTTCAAATGTTTGTTGATTTGGTGATTTATTAATTAATTGGTCAAATTATTGTTACCCTTTTGATAAACCGTTGATTGGAGATGTTTTGAATTGGAGGATTGGTGAACTTACTGTAGAGTTTATTGATCGGTTGATTGAATGAGGGATTGTCAACTTGATGACATTCTGATTGACTGATCACTCAGTATGATTGATAGAGTAATTAATAGGTTGATAAATTTGACAGTCTGTTCGATAAACTGTTGAAGGAACAGTCATACGGATAAATGAGTTATAATAATAATAATAATAATAATAATAATAATAATAATGTTTATTTGTATAGCGCATATTCCATATAAAAACATGCTCACCAGCGCTTTACATTTCGCAAGAAAGGCAAAAGGTGATAAAAAATGTTCACAATTACATACACAATAAGATAACAACAAACATTAAAGCTATACAAGTAAGAAGACACATAAGAAACCACAGAATATTAAAATTTAAACACTGATCTATGTAATGAAGAAAGATTAACAGATTTTTCATATGAATAAAGAGGCATACTGTGTTTATATATTGCTGCGTGTGTGTGCTTGCGTACGTGTGTATACATGTGTGTGTGCGTGCGTGTGCGTTGCTGTGCGCGTGTGTTTGTAAGAATGTGTGTGTGTGTGTGTGTGTGAGAGAGAGAGAGAGAGAGAGAGAGTGTGTGTGTGTGTGTGTGCGTGTGCTATATTTGCATGCGTGTGTGTGTGTTTATGCATGCAATAGTTGTACATAAAATTATAATCAATATTTTGAATGAAGATAAAAACAGAAAAATTCTAATCCATATACAGGAAAAACATTACAACTTCAGTATTACAGCATTGATACCTTGACAATCAAAATTCCTCACAAATTATGAACTATTCGCATATCATACATCACAATTTATATACAAACAAAGATTTGAAAAAGTTTCTTAAAGTATTTCAGTCTCTTTCCCACTCAATTTCTCCCCTATCCCTTCCTCAGCTGTACACATACAGTGATACACACACATGCTCACTCAAGCACACACACACACACACACACACACACACACACACACACACACACACACACACACACACACACACACACAACACACACATGCACGCACACACACACCTTGCACTATAGGCCCTTATACAAAATATTGTTATACAGGCAGGAGAGATTAGTCTGATGACAGACTTGCAAACTAAGGCTCTTCAGGTTAGATGAGTTTGAAAGAGGTGGGTTTTCAGGTGCCGTTTGAAGGTTGAGAAACACTTATTTTTTCTGAGAGACAGTGGTAGAGAGTTCCATACATTTGGGCCAAAGACAGAGAAAGATTTTTTACCAAAGGTGTCTAGAGAGAAGCGAGGAACAGTCAACAGTGAGGTGTCAGAAGAGCGGAGCGTTCGAGAAGGTTTGTAACCCTGCAGGAGGTTGGCAAGATAGGATGGCATGTTCTCGTGATAGATACACTGAAAGCAGAGACAGGCAACTTTATATTGAATCCTAGCCTTTACCGGGAGCCAATGAAGTGTTCTAAGCAGAGATTTTGCACTCTCACGCCTGGGCTTGCGGAGAACAAGGCGAGCCGCGTGGTTCTGTATGCGCTGAAGTTTAGATAGTTGATTGTCATGGAGACCTGCGAATAGAGAGTTACAATAGTCCAGTCTAGATAGTATGAAAGAGACAGCAAGCTTGTTGGTAGCATCAGTGGAAAGGAAGGAGCGAATCTTACCAATTCTGCCTAGCTGATAGTACAGAGTACGGCACAACTGTTTGACATGGGCTTCCATAGACAGTGTTTCATCCAGATAGAAGCCAAGGTTTCTAACAGTTTGTGAGAAAGATACATCACAACCATAGATAGACATGGGGGCATGAGTAACCTGATTGACCTTTGACTTAGTACCAGTAACAATAAGCTCAGTTTTATCATCATTCATCTTCAGCTTATACATTGATTGGTGGATAGATTGGTTTATTGATTGATTGTATGATTGGTTATGTTTAATGACTGGTATACTGATTGATATGTTGACAATCCAGCGACGATGAAAAGTATATGCATAGCCATGGGTTGAGCAATGGATTTACAGACATGTTGATCAACTATCTGTTGATGAAAATCGAATTTATAGGAAATTATTATGATGTTGATATAGTCAGACAGGTGTTGTAAATGTATTATATTATGTATCACGGATCAGTTACTTTTGGGATTACTCCAGACTGTGGATTACATCGAATTGTAAAATACACTGGAAATTAACAAAATGCCAGTCCCATCTCCATCCATCCCATTGTTGTATTGTGGCCCAGGGCCGATGTACATTAAACTGAATCTGAGTCTGAATCCAAAACAAGTGTGACTGCCCGCGTTCAAGCATACAGGAACCAGAAAAAACACGAAAGAAGAATACGAACGCGTATTTAATACAACAAGACAAGACAGGCGCAAAGACTGAAACTTCCCTGCTGTTGTGTTCTATCTCACATTGAATACAGCAGCAGGGAAGTTTCAGTCTTTTTCTCAAAATTTTTGTATCTGGTGTTTGTTTGTCTGTAATCTTACGCTTGACAAAGGCCAGTTGGCCGAAAATTTGCGCCTGTCTTGTCTTGTTGTATTAAATACGCGTTCGTATTCTTCTTTCGTGTTTTTTTCTTGTCTGAGTCTGAGTCTGAGTCTGAGTCTGAGTCTGAGTCTCTCTCTCTCTCTCTCTCTCTCTCTCTCTCTCTCTGTGCTGTGTGGGTGTGTGGGTGTGTGGGCGTGTGGGTGTGTGTTTACATGTGTGTGCATGCGCGCTTACTTGTGTGAGTGAATGTGTGGGTGCCTTTGCATTTATGTATGTATTGTAAGGGTGTGTGTATGCATTATATATGTATGCATGTATGTATGTATGTATGTATGTATGTATGTGTGTATGTATGTATGTATGTGTATGTATGTGTGTATGTATGTATTTATGTGTGTATGTATGTATGTATGTGTATGTATGTATTTATGTGTGTACTCGTACGTGAATGTACACAGAGAGAAGGTGGCATTAAAAACGCTGAGATTTTTTCATAAATTGATACATTGTCATTATTATCATCAGTTTCAGTTTCAGTTTCTCAAGTTTCAGTTGCTCAGAATAAATTCCATGTGTATTGATGTCACTGATGCCATGTGATAAAGACGATCCAAAATGATCACAGCATATGAGACAAATCTGCACGTAGATTCTATGCGCTGGTGAGGTTTTGAAGTCCAACCTATCGTATGGGCTTTATGTCTTTCTGTATGTCAGTCTATCACTAGGACAACCACAACCACACAACAGAGTTCAGCAGCCAAACAACATGACACGTAGCTTCCATTTACCCACTATTTATTAATGTATTGACTCCATCACCCAAGCTTTCCCAGACTGCCCTCTACCCTCGATCAAATAAAGAATGATAAGAACTACCAACACGACAGTGAAGACCACTCACACACACACACAAATAAAAAAAAATCACCATCACCATGACAGCAACAAATTATATTTTGCCTGCTACATCCCTCATCACCATCCTTTCAACTGTCCTTTTTATTTATGTAAATATTTCTTATCTTTGATTCAGGAAAAGCCCAACCACTTTTCATTTCACTTTCCATTTCTGCGCAGAGGTCTGCGCAGACTTAAATTTGAAATGATCATGTAACTGGTGACGGTTCTTGGTTTTCCTTTCGTGATAGATTTTCGGCCAGTTCCTCTATTTCTTTGTGAGTGACACAATCGATGATATAACAACTCAAAATTTCTTTGCGAAGATATGATTTTAAGTGCCTGATAACTTTGGACTTTCCAAGATGCAGAATTCTTATTGTTTGGCTTTACCGGCAAGTTTGTTGGCATATTCATTTCTATCAATGCTGGCATGTCAGGGACAATAGACCCAAGTGAGCTTTTGTGAATTATTCATCATCATCAGGTGCCCTGCCGCATGGCGTTGGCGACCATGGACTTCCAAGCATCTCTATCTCTCGTTGTCCCCAGCATCTCCCCCACCCTCCTCATCCCCAGCCACTCTGCAAGTCCGTCCAGCATTCTCTCCCTGGGTCTACCTGGTGCTCTCTTTCCCTCCAGCTTTCCCGTTGTGACCAGGTGCTCCAAATCCCTCTTCCTCATAAAATGGCCTACAAATGTTGCTTGTCTTTTCCTAATCTTTCTTATGAGTGATCTACTTGTGTCTGCCTCCATCAAGACTGTCTCGTTTGTTTTCTTTGCTGTCCATGGAACTCTCAACATTCTTCTGAGAAACCACATCTCGGTTGCCTCAATCTTGCTCTGGCTTTGCTTGCTGACTGTGAATTATTATTGCTCATTATCTCGTAACAGTCTTGGGTTCCTATTCTGTTTTCCACTTCTTAACATAGGTTTATCGAGTTAGTCAAAATGAAAGCTTGGCTGTCTTTTATGTCATCGTAGAACGAAGCTGGCCATTTTATATCATGTGTGACTGCCTCAATTTCCATTGTTAGACAGGAGGTGGTGATATCATATATAGCATTTTGCTCATATATGGTGTTATCATTCTGTCTGTGAGAAACCATACAGCTTTGCTTTTGGTGAGTGAACCATCATGCCATATGATAACATCTTTGCGGTTGTTCATGGGTAGTTTAAATTCTGCATTAACTTTACCTTTCGGCTTTTTGTGACAGTGTGTCTAGAATTATTTTAGTATGATTGTTTTGTATTGCCCTTTGAAATGGTTTAGATATTTTCCTATTCTTTTGTTCCTTTGGAAATTCTATCAACCTGACATATATGCTAATGAATTCTTCTGCCTGTCCAATCAGTGATTTTCCCCGCTGACATTGACTCCCTTTTGTTGCTTTGACCGTCTCATGAAATAAAATTTCCGGGTTTTCCAACACTCTAAAATATGGCTTTGCTTGTTTCGTTTTGTGTCATGACTGTCCCCATCTCCCATCCCTACCCCCGTGGGGATGCCAGGGACCCTTTCAGTATAAATAGTATCCCCATCTTCTGGAAACTCTGTGCCAGAAATTTCCTATTTTCTGTCACTCTCTTTGTTTCTTTCTTCCTCCGTTGCTTTCTGTCATTTCTTCCTATCATTTTCTGCCTGGTGGTCCATTCACCAGTGTGTGTTCGATAAAGTCTTACGTACTTTTTCTTAGGATTGATTATTGGGTACATGTATTAAGCGCATTTTTGGCTCTAGGGAGGTGAGATATGCAGAAGCAACTTTAGGTAATTCATGCCCGTTTTTATATATGTTTTGGTGTCCTTAGGTATGCTTAATTTATATTCAGGTGTATTCTTTTGATCCCCTGTGTAATAAATTTGACGGAGTGGTCAACACTGGGGGCATCTTAAATTATAAGCTCGAATGCATCGATATGTTTTCTTAATTTTCTTTTCTTTTCTTTTCTTTTTCCTGTAGAAGTATTGTGTATATTTTGAAGCGGTTATAGCCCTGATATGGCTCTACACAGTTGGCCGGGCTTTAAACAACCATAACAATAAAGTAGTACCAGTGCTTTGGTAAAGATGACTCATCATCATCATCAGGTGCCCTGCCGCATGGCGTTGGCGACCATGGACTTCCAACCATCTCTATCTCTCGTTGCCCCTAGCATCTCCCCCACCCTCCTCATCCCCAGCCACTCTGCAAGTCCGTCCAGCATTCTCTCCCTGGGTCTTCCTGGTGCTCTCTTTCCCTCCAGCTTCCCCGTTGTGACCAGATGCTCCAAATCCCCCTTCCTCATAAAATGGCCTATAAATGTTGCTTGTCTTTTCCTAATCTTCCTTATGAGTGATCTACTTGTAAAGATGACTGCAGATCTTATTTCTTGCAAACATTGATCTATGTTGTCCAACTTGTTTTTTGTTTTGTTTTGTTTTTTTTTTGTACTTCTTTGTTTCCATTCTAGTTCATACTCACCATCTAACTGTGCTGTTGTTATGATAATGGGAGTACCTAGTAACAACAACTAACACACAAACAAATAAACAAACTTCATTTTGATCTGAAAACTGACAATACCTCATGATATACAGCCAAACAAATCATTACATTTTTTCTCTCAGTGTTCATGTCTATTCCTGTATACACATGCTAAGAAAGCATCAGACACTCTCAGATGGGTTGTGGACAATTTGGCAGATGACCAAACCGTCAATGGAAGCTGGCAGAGCCAATAATTGCCTGACCCTATCAGCGTGTAAGCGCGTGGAGGTCAGGTCCCTCAGGATGGGGCCCGTGTGGGGCACACAGAAACCTGCTCTGCTGTGGTTTACAGTGTTCGGGTATTTACACGTTTGGTTGTGAGCGAAGAGAAGAATTGATATGGGTTGTTCTGGGAGTTGTCTTGTGCATAATGACTGGTTTTTCTGTCCATCTGTGTATCTGACTCTCTCTCTGTGTCTCTGTCTCTCTCTCTTTGTATATCTGTCTCTATTTCTCTCTCTGCCTCTCTGTCTCTGTCTTTGTCTTTTTCTCAGTCTCTCTCTCAGACTCAGACTCAGACTATTTATTAACCAATGAATTAACAAAGGAATTTGATTTGGTTTTGCGTAACACACTCCCGCCATGCATACAAGACATGTGACAACATGAACAATACATAATATGAAAAATACTTGATCAAAAACACTTCAGGTACTCACACATGCCTGGGCGTGCACACCCACCCGTGCATCAAAAACAATATATAATCATACAGATAATAATGCTTGTAAACAAGACATGAAATTTGCTAGTATGATATAAATATAACTTGACAGAAAACATCAACAGATGAGCAGCCCTTACACTCAGAAAGGAGGAGGGAATAACTAAGGAGGGGGGAGGGTGGTGGGGAGGGGGGCCGGGGAAGAAGAGAGTAGAAAGCAGAAGCAGGGGTGTCAGATAAAAGGAGCAATGGATGAAGAAGACAGTGTCACAAATCATTCAGCATCTTTACAGCAGTGGGGAAAAAGCTGTGCTTCAATCGGTTGGATTTACACTTAATACTGCGGAATCTTTTGCCGGAAGGAAGAAGTTGGAACAGAGGGCTGGCTGGGTGCAGTTTATCAGATACAATAGACCTTGCTTTGCGTGTCACACGCTCCCGAAAGATATTGTCGATAGATGGGAGCTCACATCCTGCAATTTTGGAGGCGGTCTTTACAACCCTGTTGAGTCTTTTCTTGTTGTTACTGGACGCACTCCCATACCAGACAGTATTTGAGAATGTGAGTACACTCTCAATGACAGAGCGATAAAACTGTGTCATTATTGGCGTGGTTAATCTAAGCTTTTTAAGTTGACGTAGGAAATACAGTCTCTGATGCGCTTTCTTGCAGATTTCTGATGTATTTACATCCCAAGTGACCTTGTTAGAGATGTGCAGGCCGAGAAATTTGAATGATTTAACCTGTTCAACTGTTTGGCCTTTCACTGACAATGGGGGGAGTACTGGTTTGTTTTTGCGGAAGTCGATTATCATTTCTTTAGTTTTAGATACATTAAGTTCTAGGTTGTTTGCAGCACACCAGTCAACCATGTTCGCAACCTCTTTCCTGTACATTGTCTCATCACTGTTTGATATAAGACCTTCCATAGTGGTGTCATCAGAGAATTTGACTACAGTCACAGATGAGCAGTTAGAACGGAAGTCATTGGTAAACAATGTAAATAGCAAGGGAGATAACACACATCCTTGAGGGTCACCTGTATTCAAGATAAGTTCTTTTGACATTTTGTTTCCTACTCTCACTGCCTGGGGCCTGTTGGTCAGGAAATTAGAAATCCAGCGACACACACTAACATCAACATTTAAGTCTGTCAGCTTGGCTATCAATTTTGCGGGAACAATAGTATTAAACGCAGAACTAAAATCAACGAAAAGAATACGAGCATAGGTATTTGGGTTTTCAAGATGCTCTAGAACAGAATGAAGGCCCAGTGACACAGCATCTTCGACAGATCTG
>JAPXFY010000024.1:45577802-45580302 GCA_030674185.1 Monoplex corrugatus
TCTGTAAGTCAATTATTACACAAGGGTATCATGTTGGGCGTTACATTGACTGTTATTTGTAAATAATTTTAAAAAATGCAGAGAATATGTTTCTACACAAGATATCATAACTAAATTCATACAGAAATTAAAGACAGATGTTTACACCATACCATAATTCATACAACAATCATACACCATGTCTTGGATAGCTGTTTAATGCAACAACAGTCGTCGTGTATTTCTTGGATTCATTATTGATTGCTGATATGGTGGATTACATAAATATTAATTTATCATTAATTACTAAAAGGCTGAATTACATAGATACTGGTCACTTATCTGCAGTTCATATTTCAAACAAAACTATAGTCGCCCAGAATGGTTATTGATTATATATGATAAAAAAAATCCGTTTGCTACTACTTTGGAATGATCTGTACATGTAATTGTTTGTTTCTTTATTTGCTTTTGTTGTGTTTTGTTTTGTTTACTTGAACGTCAATATTTAGATTATCAAATCTACTTAATAAATCTAAACGTCAGTAAAATATCCCTTGCACTGTATTAAAACTAGCTATACGTGACATTCAATTCCTTTTGAAAGTGACTTTATATGGCATAGGTTAAATTACAACGTCATTTGAAAAGGCAATATCTCAAAACCCTGAGTAGTTCAGTTTTGCACAGACAAAGCTGAACTCAGGCAAATCTACTGTACATACATATTCTGGCAATGTTAAAATTGTTAAAAGTCAGCATCTCATTTAGATATAATGACAGTTTTAAAGTAACGGTCTTTTCAGAATAAACAGGCTAGAAATTAGACACGTTTATATGTCTGATTTAAAAATAAATAATAATTGGATCTCCGTGTATTTCTTTTGTTTTGCTGGGTCGCCAAAGTAACTTTACACATATTTTGTTAGCTTTACTTTTAATCAAATTGGGTTCCTCGTTTAGTGCTTCTTTCTTTGACGAAATTACCATTGCTCGTGATGATACTATTTGTGCGTTGATAACTTTGAGTTCCCACCTTGTTAACCATGTAGTATTTGTTTATTGTATTTTTGTGGTAGGTTGTGTGTTTTGTTGTTGTTGTTGTTGTTGTTGTTCAACTTCTGTATCGCCTTTTACTCCATCGTGTTGTTGTTGTTGTTGTTGTTACTGGCGTTGGTGATGGTGATGGTGTTGTTGCTGTTGTAGCTTTTGTCAGCATCGTCTTGGTTGTTCTGCTTGTTGTTGTTGACCTCTTTCATAACTGAAGTGTATGGATGGTTTGAGTTCAGTTTCTGATGTTGCCACAGTCCTCCCCGTTGTCCTCACTATTCCTGTCTGCTCTGTGTTCCTCTTGTCTGTGTACTTGTTGTTTTTATCTTTTTTCTTTCTACTTCTCCGATGTTTTCTGTTATCGCATATTGTTTGTATCTTCATGGTCTTCATAGCCCACCCGGTTGCAAAGGTCATCTCAGGACCGTGATCCATCACTAAACATTGACATCATATGATTTTGCATCATCTTTTAGTGGTTCGATAATTATCAACAATGATCAAAAGGAGTTTTTCTATATGCACCGGAGTATAATTGACTAAATCATGAATAATTAATATATTGTATCAAATGCAGTAACACACCGGAATCAAAGCATATGATATCAGTCCAGTGCTTTGTTAGTCTGTTATACTTTTTGCACTTTTAATGTACAGTCCTTTTTAAGTTTGTTTACACATTGAAATAACTTTATACGAAGGAACTATGATTTACTGTTTAGAATCAGATCGGAATGCGTTGTGCGTAAGATATTTCCAGGATGAAAACGAAAAGCATTCATGTTCGAAATACTTTAGGAGGACTTTTTCCCAAAGCGAAGAAACTCTTCAGATCCGCCACGGCCGAATCGGAGGTAGCGTTTGCCCCAGCGAGGAAAGCTAGGACTGTTAGCACGGCCAAACCTCAGGTAAGGATCGGGTCTTTTGCCGGGTGCTTTGTTTCATAGAACTGGCGACGTCCTCACCTTGGGTGGCGTCCACATCAGAGTCGTCACTACCACTGCGTCCAAACCTGAGAAAACCGCCGTCTTGCACGTTTCGTTTGGCTCTGTGAATGAAAAAAGAAATATGAATTAAAGTGACTGCCAGTATTCAGGAAAACACGAATTAAAGCAGAGACACAGACACAGACAAACAGACACACAGACACAGACACACACAGACACAGAGACACAGAGACACAGAGACACACAGACACAGACACACACACACACACCCGCACACACACACAGACACACACACACACACACACACATGAGTATTCAATGAAAAAAAAACGACTCATCTATTTATGTATCTATGTATGTAGCTATGTACGTAGGTACGTACGTACGTACGTATGTATGTATTATGTATGTATGTCTGCATGTATGTATGTATGTATGCATGTATGTATGCATGTATGTATGTATGTATGCGTGTGTATGTATATATGTATGTATGTATGTATCTATCTATCTATTTATCTATC
>JAPXFY010000024.1:45585302-45595302 GCA_030674185.1 Monoplex corrugatus
TTGCTGTTGCTTGCAAGTTGGGGTATTTTACATGTTTCAAAAAGTGAGCAATGAATGACTTACAGGATCTTTAATGTGACATTTGATATTCAGCACGCATATACACACGGAAGGGAATTTAGTCATGGCAAGTCTGCACACAATGTCACTTTAAGAAATCGGAAAAAATCTCCGCTCTTTGCCAACAGGCAGAGGTTCTACGTGTACTAAACCAGACAAGCCCCCTTGTCAGCCGGAATAGTCAGTTGGGAAAGCGTTAGACAGAAGATCTAAAACTCCCTGGTTCAATTCCTGGTTTCGGTACAGAACTTGGTCCGGCGGTTGGCACTTCTGCTACTAGTAGGACCTAGGTGCCAGCTCGTGGGTTTATGTGCAGGATTAAATTAAGGCTCGTGCCGTGATCAATCTGGATCTTCTCATCACATGGCACCTGCGATGTTAGTTGCATATTATAATTCTTTCCGAGCGCTGGAGACGTCATCTTGAGAAACTGAAACTGAAACTGAAACTAAACCTACGACTGAAGTCGACGTTTGCCTAGTTCTTTACGAATCAAAGGGGGTTAGAAGGGAGGAGAATTGGGGAGGCGCCAGGGTACAGACAAGAGACGTAGGGTAGTAGTAGTAGCATAGTGGCGCACCATTAAGTGGGTCAGGTGGGAGAGAGAGGGAGGGGGGTGGAAGGGAGTTAGACGTTTGAGGGGTCTATCTAGGTGAGCGGTGCTGTGTGACGGTTCATAACTTGCGACATGTGTGTGGGAGTTAAGTGAATCAGAAAAAGTTAGTAAACTTTACTGTTAATTACACGCCGTGAATGGCGGCTAGAGGTGGAAGGAGGGAGGGGTAGGGGAGCACGGGGGAAGAGGGGGAGCATGGAGATTAGGGAATCGGAGGAATAGGGAAGAGGCAAACTTTTCATTTTTTTCAATAATAGGAAAAAGAGAGACTGTTTCATACCGACCGGAAGTGTGTGTGTGTGTGGTGTGGTGTGTGTGTGTGTGTGTGTGTTTGTGTGCGTTTTGTGTGTGGTCGTGTCTGTGTGTGTGCTGTGTGTGTGCGTGTGTGTCTGTGTGTGTCTGCTCTATGTCTCTTGTCTCTATGTGTCTCTGTGCCTCTCTCTTCTCTCTCTCTCTCTCTCTTTCTTTCTCTCTCTCATCATCGCCTGGCGTGGGTCTTCATGGGGTTACAAGACTTATTTTTGAGCCACATGTTCTTCGGCAGCCGCTGCAAAGGAAGGAGACTGATGTGGTGTTGGCTTCTCGCCTCTGTCGAATCTTCTTCTGTTGAATACGCAGCTGTTACGTTGATGAGTAGAATCTCCATACTTGACGTGTCACTGTTCCTCAGAACTTGAAGGTTTTCCACTATCTCCAACTACATGTATCGGTAAATGACTGACCTCCACAAAGGTTATATCAAAACATAAGTTTGCTCAGATTCAGCTGAACGAATCCCCCCCCCCTCTCCCGCCCCCGTGGGAATGCCGGGGGCTTTTTCAGTAGAAATAGAATCCCCTCCTTATGGAAATTCTGTGCTAGAAATTTCCTCTTTTCTGTCACTCCCTTTGTTTCTTTCTTCCTCCTTTGCTTTCTGTCATTTCTTCCTATCATTTTCTGTCCTCTTTTCTGTCACTCTCGTTGTTTCTTTCTTCCTCCTTTGCTTTCTGTTATTTCTTCCTATCATTTTCTGCTTTGATGGTCCATTCACCTGTATGTGTTCGATAAAGTCTCTTAGGATTGATAACTGGGTACATGTATATACTGCATTTTTGGCTCTACGGAAAAAAAGACATGCGGAAGCAATTCTGGGTAATTTAGGCCCGTTTTTTATGTTTTAGTGTCCTTACTTATGTTTCAATTTGTAGTTAGGTGTTTTTTTTAAATCCCTTGTGCAATAGATTGGACGGAGTGGTCAACACCAGGGGTCTCCTTAGATTATTCCTATTTTTCCTGTTGAAGTATTGTGTATGTTTTGAATTGGCTATACCCCTGATATGCCGCAACGCAGTCGGCTGGGCTTTAAACAAAAATAACAAATAACAAAGCTGAACGAATAGTTCTTTCTCTTTCTGTTAAGTGACCGCAGTAATCATGTCTGAGCCCTAAATAAACAAACAAACAAAAAAGTAATATAATCTGGAGGCCCTCGATACAAATATGTCGATGGTTTTGGCCTTATTGACTTCTTAGGGCATCTCGTTCCACTCTCTGATTTTTTTTTTTTTTTTGGCGGGAGAGAAACCTGTTGGTATTGGGTTCTGCAGTGTGGCTGTGAGATCTGTTGCTCATGACCTCGTCTTTGGCGTGATGAGTGTGGTTTAACACTTTGACTCCCGCACCCTGTGCACCAGCGTCCTGCATTGTCAACCATGCTAGCAAAGCAAAAACGTAACCCTTTGACTCCCTCACCCTATCCACCAGCTTCCTGCAGGTCCGAGACATGCAAACAAACGCTACCCACTGCACCACGCGACCGGTCTCAAAAATCATCCTCATTAACCATTTGACTTCTGCGCCCTGTCCACCAACTGCAAAAACTTTACCTTTCGATTCCCTCATTCTAACTGGTGGATAGGGTAAGGAGTCAAAAGGTTAAGTTTTTGCTTTGCTAGCATGGTTACGGTAAGGGAGTCAAAGGGTTAAGTTTCTGCTTTGCTGGTATGGTTGACAATGCAGGATGCAGGTGGGTATGTTGCGGGAGTTAAAGGGTTAATACTAGCACGAACAACGGTTTGTGTCTGAACAGACGAACGAGGGTCAATACTACGATGCCATTATCTTCATTAGTGATGGTTTAATTAAAGCGTGTGCCATCGATCAGTAAAATTCTGCTCTAATTAGGATCCGTGTTGTTAATGAATGAACCGGAAGCTGAAAGGAGCAATGAACTTCCTGAAAGGAAACAGCTGAGGCATGATGGTGGGTGATCACCCTTGATCTTGTCTCTCTCTTTCTCTGTCTCTCTCTCTTCGTATGTGTGTGTGTGTGTGTGTGTGTGTGTGTGTGTGTGTGTGTGTGTGTGTGTGTGTGTGTGGTGTGTGTGTGTATGTGTGTGCGTACATGCGTGCTTGTGTGTGTGTGTTTGTGTGCTTATTTCTCTCTCTCTCTCTCTCTCTCTCTCTCTCTCTCTCTCTCTCTCTCTGTATATATGTATGTATGTATGTATTTATGTATGTATGTATGTATTTATGTATGTATGTATGTATGTATGTATGTATGTATGTGTGTGTGTGTGTGTGCGTGTATGTGTGTGTCTCTTTTTCTCTCCCTCACACACATTCTCTCTGTCTCTCTTTCTGTCCTTATGAATGGGTACTTGATTTTCTTCAAACTTGGGAAAAGTAAAGCAGAGACAGAGAGATGAGCATTGTCTCGAGAAATGTTGAAGTCTCTATCGCCTATACCATCCCACTCTCCTAGAACCTTAGAGCTACGGCACAAGACAATTTTTGCCTACCTTCAATATTATGCTGAAAAAAAAATAAGAAAAAAAGAAGATGCCTATCTATAGGCTAATTGTTGATCGAAAACATAGTAAAACCTAATTTTCTTCCTGTTAATTCGGAGTCATCACTGCTATCAACATCATCATCATCAGTCTATCTGTCTATCTGCCTATCTATCTCTATATCTATCTATCTGTCTATCTATCTATCTATCTATCTATCAATCTATCTATTTATCCACCTACCTACCTATCTATCTATCTATCTATCTATCTATCTATCTATTTACCTGTCTGTCTTTCTGTCTGTCTCTCTGCGTCTATCTATCTATCTGCCTACCTACCTGCCTACCTACCTATCTATATGTCTACCTACCTATCTATCCATATGTCAGCGCATGTACGTGTTATACACTTTTACTTTTTGACATTTTCAAATGTTAACGTTACCGTGGTTTTATATTTTGTTCTTGTTGTTTGGTTGATTGGTTGTTAGTTATTAGGTTAGCTAGCCAGTTAGTAGGTTTCATCTATGTATCTCTGTATGCATATTTGTATATATATGTATGTATGTATATATGTACATGTATGTATGTATGTATCTTATCTATATATCTATGTCTGTCTGTTTATCTATCTATATATCTATCTGTCTGTCTCTCTGTGTATCTATCTATCTATTTACCTATCTGTCTATCCACTTGGTATATATTCTCATCTATGATACTCTTATATATGTACTTCACTATTATGATGATAGTCTCTTCCGCCGATCCAACGGCTGAGTAGGCATCATCATCATCATCATCATCATCATCATCATCATCATGTGCCCTGCAGCATGGCGTTGGCGATCATGGCCCTCCATACGAATCTACCTTTTGTTGCTGCAAGTACATCTCCCACCTTCTCTGTCTTCATCCACTTTACAACCCCGTCCAATATTTTCTCCCCGGGTCTATCTGGTGCTGTTTTTCCCACCAGCTTTCCTGTTGTGACCAGGTGCTTTAATTTCTCTTGCCTCTAAAATGTCCTATAAATGTTGCTTGTCTTTTCCTAATCTTCTTCATTAATGTTCTTTTCGCCTCTTTCAAAACTGTCTCGTTTGTTTTCTTTGCTGTCTATGGAACTCTTAACATTCCTATTACACACCACATTTCAGCTGCCTCAATTTTGTTTTGAATTTGCGTGTTGTCCACGCTTCACATCCGTACAACAGTATCGGTTCTTTATAACACTGAAGAATTCTCTTCCTGATGTTAATTGATAGACATTTGTTGGTAAGAACACTTTTCATCTTCTTGAATGCTGTTTTAGCTTGGCCAGTTCTGCTGGCTATTTCTAATGTGCATCTGCCGTCTGGAGAGATGATTGTTCCCAGATATTTAAATTTATCAACTTGTCTCAACGGTGTGCCGTTTGCTGTTATTTTGCGTGAGGGGATTTAATTTTTTTTTCTTTCTTTTTTTTTTTGTTACTGATTACCGTGACTTCAGTCTTCTTGCTGTTTAACTCCAGCCCTTTATTTCTGCTTTCAATTTCTATTATAGTCACAACATTTTGTAGGTCTTTCGTGGTCAGGATGTCCTTGCTTTATCTCTCAATACAGTACTATTGTGATGCGGTTACCTTCTATACAGACACTGCGTCCTGTCCAACAAGGCTGGCCTTTTCAGGAGTAGATACTTTACGTTTGCCATGCCACATTCCTATTCAGAACTTCTGAAAGTGAGACACTCGATCATGGCACATGAAGTTGCAGACATTGCACAGACGTTTTGGGTTGAACCGTTCCAGCTGTTGATTGTGCCGTCGGTAGTTATCCAGATCTCACAGCACGCATCACACCGCTCACGACTACTGATCTCAACAGAGAGTAGTAGTAGTAGTAGTAGCATTAGTAGTAGTGGTAGTAGCAGCAGCAGCAGCAACAGCGTAGTAGTAATAGTAGCAGAAGCAGCAACAGTAGTAGTAGAAATAGTAGTAGTACTAACAGCAGCAGTAGTAGTAGTAGTAGAAGCAGTAGTAGTAATATTATTACAATCATTATTAGTATTATTATTATCTCATTACTATTATTGTTATATTACTATGGTTATTGTTATTATTATCATTATATTTATTATCATTATTGTTATCATTGTTATTTGTGAGCCTGATGCTATGATCTTGCCACAATCTCCTGGACGTAACTCTCCATAACATACGACTGTCAGTTCATGAACTTGGTTCTGTGTTAGAATGTTCACTTTACACAAATTTTTCCAATACCCAAAGCCTGATACCTAACTGCCCCAGACAGCTAGCGTCCTTGATATACAAACTAAGGCTTAACGCTTGGAAAACAAAACATACACAGAATGTGTGTAGTTGTTCAAAAGCATTATCTGTCCACCATCTGCTCTTTGAATGTCCTATCTTACTTACGACATATAGAAATAACAATCTCGATTTTTCATTTACTGACTCTAGAGATATCCTTTACAACAAAAATAATGATATCATTTCGGTAGTCCAGCTGATTCTCAGATCCCCTGTTGGCAGATTGTTATGAAGAGTTAATTAATTGTCTGTTATTAATTGACACTGTTAACTTATTGTTCTGAATTATTAATTGTAATTGTTCCACTTCTTACATTCAAACTCCCACTATCCCTTCCCATCCCCATCCCCCACCCACCCCCTTTTTTTTTCTTCTTTTTTTCTCCCTGTGTGTGTGTGTGTGTGTGTGTGTGTATGTGTGTGTGTGTGTGTGTGTGTGTGTGTGTGTGTGTGTGTATGTGTGTGTGTGTGTGTGTGTGTGTGTGTGTGTGTGTGTGTGTGTGTGTGTGTGTGTGTGTGTGCGTGTGTCTAAAATCACTATTGTGAACAGACATTAAATAAAGATTCCATTCCATTCCATTCTGGACAACTTTCCAAAGACGGAGCTACCCCTTGAAGACTCCAAAAATATATTACTTGCAAATACGTGTTTGTTTCTTGGTTAATTAGTAAGTCATTTAATGAACAAGAAACACCACAAGCATGCTGATGGGACCCAGAGCACCAATGCCTCGCCACTCTCCGGACAATCATCTCCCAAGCTCCCGAAGCCACTCGACAGTCATTTCATCAAGCAAAGGAGGAAGGAGAAGGTTGTCCACGCGCTGCAAGATCCATTCGGACCCAGTCATCAGTCACCTTGTTCACAAACCGAATGACAAAATGGGGAGATGGCAAACCCCGGGACACAGCCACACGACAGGGACCCAACCAGGTCCAGCCCAACCACCGGACCAAGAGAGAATGGAAGACCCGTCTCTCGCCCCATTCAGGTCTTCATCTCTCTTTTGGGCAGCCCGCCCTGCCACAGCTCGCATAGCTGCCAGCTCCTTTTCCCTTACTATAGTCTGGGCTGATCAACTAGTTAATATTCATATATTTGGTTGGTTTGGTTTATTAGTTAGTCAGTCGGTCAGTTAGTCAGTTAGTTAATTCGTTGGTTGGTCGGTTGTTGGATTCGGTTGCCTGATTGGTAGTTAAAATACATAATCTTTACACACACATACACACACACAAACGCACAGGCACACGCATACACACACACACAACCCCGAGCGCGTGCTTATGCAAACACATTCACACACACACACAAAACACCACATACACGTACACACACGCGCGCATGCGCGCACGCACACACACACACACACACACACACACACACACATACACACACACACACACACACACACACACACACACACACACACACACACACACACACCATGGGCACGAAAACAGACATACAGAAACTTACGGATCCATCCACAAAAATGTCAAGAATCATCGCAAGGTCGGTTCATGAGTGGCTTTATTTACATAGTGTTCAAGTTGTCGCAATGACCAGCCAATCATCTTCCTCTGCAAAGGGGCATAACTCGGTTCTTTAATGTTTATGGCTACCCAACTCGTACAACACGCAAGATGTACTCTTCAATGCTCTGCCGAAAAAGGGCCTTGGTAACTGAATATTGACAAATAATAAAGTTAATGATCATAATAGTAGTAATAATAATACAAATGATAGTAATAATAATAATACTGATGATGATAATATAACGGTGTTGATGATAATAATAATAATAACAGTAATAAATATTGTAATAATAATAATACTATTGACTATAATAATAACAATAATAATAGTGAAGCTGTTATTATTAATACTATCATAAAACAATGCCAACATCAAATTCAGTAAACAAATTAAACTCCATTATGAATGCATAAATAAAAAATGAAGAAATACGCGAAGTGCTTAATAAATCTGTTATCAGGGAAGCACTCATCAATTACATGAGATGTAATAAAGTAGCTTCAATAATTCAGTGAACAAAGAAACGGGGAAACAAACAAGTACACTGAATCAATAGATGAATAAACAAACAAAACAAACAAACAAACAAACAAATAAATGAAGTAATTAATACGTCTTGGTATAAGACGTCAAAACGTGTCTATCGCGTTGTATTGTATGGTTTCGCTGCCTGAAACAAAAATTTGGGACTGAAAAGCGTCAACAATAACACAAGAGAGAGAGAGAGAGAGAGAGAGAGAGACACAGAGAGAGAGAGAGAGAGAGACAGAGACAGAGAGACAGAGACAGAGAGACAGACAGAAACAGAGAAATAGAGAGAGGCTTAAAGAGACAGAGATTGACACGTCGGGAAGAAAAATAAATATAACATCGATAATTGGGACTATCATGAAAAAAGAACATCGATGATGATCATAATGATAATAATAATTATAATACTAGTAAGAAGAAAAATATTCCCATTACAGAATTAAAGCTCATGGAAAATAGAATAGAAAACAAGAAGCCCAAAGAGTTAAAAACGATGCATTATCATCACAGTCAGTCTTCGTTCCAAAAAGATCTGTTGCATGTCAGTCGAAAGGATGCTAGCGGGAGAATTGTGGCACATAATAGTCATTGCTATAACGTGTACAACTGAGATCCAAGACTTGTTCGTTTTGATAAAAAACGAGAGATCATCAATACATCAACAAAGAAATAACAGTCGTTTAAAAAATTCCGATGTTTTGAAATGAAACAAGCGTTTCTTTTTCGTTAAATGAATGTCTTCGAGTATCTTTTTCTTTTATAACTTGCTCCTCTTTTTCGAAACACGATGGGGAGGATAATAAGAAAGAGAGGCAAGATTTGGGGAGGTGGTGGCTGAAAATGTTGTCCATGCATAACCACTTTCAGTTTAACTTTGATTTCCTTTCTATTTTCTTGTTTCGAAAAAGGTGCTTACTTATATAGTGTTACTTTCTGCTAGAATTTGTGAGCTCAGGACGAAGGCTGTTCACTTTTGCTCTCTGATGCTTCTCCGCTGCTGCTTTTGCCGAAGCGCATGAACCTTTTGCCGAATCGCATGAATCGCTTGTCTTCTGCCTTTGTGCCTTCTGCATCCTGACTGCTGCGTCCAAATCTCATGAACCTTTTCTCAGCTTCCATGGGGTCACGCCCGAATCGCATGAATCTCTTGCCGAATCTCATGAACCTTTTGTCGTCAGAGAGGTCGCCTTCTTCCTGCGCGCCTCGCCCAAAACGCATGAACCTTTTTCCAAAGCGCATGAACTTTTTGTCTTTCTGTGTGGCCTCGTCGTCTGTGATTTCCTGACTGTCTTCAGCGTTCCTTCCGAATCGCATGAATCTCTTGCCGAATCTCATGAACCTCTTGTCCTCGGACATGTCGTCGTCCTCGGTTTCGCCTCCTCGTCCGAAACGCATGAACCTTTTCCCGAACCTCATGAACCTTTTGTCCTGCTGCATGGCGTCTTCATCGTCTTGGTCTCTTTTTCCGAAACGCATGAATCGCTTGCCGAATCTCATGAACCTCTTGGCGGCTTCCATATCTTCGTCATTGTCGTTGCTACCACGTCCAAACCGCATGAAGCGTTTGCCTTCCTCAATGGGCGAAGCGCTGTCTCCCACTTCCCGTTTGGCTACACCTTCCGGGTGATCAGCTGACGCGACAGCTTGGGAAGCATCATGGGACGCTTCGGTTGTCGATCTCTTCTTCCGGATATACAGCGGGACGTCTGCGTCGGCGCGAGCGATGGCCAGCCGAATCATGTCGTCCAGGTTGGAATCAGCGTCGGAACGTCCGAAGCGGAGGAAGCGCTTGTCCAGCATGTTTCTGCCGAAACGGAGGAAGTGATCATCTGTGAGCGCACGCCCAAACCTCAGGAAGCGCTTGGATGCTGACTGGCCACCATCTGAACAGACAGAAGAAAACGTGGATGTCAGTACATAACAGTCGAGACTTGTTTCGCAAGTATCAGGAAATGAATAGAAAATGCTTCCAAAACTAAAACCATGTCGGCCTACATCTTCACGTACTGAATGAAAACGGAAAATAATCTAAACGTAGATTTGTCTTTTAAAGAAAGGATTAAATAAAACTATGTATACTACGTTTCACAACACGCAAACGAAAAAAAAAGAAGAGAGAACATTTAGGAAACCTAAACAAACACAACAGAAGAACTCGGTTAAGAGA
>JAPXFY010000024.1:45600302-45647802 GCA_030674185.1 Monoplex corrugatus
GGGTTTGGTGGACTTGGTGTAGCTTGGGTTTGTCTTTTGTGTCTTGTCTTGTCTTGTCTTGTCTTGTCTTGTCTTGTTTTGTATTCCATTGTCTTGTCTGTCACTGCAAGTGTTTCCTTGTCTTGTCTCTCGAGTCATTTTGATTCGTCTTGTATTTTTTTTACATGTCTTATATTGACATGTTTTGAATTGGTTTCTATTTGTCAGGTACAATACAATATTTATTTTGTATAGCGCAAAAAGACAGAGAGACAGACAAACAAAGAGAGAGAGAGAGAGAGTGAAAGAGAAAGACAGCGAGAGAGAGGGGAGAGAGAGAGAGAGAGAGAAAGAGCGAGAAAGAAAGAGCGAGGCGAGAGAGAAAGACAAAGAGAGAGAGAGATGGAGATAGAGAGAGAAAGAGAAAGAGAGAAAGAGAGAGCGCGAGAGAGAGAGAGAGAGAGAGAGAGAGAGAGAGAGAGAGAGAATTACAATTGCTTTCGAGAGAGGGATGGACAAATAAAGACATAACTCAGTGTGAAAGATATAAACACAGAGAATCACAGAGAAGGAGATGAAGAAAGAGAGAAGAGGGGGGGAAAAGACAGGCACAGACAGAGAGAGAGAGACACACACACACACACGCACAGAGGAGGACAGGGGCAGAGACAGAGAAGACAGAGGCAGAGAAAAAGAGGAGACAATTAATTAAAACAAACGGGGATATCATTTTTCACGTCCTTTTGACACACCATGAAAGGTGACAGGAACTGACAGGAACAGAAACACAAAACAGTGAAGAACAACCCGTTAGCCACCTGAGCCCAGAGAGAAGCTCTCTCCATATTTCGTCATTAACGACAACTTGTTGGTGTCAGCTTGGACTGGGTTTGGTTTGGTGAGCTGTGTGTGGCTTGCCCTTGATGTTTTGTGCTTGGCTATGCCCTGTCTTGTCTTGTCTTGTCTTGTCTCTGTTGGCTTGTGCTATTTTGATTTGTCTTGTATTCACCTGTCTTGTGTTCACCTGTCTTGTTTTCACTTCTCATGTGCTCCGTTACTTAGGTTAGTTTCACAACACACACACACACACACACACACACACACACACACACACACACACACACACACACACACACACACCACACACACACTCACTCACTCACTCACTCACTCACTCACACACAAAGTGAGAGAGAGACACAGAGAGATAAATATATATTGATAGATACGTATGGACATACATTGAGAGAGAGATGGAGGGAGAGAAGAGAATTGAATTCAGTTTGGATAGATGGTGGAAAAATAAAGACATAATTCAGATTGAGAAATATAAGAAGAAAGACAGAGACTCGCACGAGTAAGAGGGGGAGAGGGAGAGAGAGAGAGAGAGAGAGAGAGAGAGAGAGAAAGAGAGAGAGAGAGAGAGAGAAAGAGAGAGAAAGAGAGAGAAAGAGAGAGAGATTGGGGAATAAAGAGAGGGAGGAAAAGAAAGATACAGACAGATATATAGATAGATAGATAGATAGATAGATAGATAGATAGATAAATAGATAGATAGATAGATATACATCGAGACAGAGGGAGAGAGAGGGCGAGGGGGAGAGAGAGAGAGAGGAGAAAGAAATTCAGTTTGGAGAGATGATAGAGAAATTAAGAGATAGAAAGATGAAGGACAGAGACTCGCACAAAGAGAGGGGAGGGGTAAAGGAGAGAGAGGGGGAAAAAAAGACAGAGAGACAGAGAACCAGAAGACAGAGACAAAGGCAGAAAGACTGAGACAAATGGGAGACAATCAAAAAAATCGAGGATATCATTTTTCACGTCCTTTTGACATGCCATGAAAGGTGACAGGAACAGAAAGATAAAACATAAACAGTGAAGAACAACCCGTTAGCCACCTGAGCCCAGAAAGAAGGTCTTTCCATTTTTTTGTCATTAAAACATGTCGTTGCTTTTGGCTTGGCTAGGCTTGGTTTGGTGAGCTAGGTATCTTTGGTTTCATTTTGTCTTGTCTTGTCTTGTCTTGTCTTGTCTTGCCTTGTCTTGTTTTTTTGTTTTTTTTTGTTTGTTTGTTTTTTTGGCTTGTGTTGTTCTAACTCATTTTGTTTTTATGTCAGGTTAGGCTGATACAGCTGCTTTCTTTTGGCATTGTGTTCTGTCATGTTATGGTTTGCAGTGTGCTGTTTTTGTCAAGAATTGTTGTGAAAAATGTTGGAAATTTTGGAATACTTGAAATCAGTGTTTGGTGATTTCCAATGGATAACTGGTAAACGAGCTTTGCAAGATGGGTTTTGTATTGCACTAAGAGATAAACGATTTGCTCTTGTTTATTTTGCAAACTGATTCATATGTTAGCATAGTTTATCCTCTCATGTTTCGTTTTCAGCATAATTGGTGTAGATTTTGTACATTTTGTTGATAAAATCTGTATTTAAAAAAAAAAAATACTGATAACAGATACAACAGTCTTTGAGCACATGTCATGCACTGACACACTGACAATTTTACTGCAGGAAGCTGGTGGAAAGGGCGGGGCTGTCAAAGGGTTAAGTGTTTGCTGTGCTGGCATAACTGCCAATGTAGGATGCTGGTGGACAGGGTGCGGGAGTCAAAGGGTTAGGCAAAAAACAGAGCAGGGTTTCTGTACTTAAGAATGTAGAAAGGACTGAGGGACAGTAAAGACAGAAAATTCTTGAGACTTGAAAAATTTTGAGAGGAATGTAGCGCAGGAGGCAAAAACAAAATCAAGATTAACACTAAAATAAGCTCCCACGAAAAATCACGGAAGGTGTGATCAAAACATTTTAGCATTTTGCAATACTGGTTGTTACCATTTGTAGTTGCAGCAACAAATGTGACGGCACAAGTGTAAGACAAGAGCCGAGTAAATTGTAAAACAATTCTAGGTCTAAAAACCAAAGTGCCCTTATTGAATATCTGAAGGCATCTTAAATGTACGGTTATAAGGTGTTCAAGCTTTGGCACACTTGAACAGTTTAGAAAGACAGACAGCACGTGGAAAAAAGCCAAAAACAGCAAGAAAGAAAATTAAAAACAAACAAACAAAAAAAGCGGGGGGTTGGCGGAGAGGGGAGGAGCAAAAAAGAAAGCAACTAACTTTAAAGTCTGGGGTAGGCATGAAGCTTCCTAAATCGTTTAGTGATGGTGAGCTAAAAAAAGACAGTGAAAATAGAACTCTTGAAGTTTCGGAAGGGCATGACTTTTTACTGTTTATGGGGTCTAAACTGGGAGGTTGTAAAACTTTTAAAACTTTGAAGAAAAAGAGGGCAGTCCTACATTTTTTGTTGGTTAAAAAAAAAGAAAAAGAGTGATGATAGGATTGTCAATGGTCTAAAAGAAAAAAATGGCAAACTCTAAATTGTTTACGACCTAATTACGCACTAACTTTTTTGAACGCGTAAAACAATAGGACCTAAAGTTTTTGAATACCTAGAAGTAGAACAATTTATAAAGCTTTGAGAAAAAAAGAAAAATTGCAAATACTCTTGGGGTTTAAACCATTTGGCAATGAAATGTTTGCATGCTACAAAAAAAAAAAACAGAAAGAAAGAAACAAACAAACGAAAATGTTGGCGATCATATTACAAGTTCATGTTCAAGAACTTTACCTTCATAATTTCTCTTGGGCGCTAAACTGGATGATCGTAACCGACAGAGGCGGTATCAAAGAAACAAAACAGAAATAACCAGAATGAAAACAAGATGATCGTTCGTTTTGGAATGCAAGTTGAGTGACTGGCAAATGCCTGGAAGCCCAAAAGAGAGAGTGTTCAAAAACTGTTGGCGGTCAGAGCAGAGGATGGTATTATCATCCCCATCTTGCAGGTAGCTGGCTGAAGGTGGTGGATGGGCTAAGGGTTAACCCTTTGACTCCTGCACCCTGTCCACTAGCATCCTGTATTGTCAATCATGCTAGCAAAGCAAAAACTCAAACCTTTGGGTGAGGGAGTCAAAGGGTTAAGTTTTTGCAGTTGGTAGATAAGGTGCTGGAGTCAAAGGGTTAAGCCAGGAGACATCAAGGTTGAGACAGGCATGTGACTGAAACGAAAGATGGTGTACATCTTTGAGAGCTTAAAACTTAAATTACAATGTCTGTGAAATACTTGGGGTCTACAAAGAGGAACCATTCTCACGTCGTCTTCGCCATCACCATCTGTTTCGAAAGAATTAAATTAAATCCCCACCAATATTATTCATCATCATCATCATCGTCGTCGTCGTCGTCGTCATCATCATCATCATCATCGTCGTCGTCATCGTCATCATCATCATCATCATCCCCATTACCTTCTTCTTGTCACCACCATATGATTACTATCATCATCGTTATCAACATTGTTATATCATTATTACTCGCTGTTGTTGTTGCAGTTGTATGCGTTACTATAATCATTGCATTTGTTGACATAATTATATCATTATCATTATTATTGTTCGATTTATTATTGTAATTTTTGCTGTTGTTGATATCACTAAGTCATTATTATCACTATCGTTTTCTTTAGTACCAAAAGTATTGCTGTCTCATCATTACATTCATCATGATAGTATCATTATCATCGTCATCATCATCATCAGTAGAGCAGCAGCAGCAACAGCAGTATCACACTCATTTTTATTATCAATTCTATTAGTAAACAATTTAATCCGTGTAGTTTATAACCCAAGCGACCATGAAAGCCTGTGAAGTCTGATTATTGATATTTTTGCACGAAATGTGTGCATTTCTGAAACTAAATTGTTTATAACTAATTCTTCAAATTTATAACAGAATCGTTTCATATCAAACGTGGAAGCTTTACGGTTTTCCTTCTTGAGATACCTTTCTGATTCAGAACATAAAAGTGTTCCCATCCAGCAACCGCTCCGGTTCATAATACAAAGTGAAAAATCCCAGCTAAACCAATCCCAGAACCGTTCGAGACAAAAACCGGATTTAAAAAAAAACTTGTTAACAAAACCAGCAAATCTCTAGGCATGCGCGCGACACATGCTCAGCTCTGCTCCTCACCCAAAGTGACCTCCCCTGATTCAACATGGCTACAACAAACCTGATGTTTAATAGCTCCCAGCGACTGTAACTTTAAGCCCAGACATCCTAAACACATTATCGTTGACGAAAAGTAGATTTTCCGCAATTTGGCCGCCGGCGCCATTGTTGGCAAAGTAAACGAGCTCCCCCTAGCGTGGAAACAAAGCCAATCAGGGGACGGGCGGCGGTACGGTAGTGAGAGGACACGCCGCCACTTTGTGACACAAAGTGAGAAAGTAACGCAGATTGACAAGCCTTGTCTGCTACTTCTGTCCCTTTGTGACGGTAGTCTCCCTTCTCCGACCAGAGTTTTTACCCTCCCGTGTTTTTTTCTTTCTCCTGTGTGTGTGTGTGTGTGCAAAAAAATTCGTTAAGGGTTTTTTCCTTTTCTTTTTCAGTTTTCCAGAGGCGTCCAGTGCTAACATAATGGTTCTGTTGAAGTGTTTTTTGTTGTTGTTGTTGTTTTGTTCTCTTTCTTTTCCTTTCAGCTTTTCAAGACCTCGGAGAGGTTGACGAAAGATAACGACACATTTCCAAGGAAGATGTTTTTTTTCTTTTTCTCCTTCCTTTTCGTCTCTTGTCTTTTCCTTTCTCCTCCGTCATTCTCTCTCTCTGTTTCTCTCTGTCTGTCTTCTCTCGTCTCCTCTGCTGTCTTCTGTCTGTCTGTTTCCTCTCTGCTGTCTCTGTCTTCTCTGTTTCTCTCTGTCTGTCTGTCTCTGTTTCTCCTCTGTTTCTCTCTGTCTTCTGTCTCTGTTTCCTCTCTGTCTTCTGTCTCTGTTCCCTCTGTTTCTCTCGTCTGTCTGTCTTCTCTGTTTCTCTCTGTCTGTCTGTCCTGTTCCCTCTGTTTCTCTCTGTCTGTCTGTCTCTGTTTCCCTCTCTGTTTTCTCTCTGTCTTCTGTCTCTCTGTTTCCTCTCTGTCTCTCTGTTCTCTCTGTCTGTCTCTCTCTCTCTGTTTCTCTCTGTCTGTCTCTCTGTTTCTCTCTGTCTGTCTGTCTCTGTTTCTCTCTGTCTGTCTCTCTGTTTCTCTCTGTCTGTCTCTCGTTTCTCTCTGTCTGTCTCTCTGTTTCTCTCTGTCTGTCCTCTGTTCTCTTTCTGTCTCTCTGTTCTCTCTGTCTTCTCTCTTCTTCTCTCTGTTCTTCTCTCGTTTCTCTCGTCGCTGTCCGTCCACGGGTTTCTCTCTTCTGTCTCTCTGTTTCTCTCTGTCTGTCTTCTCTGTTTCCCTCTGTTTCTCTCTGTCTGTCGTCTCTTCCTGCGTCTTTCGTCTGTCAGTCTCTCTCTCTCTGTTTCCTCTGTCTGTCTCTCTGTTTCTCTCTGCTGTCTGTCTCTGTCTCTCTGTGTTCTCTGTCTGTCTCTCTGTTTCTCTCTGCTGTCTTCTGTCTCATCTGTCTGTCGTCTCTCTCTCTCTCTCTCTTCCTCTTCTCTCTCTCTCCTCTCTCACATCTCTTTTCTTCTCTCAGTTCAGAAATCAACCAAAGATACAGAACAGTTCACTGAAGAATTTTCATCTCTTTTCTTTCTTTCTTCTTCTTTTCTTCTTTTCTTCTTTCTTCTTCTTCTTCTCTTCTTCTTCTTCTTCCTTTTCTCACTTGTCTCTTTTCAGCGCTCAACGGCTACCAAGTCGAGGGGCAATGGTTCCATGGAAGGCGTCTCTTTTTTTCACTTTTCTCTTTTCAATTGTCAGAGGGTGGACCAGTGATACAAGGTAACAGGGGGACGTACACTGAAGGCAGAGACGGAAGACTACTAAAATGGGCGAAGAGCTGTGTTGAAAAGATGGCCGTGAACAGACGCAGTGTGGAGAACCGTCCCTGCTGCCTCGTACGCTAGAATTTGTAATGGACAGCAAGCTGTAGACTAGTAAGTAAGTGAGTAAGCAAGTAGTGGGTGAGTGAGTGACTGATGACTAAGTAAGTAAGTGAGTAAGTAAGTAAATAAGTAAGTAAATAAGTGTGCCTGCAAATATATGTAAATAAGTAAGTCAGTAAGCAAGCAAGTTAGGAAATAGGTAAGTAAATAAAGTGAAGGTAAGATAAAAAAAAATTTAAAAAACGACAAAGTAAACAGATGAGTAAGTGAGTGTATACTTCGTTCAGTCAGTAGGTAAGTCAGTCAGTCAGTGAGTCATTAAGGACAAGTATGTATGTATATACGTACGTCCGTACATACGCATGCATGTATGTATGTATGTTTGTATGCATTAGTATGTATGTATGTATGTATGTATGTATGTATGTATGTATGTATGAATGTATGTATGTATGTATGTGTGAATGTATGTATGTATGTATGTATGTATGAATGTATGTATGTATGTATGTATGCATGTATGTACACATGTTAGTCAATCAACCAGCCAGTCAGTCAGTCAGTCAGTATGTAAGTCAGTCATACAGTATGTAAGTCAGTCATAGCTAGTATATCAGTACGTACGTAAGTCAACCAATCAGCCGTTCATTCAGTAGGTAAGTAAAGTAAGTAAGGCTGACCCAAAAACCGTGTCACTTGCTTCGCCAAACAAAATTGGGAAATCTAATGAACGTTGAATTTTCAGTCTTTCAATGCATACGTACTTGTCCTTAATGACTGACTGACTGACTGACTTACCTACTTACTGAACGAACTATTCACTCACTCACTCTCCTCCTCTTTCCACGCTGAGTTTTAGCCTCCTCAGCTATGAGTGAAATGCTTTTTGAAAGTCTGAGACATGGTAATAAGCTGTGATTGCATTGCTTTTCTCAAGTCCTGTATTCTTGAATACTTCTTGCCAACAACCATGGTTTGCTTCAGAAGAGGCAGCAACCAGAAATGGCATGGTATTAAGTCAGGACTGTAGAGTGGGTGAGGAAGAACTTCAATGAATTGCTCCTATAAACGGATCATAATGACACTGGCTTCCTGGGAACTTGCGATGTCAGGAACAAAAATCATTTTGCAAGTGCCAATATCATAATTCTTCTCAAGCATGGACTGCACAACTTTTGGCAAAACACTTTGTACATAATATCTGGCAGTAACAGTAGACTTTTCAGACAGAACATCAAACGCTGCAGAGCTTGAGAGTTTAAGAAAATGGAGAAAAGTCTCTTCCGACTTTAACCCTTAGACTCCCGCACCCTATCCATCAACTGCAAAAACTTAACCCTTTGGCTCATTCATCGTGAGCCCAGTACCCATAAAACAATTGTAAAGGAAGGAGAAAAAGAAAAGAAAGAAAAAAGAAAAGAAAACCATTAACAAGAAAAACACCGGGGACGGACAGAGACGGTGCCAACCCACACTAACTGACTAAGTTGGAAGCTGGTGAATAGAGTAAGGGAGTCAAAGGGTTAGGCTATTGCTTTGCTAGCATGATTGACAATGCAGACTGCTGGTGGACAGGATGCAGGAGTCAAAGGGTTAAAAACGAGATCTTAGTGCAACTAGCCTGTCGTCATTAGCGTCCACCCCGCTCCCTCCATTTTTTCTGTTTTGTTTTGTTTTGTTCGGGACGCCATGGAAAGTGATCCGATATGTTTTGTCATTTGTGATCAGATCACACAGTTATGTGAGACCCTCTGGCTCAAACAATTCATCAATCGTTTAGAAATCTGAACCCGCTGTTCTTCCCGCTCCTATGTCAGAAGATGAGGTGCCTTTCTGACCGCCACTTTTCTCATCTCTGTCACTCTCTCTCTCTCTCTCCACTTACTTCCTCTTCTCTCTCTCTCTCTCTCTCTCTCTCTCTCTCTTTCCCTCCCTCTCTTTCTCTTTCTCTCTCTCTCTTTCTCTACCTATCTCTACCACTTTCACTCATTCTCTCTTTCTTTCTCTCTCTGACCACACATGCACACGGATATGTATACGTACATACGCGTGCGTGGAGGTCAGTCTGAATTACTATTCTGTCCAATCCTTCATTTCCTTTAAAGAGAAGTTGAAAAACAGAAAGGATTCGTGTACTGAGATATTTCCTGTGCCACCATGAACAAACGGTGGTACCGTTAATTCATCATCTGTTACACTCAAAAGACCACTGTTAAGATAACCCCGACTTTCCAGTTTCATTCATCGTGAGCCCAGTACCCATAAAACAATTGTAAAGGAAGGAGAAAAAGAAAAGAAAGAAAAAAGAAAAGAAAACCATTAACAAGAAAAACACGGGGAGGACAGAGACGGTGCCAACCCACACTAACTGACTAAGTCTGGGTGCAGTCCAATCTGTGAAACAAACATGGCCCCGCAAGCACCAGACCACCAGACAGATGGACGTCCATTTGTCTTCCCGCCTTTACCGCTGTCCCCTTATCCTTTACGCGTGACCAAACAAACGAGCGGGAATGACTTGTGTTGGGAGTATTTCGCCCTTTTCCTGTTTTATCTCCTTTCCTTAGTAAAACGACCACAATATCATCAAGAGAATGTCTTTGTAGTTTTGATTGTTGTCTTGATTTTCCTCTCCTTCCCCTTTCTTTTATTCTTTCTATTTACATATTCAGACTAATTTTATGCAACGAGAATTAATTAGATGACAACATTTAGGCAGTATATTCAGGTATTTGGTTGAAAGAACAAGGGAAACTTAAACATGAGATGTCACAAAATTATCAGTTTAAGGGAACACTGTGATTCGTCAACATTTTACTCTGATTTGTTAATATGTTTCGTTGACGTTTCGGCGTGTTATTACTTTTGTTTTCACACATAATTGTCTACGCAGTATCGCCAATGTGTATTGACATTCTGGTTCACTTTTCTTTCAGTATTTCGTTACTTTTCTGAGAACATCTGATTGATAAATCAAACAAACGATTGTAAAGTTCAAGTCCAAAATGTGATTCAGAAAAGGCCAACATCAAGTAGTCTTCCGATTCCTTGTATGATTCTATCAAATTTGGGGCTCAGGTTTGGGCTCGGTGATAGTACTTCGATGTTTTAGAGACGTGGGTTAGTTAGACTGAACATAGGCATGCTGCATAGCTGACAGTTTTCCTCTTTCTGTGTTTCACTGCGCAGTTTCGATCGTTGTCGTACTTTCAACTTGTGGGTAGACAACACGGTTGCCAGGAACTGAACTTTACTGAAGATGGATACATCGCTCTCCAACAGTTTCATATGCGTCCCATCCAAATCTTCTAACAGTCATCTGCGAGACTAAATAAGCCTGCGCAAAACTCTGTGCGCTGGCAAAGTCGAGAGGCGGAGGCTGGAGGAGGAGGAGTGGGGGGGGGGGGGAGAACGACCCATGTAAAACACCAAGTTGATACCTGCAAAATGACTGGTACATTAATGTAACCCTTTGACTCCCGCGCCCTGTCCACCAGCGTCCCTCATTGCCAACCGTGCTAAGAAAGCAAAAACTTAACCTTCTGACTATCTCACACTATCCATCAGCTTCCTGTATGGATAGGGTGAGCGAGTCAAAGGGTTAATTTTTTGCAGTTGTAAGAAGGGTGCAGGAGTCAAAGGGTTAAGTTAGGCTGATTGATTGGTTGATTTGATATATCTTTGTGTTGGCATTCATTTTGGGTAATGTTGTCGATGGAGATCACCATGCCCAGGGAAAAGGGGAAAAGAGGGCTTATCTAGTCCTATACAGAAACCACAAGAACAACAACTATGTTAAAGTGGACAGTAAGAAGGCTAATTAAATGTAGTGCACCTCACCCAAGGATTGAACCCACAACCAACGGCATGTGAATCTTGACTCTCAACCAAGTTGAACTATTGAGGTGCGCATAAGATAGGCCGCCAAGAGGGCAATTTTGTTGTGTGATCTTGAATTTAACTCGAGATATCAGACTGAGCGAGCCTACTCGAGATTGTCGAAATCTAATGCTAGTTCTAAATTACCTCTCTCTCTCTCTCCTCTCTCTCTCTCTCTCTCTCTCTCTCTCTCTCTCTCTCTCTCTCTCTCTTTCTGTCACACACACAGACACACACACACACCGCATTATTATGTGTATCCCCCTTCTAAGGGGCTGTGGCCTATATGAATAAACCATCTGTCATCTGAACTCTCTCTCTCTCTCTTCTCTTTCTCTCTCTCTCTCTCTCTTTCTCTTTCTCTCTCTCTCTCTTCTCTCTCTCTCTCTCTCTCTCTTTCGTCGTAGGTGAAAAAAAGAGAAAGTCAACAGGAAACAAAACGCAACTAAATGTTTTCAGAACGTGCAAAATGTGATTAGAAATAAAAACAAATTGTGTCTTCACGAAGTGCAGCGCCTTTTCTCCCTTCTTTATGAACAAAAATGTCATGGCTGAGCTCTCTAAAAACCTCTGTTCACATTGACAGCCATTTATCGGGGGAGCGCAAATGTCGTGGGCTTATTGACTGATAATAGATCCTCCCCTAACGGACAGGGCGCCTGATAAACAAGTTCCGGTGACAGGACGAAGTGCGGAGGAATACACTTCCGTCGATTAACCCTCAGGCAATAAATGCGCGGCCGCGGAGAAAGGATGGATGGAGAAAAAGGGTGTGAGGGAGAGAGGAGGGGACAGTTGCAGCGTCAGAAACCCAACTGTTGCATCCCCGAAAAGTGTCCCATGTCAGAACTCACCCAGCATTTTTCCCTCCGTTCTTCTTCTCCCTCTCTTCATTGTTGTTTTTATTTTAATGTAATTTTCTTTTCTTTTATTCTGTTTTTGTCTGCATCCTCTTCTTTCTTTCTTTTCTTGTTTTCCTTTCAGTTCGCTTCATTTAAACAAATTTTGACAGTATTGATTTCATCTTCTCTTTCCGTTTTCTTCTCCTTCTCTCCTCCTAGTCTTCTGTTTTTTCCTTTCTCTTCCTTCTTTTCATTCTTTTACTTTCTATTCTTCACTTTGTTTGTATTCGTCGATGGCACCCTCCTCCTTTGTGTACACACGTGTGAAATAATGTGGCAGACGAGAAATAACCAGGGGTCAACACAATTTCCGACAGTATTTGTTCAATACAGAAATTATCCAGATCCAGTCATCAAACTATAGAAGGATAACTCAAAACCCTGTCGAAGCACACGTTGGGTCATCATCATCATCATCATGTGCCCTGCTGCATGGCGTTGGCGATCATGGCCCTCCATACGAATCTATCCCTTCTCGCTGCAATTACTTCTCCCACCCTCTCTGTCCTTAGCCACCCTGCAAGTCCGTCCAATATTTTCTCCCTGGGTCTACGTAGTGCTGTCTTTCCCTACAGCTTTCCTGTTATGACCAGGTGCTCTAATTCTTCTTGCCTCATAAAATGTCTAATACAGATGTTGCTTGCCTTTTCCTAATCTTCTTTCTTAATGTTCTGCTTGTGTCTGCCTCCTTCAAGACTGTCTCGTTTGTTTTCTTTGCTGTCCATGGAACTCTCAACAGTCTTCTTAGAAATCACATTTCAGTTGCCTCAGTCTTGTTCTGACTTTGAGTTGGGTAGCATAACGAAAAGACAGGATTGGCAGATATTCGTTGCTGTCCAACTATATCAATGACTTAAAAGGGAAGTAAATAAAGTAACTAAGCAGTAAAGTATGTCAGTCAGTCAATCAGCCATTCAGTCAGTCAATCAGTCAGTCAGTCAGTCAGTCAGTAGGTGAATAAGTCAGTCGAGTCCGAGTTTATATTGCTTATAGCCCAGCCAACTACCAGAATCATATCAGGGCTAGCACCACGTCAAAAACGTCAACCCGGTTAAGATAAGACAACAGTTAAAAACTATGCTCACCGTTCAGTGAGTGAGTAAGTAAGAAAGAAACTAAATAGGTAAGTAAAGAAGGCAGTTATCCGGTGAGCACTAATCTGCTTGGGCTGAGCGTCCAGCAACTGTACTCCAGCCGTGGGTAACTACCTCTTTGCCTAAGAAGGAAGGTTTTTGAGTCAGAGGCTAGCAGAGGAAATACTCTGAAAAACAACGATGCTTAATTATATACTGAGACCGTTCTACAGTGTGGCAGTCAGTGCACCTGTGGAACTACAATCTTCAGTAGGCGAGTGAGTGAAGAGAGGATTGCACTCCCCTCCACATGTTAATACTTTCTGTGCTGGTCATCCATACATGTCATAAAGACCCACACCAGGCTATGCCTCCTCATTTGATGGAAAATAAATCTGACTTGACAGCATTCCTACTCAATTGTCGAAGAAAAGCATGACCTGATTTTAAGGTTTCATAATCTCAGTCACATATCAAAATTCAGTGTCTTTTAATAATCACTTGGAGGTCAATGGAAGGGAAAAAGGAATCAATCCCAGTATCTTAAAATTATTGAATGGCTTGACAGGATAATCCAAAACAACCACAACAACAAAACGGTGACATCGTTCATCCGGTGATGGTTTAGCCCGTACAGACTACGGGAAGTCTTGTTTTTCTGTTATAATGTGTATATCTATTCTTTGATGTCTTTTGTATACGCTTGACAAAAAAGGCTGGTAGGCAGACAATTTGAGCCTGTCTTGTTTTGTTACAGTGAATTCGCCTTCTATCCTGTTGTTTTTCTGGTCCGTACGGAATAATTTATCGGATGAGTACCGGTATTTCTTCTGCAAACATTTTGCCTACACCCATTTACAGTTCTTCACTGCGGGTTGTAAAACAGTCTGTCTGGGACAAGAATGGCATGGGGGAAAATTGCCCCTAGAGGCAGACTTAATGTTGTGATGCTTTGGGCGTATTACGTGAATCATGTTCGACAGGGTGTCGTCTGCTGCTGTCGAGGGGTATTTGGCCTTATCTCCCCTTCAACAGACGCTCCTGCACAGAGAAGGGCGACGTAGTATGAAATAGCGCGAGGACGCTCTGTTAGCGTTCTTATAAAACATAAAACGAATCAACTTCAGAAAAGGGATGGTCAGACTATATGAGCAGTTGTCCTTTTATAACATAAACTAGAAAAACACGGAAATAGAATCAGAATGCGTATTTAATACAACCAGACAAGACAGGCGCAAATTTTCAACCGACTGTCCCTTACCAAGCGTGGATGTAAGATCACAAACAAACAAACACCACATACAAAAAATAGAAGATAAAGACAGAAACTTCCCTGCTGCTTCGTCCAGTGTCTTTTCTAACATAGTTGGACATCTACGGACATCTACAAAATCGCCCAGTGGGGAGTGAGTTAAAGTACGTGCATAGCTTTGCCGATGATTTTGTTGTAAGATGCCTTTGTTATAAGATATAAGGGGTTACATGCACAGGTTGACTTAAAAATGTCGATTTATTTACCAAAGACTGCGTGCGTGGGTCAAGTTAAACAGGTCACATCACACATTTTATCGTTACATTTAATCTTTGGGCAGAACCAGGTTGAACTATGCAATCAAAAAAAAGGCATTTTATGATGATTCATTTTCATTCCTTCTTTAATATTGGATGTATGTCAAAGAAGTCTTTTCCTATTATAACGATAGAAGCTTACATGTATTTGTTGTTCCCGTGTCAGCCTTTGTCTGTCATGCTTTTGTAATGAGCTTTTGTGAGACGAGGCGCTGTAGTCATGATTATTGTTATTATTATCATTTCATTATTATTATTATCGTTATCATTATCATTATTTTTATTATTACCGCAACAGTGTGAGTAAATTCCAATGTAAATTTGCAAGTTTTAACTGGTTGTCTGTATGAGAGTAGTTGCCTTTGTGCAACAGCCATTATTATGCTGCGTCTTACAGTACAATGTTTGCCATAAAGCAGAAATATAGTCTTGTTGCGCGTACTTAAGGCTAGCGGGATATATCTTTGGAAGGCTGCCCAAAAAGTTTGGCAAGACCATAGTATCGGGTTTGCCACAAAGATTCATCATCATCATGTGCCCTGCCCCATGGTGTTAGCGATCATAGCCTTCTATACGAATCTATCCCTTGTCGCTGCAAGTACATCTCCCACCCTCTCTGTCCGCAACCACCTTGCAAGTCCGTCCAATGTTTTCTCCCTGGGTCTACCTGGTGTTCTCTTTCCCTCCAGCTTTCCTGTTGTGACCAGGTGCTCTAATTTCTTTTTCCTCATAAAATGTCCTATAAATTTTGCTTGTCTTTTCCTAATCTTCTTTATTAATGATCTTCTTGTGTCTGCCCCCTTCAAGACTGTCTCGTTTGTTTTCTTTACTGCCCACGGAACTCTCAACATTCTTCTTAGAAACCACATTTCGGCTGCCTCAATCTTGTTCTGTCTTTGCGTTCGACTGTCCACGCCTCACAGCAGTATTTAACAGAAGGGGATCTTACGATAGCAAAGCCCAAACGTGCAATAACTATGACTGTTTCCTACACAATAACCATGACCAGTCCCTAGGTAGACGATAACCATGACCACTCCCTAGACAGATAATAACCATGAGCACTCCCTGGACACACAGTAACCATGCCCACTCCCTAACTAGACGATAACCATGACCACTTCCTAGACACACAATATCCATGACCACTCCTTAAACACACAATAACTATGACCACTCCCCAAACACACAATAACCATGACCACTCCCCAGACACACAATAATCATGACCACTCCCCAGACACACAATATCCATGACCACTCCCCAGACACACAATAACCATGACCACTCCCCAGACAGACAATAACCATGACCACTCCCCAGACACACAATAATCATGACAACTCCCCAGACATACAATATCCATGACCACTTCTTAGACACACAATAACTATGACCACTCCCCAGACACACAATAATCATGACCACTCCCAGACACACAATAATCATGACCACTCCCTAGACAGATAATAGCCGTGACCACTCTCCAGACACACAAAAATCATCGCCACTCCCTAGATAGATATTAACCATGACGATTCCCCAGACAGATAATAACCATGACCACTCCTTAGACAAGACAATAACCATGACCACTCCTTAGACAAGACAATAACCATGACCACTCCTTAGACAAGACAATAACCATGACCACAATCCAGACACACAATAATCATCACCACTCCCTAAATAGACAATCACCATGACCATTCCTAGACAGCAACAGGTAACCTTGATGACCATAGCCAGCTGTGCAGTAACAGAATCATGGCCGTTTGTCGGTAGGTGGGAAGATATTATCTGCATGTTTCTAGATTACTGTATGACCTAATCCGCGTCTTCGGTCTTCTTTTGGCACGGGCCCACGTCAGAAGAAATTGGGTGAACGGGGCAGAGGGGAGAAGAATATAGAATAGACATGTCTGCCCAGATCAATGTGATCATTCATCGTGCCGTTGTTTAGGCGGGTAAATGGCTTTAAATTAAGTCAGCGTTAGCTGTGGTTAATGTTTGGGTGCAGTGTATGGCAGTTTGAGATATGACCTCCTGCGTGAATCAGTCTCAAGGGACAGATTGACAAACAACACTTAGCTGGCCAGGGACCAGCAAGGGACCTCAGGGGGCGCATCGTCTGCGGGCGGGATCCAACGCACATGCCAATATTTGCATCTCTCCCGTTACTGCTTAAGTATAGATAGTAACCTTTGTACTCATGAATCTTCGTGTTTATCTGTCCCATCTGATCGCCATTAATTAACATTGTGAGAAATTAACTTATCTGTGCAGTTTGCCCAGGAAACAAGAACGCCGTTTGCTAGAGCACAATTCACTGTCTTCTTTTGGACGAACGTAGTCCCAAAGAGGTTATAAGCCTAACTTCATCATCTGAATAAGCAACAGTCAACGCCACTGGACCAATGAAATTGTGGCACGGGGTTTTTTAAACCAGAGGTCGCGGGTTTGTATTCCGATTGGGGTATATAATTATCTTCTATGGTTACTTACTCAGGTTGGTGATAGTGGTGGTAAATGTTTCGATACGGGCAGCTAAGACTTTGCAATGTTGGAAATACTGACATGGGGAGGGGGGGGGGTATTTCAATATGTAGGTTTTTCCAGTACTAAGTGTATGTAACCATAGAACACATTCTTTCCTGTTTTTAACGCATGAAACCTTAATGTTGGGACAACTTGAAGATCTCGTCAGCACATAGAATCAGAGCACGAACTCATGGCATGGCATCTGCTGGCGGATAGCAGAACCCAGGGCTTCAGGACCCCTTCCCATCCAGTGCCTCCAGAAGAACACGTGCCTCCAGGATCAGTCGTCTATCCCATATGAAGACTCAACCAGACTCTGAAAACTGAAAGTGCCTGTTTATGTACAGAGATGAGGAGGGTTTGTCAACACCATCATCACAGACATTTGCCAAGATCTTTTTGATATTTCATCACACGGTGTCCGTGGTGCAGTCCACATGAGTCATGAATTATACCAGCGCTAATACACCGTCTTGGACAAACTTATACTGAAAACGGAATCATCAAAGGTCAGAATAAAACCTGTTGGTGAAACGGATCAAGTACACATCATCTGTACATCTTCTGGACTACACAGCCCAGCAAAAACCATGACATCAGAAGTCAATTCTGGTTGTAAAGCTGTAAGACCCAGCAGACCACAGAGTCTACTTCAGTGTTGATCAGATGTCAAACCTGACCACAAGCAGTGTGATTCTATGAGAGAGCGAGCGAGCGAGCGAGCGAGGAGAGAGAGAGAGAGAGAGAAAAGAGAGAGAGAGAGGAGAGAGAGAGAGAGAGACTCAGCTGGGGACAGCACAGGTATATGGAAGAGGCTGTCAATGCTGTTTGTGAACGAAGGCTGATATATGATCCTGCCACTGATGGATGAACGAAGGGTACTCACCGGGATCGGTTTCAGATTTCCCTGGGCAAATTTCCTATTCGTTTTCAAGACGTTCATTAGACAAAATAGCCCCCTGCATGGTAGATCCTATTTTTGCTGCTTACCCAGCCCCATACCCTTGACCAGAGACCGGTTGTCATGTGCAGTAAAGACTTGTGAGATGGTAATAAGCCAAGGACACGGTGACCGGTGGTCACGTACAGTAAAGACTTGTGAGATGGTAATAAGCCAAGGACACCTATGTAAGAGTCAGTGGTTTCCAGCCAGCAGGTCATGTCTCATGCTATCTCAGAGAGGGAATTGAATTTTTACCAAATAGTGCAGAATCTGGTATTGTTGTTTTTGTATTGGTTGTTGTTGTTTCTTGTTTCTTGTTGTTGTTATTGTTGTTTTGCTTCCCATCGTCTGTGCCTCTTTGCTGGCGTTGATCCTGCACCGCCTATTCTGACACCACAATGCATTATCAACTCCTACTTCAGTCGAAACCCCAACTCCAGGAGGGAGCCCAACAACAGATAGACAGAGGAAAATCAGATTAAAAAAACGAACAGGAGAACGACAGAGAGAGAGGGGGGGGGGGGGAGGGGTGGTGGTGGTGAAAAGTGTTAATTCAGGGTTTTTTATGGGCGAGAGAAACAAAGGGTTCCCTTCTGTGTTAAATAGATTGATAGGAGGGAGCCCAACGGTGTCCAGCAGCCATGAAGCCACCCACCAGAGGAGCGCCATACTGCTGCCAAGTCACTTCGATGGTGTTCAACAGCACCTGTTCTGATCCAGCTTACTGAGGACACTACCTATTAAGCCCCTTACTAACGATCAGTCACCACTCAGTCGTAGAGCCAGACAAAGAAGGTTGCCGTGGGCTCTTTCAATATAAATAGTATCCCCACCTTCCGGAAATTCTGTGCTAGAAATTTCCTCTTTTCTGTCACTCTGCTTTGTGTCTGCCTTATTCCTTTGCTTTTTGTCATTTCTTCCTATCATTTTTGCCTTGCTGGTCCATTCACCTGTTGTGTTCGATAACGTCTAACGTACTTTCTCTCAGGATTGATAATGGGTACATGTATCAAGACCATTTTATTTTGCTCTAGGGAGGTGAGATATGCAGAAGCAATTTTACGTAATTTAGGCCCTTTTTTATATATGTTTCAGTGTTCTTAGGTATGCTTAAATGTGTATTCAGGTGTTTTTCAAATCCCTTGGTCGAAATGATCAAAGCGGGGCGGGGGCATGTCCTTATATTATATGCGCGAATGCATTGATATGTGTACTTAATTTTCTTTTTTTTTTCCCCTGTTGAAGTTTTGTATGTTTAGAAGCAGTTATAGCCCTGATCTGCGCGGTCGGCTGGGCTTTTAACAACAATAACAAAATCTAGTAGACGGAAGGATTTTTGCGTGCATTCCGCTGTAAGGTCAGTCATACTCCATCTTTGGGGAAGCTAAGGAGAGAATATGGTCTGGAAAGCAGAAATAAGAAAGAGTCTTGTGAGGAAAAGGGAGCACAAAATTTTTATTTTCACAAATAAGCCGTGTATAAAAACGAACATTTTTAGAATGGCTTGACCAACCAATTTATCATTTCAATTTTTAAAATATCTTCTTTATTGTATACAAACTTGTCTCAACCCATAAAATGGGGTCTGGATCAATCTGATCAATCTTTCAAGCCTTTAGACGTCGTTTATATATAACAGAGGTATGTAGACCTCTCACCTCACGTTGCAGTCATCCCTGAGTGTTTGTATAGAACTGGACATAGACTGATCATCTGTCTGGACCCGTCCTTCTCTTGAAAGTTCGTGTACACGAGTTCGCTTTTTCTTCCACTTCTTATTTTTGATAGTCTCAGTTTACAAACAAAAAGTAGGTTAGGGTGAAAGTGATTCATAAAATGTGTGTATGTGTGTGTGTGTGTGTGTGTGTGTGTGTGTGTGTGTGTGTGTGTGTGTGTGTGTGTGTGTGTGTGTGTGTGTGTTAGGGGACGAAAGAGAAGGAGGGAAAGAGAGAGAGAGAGAGAGAGGAGACAGACAGACAGACAGAGAATCTACACGACCTTTCTGTCTCTGTCTCTCTATCTCTCTTGTTTCTCGTTCTTTCCTTCTTTCTGTATTCAGTTGTTCAATTGTATCTATCTGTCTATCTATCTTCTGTCTATCACTATCTATCTATCTATCTATCTATCTATCTACTATCTATCTGTCAGTCTATCTATCTGTATATATATCTATCTATCTATCTATCTTCTATCTGTTATCTATTATCTGTCTATCTATCTGTCTATCTATCTATCTATCTATCTATCTCTTTGATAGGACTGACTGCAAGAAACACATTAAATTATCAAACTGAATATCTGACAATATCTAGAATCTGTGTTCACTGTTGTGGCAGTCTACCATTGTGCTTGTTGCTCGTCAACTGAAGCTTCTTCAAGGTCATAGTGACCATGAGAAATAACATGTTTGGTAAAAGAAAGGACAGTGTTAGAATGGTTTGACAATCATTTCTCTCTCTCTCTCTCTCTCTCTCTCTCTCTCTCTCTCTCTCTCTGCCCCCCTCTGTCCGGTGCAAATAACTAGAAACAGCAACAAAGAACAATCAGATCTGTCTGAAGTGCGCAGGCAACAGGGGCAGACAAAAGAACTCCCTTGGGTTCAACAGAACAAATGATAACAGAAAGTCAGTGGCTGTGATTCAATTTCTGCAGTAAAGAGAGAGAGAGAGAGAGAGAGAGAGGAGAGAGAGAGAGAGAGAGAGAGAAGAGAAGAAGAACAACAACACACACACACACACCACAACAACACACACACACACACACACACACACACACACACACACACACACACACACATACACACACACATACAGGCAGACAAACAAGGAAAGACAGGAAGACTAACAGACGGAGGAAAATCAGAGAGAGAAAAGAAAACGAACAGAGAGAGTGAAAGACAAAGTGAGGGGTGGTGGCGGAGGGGTGTTAACTCAGTTTTTCAGGGGCGAGAGAAACAAAGGGTTCATTTCTGTGGAAAACAGATTGATTGACAGATATATAGAGATAGACATCCATGGATCAATTTGTTGTTGCGCAACAAGAGAAAACGAGAGGAAAGAGGGATCGAGAGAAAGAGAGAGAGGAAGTGCGTGAGGTACATAGATAGATATATAGATAGATAGATAGATAGATCAGATAGACAGATAGATAGATAGATAGATAGATAGATAGACAGATAGATGATGATAGATAGATAGATAGATAGATAGATAGATATAGCGAAAGAGAGTGTGTCTGTGTGTGTAAATGTGTGTGTGTGAATGTCTCTCTACTCTCTCTCTCTCTTCTCTCTCTCTCTTGTGTGTGTGTGTGTGTGTGTGTGTGTGTGTGTGTGTGTGTGTGTGTGTGTGTGTGTGTGTGTGTCTGTGCCAAGCTTATGACTCAAGATCTGACGTCTCGAGTTCAATCTGAGCCTACAACATGAATCCTGTTCATTGTCCATCTCAATGCTTGAATCACTGTGGTGGTGTCAGCTTTGCCTTAATTTATGAAAGTCCCTCCATCTTCTCCATCCATTTCAAACCGTACCAGAAAACAGAGTTTCACGCAGGCTCAAGGAGTCTGCCAGGTTATTACTAATGGATTTGAATGGATTGCATATGGAATTATTTTAAGCATGATTAAACTCTTTTGAATAGATTCAGATTCTGCTGAAAGGACAAGAGAGAAAGAGACGTACACACACAGTCACGCATACATACACACACGCACACACACACACTCTTTCTCTCTCTCTCTCTACCTATCTATCTATTTACCTATCTATCTATCTTCTATCTCACGCAATCTCTCTCTCTCCCTCCGCTCTCACACACACACACCCACGCATATACACCCACATACTCACACACACACACACACACACACACACACACACACACACACACACACACACACACACACACATAGATAGACAAGAGAAAGAGAGAGAAATAAACGCACACACACACATCAACAGACACACAGAAGGACAAAACCGTCCTAAGCACACAGACAGCTCTCACAGAGAGAGAGAAAGAGGAAGAAAAAAAAAGAGAGAGAGAGAGAGAGATAAGCACATACACAGACAGATAAACACACACACACACACACATCACCAGACACACAGGACAAAACCATTTTAAGCACACAGACGGAACACACACACACACACACAGACAACACACACACACACATCAACAAACACACAGAAGGACAAAACCGTCCTAAGCACACACACACAGAGAGAGAGAGAGAGAGAGAGAGAGAGAGGAGAGAGAGAGAGAGAGAGAGAGATCCACACACATACCCATCAGCAGACACCCAGAAGGACAAAACTAACCCTAAGCACACAGACGGCTAAATCAACAAGAAAAAGATCAGACGACAGACCAGCAACAGAGCAAGCAGAGTGATCATCCATCATGACCACCAATTATGATCAATCCGTCCGCGATGCCCGCCCTGACCCGCTCTGTCGGCATGCGCACTGGAGAAAGAGTCCCTCTGACTTGTTGTGGTCCCTGTCCCAACGATTATCCCCCTTGTCTGTGGTTTTCGTTCTGACCCATGTCCATCCTCCTTCCCTTCCTCTAACCCCCCCCCCTTCCTTTAAACCGCCCCCTTCCATTCTAGCTCCTACACATTTTTGTTTTATTTTATAGATTCTTCCCTCTCGTACTGTCTACAGAGACTTTAGGTACTGCCCAGTCCATGATGACAATGATGATGTCTGCCTCTTGACAGAGTGAAGAAAGAATTCCTGTCTGTTTTATTGGAACCAGAAAAATAAACAAACATGAAACCAGAAAAAACAAACGAACATGAAATGAGAACCGTATTTGATATAATAAAACAAGACAGGCACAGATTTTCGACCAACCACCTCGATTAGATTTTGGGCAAATAAAGGATCAATGAAAATCCACCAATTATGTTAAAAATTCAGTCTTTTAGAAGAAACTTATATGGAATCATTTATATTTTCATTCATTATCTTCAAATTGCCAAGAAATCCGTTTTACTTAACTTAGTGGAGTACATTAAAATGTGGATAGTTGATCAATATCCATCTTTGCATGACATTTCTTTTGCAATGTTTTATTTGTGTAATGATAGTTTTGTTATCTGCACACCCCAACAAGCGCTTAAAGGATGACATACTTTAAGCTCTGAAAGAAAGAGAGGAAGCTTGGAATCTATTTGGGGTTTGCTGAAGAGGGATTTATCGCACCTGGACAATTCCACACGCTCTCCATGCAAATCCTCCAAAAACTACCTAGCAGATTCTCTAAGCCTTCGTAGTAGCCCTACACCATGCTTATAACGTAGACTTTTGGCAGATTCCCAAGGGCTGCCTAAAACCCTACGCCATGCTTATAACGTAGAGGTTGTGGGTTCGACCCCCAGGCGAACCACGCATTAGTGGCCCATTAGATCTGTGGTTAGAAAGAAGACAAGTGTTTGCAGTCTCATATGCTAGTCATCAACTATAGCATTCCAACAGGAATCTCAAGGACTACATAGGAACATTTTCAGGAAAAATAGAAATGAACTGACGGGTAAGTAGAAAAACAACAGAGACCATACAGAAGCTGAACAGGACAAAAAGCCGAGTGTGACAGTTAGAAATGAGAGTGTGTGCGACATACCACGACCACAGAGTGACGATGTTCTCTTTCCCCGTCCTGACCACCCCTACCCCCGCCTTACCCCCTCGTGTTTCCTCTCCCTAACACAGCACTACACAGTAAGGTCTACTAACGAAAGTCTGGTTGACTGATGGCGCGGATGGTCCAACAATTATCTCCCTTGTCTGTGTTTTCGTTCTGGCCCACGTTACCCTAATGTCCACAGCGCTGGAGACCCTGGCCGTTAGTTTCGTCCGTGACCATCTCTGGTGGCTATGTCCTTTTGCAGAACTGTCACGAAGCACATGTAATTTCTGCCTGTTGCAGTTTTTAGTTACTGCTAGATGAGTTTGGAGCTTGTATGGAATTTGTTTATGAGAGGTTCATTCCACTCGGACAGTTGCACGCGCCCCACCCAAATCTACAAGCGATTATCTATCAGACTCAAAACCAGGATCTTTCAACTGAAAATCCGTTTACTTTATTTCAACCGCTCTGTCTGTCTGTCTGTCTGTCCTTCTGTCTGTCTGTCTGTCCGTCTGTCTGTCTGTCTGTCTGTGTGTCTCTCTCGATATTTGACTCTTATCTTTTTCCAATACTCCCTCAGTATCTGATCTAGGAAGACACGTGCACTGGCAACCCGCACTTTTGAAAAAGAGTTTTGGTTTATAATTTCTACCATTGGAAAATAAAGAATCATTGCCATTATCCCCTCTCCTCTTTCTCTTTTTGTCTCCTCCCCCCTCCCTTTCTGTGCCTTTGATTCATCCCCTTGTTTTTCTCTCCTGTCTGTCACTCTCTGTCCTTCCCTCTCCCCTCTCTGCCTATCACTGTCCATTGTAACATTAACAGTGTGTTGGGTATGTCTAAGTTGAGCATGTTCATGTTATTGTTTCAAACGTTTTAATATGCTTCCTTTGTGTCAGAATAGAGTTGTAGCGTAACAAATATCTCAAACTTGCTTACGCTTTCAAATGTCAAACGTGGCGAAGGTCTATTTTGAATTAAATTCTGTATTCCGTGTTGTCTTTCTTCCCTCTCGCTCCGCTTTTCCTCACTTCCTGTCTCATTCAATCTATGATATAGTTAAATGACCAATGTTTTAAGGTATGATTATCTTTTGTGAGGGATTGTATGCTTTTGTGTCAGTGTCTTTGTCGTTTCACGAAAAACATGTTTGTATCAATAATGATAATAATAATAATGTAGTTTCACGAAAAACATGTTTGTATCAATAATAATAATAATAATAACAATGATAATAATAACAATAACAACAACAACAACAATAATAATAATAATAATAATGATGATGGCAGTGTTATGGTCTTACATAGTTTAATATTTTGTGCTCTCTCTCTCTCTCTTTCGCTCTTTCTCTCTCCCCTCCTTCCCTACCAACCAGCCTGTCTTTCTCTACACTACTGTGTTGATGTTTTATGCCGTTATGCTTTATATTTTATTGATATAGATTTCTTATAAGCAATATGGTATTCTTGTAAATGTGGGGAACCTCTATGTGAGGGGGTGGATGTAAAATAAAGCATTAATCAGCTTATACCACTACCCCCGAAAATAAACATTTCTTCCTGCTCTTGTTTATTGAAATATGCAATATTACAAAAACATGATATTATGTATGATGTACAAAGCTACAGAAAGTCAAGTCAAATGGCGTGCTTTCTTGGTCTTGTTTGTGTGTGTTTTTTTCTATAAACTTCTTTGCTATATTATTTATCACAATGCACAATGTCATTTATTGTAAAACATGGAACACATTTTGATCTCAAAGAAGAATCAAACTCTGCAAAGGAAAGAAGAAAGAAAGACAAAAATAGACAGAGGGATGAACTCTCTCTCTCTATCCCTCTCTCACTCTCATTTTTTCTCTCCATCTTTCTCTCTCTCTCTTCGACTCTCTCTCTCCCTCTCTCTCTGCCCCCTCTCTCTCCCCCTGTCTCTCTCTCTCCCTCTGTGAATTAAGGACAGGAAAACTCGACAAGGTTGACCAGTAAAGGAACAGGGCAACACCCTGGCTGTCTCAATCAGTGCCTCAGCAACAGTCATCCATCTTTTTTGTCTGACGGTCGGTTATGTATCAGTGGGACAAATCAAATTACTTTTTTTTTCATTTGCCAGTCAGCTTGATCGATCTGGACCACAGTCGTGTTTACATCCGGTGATGATGACCGCGTCTGATTGCTCATTTTCTGTATGTCAGTTTATTTTGTCTATAAGATGAGAGATAGGGGGGGGGGGGAGATAATAAGATAGGAAGAGAGAGAGAGAGACAGACAGACAGAGACAGAGAGTGAGAGAGGCAGAGAGTAAGAAAGACAAACAGAGACAGAGATGGAGAACTCGGTTGAATGAAACTATTTTTCAGCAGGATACAAATTACCACAAACTTGCGGGAGAGGCAGAGCGTGAGAGACAAATCAAGACAAAGATGGAGAATAAGATTAAATGAAATTATTTTCCAGCAATATAGAAAAGAATTAGCACATACTAATACATCGCTAATGTTTTCGACCATCATTTTAACTTTTCATGAGAGAGAAGGTGGGGGTGGGGAGGGGGGATGTAGAAAGTGAGGGACGAAGAGATAAACAGGAGAGAGAGAGAGAGAAAGATAAAACAATACTTCGTTTTACTGCAGTATTCCTTTTTTTTTTTAAAGTCATTTCACTTTTTCATGACAGAGAGTGGGGGTGGGGGTGTATACAGGTAGGAAGAGAGATTGAGAGAGAGGAGAGAGACAGAGAGACAGACAGAGACAGAGATTGACAGAGACAGACAGAAGCACACAGAAAGATGAAATGAAACTTTTCCAGCTGTGTAGAAATTAGCACATAGACAAATTGCTCATATTTTATCTCTCATTCGTGTAGGAGAGAGAAGAAGGATAAACAGGAAAAAAGAGAGATGGAAAAAAAGAAAGTGATAGAGAGACAGAATGAGAGAGAGAAAGAGAGGGAGCGCGGAGATGAATGAAATCATGAAAAAAGAGAAAGAACAAATGATTCATTGTTTTTGTAAATCATGCTTATTTGAACGCATGTATTTGAGCTTATCTTTGTAGGCCTACCAGATCTGTAGTCCAATTTTGATCCATTCTAAGAGGTTGAAAGATTATTGCCAACACATTTTGTTCGCAGACATGCACATCTGAATGTGCACACATAGTCACACACACACAGACACATACATCATCGATATGAAAACCTTCCTTCAGAAGGTATTAAATTGCGCCTCACGTTCTATACGATTTCCACTTTCTGAAAAGGTGAGTTTTAGAAACATGGTGACCACAAAAAAAAAAGACAAGAAAAAGAAAAAAGAAAGAAACGAAAAAAGAAAGAAAACAAAAACCGTATTCTTGGCAAATTCAATTGTTACGCCAGAAAAACCATGTTATAGTGTTTTTGGCGAAAGGGTTTTCAAGATACTGGTATTAAATTTAAACATTCTGAGTACACATACTGAAGTTTCAGAAATGATGAAATTGCTTTCAAAACTACTTAATGGTTATTCACCAAAAGATCATAAGAAAAGTCTTCAATATTCTTCTCCCCTCCTCTCTCTGTCTCTCTCTGTTCTATTTCTGTCTCTCTTTCCGCCGTTGCACACACACTTCTCGCATGCCACACGTGTTTTTCGTGGTAAATGCTTTCGCTGTTTCACGTTTGGCTCATGCTACACGTATTTTTCGTGTTAAATGTCTTCGCTATTGCATACGCTTGTCTCATGTTCCACGTGTTTTTTGTATTGAACGTCTTTTGTTGTTGCAGCGTGTTTTCGTGTGAACGTTTACGCTGTTGGCACAGTGTTGCAGCTGGGTGCACGTGTATTTTCGTGTGAACGTTTACGCTGTTGCACAGGTGTTGCAGCCTGGGTGCACGTGTATTTTCGTCTTGACCCAGCGACATTTTAGAGTGTAGGCAACAATTGCCGACTCGTATATGTCCAAAATGGATTAAGTCTGGTATATAAGTGAAGGCGTTATAAACGCAACATGACTCTTTAAATCTTATGCTTCCGTATTCCAGGGGATGTCAGCAAATTTGCTGGTACAAATCTGTGTAGGCTAGTGCACAAGGGATTTCGCTATTTAGGAGCATAGCACCAAATCTGACACCATGATCGTTGTTACCTGTCTCAACAAGGGCGATCAGTGATATCTGTCGGTAAAACAAATGCTTGTTTAGCTGTGTTAATATAGATAATGGATGTGATCAACTAAATAGGCAGCAAGATTATTGAATGACTTTTGCCGTGGTATGATTAGTCATATGTGTCTGGAACTGAATTGTTTTAATGTTGTTATTTTGAAATCAGTTCCCTGTTTTGTTTCAGAATGCCCTAAAACAATTTGAATTGTTAAATTATAATTTGCCTCTCTCTCTCTCTATCTCTCACATGGTCTGTCTTCCACCTTCTTTCTCTCACGATCTGTCTATACTGGCGCACGTACATTCACATAACATATTTTTCAAATCTTGTTGTCAGGGATTTGTAAGGGGGATAAGTGTGAGAGGTAACAAAACCCGCACCACTACCATAACATTCGCTCCTGAAACACAAAGCAAACTTTACAATTTTTCATTATATGATCTTGTCACCAATCGGTGCTCGCGCGCGCGGGATGTGTATGTGTGTGTGTGTGAGGGGGGAAGGGAGGGGTAGGTGAGAGCCATAAAAGACAACAAAATGCCCAAAGGCACAGGTCTCTGGCTCAAGGCGATTTTGACGCGCGCAAAATTGCGTTTACTGTCTCTCCTGTCTTATCAGCTCTGCGCGTTTTGGGGAAGGGTGCTGGTGAGAGAATTGAATTAGCGCAGGGAGCCTGGTCTAATTGGCTAAAACCAAGCCATGGGCAGGCTTTTCGGGGCCAATTACCTCTTGGGCCTAATAGAACTAAAGGTTGGCCGGGCGCTCTCAAAGGTTTGGTTTTAGGGTTGGTTCTGTCGCCTTCTTCTCACTCTTGCCTGTTTTCTAGCCTGCCGTTTTAAGAATATGTTCAATAAAACGAAAGTTTTATAACAAGAAAAAAATCTTGGTTTTGGATGGGGTGATAAGCATGAACTAAGAACTGGGAGCATATTTCAGGATCGTTTTTCTTTGTGTGTGTGTGTGTGTGTGTGTTTGGGTAGATAGGTATGGGTGCTTGCATGCTTCTGTGATGTGTGTGCTTATGTTTGTGAGTTGGTGGGTCTGTGTGCGTGCAATTTTCTTATTAAGCAAGGATTTCTCAGTGTTCATGGATAGACAAAAAACAGTGGATTAAATGTGCAAATCGGTGGAACGTTACCAATTCCTGATTGATTCGATTTGTAGGTCAAGATTTGAAATCTTATGATTGTGCATTACCTTTTCAGTTTTACTCTGTATGTTATCATTAGTATCGTTTTGTTGTCGTGTTGTTGTTGCTGCTGCTGTAGTTTCTTCTTCTTTTTAATGGATCATTGCACTTAGGGGATCACCTTTGGGCTCACTTTCCCCTCTTTCTACGCCACCATAATGGCTACAATTTTGGTACAGTTTGTACAGTGCAGTGATGATTATAACGATGAGGATGACGGTCATGATGTTACGGAGTTCCATTTGGGATTTGGATTGCGTGACAGGACTGTGCTGTACACTTACTGTCATAATACATCCTGGTGACAAACAGGTCCGAGAGATAGACACCTGTGGTGTTGGTCAATATATTTGAGCAAAGCCCTGAGTGACGCATCCGTGAAGTGGATGAGACTCAACTGTGTGGTCCCAGTCTTCCCAATTAATTCCAAGCACGCTCAACTCTGGGTGGAAGCCGGTTGGAGCTGAAAAATGCAATAATGATTTTTTAAGGGCCTGAAGGGGATTCGAACCCACAACCTTCCAGTCAGTAGGCTGTTGAGCTAAAAGAACTGCACCATGGGGACCGATGCTACAGCTGCTGCTGATGATGTTTGATGACCCATTTTTAGCCCTGTTTCAATGGCTCGTGAGCTGATAACACAGTGGTGGTAGGGTCGGCCATCAGGCACACGACTGTTTGCCATGGGTTGGATGGATGGTTGTTCTGATAGAGCCGTGAAGTCCTATCTCGAGTTCAGTCCCACCCCACAGATTTAAGGTTGATTTTGATTGATTGATTTGGTTCAGTTTTTACATCGACACCCACCTCAGGTGGTATGGTCGACGGGGATAACCATCCCAGGGAAGTGGGGGAAGGAGAACTTATCTAATCCTATACTGACACCACCAGAACAACAAAGATGTTAAGGTAGGGGCAATGAGAAGGTCATCCAAAAAAAAGTGTGACTGCCCGCGTTCAAGCAAACAGGAATCAGAAAAAAACATGAAAAAATAATAACATGTATTTAATACAAGACAAGACAGGCGCAAATTTTCGGAACTGGGCTTTGTCAAGCGTAAGATCACAAACAAATACCAGATACAAAATGTTTCAATCTTTTTCTCCTAATTTTTGAATCTGGTGTTTGTGATCTTACGCTTGAAAGGCCAGTTGGCCGAAAATCTGCGCTTGTCTTGTCTTTTGTATTAAATACGCGTTCTGATTCTATTTTGTGTTTTTTTCCTCTGGTTCCAGTGAGAAAGCTTGTTTTAATGTAGCAAACCCCAGGATTCGAACCCACAACCATAAGCATGTGAATTCGACCTCAACCAACTGGGCTACTGTGGCCCGCATTAAAGCTGCTGCCCACTGCCCTTTTTCATGCTCCAAACATTCTGCGTGTGGTCAGAATTTCATAGATCCCAATCTCCCTTATTTTAAGACCTTGCCACAGCGTAGATGTCGCACAGGTTCAAAGAGTCTGGCAGATATCTGTTGATAGAATTGGGTAGAGCGCATATGGAATCATCCGAGTGTGATGAATTCCTCTTGAACAAACATCAGGCTCCAAATACCAGACTTCTTTTCTATCGCTCTTTTCAGCTCAAATGTGTGAAACGGAACCAAGTTCAAAGGAAGGTTGAGAAATGATACAAAATGTCGTGACATAACCCTAAAGTCATCGGGGAATGAGGTGGTTGAGACGTCACAGGGGTTAGCTTTTCAGCTTTATGTTCTGAGAGCATGACCTACTCCTGTCTTTCTCTGCTTTACGTTTCGCAACCCTGGTCAAGTACTCATTATAGGCTGGTTGGAATGGATGGTCCAACCTGTACCATCAGTTTGGAAAATTTGAAAGGTGAGTGCACTATCTCGACCCTACCCAATCATAACGGTGAAGCCTACATATCAAATGCAAACTGGTTACACGCGCGCGCGCGCGCACACACACACACACACACACACACACACACACACACACACACACATAACGGTGAAGCCTACGTATCAGATGTAAACTGGTTACACACACACACACACACACACACACACACACACACACACACACACACACACACACACACACACACACACAAACAAACAAATAAACACAAACAAAAAAAATACAGGTTCATCTGTCTTCATGTATGTGTGTCTGTGTGTGCATATGTGATGTGTGTCTGACCGTGTGTCTCGTTTCCTTCTTTTCTTTAACTTTATTTTTATCACCATGAGTGATATTGATCAATGAAAATATAAACAAACAAAAACAAAGAAAGAAGTGGAAGGGGTGGACAGATAAAGAGAAAGAAAGTGTGTAAAAGGAAGCAACAAGGATATAGAAAAGAGAATTTGGTTAGTAAATAGATGGGAGTTGAAACATAACACTAATAACAGTAAATTCGAAGAAGAAAAAAATCCCCAAACTTCGCAAACATTAATCTGATGCAAAAACAGAACAGTGCACTGTTGATTCTGAAATTTCAGCCAACATAACTTGATGTATTTTACTCCCTTAAAATGAGTTTCAGGATAGTGGATCATATTTTATTTCTTGCAAATGCGTTTTAGGAGAGTTTGTGGTGTGCGTGTGTGTGTGTGTGTGTATATATGTGTGTGTGTGTGTGTGTGTGTGTGTGTGTGTGTGTGTGTGTGTGTGCCCGTGCGCGAAATAAGCGTGGAACGAAGATGGAATAAATGTGATGGTGCAGATGCAGGGATGAAGGCAGAGACAAAGAGGGGTGAATGATTGTTATATGTGGAAATTGAGATAAAAGATGCCATGTTAACAACATCTTGTTCATATTGTCAAATTTTCTTCTCCTCTGTCAGATGTTTTACAAAAAAAGGCCGTATCTAACTATTGTAACAATGGGAACTTGAAAGGTAAACCAAGGTAATTTCATCATTAAAAAAATGTTTCATGTCTCCTGAAAATAAGTTGTATTTTTTAGCACCTTAACACATGTATTAAACAAAACGTACGTAATCATACAGGTTCTGTTTCTCCAGCCTAAAATTTGATTTGTTTTTATCTTTCAGAGATCCGTCAAGTTGTCAAAGTTAGTTAAAAAAATGACCACTTGTTTTGCAGATAACATATGCCTATGTATTTTCTTTAATATGAACGAATGAGAAGAAATAATATACTCTTTATTGTCTCGTAGAGTGATTAATTCTGTTGTTTCTCATTCAAACTGAATGACTTTCTTTTGAGCATGCTCTGTAAACGTCTACTTTTTATGTGGTTACCAGTCGTATTCCCCATTCCGACCATGTTTCTTTTATTTCCATGGACAGAACTGTTCTGCATTTGATTTGATTTTGAAGAAAAAAATGTGTAGAACTTGATAGATGAAGGATAAAACAGAAAATCCGATTTCGGAATTTTTGCTAATCTGCTATGACGATGGTATGACATATGCATAATGATCGGTTTATTGTTAACTGTATTTCTTTCATATTGGCGTAGGTGTGTGTGCCTGCCTGCGTGCGTGCGTGCATGTGTGTGTGTGTGTGTGTGTGTGTATGTGTGTGTGTAAAAGATTAAGGAACTGAATTAACACAGTAGTTTCCCTTCATCTATTTTTGTGGGGGCAGCCCGCAATGCCACGGGGCCGCAATGCCACAGGGCCGCAATGCCACGGGGCCGCAATGCCACTGACCTGCTAATACCACAAAAGGGCCGCAATGCCACGGGGCCGCAATGCCACATGCCTGCTACATGACGCACGGGGCCGAAATGCCACGGGGCCACAATGGCACGGGGCCGCAATGCCACGGGCCTTCTATATCACAAGCTCAGGTTAAAACAATGTGTTTATAATGTGTCTTATGTGTGTTTGACAAGTGTATGTGTATTTGACAAGTGTAAATCTCTCTGTCTCTCGCTCTCTGTCTGTCTGTCTGTCTGTCTGTCTCTCTCTCTCTCTCACGGGGTCAACCCAAATTTGCAGCGACATTGTTGTTTAGAGTAGTCTACAGATCTAGATTTAAAGTAAGACAAAGAGCCCCAAAACTGTTACGGGGGGTTGCGGGCCTTAAGTTCTGCGCACTCTTTCTGCCTGTAAGATTGCTAAGCCTATAAGGCTACTTGCAAAGTCATGGAGTGCCACATCATTCCCGGTGATGAGGAGGCAAGGTTCTGCTAGTGGATGGATACAAGTACCACAAGCAAGTCGCTAGAAACCAAACAATAACTTGGCAATGCGCGAGGCGCAGGATTTGCCAAGTTAGGATCAAAACGAACACGTTTGACCTGCAAGCAGCCGACCCAGACATTCGCCTCCAACATCATCGGATCCCGCAGCATGACCATGGGCCTGATGACGATGCTGTGCGGCGCAGTGAGATCAGGCGCCGATTGGCTGATGCTGCCAAAGAAGACCCAACCAGGCCACTCAAGCGCGTATTCGACGACGAAATGCGCGTTGGCGGTCAAGGAGGGGGTGACAGAGAGGGGACAACCTTTGACTCAGTGTTTCATTTTTATTGTGTCATGTGCCTATGGCCAAAACACTTCCATTCATTCATTCATTCTCTCTCTCTCTCTCTCTCTCTCTCTCTCTCTCTCTCTCACACACACACACACACACACACACCTCTTGTGTGTATGTGCAGGAGGGTCGCACACTGGACGAGTACTGGGAGGCAGTCAGCTACCTCGTCCACCGCTGAGATTGCATCGTGGTCCTCTGCTGTTCACCTGACCTGGACACCTGTTCTGTTATTTACCGAGAGAGAGAAAGAGAGACAGAGTTTATACATATCTGGATGCAACTTGCATACATGAATAATCTTTTTAGTTAGTTGTACATTGTTAATTATTACTTTAAAGGAAAACAGCGCCATTATTAAATTTTATTTCATTATTATTGTTTTAGTAAATCGCCAATTACACAGTTACATTTTATTTTACCGTAGAGACCCTGCTGAACCACACGTTCACGTTTGTCCAAATGTAGGTTGTACCCAATACTTGACCGAACAATCAGACCGAACAATCAGCCCGGAATGGATGTGTTCCGAGAGAAACAAGGCGAGTCCGGCGAGGAAAAAAAATCTGTCAGGAAAGAACTGCAAGCGTAACTACCCCACAGCAAACTGGAGACTTCCTATAGTTTGAAGAACAAGAGGGGCCTTTAATTTCAGTCCGCAGCGCCCCACTACAGAAGGAATTTTCTATGGCTTTAGAAGAGAAAGAGCGATGTTGTTTAGATATAGATCAAGAAACACTGAGACCCAGAGCCGTAGCTCTGATGTAGCATATAGGATCTGTGGCATTGCGGCCCCGTGACATTGCGGCCCCGTGGCATTGCGGCCCCGTGGCATTATGGCCCCGTGGCATTGCGGCCCCGTGGCATTATGGCCCCGTGGCATTATGGCCCCGTGGCATTATGGCCCCGTGGCATTATGGCCCCGTGGCATTATGGCCCCGTGGCATTGCGGCCCCGTGGCATTATGGCCCCGTGGCATTATGGCCCCGTGGCATTGCGGCCCCGTGGCATTATGGCCCCGTGGCATTATGGCCCCGTGGCATTGCGGCCCCGTGGCATTATGGCCCCGTGGCATTATGGCCCCGTGGCATTATGGCCCCGTGGCATTGCGGCCCCGTGGCATTATGGCCCCGTGGCATTATGGCCCCGTGGCATTGCGGCCTGTACCCATTTTTGTATATCATAAGACTTAGAAAATTATATTAATGTTCACCTAGAAATTCTTTGTATCTATTATATTTCTTTTGTTGAAAAAGAGAATGACTCTCCGAGATTGCATTGCCAAGTAAAAGTAGATACGTTCTCTCTTTACTTTATTAAACTGATAAAAAAATAAGATGAGAATGAAATCTACTTTTCTTTAATGTTCTCCTTTTGTTCCAAGTAAGTTTTTCCTTTTCTTTACTGTTATTGCCATCGTCTAGTATTGAGAGGTTGTCGCACGGAGATAAAGCCGACTAAATGCAGCAAGACAGGATGAATGGTGTAGAATGATGCTACATATGTGAAGTGTGTTTACCACTCCATGTACCCAGTCGTGATTTCCTTTGGTTGTGCAGCCCGAGCATCTGGCGTTTTTGGCTAGAAGGGCTGGCTGGTTGACTGACATTCTGAACTGGTGGCCAAACTACTTGATCTGCTGTTGTCTGATATAATATTTGACAAGTCTTGTTTCAACTCTGTCTGTCTGTCTGTCTGTCTGTCTGTCTCTCTCTCTCTCTCTCTCTCTCTCTCTCTCTCTCTCTCTCTCTCTCTCAGATCTCTGTTTTCTTTTTATTCATGTCTCTTTTGGTTTTGCTTATAGCTCTTCTGTGACCTACCAGCCTTCACTATGTCCTTTTAACTCTGAAGACGAATCTTGAACTTGGCATTAAACTGCCGTCAATGCATATTGGAGCAAGTGCTAGTCAGATGTCTAGAAATTAAGGAAAATACGAGTGACTGCAGGTGAGATGAGAAATAGTTGATGGACAGGAAATGTACTGTACCCACCTCAGAACTGGAACACCGTTCACACAAACAACACAACAACAAACAAAACAACCTATTGGTTTCGACCCTGGGGTCTTCTGCAGGGTACACTTACGAAACAAAAACGGGGGGTGGGGGTGGAGGAAAGGTGGGAGAGGGGGAGAAAATGTAAACAACACAACTAGTGTTTGCATCCTGACATATGTTTTCAATTTGCTTTTTCCGGTTTCTTTTTTTTTCGTAAGTGTGTGCATGTACCCTGTAGAAGACACAAAGATCTTGTGTGTCCGATTTTCACCTGAAAACAACATTCATGTAGGGGTTTGTAAGTCTGCTTTCTTTCTTTTTGGAGCTAGGTATATTTATGAAATTTTGCCTGGCAGTGTGTTATTGTAACATCAGGCTTACGTTCTAGACTCAGATTAATTTACTACATATTTGCATCTTTTCTAGCAGCATCACTGTGTGATAGTGCGGGCAGATTTTTTCATGGACTTCACACACCGATTTCACAAAAAGTAAAAGACATGGGGTGTTTGCTGGGAGACATTCCGGTTAAACATAATATTAGTCCAGCAGCAAAATATTGAACTGCTTAACACTGAGTGTAAGAAATACTTTGTGTAAAGTAACGTTACCACAGTACGGTGTATGAATATCCTTTCATGACACTACCAGCTTTTTCACCAATTTGAATCTTTTTATTCAAACGTCAAATATTTTCTATAAAGCTACAGTGTATCTTGCAGCTGGCAAAATGTCTTGAATATGACAAATAACGAGTACCTGAAATATGCAAAAAAAATCACCCTTACCCCATTGGATAATACTACCATCCCCTTACAGATAGAAACCAGAATGAAAAAACAACAACTGTTAGTTGTCAGTTTGCCTCGCTCCTGAAACAGTACAATATTCCTATGGAAACAAAAGCCAAGTTCATCAGTTCCACTTTTCTTCTTATCCTGATACACCAGAGCCAGACTTTGACCCTGTCTGAATCCCTGGAACACAAAATTACCAGCTGTGAGAAGTATGCCTGCTTTACGTTGTTTGAGAAGTCTCTTAACAAGAGGAGACGCGACATGATCCCAAACACCAAGGTCATGTTTAGACATGTGACCAGAATGCAGCTCCGGCTGCAGGTCCAGCAAGCACACAACAAAACAGTGTGTGGATTTACAGGAAGAGGCAGACCAGGGAAGGACGGGGTCGATGATGTGAAGGAATATCGACATCATGGCACTTTTCCTCTCCAGGTTTTCTGGCTTACTGGTAAATACCAACTCTAATTCCCCACGACGTCCAAGATGGTACAAACGGACAAAGAAGAGAAATAACACAAAGAAGAATAAGTAACACGATCTTCCCTCGGCAGTAATGTTGTTGCTGCTAATATATTCAATACAGTGCGTCCTTCAATTAGCCATCTTATGAAAACTGATATCTGGAAACAGGAGAAGTACTGAACCAGTAAGTAGTGACAATACTAATCTCACAGAGGTAGTGTTTGCTGTCAGATTAGAGTTCATAAAATTAGTTGCTCGTATAACACACACACACACACACACACACACACACACACACACACACACACACACACACACACACACACACACACACACACACAGAGAGAGACACAATTTGACATAATATTTTAAAGCAAATTGAAGACTTCCATTTGAACAATTCATTTGATTAAAACTTTTCGTCTTCGTACTGAAACAACATCATAACTTCACAAGAAAACGGCCATTATTCTGACAGAGTGATGCTCCTTGGAAAACTGCAAAAACTACGCCTGGAAATTATTATCATGAAACGAAATTGCCACGGAATCTCTTCGTTTTGACAAGGTGCTCTCTGCAAATATTTTTTCTATTTCACATTTCAGAGTTTTACTGTTTGTGTCTGTATGTTTTTCTCCCCAGTGGTAATGATACATGGACAATGTCCAGAACGAAGACTGAAAATTGGGGCTGTCTGTCGCGAGACACAATGGCTGGTGTAGGGGTCTTAATTTTAAACCGCCTTCAGTTTTCACTGACAGATTTGCATTTGTGGGGGATTGGTTTTGTCCAGTTTGACTGGGTGTTTTACAGCTCAGGATGCTGTCAGATTGTTATTACGTCTTCTTCTTTTACGTGTCGACAGAAGGAAGAAACTTCAAGCCACATTGTGGTGTCCAAAGAAAGTCATAGTTTGAAAGACGGATGGTTTATATATCAACTTTCTGACCGATCAAGGTGTGTGTGTGGGGTGTGTGTGTGTGTGTGTTGTGTGTGTGTGTGTTTGTCTGTCTGTGTCTGTATTAGAGAGACAGACGGAGACACAGAGGTAAAACGGAGACCGGGAGGGGGGGGGGGAGGGGCAGAGAGAGAGAGAGAGAGGAAAAGAAACAGACAGACAGATTGTGATAAAAGTCATGATAAAGTAACCGCATTAAAGACTGGTACCCTTTGTATGTGGCATTTAATCACATGCTACTACCCACTGTGCTATTAGCATTATAGGATAGCAACCAACATTACCACTTCTCTAATTGGCAAGCCTATGTCTAGTACACCCAACCTGCTTCAAGGCCTTAATCCTTTGACTACAGCACCCTATCCACCAACAGCAAAAACTTAACTCTTTGACTCCCTCATCCTATCCACCAGCTTCCTGCAGGAAGCTGGTGGATAGGATGAGGGAGTCAAAGAATTAAGTTGGTGGATAGATGAGGTAGTCAAAGAATTAAGTTTTTGCTTTGCTAGCATGGTTTACAATGCAGGATGTTAATAAACAGGGTGCGGGAGTCAAAGGGTTACTGTTCCCTTCTGTTGTTTGTCACCACATGTTCTAGATGTCGTAACGTATAGTTTATTCTTCGTGTTTTCGTGCTGTATTCTAAATACATGAATAAACAAATAAATGAAGAAGCGAATGAGTAAATAAATCAAATCATCCGCTTTCCTTCACATGATTTCTTTTGTCTCTATCACACATTCCCGCTTTTCGTGCTTATGCTCTTCTTCTCTCCATCCACCATATTTTTTCCTTATTTCCAAATTTGAATTGATAAAGAAATCTTTTGAATTCCTGTCTCTTGTTTTCAAAATTGTCGAGCGACTGGCAGGTTCTTGTTTACTGTATCATTTTCTCTGAGACAAACACATGTTTTGCATTAATGCTCAGAAAAAAAAGAAGTCCAAGTCGATCACCTGAATTTGCAACTCCGAACTTTTGCATGATTGAGGGGGGACAGAGAGAGAGACAAAGACAAGACAGACAGACAGACAGACAGACAGACAGGCCAAGCCAAAGAAGAGAACAAGAAGAACAATAACACTCGTGTAAGGTCGAGAGTGGCAGTGCCATAAATACTTTAATGCTTTGTACATCCCAGTCCTCTACTGCAGAGGACCTACACTGGTACAAGTACACGTCGAGGGTTTGTACTACACGAGTACAAATGAACTGTAATACCATAACCATATCAAGACAGTGTAAAAATGAAAATCAACAGTATATAGTCTTGAGAGAGAAGTAAGTAGGAAGAGAGGGGAGACAACAGAGACAGGGACGGAGAGATGCAAATAAACGGACAAATGGGCAGCCAGACAGACAGACAGACAGACAAGAGGTTTATAACCAGACAAACTAGATATTTTATCATTCATTTTATTACTCAGAGATAGCGGCGTATCATCACAGCGTGCAAAGTAATGAAACTGAGACAGTAGAGAACACAGCATGGGAAAGTGAGCAAATTGAATTAACCTTTCATCCTGATTCTCTTCCTTCTCTTCCAGGAAGGAGAGATAGTGGAGAGGAGAAGAGAGAGGGGAGAGAGAGAGAGAAGCACACACGCATACACACAGATAAGAGAGAGAGAGAAACAGAAAGAGCAACAGGAAAACAGATTAAAGACTCAAACTACTTGACATTTAGGCCAAAAGTCCTAATCACAATATCAAAAAATGGTTTGGGTGGGAGTGGGGGAACTGAAGATAAAATGTGTATTTATTCACACACACACACACACACACACACACTCTCTCTCTCTCTCTCCTCTCTCTCTCCATCTCTCTCTCTCTCGCATACACCATACAGAAACTCACGCATGCATATGTACATACACTCACTACACACTCCCAACACACACACACACACACACACACACACACACACTACACACTATACACATACACACTACACACACACACAGACTACAAACACACAACAAACACAAACACACACACACACACACACACACACACACAACGCACCACACACACACACACACACTCACGAGTTTTGGATTTTAAAGACAAGGAAGATAATTTTCGTCAGTGTCAGGGTGATCATGAGATTAACTGCTCATAATTTGGAAAACTTAATTGTCCATTATCATCTTGATCCCCAAACGAAGGCAAAGATCTAACTTCGTACACACACACACACATACACCACACACACACACACACGCACGCACACACACACGCACACACACATACACACACACACACACACCACACACACACACACACACACACACACACACACACACACACGCACACACACACACTCACTCACTCACTGAGGCAGACAGCAGAGTTTTCAAACTTCAGAGAGAGAGAGGTGCAGAAACTGAGAAAGAGAGAGAGAGGGGGAGGGTGGGGGAGAAGAAGAGGAAAAATAAGAACAAGGGAAACAAGATCAAGAACAATAAGAATACATTTGTTTATGTACGAGAGTAACGGCCTATGCATAGTAATGTTTTTTTACATCCAGCCCTAGTACACAAGTACACTGTAATGCTCAGACAGATAGATTGATAGATAGGTAGAGACAGACAGACAGATAGATTGATAGATAGGTAGAGACAGACAGACAGATAGATTGATAGATAGATAGGTAGAGAGAGACAGACAGACAGACAGAGAGTGAGAGATAGAGAGAGAAGAAGAAGAAGGAAGGGAGACAGAGACGGACGGACAGAGACTTAGCAATAAAGAGAGAGAGAGAGAGAAGAAGAAGAAGAAGGTAAAGGGACAGAGACAGAGAGACATAGAAAGAGAGACAGAGAGAGAAGAAGAAGAAGGGAGGAGACAGAGACGGACAGACAGTCTTAACAATAAAGAGAGAGAGAGAGAGAGAGAAGAAGAAGATGAAGAAAAAGGGACAGAGAGAGAGAGAGAGTAAATACATGCTTTCAGTCCTTAATTCTGTCACGCTATCAGGGCTACGGTTGTGGCTAATAGCGAGCCGCACGCGAAACAAACATCCCACACGCAAACTTGAACGAAACGCGCAACTTCCCCAAAAGCAGCAGCACATGATTCGATTGGCCTGCACTGGGACTGCCACCATCAATAGACAAAATATCTATGGACAGACGGATCTCTGCATATTTCTACTCCACCTTAGGGAATAATATGCAATATGCAAAACACCCAACGTTTTAGGACACACAAACCCGCCATTCTGCATCATCAGTTTGGAATTATAACAACACCCATCTCCAAATACAGAGCAAAAATATACTACATCGACTGAGTTCTCAGGGAACTATGGAAATATCGCTGACATTTTGAGCTACTTAATACAGTCACTTTGATGACCCTGATTTGTTGATTCTGAAATTATCGAGTAAATAATTTCAGAACCAGGTCGCCCAAGTTTTTGTCGAAACATATAGGCATGCAACACCTTTCAAGAGGTCGAAGTATAATCATTCTAAAAGTCTGAAACTGATATTCGCTGTTTTAACTTTTTCAAGCGATAAAATGTTTGTTGTTGGTTGTGGATTATGTCCTTAATTCTTTGAAGACCTGACCATCTCTATGATGGGACATAAATGCTCATTTTCATACGGAAATTGAAGAGTAATTGGACAACAACTCACTATGAAAGTTTTCTTTGTCTACTTTGTCTGAAGTTCTTAATTTTCTCATTTTCAAGTAAGAAATTCAAAATATTTTCACAGAAATTGTTTTGTATTGTGCCTAAAGGATTTAAGTCCTTATGGCTAAATGTTGCTTTAAACATTCCGCTACCTTTTGTCATTTTCTGAAGACGCCACTCTGAAATTGAATTCCACTTTCGATATGTAAAGATTTGTTGATTGTAGAGTTTTCCAATCCACTGCAAATTGTACTTCTGATTCATGCAGCTGATACAAAGTTTTCAGGCACAGACCTTGCATAATACAAAGTCCTTGCAGAAATGTGCAAAGTCCCTGGCGTTTTGAAGACACTAGTTATGATGATATATGTTTAATCACGTCGCATGCACGCCCGCTGAGGACGGAGTATGACCACTGTGCAGTAATATACCACCTGCGCTATATGGCAAAAGAGCGCTGCACGTACGCATCTGAGAAAAATCGGAACCCTAAAAATGAACTATAGATAGATAGATAGACAGATAGATAGATAGATGGATAGATAGATAGATAGATAGATAAAAGATAGATAGACAGACAGATAGACAGACAGATAGATAGAGAGAGAGATAAATAGAGAGATAAATAAATAGATAAATAGATAGATAGATGGATAGATATACAGACAGCCAGATAGATAGATAGACAGCCAGATAGATAGATGGGTAGACAGACAGAGAGATAATCATAGATAGACAGATGGATAGACAGATAGAAAATCATAATATACATTGCTGAACGCCAACAGTGAATGGACACAAACGTACACGTTTCCGCGTGCGAAAACACACACATATACGCGCGCGCCAAGCTATAAAACACTGTTTTAGAAAAAATCTCAAATGTTCCCAATTTTTAAGACACCTAAGAAACCAAATTACGTTCATTCTTACAACCGCACTCTAGTCCGCTGAGGGGAAAAATACAACAACAGAATCAGACTGGATAATTTGGAAAGAACAGACTGTGTTGTTAAAAAGAAAAGATAGATGGCTTGCTTGCGTTCAATAGTAATTACACTCTGAAGTGTTCTGCTGAACGAAAATGGCTCCATTAATGAAAAAAATAAAGACGAAGAAAAGAAATGAACGAAAAAAAATTAATGAAAGACAGAACGGAAACGAATGAATGAAAGCAATAAGAAAAGAAAGAAGGAAAGAAGAAGAAAGAAAGAAAAAAGACAGAACGAAAGAAGAATCAATGTAAGTAAGAAAATAATTATTGTAAGAAAGAAGGAAGGAAAGAAGAAAAAGTGATGTTAGTAAGAAAGAATAAGAAAGAAAAAAAAAAAAAGAAAGCAAAACGTGGCAGATTCCAATTATTTGTCAGTGAACAAAAGAATCCATTCACGAAAGACATCACTTCGACAAACTGTGATGGGAGCTCTCTCTGTCTCTGTCTGTCTGTCTGTCTGTCTCTCTCTCTCTCTCTCTCTCTCTTTCTCCTGCCTCCTACCCTACTGATCTCTTCAAGTATTATAATGTCTGGACAGTCTTCGAAACGGTTGATGGTAACTGATAACAGTTCTTTCGTGTGTTTTTAGACTTGTTCTGCATCGCTCTGTCTCACTGTCTGTCCCATTCTTTCTCTGTCTGTCCATCTGTGTGTGTGTGTGTGTGTGTGTGTGTCGTGCGTGCGTGTGTTGTGTGTGTGTGTGTGTGGGTGTGTGTGTGTGTGTGTGTGTGTGTGTGTGTGTGTGTGTGTGTGTGTTGTGTGTGTGCCTTTCTGTCTCAATCGTTTGGGAACGTATCTATTGATATGAAGTTCATTGTGGTTCTATTTGATTTGTATAAGACAAAAATATAGATAAGGGCGAAGGTCGTTGTCAATGGACGCTCCTGGGACAAGAATAAAAGCCCACGACTCGCACACAGCCTTTTGGTCAATTTGTTTACACACATGGTGTGAAAAAGTGGTGCACAGTACGTGAATCAGACTTTTTTCTCTTCAAACGTAAATCATGCAAGGACTGAAACCGCCCAGATCATTTTCATTCAAGCCAGAAGAATGGCCGATGTGGATCCAAGAATTCCGCCGTTACCGCAACGCATCGAAGTTAGCGAAAGAAGACGGGGAAATTCAGATGGATTCCTTGATCTATGGAATGGGTACGGAACCTGAGAAGGTGTTCCATACCTTCCACTTTGTTGAGAGAACAGCTGGAGAAGGTGAAAATGCACGGCAAGAATGAGAAAGAGACACAGACTTTGAAACACTAGTCCAGAAGTTCGACTCTTATTTCGTTGTCAAAAGAAATATCATACACGAGAGAACGAAGTTCCAGGAGCGAAAACAGGCGCAAAACGAGACAGTGGAAGAATTCTACAGAGCTCAGCGATCTTTAGCGCAGTACTGTGAGTATCAATACTTAGAAGATCAGGTTAGAGATCGTTTTGTTGTGGGTCTTGTAGACAAGAAGCTTAAAGAAAAACTGCAGCTGACGCATGCACTGACATTGACGAGAGCTGTTGAGATTGCAAGACAGCATGAACAGATTAAGCAACAGTTAAGGGAGCAATGCACTGAGGCCCATAGTGATGAAGCAAAGAGCTGTCATATCAAGAATAGACACTCTGGCACACTAGTCACACTGAACACTCAGGTCGTGGAAGAGGTTATGCCCGTAGCAGAGGTCATAGGCAGTCGCAGTCACGAGCACAGCAGAACTTAAACAAGTGTGGTCGTTGTGGTCGTGAACATGCAAAGGAAGGACATTGCCCTGCGAAAGGTCAGCAGTGCCGGCTATGCAAGAAGCGTGGTCATTTTAGGATCTGCTGTGGTAGTAATGTTCATGACGTGGAGTCAGGTTACCAGGAAGAAAGTGACACTAATGCTGAAGAAGATGAAGTCTTCAAGTTAGATGCAGTTGAGATGAAAGTCATCATTGACAACTCAAAAGCATGGACGAAACACTGAAGATCAAAGGGACCAATGTGCAGTTCAAATGTTTTGTAAGTTTATATATTAAAAAGAAGAAGAAAAAGGAAGAAGAAAGAATGAAACAAAAACAAAATAATGCTCAATGAGTACTTTGTTACATTAAAAGGTAAAGAGATGCTCACAGTTTAAAAGAGAATAGGTTTTGAAATCTGACTTGAATGAACAGTACAACTTGCTTGAAATGCATTTTTCATTGTATCAAGACTTAATTTATGACTTACTCTATTCAGTATGTTGAAAAGCATGTGACCCTAAAGTTAATAGCTGAAGCGATTAACTTTGGGGCAAAGGGAGATGCTTGGGAACGTACCTATTGAGATGAAGTTCACTGTGGTTCTATTTGATGTGTATGATAAAACAAAAATATGACACATAGAAAGGGTGAAGGTCGTTGTCAACGGACCTCCTGGGACAAGAATAAAGCCCACGACTGGCACACAGCCTGTTGGTCAATTTATTTACACACAGTTTTTTAGAATTCACTCGTGTTTAGAAGTTGTCAAAATTCATTATCACCTCCCCCCTCCCCTCTCTGTCTTGTTTCACATTTTGTGTGTGGTTCAGTTTTATACTACATTTTTGTGTGCAGAGTAGCAATGCGAAGCTGTAAGACAATTCCATTGAGACCAAAGGCTACCATCCTTGAGTAATGAAGTATTTTGAAGTCTGAAGTGCTCTCTCTCTCTCTGTCTCTGTCTCTGTCTCTGTCTGTCTCTGTCTTCTTCTGTCTGTCTCTCTCTCTCTCTCTCTCTCTCTCTCTCTCTCTCTCTCGTTATTTTAAACACATGTATTAGAAGTTGTTAAAATTCATTTTTGAAACCGTGAAAACACATGCGAAAGTGAGAAAAAATTATCTTTCTCTGTCTCTCTCTGTCTGTCTGTCTGTCTGTCTGTCTGTCTGTTTGTCTCTCTTTCCCCCCTCCTCTCTCTCTCTAGCTCTTTCTCTAGCTCTGCTGTGTTTCTGTCTGTCTGTCAGTCTCTCTGTCTCCGTACTTATGTCTTAATCTCTGTCTCCCCCCCCCCCCCCGATCTCTCTCTCCCTTTAGTTTGAGTTTGTTCTCTGTTATTCAGTGCGTGCGATAGTCAGGTAGGTAAACGTTGGACAGTGGGAAAATCCTGGGTTCTGTTGCCACAATACCTATGCCCGCTGGGTAAAGGGTGAAGGTTTTTTTCTCTGATTTTCCAGGTCAGTATATGCTCTGGTCTTCCCGTGACTAAAGCCCCTTCCTGTGTATACACAATGCAGAGAATCAAATATGTCTTGTCTTGTCTTGTCTTGTCTTGTCTGGTTGCATTAAATACGCGTTCTGATTCGTTTCATGTTTTTCCCTGGTTCCTGTTTGCTTGAACACGGACAATCATACTTGTTTGGGATTTCAAATATGTATTATATACGCTAAGACCCTGTAAGTCATGTCAGTGGCTGGTTTACAGAAAAATGAATACAATCAGCGTCCACTCCTAAATAAAAATAATATATAAAAAACCGCAGATTGTGTAACAACATAGGGGGATGTGGCCAACTCACCTAGCAGTTTGAGTTCTCTGTGCTCCATTAAGGATTGTTATCTTTTATTTGTAATGCGCAGTGGAATCCATATGACTTTGCAGAATAGCGCTATACAAGAATAGTTTATGGTAACATCTATGATAAAGTACTCTGCAAATCGGATCATTGAACAAATCTTATCTGAAGGACGAAAACCAAACAACTGTGTGCCATGGTTTCTTAAATAGTTATCCCATCTTCTGAATCAGTAATTTACATGGTACAGTTTTCAATTATGTTTGATCGTTAAGGTCATGTGATGGTGCTTGGTAATTTGTTGATTCGTATGTCCAAGCATTCTTGTTTATGGAATTCAAATGCTAGAAACTGTTAGAAAAACTCAGGGAGGGAGAGAGAGCGATCGACAGACAGAGACAGAAAGAGGGACAGAGAGAGGGACAGAAAGAGAGAGAGAGAGAAACAGAGACACACACAAAGACAGAGAGACACATACACAGACAGACAGACAGAGAGAAACAGAGAGACACACACACAGGCAGAGAGAGACAGACAGAGACATCAGAACTTCAGAACAAAAAAACAAACAAAAAACAAAACAAAACAAAACCACAACAACAAATGAAAAGTGAATCAGAACAAACAAACAAAAGCAACGGATGGATCAACAAAGGCACTCATAAACACGCAAACAAACAAACCAACCCACTAATGTATTCTGACCCACGCTGTCACGCCTGATAAGGCTGTAGGGGAAAAGTGAGGAGTCTGTGTGCCATGGGGGAAATCAAATTCCACTTTCCCCGTCTTTTGTTTCTCCTCCTCCTCCTCTTCCTCCTCCCCTTCCACTCCTTTACTCCTCTCCCACCCAACCGCTGAGTATTATGTAACATTTCCTCCAGACCCGAGCTCACTAATGAGCCAGCGAGATGCCATGAAACCACTTCCTCTTTCTATTGTTTTCTTTTTTTTAAGCTAGGAGGGTGGCAGAAGGCGCGGAGGACCAAAAGCCAAGCTGTATGGGGAGCATGGAAGAATGGACCTGCCTGAATAGCCCCAGAACTGTTTGCTACAGGAGAAACCTCAATGGCCCAGAAGTGTTCCACATCCTGGAGAAAGGCGACGAATTGCGAAACGAGATATCCAAGGCAGTAATGCAGTACGAGCAGCCAGCACTCCATAGAAGTGACGCTGATCAGGGGGAGGGGGAGGGAGAGAGAGGGGGAAGGGAGAGGGGAGGAAGAGAAAGAGAGAGAGAGAGTTCAAAACATCAGAACATTTTATTACTCAAGGGATAGAGAGAGAGAAAGTTCAAAACTTCAGAACACTTTATTACTCAAGATAGATAGATAGATAGAGAGAGAGAGAGAGAGAGAGAGGGGGGGGGAGAGAGGGAGAGAGAGTTCAGAACATCAGAACACTTTATTACGAGAGAGAGAGAGAGAGTTCATATATCTTCAGAACACTATATTACCCAAGATAGATAGATGGAGAGAGAGAGAGAGGGAGGGAGAGAGAGAGGAGGAGAGAGAGAGAGAGAGTTCAGAAGAACATCAGAACACTTTATTTCAACACACACACACACACACACACACACACACACACACACACACACACACACACACACACACATACACAGTGAGAGAGAGAGAGAGAGCGGAGGAGAGAGACAGCTAGAGCTAAGCTAGCCTCATCAATCATGAACCCGCTTTATCTGTCTGATTTTCTTTTTTAGTCTTAGCAAGCCAGTCTCTGTACCATGAACCCGCTTTCTCTTTCTGACTTTTTCTTTGTTATTTTCAGTTGTCGTGTTTTGTCTTAGCTACGCTAGTCTTTGGCACGATGATCACCGCACGTACGATGATAATCTCTGTAAAATAGCATCAACGGAGAAGGCAAAGCAACACGATCTAGTTGGGGCAGGGATGGAGAGGAGTCAGGGTGCCACGTTCAAAAGA
>JAPXFY010000024.1:45652802-45670302 GCA_030674185.1 Monoplex corrugatus
GACAGAACTGAAGAAAAAAAAAGAGAAACAGATACAGAAAGAGCAGAATCGAAACCTTAACCAGATTCCCCAGACAAACGAGAGCAAAGTTCTCTAACCTTCTTCGCTGGAGGTCTCTGTTCGATACGAGTTCACCCACACCCACACCCACCTCAACCCCAGCCTCGACCCCCAGAAGGGTTAACGGACCATATCCGATATCGAACTTTCTCCTCAGAGAGCTATTTTCTGGCGCGGGACATCATTGATTGTGATGGCTTTAACGACGATTACGCGACGTCTAGATTCTCTCCGGGGATTCCCGTTTCTGACTGCCGGTGCTTTACCTTTCTGACGTGTATGCCCGGTCAGGGCTCTCCCGAGACTCGCGCTCTCGCGAGATTTGTGTATCAATGACGTAAACTGCGTTAATCCGTTCTGGGAATCTGGAGGGTTGCAAGTATCTGCCTTTACCATTTGTGGAAAGCTGGCGTGAGCGGGATGGTAGTAAGAGCCGGTGGTATTAGCAGGAATAGTGACAGAAGCAGAAGCAGCAGTAACAGTAATAGAAGTAGTAGTGATAGCAGCATTGGTAGTAATAAGTAGTAGCAGTAGTAGTAGCAGTAATGGGAGGAGGAGGAGGAGTGTAACGAAAAAAATCTATGTGATTGTGTAAGTGCAAGTGTGTGTATATATATATATCTATATACATGTATATATATTATATATATATATATATATATATATTGTGTGTGTGTGTGTGTGTGTGTTATATATATATATATATATACATATGTATATATATATGTACATATATATATATATATATATATATATATATGTGTGTGTGTGTGTGTGTGTGTGTGAGAGAGAGAGAGAGAGAGTTTTGTGTGTTTGTGCGAGTGTGTGTGTGCGTGTGTGTGCGCGGGCGAGTGAGTTAGTGTGTGTGTGTGCGCGCGCGAGAGAGAGAGTTTGTGTGTGTGCGTGTGTGTGTATTCACCTAATATATGTTTCCACAAATTAAGCCTACTGGTATCATTACATAAAATGTAATAATAATCTATGACAGTGTAGAGTGCAACGAACATAATTTCTACATCCTCGTAGATGGTTTGCGCTACACAAATGAAATCATTATCAGAAATAATAACAGCAGTACCAGTGACTACAGTAGTAGCAAAAGTAGTAGCTGTAGTTATAACGATAGTGGTAGTACTACCAGAACTCGTAACGTAGTAGTAGTACTCGTGGGGAGTGAAAATGTTAGTTGTGTGGTAGTGGCAGCAGTAAAGTGTTTGTAGTTGTGTTGTTCACAGTAGCAGTAATCGTAGCTGTAAAGGTAGTAATGGTTAGTAGTAATACCAGTGGTAGTACTACTAGTGGCAGAAGTAATAAAGGCTATGGTGATATAGCAAAAAGAAGAGAGACAGAATCTTCTGTTGTCTGGCTGCCCCAAGAGATTCTTGCTACGGTAGTAGTAGTAATAGTAGTAGCAATAGTAATAGTAATACACAGGGATGTGTTTTGGCCCAACTCTGTTAGGGATCTTCTTCTCGATGTTGCTGACCTATGTCTTCTGCAGATCTGAAGAAGGGGTATATCTTCATACAAGGACCGATGGAAAGCTCTTCAACACTGCCAGGCTTCGTTCCAAAACTAAGGTGGAAAAGAAGACCACCAGAGAAGCTCTCTTCGCAGATGATGCTGCGCTGGCTTCCCACAGTGAACAAGATCTCCAGAGGCTCGTTGATCGCTTCGCCCACGCTTGCAGAGAGTTTGGTCTCACAATCAGCTTGAAGAAAACTGAGATCTTAGGCCAAGGCTGTGAAGAACCACCATCTCTACACACTGGAGACTACGACCTCAATACTGTCCACCAAGTTCAGTAGTAGGGGTCCACCATAAGTGACAACCTCTTTCTGGATGCTGAAATCGGCGCCAGAATTGCAAAGGCCTCATCTGTTATGGCTAAACTGAACAAGCGGGTCTGGTCCAACAGCAGTCTCACTGCGAACACCAAAATGCAGGTGTACAGAGCATGTGTGTTGAGCACACTTCTCTACTCAAGTGAAGCCTGGACCACATACGCCAGCCAAGAAAAGAGGCTCAACATTTTCCATCTCCGCTGCTTGCGACGCATCCTCGGCATCCAATGGCAAGACAAGGTGACCAACACAGAGGTCCTCCGTCGTGCCGGCCTACAGACCATCTTTGCCCTTCTATGCCAACGCCGACTACGCTGGCTTGGCCATGTGCATCGAATGGAGGATGGACGCATACCAAAAGACGTTCTCTACGGCGAACTGGCAAACCGGAAGCGAACTCCAGGACGCCCACAGCTACACTTTGTAGACGCATGCAAAAGGGACCTTAGAAGCTCAGGATTGACCCAGGCTCTTGGGAGACTCTGGCGGAAGACAGGGCAGCGTGGCGGACAGCCGTTCAGCAAGGCGTTGTGAATGGGGAGAGGAGGAGAGCAGAAAGCGCAGATGAGAAAAGGGCTCTTCGCAAGCAACCTTCCAGAAACCAGACAATAGCGACTCAATTTGTATATGGCAGATGTGACAGAGATTGCCACTCAAGAATCGGCCTGCACAGCCACAGCAGAAAGTGCACGTCATGACCACAACGCCTCCTCGTGCAGACTATCATCTCCTGAGATGTAAAGAGGCCGACGAGTAGTACCTGTACCAGTAGTAGCTGTAGTAGTAGTAGTGATAGTAGAACTAGTAGTAGTAGCAACATCAGCAGCAACTGTAGCAGCCGCAGTAGTAATAGTAGTAGTAGCAGCAGTAGGTCCATGAGTTTCATGAACAGCAAAAAAAACAAACCAGACAGTCTTGTAGGAGTCAGACACAAGAGGATCATTAACAAAGAACATTAGGAAAAGACAAACAACATTTATAGGACGTGTTATGAGGAAACTGGAATTAGAGCACCTGGTCACAACAGGATAGAGAACACCAGGTAGACCCAGGGAGAAAATATTGGATGGACTTGCAGGGTGGCTGAGGACAGAAAGGGTGGGAGATGTGCTTGCAGCGACAAGGGATAGATTCGTATGGAGGGCCATGATCGCCAACGCCATGCAGCAAGGCACATGATGATGATGAGCAGCAGCAGTAGTAGTGGAAGTAGTAGTAGTAGTAGTAGTAGTAGCAACAGTAGTAGTAGCAGCAGCAGCAGAAATAGTAGAAGTCTAAATAGAAAGTAAAATACAAGCAAGCCACCAATCAACATGGTGAAGCGATTAGAGCATGGACTACTGACTGGAAGGTCGTGGGTTTGAAACCACATTATTATGATACGTTATTGTGAGGATTTTCGACACTGATCGCTTCCTACCCAGAGCTGAGCCTGCTACGCGCTCCTTTGGGAAGACTGGGGCCACGCAGTTGAATCTCATCTAATTCACGGATGCATCATTGAGAATATTGCTCAAATTTCCTGCATGCCTAACAATGCAGATTGTATATCCCAGACCTGGTTAATGCCAAGACAGATTATAAAATAAAGCGTAGAGTACAGCCCTGTCAAGCAGTCTCAGTCTAAAATGGATCTTCAGTGAGGATTGACACAGGAGGGGTGCAGAAACGAATTAAAAAAAAGCACTGAACAAGCTCGAAGACGTGTTTGTTTGTTTATTTACTGTTTAATTCATATTTGGGTGGTGATAATATTTTCGATGTGGTGATGGTGATGGTGTTGATGTTTATTACGGTAATTGCAGTGTTTGAAGTGGCTATATATATTTTTTTTGATCTTCGGAAGGTAGGTGGTTCATTAATTAGTTAGAGTGTTTGAACATTTTATACAAGAAAAGCCAAAAAAGAAAAGAAAAGAACTGATTGTAAACTCACTCTATGAGTAGATTAAGATAAGTACACAATTATCAAAAGTAGAATTAGAAAAAAAACTGGGTGTATGGCAGAGGCAAAGATAGAGACAAAGAATGCACAGAAAAAGAAAGAAAGAGAGAGAGAGAGAGAGAGAGAGAGAGAGAGAGAGAGAGGAGAGAGAGAGATTTCACAATCGCTGTGGCTAATTTATGACTAAAAACTAGAAAATATTGAAAAAGAAATCAATAATATAGGACACAACGTGTAAGAAAATCAAACAGTAACGGGGGGGAGAGAGAGAGAGAGAGAGAGAGAGAGAGAGAGAGAGAGAGAGAGAGAGAGAGAGAGAGAGAGAGAGAGAGAGTCAAGTGCAGATATTCATTTCATGTAGGGCCATAGCTCTCCATACGAAGAACCAAAACAGAACGAAACACACGTGGCATCATCGTTACGAAGCACAGTTTTCAGAAACATGATATCTGATGAATTACAAGAGAAGAGAGAGAGAGAGAGACAGGCAGACAGACAGACAGACAGACAGAAAGACAGACAGACACACACACACAAACAGACAGACAGACAGACAGACACACACACACATACACACAAACAGACACGGACAGACACGGACAGGCAGGTAAGGACAGGCAGACAGACAGACAAGGAGACAAAGCTGACGATAGAGAGAAAAACGGAACAAACATGTTTTATTGAACATGGGCCATTGGCTTTAATTCAAAACAAATAGGAGATGGGGAAAGGCGAAATGGAGAAGTGTGAACTTGCGAGAGTCCATTGACATGAAGTTGCCAATGCAAGCAACTGAGAAGGCAGACAAGCCACAGTAACAATCTGTTTTAAGTCTCCTTCAACACTGATAATGACAGTAATAATAATGACGAGGATAGTATCAGCAGCAGCATCATCATCATCATCATCAGCAGCAGCAGCAGCAGCCGGTAGTAAAAGTAGTAGTAGTGTTAGCAGCAGCAGCAGTAGTAGTAGGAATAATAATGACCAGAAGAAGAATTATGTGCGTGCTAATGACGAGGATAGTAGCAGCAGTAGTAGTAGTAGTAGTAGTATGTACAGAAGTATGTACACACATATATACTTACATAGCAGCAAATGCACACACACATACACACACACATACACACACACATACACACGCACACACACACACACACACACACACACACACACACACACACACACACACACACACACACTCACACAGAGGAACACGTACATGTACACAGTACACATACATACCTACATACATGCACACGCACGCACACACAAACACACACATTCACACACATACACACATATATACTCACAAACACACTTGCAAACACAAACAAACGTTCACACATATACACACAAACACACACACACACACACAAACACACACATACACACACACACACACACACACACACACACACACACACACACACACACACTGTCATACACACAGGAAAATCTGGGGTTCAACAGGTATGCATGAGCAAAATAGAATTAACATAAAACATAAGGGGAAAATAAACCAACCGAAGAAAAGAAATCAGGGGCAAAGAGTGAGAGAGAGGGGGGGGGGGGGAACAAGAGAGAGACAGAGAGACAGAGAGAGGGGGGGACAAGAGAGAGAGAGAGAAAACGAGAGAGAGAGAGAGAGAGAGACAGAGAGAGAACAGAGAGAGAGAGAAGAGAGAGAGAGGATAGAAAACGAGAGATAGAGATAGATAGATAGAGAGAGAGACACACAGAGAGAGAGAGAGTGGCGAAAGAAAGAAAGAAAGAAAGAGAGAGGAGACAGACAGACAGAGAGAGAGAGACACAGAGAGAGACAGAGAGAAAGAGAGAGAGAGTCAGTAAGTGAGAGTCTTAGAGAGAGAGACAGAGAGAGAGACAGAGACAGAGACAGAGAGACAGAGACAGAGAACAAAATACTGAGAGCGGTGGTTTAACACATAAATTTGTAAACATCCAAGTTTGAGTTTGTCCGTCTGTTTGTATGTATGTTTGTTAATTTGTATGTTCATCCCATTTTTCTTTTTGGGGGAGGGGGTTATTTGTGTATTTTTTTTCCTCTTTAAACCAATACTTTACTGTGATGGTCCAACGTCGACTTGCAGACACATATTTGATTCTAAATTCATCTCTCAGGTAGTTTCTTACACTCTTTGATTGCCACAAATCGCACACTGATTACACGAACAAACATTGCATGCGTGAATATGGATTAAATAAAATAAATAAAATGAAAACACACACGTGCGTGCGAGCACACACACGCACACACATACACATACATACGTATACACACATATACTACACCACCACCATCACCACATCATCAAACTACATATACACACACACGCACACACACACACATACACACACACGACCACACACATACACACACACATACACACACACGCACACATACACACACACGCACACACACACATACACACACGCACACACCACACTATAACTACCACGCTCACCACTAACCACTACCACACAACAGTTTACAGCACTATACAGCAATATACCGCAACATACCACAACATACCACAACATACCACAACATACCACAACATACCACGTGTATGTTCATTTGTACACACTCATATACATAAATGAACATAAACACACACATACATTGAAACAATTACGTACATGCGAGTGCAAAAGCCATATACACACCCACACACAATCATTTACACGCATGAATACAATTGTACATACACCAGGACACAATCATACACACCTGCACACTACACAATCATACACACCTGCACACTACACAATCATACACACCTGCACACCACACAGTCATACACACTGCACATTACACAATCATACACACTGCACACTACACAATCATACACACCTGCACACTACACAATCATACACACCTGCACACTACACAATCATACACACTGCACACTACACAATCATACACACCTGCACACCACACAATCATACACACCTGCACATACACAATCATACACACCTGCACACCACACATCATACACACCTGCACACTACACATCATACACACCTGCACACCACACAATCATACACACTGCACACTACACAATCATACACACTGCACACTACACAATCATACACACTGCACACCACAAAATCATACACACTGCACACTACATAATCATACACACTGCACACCACAAAATCATACACACTGCACACTACATAATCATACATACTGCACACCACACAATCATACACACCCTCACACTATCATATCCACACAAGCATACAATCATGTCTACATGTAGACAAACGCATATATACCGATATACAGTCACGTTCATGAATTTACATAAATAATCATATACACACACCTGACATGTGTACACCGGTATATAATCTCGTACCTGGATTCACACGCATTCTATAATTATACACACACGCGTATACAAACTCACAAACAGTCACACACACGTTCACGTATACGATCATTACACATGTACACACCACACAAAGCAACTTACAGCAAAACTCCATGTTGGCAGGGTAGTCGCAGAAGTTGTTGTAGGCCGAGGTGGTTTCCAGCATGAGTACGACCAGCAGCCACAGGCAGCACCAGGGGCCCATCGTCTGTCTTCTCACCTGCATCTTGGGCCAGGCACGCAGCTCTGAAACAGGTGAGAGAAACAGGCTTACTTTCAGGTTTAACTTTAAATGAAAGTATGTTCTTAAGTAAGTATTTTGTGACTTTAATCAATGCTTTTTTGTTTGATAACAAGAAACACGCCGGGATGCTGGTTGGAACCTAGAGCAACAAGGCCGCCCCACCTGCCAAACAATCATCTCTCAGATCCCGACGCCATACAGTAGCCATATCGCCAAGCAAAAGAAAGAAAGAAAGAAAGAAGGAAAGAAAGAAACAAAGAAAGAAAGAAAGTGTTCATTCGTACTTTTACTGGGTATATTGGAGGTTTAAGTCTTTATCCTTATCTTTACTTCGGATGTTGTAAGTTTACATTCCTATTCTTACTTATTTCAGAACTCTCAATCTTCGTCTGTGTTCCTACATGAGTGTTTTCGGAGTTTTATGTATTTTTCCTAGTCTCATTTAAGTATTTGGGGGGCGTTAAGTCTTCATCCCTATTCTTACTTAAATGTTTTGGAGATTTCCATAAAGTTGTTGAAGTACCTTAAGCCAGATGTAAGTCATTTAAGAATAACATCACAGAACCATTTGTGAACGTAAGATCTACAATATTGCCTTTACGTTTTACAATCAACGTATAATTCAATCTCCTTGGAAATAAATCCACAGTTTTCCAAATTTCTGATGGCACAAATCTTATGTCTGAATGTTGAAATCAGCAATAGCTCTCTGTCAGTCAACACAAAAAATACAAAATCAAATTAACTTTGAAATTTCCATCTTTTTTTTAGTCCCATGTTTTGTTTTGCGTTTTTTATGTTGAAAAAGATTTACATTGCTAACTTAAAAACAGATAGAAGAGAAAAACAATACACAAAGAAAGAAAGCGAATAAAAGAAAGAAACAAATAGAAAACGATGATTACTTCATTCTGAAATGAAAATAGAAAACGAAGAAAAAAAAGAGAAAAAAAAAAAGAAAAGAAATACGAAAAAAGAGAATGAAAGAATGAAGGAAATAAAATGAAACAGTATAATATATTAACACATAAACCACCTTCCGTTTATGCCCATGCTAGTTTATTTGTACCAAAACAACGTGAGACAGGATAGTGAAAAACAATACAGAAAGAAGAAAAGACAGGAAGGAAAAAGTACGAGAGTGTGTAAGTGCGTGTTTGTGTATGTACGTGCGCGCGCGGTGTGTGTGTGTGTGTGTGTGTGTGTGTGTGTGTGTGTGTGTGTGTGTGTGTGTGTGTGTGTGTGTGTGTGTGTGTGTGTGTGTGTGGATGTGTGTGTGCGTCTGTGTAAAGTCCAAGAAGGAAGACAAACACCAACACGATAACTCTCCGTCATACACAACTACACCCAGCCTGTCAAATCCCATTTCCCTATAGGAAGAATCCTTTCCAAGCCAGCTATCAAGCATGGATACCTTTTGGCACTGATTTTGTATCACAATTATGATTCCTGAACTTGCCAAAACCCAATCACATGCTTTGCCCCTACATTCCACCCAGTGGTATCGACCTCACAGGTACATGAAATAAAATCCAGTTTTCATTTTTCTCGTAATTTTTGTATTTAGTGTTCGTTCGTTTGTGATCTTACATCTACGCTTGACAAAGGCTCTGTCTTATCTGGTTGTATTAGATACGCGTTGTGGTTTTATTTTCGCGTTTTTTTTCTTCTGATTCCTGTTTATTTGAACGCAGGCAGTCACACTTGTTTTGGGTTCCAGTTTTCATTCTTATTTATTTGTATTTTTCTACTTACGTAATTATTCATTATTTCATTTTGTGTCCGTTTCTTTGCTGCCTCATCCTCCGGACAGTTAACTGCAACAACGCCGTGCCGCTTATTTCGCCTGTCCAACACTTGGAAACTCACTGAAACTGAGGCCACCCTGAGAGTAGGGAAAAGGGACACAGACTTTAGGACACTTTTTCTCAGTGCTATGATGATGATGACTTTTGGGACGATAGAGATGACTTTAGTGACCTCCACTGACATTGCACCAGCACCAGCACCAGCACCAGCATCACCACCACCACCATCATCATGATCATGATCATGATCATCATCATGATCATCATCATTCATCATCATAATCATCATCATCATCATTCATCATCATCATCATGTGCCCTGCCGCATGGGCATTGGCGATCATGGCCCTCCAAGAACCTATCTCTTGTCGCTGTGAGTACGTCTCCCACACCCTCTCTGTCCTCAAGCCACCCTGCAAGTCCGTCCAGTATTTTCTCCCTGCGTCTACCTGGTGTTATCTTTCCCTCCAGCTTTCCTGACAAGTGATATCGCATGGCAGGGATATACATTTCCATTACTTTCGTAATACTAGCACATCCTGAAGACAACCAGGATCTGTCTCGCTATGACTTCAGTTTCAGTTTCTTGGACCATGGGGTCTATGACGTCAGTGGTTGCCGTCGTTGAATGGTAGGGTGGCAGTTTCTTAAACAGAGAGGGGTGTGGGGTGTGGGTCGTTCACTCGGTTTGGCTCCATGAATAAGTGATTCATGGTCCTTATTGAAGGGTGGGGTGGTGGGGGTGGGGTGGGCTAGCAAGCAGTGCCCCTAGTAAGTTGGATCAGAACAGGCATTGTTGAATTCTACCGAAGTAACCCAGCAGTAGTGCACAGTCGTCTCTGGTGGGTTGCCACATGGCGGCTTGACGTCGTGGACTACCATAGGCTTCCTGGCACTAGGACTTCGACTGAATGGACATGGGGTTGGTAGTGTTTTGAGGAGCTGGAATGAGAGGTTGGGATCAACACAGTTGAAACTAGCGGAGCAGATGGGAGTGGAAAATCAAAACAAACAAAAGAAAGCAAAGCAAAACAAAACAACTAAACTAAACTAACTAAACTAAACTAAACTAAACTAAACTGAACTGAAACAAAACAAAACAAAACAAAAAAGAAAATAGCAAAGAACAGCAACAAACACACAAACAGCAGCAGCAGCAACAACGACAACAAAATCAAGTATTCTTTGCATGTGCCTCTGATGGAGGTGCATCCGATGGCGAAATCGTGCTTCCGCGATGATACAGATCTGTGGATCGGGGGGGGGGGTGGGGTGAGTTAAGTGGGGGGGGGGGGTCAAATAGCCTTGACTTGCATCATTCGTTGCGGATGGTTGGTTTGCTTGGTAAAGCTCTCCCCTATCAAGTCAGACCCTAAAATTTAAATCATCATTATTATCATGTGCCCTGCCGCATGGCGTTGGCGATCATGGCCCTTCATACGAATCTATCTTTTGTCGCTGCAAGCGCATCTCCCACTCTCTCTGTCTTCATCCACTTCGCAAGTCCGTCCGGTATTTTCTCCATGGACAGCAAAGATAACGCAGAGGCAAACACAAAAACAACATTAACGAAGAAGATTAGCAAAAGACAAGCAACATTTCTAGCACATTTTACGAGTCAAGAGAAATTTGCGCACCTAGTCTCGACGGGAAAGCTGGAGGGAAAAAGAGCACCAATTCAACCCAAAGAGAAAATTTATATACAGGAAAATAATAACAATAAAATTCTGCAGAATAAATGGTCGATTATGTCTGCTTTTTTCTATTTGTTTGTACCTTTACAAGGGAGAGAGCTATTTTTTTTCCTGTAATGGACCTGTGATAATCTATCTGTATTTGCTGTCTTTGAAGTTTACAAACATTTGTTTTAAAATGTGGAGGACCTAAAAACACTGAGAGACAAACCCGAAAACGATGTTGTATAGCACGTTTCTTACTCTCTCCTATCCCCTGTCTCTTGTGTGTGTGTGGTGTGTGTGGTGTGTGTGTGTGTGTGTGTGTGTGTGTGGTGGTGGTGTGTGTGTGTGTGTGTGGTGGTGGTGTGTGTGTGTGTGTGCGTGTGTGTCCTCAGCAATGCTGCTCAAGGGTGTGTTTGTGTCTGTGGTTCGTGCGTGTGTTCTGCAATGCTGCTCAAGGGTTCCGTTTCTTTCTTTCTTACTGCAATATTTGTTAGTGTTCCTTTTTCTTTGTTTCGTCTTTTCTTTTTTCTTTTTCTTTGTTTGTTTCCTTGTTTCATTTTTTCTTCTATTTTTTGTTTCTCTTCATTCTTGTTTTTTCTCCTTGTTTCTTCTTTCTTTTTTTGTTTTTTGTTTCTCTTTTTCTTTTCTTTCTCCCTTGTTTCTTCTTTCCTTCTTTCTTCGTTTCCTTTTTGTTTCCCTTCTTTCTTTCTTTCTTTCTCTGACTATTTCTTTCTTTTCTGTTTGTTTTCTTGTTTATTTTGTTGTTGTTGTTTGTTTGCTTGCCAGCTAGCTTTCTTTGTTAGTATTGATGGTTTGTTTGCTTTACTTTGCTTGTGTGTGTGGTTCTCTCTCTCTCTCTCTCTGTTTCTCTCTCTCTGTCTGTTTCTCTCTCTCTCTCTCTCTCCCTCTCTCTCTTTTTGTTTCTCTTTCTTTGTTTGCTTGATTGTTTGCATGTTGTTTGTTTGTTCACTTGCTTGGTTGTTTATTTGCTTCTTTTTTGTTAGCTTGCTTGGTCGTTTTCTTGCTTGCATGCTTGTTCACGTGTTTGCTTGTTTGTTTATTTGTTTGATTGGCTGGTTGCTTGCTTTTTCTGTTTGTTTGGGGTTTGCTGTTTGTTCGCTTGCTCGTTTGTGTGTTTACTTGCTTGTTTGTTTTTCTGTTTTTTCGGTTTTTTAAATTATTTTTTTTACTGTTTTCTTGTTTGTTTGCCTGTTTATTTATCTGTTTGTCTGCTCGTTTGTTTGTTTGCTCACTTTCTTGTTTGTTTGTTTTTTTTGTATTTTCCCTACAATTGCGAGGTAATTGCTTCCTGTCTCTTGGGATTGAGGACTACCCCCGACAATTGTTCTATATGAGGTTTGTTGGCATCATGCCATGCTGATATCTCCTTTGTTTTCTACGACAGGCTGACTGCATTTTACTGTGTGGCTATTTGTACGAGTATGTTATATACTGGAGTCTAAGGATTTTCTAACAATGCCAGATTTTATAAATATTTTTTATTCATTTGCTTATTATTTATTGATTTATCTATATATTTGCTAACTCATTTCCTATACTACTTCTGTGTCACAAACCCCATGCCCCACCATTTCAGCTCTTGTTTATTGTTTGCCTTGTTGGGATGTCTGTTTAGTTTAATGAATTTCATGCATAGTATAATGTGACCATGTTTGGGTGTACTTTGTCTTTTTCTTTTTTCTCTCTCTCTTTCTCTCTTCCTTCTCTTTCTCCCCTTCTCTGTCTTTCCCTACTTCCCTCTCTCTCTCTTCAAATGCATTTCTTTGACTGATAGCGTAATGACAATATCTATCTTATCTGAGGTGTAAGTTTTGTGTAGTGGTGTGATGTAGACCTTGAGTGAGGCTGATGAGACTTGAGTGAGGCTGGATGTTAAGAAGCATATATTTTGCATATTTCTGACCTTTTGCTTTTGATCTTGTTTTTTTTTTTTTCTCTCTCTCTCTCTCTCTTCTTATACGGATGATAATGGTGGTGCTGCAGAGTTCCAATCTGGATTGAGATTGCGTGACATGGCTATACGCTTGGCTTTCTGCCATAATATATCCTGGTGTCGGGAGATACAGATACCTGCAGTGTTGGTCAGAAAGTTGAAGCAACACTATTCGAAGCAGTGACGTATCCATTAAAAGTGGATGAGACTTGACTGGTGGTCCCTTGACTGTGTGTGGTCCCTTGACTGTGTGGTTGACTGTGTGATCCCTTGACTGTGTGGTCCTTCCTTGACTGTGTGGTCCCTTGACTGTGTGGTCCCTTGACTGTGTGGTTGACTGTGTGATCTTGACTGTGTGGTTGACTGTGTGGTTTGACTGTGTGGTCCCTTGACTGTGTGTGATCGTGTGACTGTGTGGTCCCTTGACTGTGTGGTTCCTTGACTGTGTGGTTGACTGTGTGGTTGACTGTGTGGTCCCTTGACTGTGTGGTCCCTTGACTGTGTGGTTTGACTGTGTGGTCTTGACGTGGGTCTTGTGTGTGTCCCTTGACTGTGTGGTTCCTTGACTGTGTGGTCCCTTGACTGTGTGGTCCCTTGACTGTGTGGTCCCTTGACTGTGTGGTCCCTTGACTGTGTGGTCCCTTGACTGTGTGAGGTTCCCTTGACTGTGTGGTCCTTGACTGTGTGGTTGACTGTGTGGTCCCTTGGGACGTGTGTGGTTGGTCCTTGACTGTTTGTGGTTTCCCTTGACTGTGTGGTCCCTTGACTGTGTGGTCCCTTGACTGTGTGGTCCCTTGACTGTGTGGTCCCTTGACTGTGTGGTCCTTGACTGTGTGGTCCCTTGACTGTGTGGTCCCTTGACTGTGTGGTCCCTTGACTGTGTGGTCCCTTGACTGTGTGGTCCCTTGACTGTGTGGTCCCTGATTGACTGTGTGGTCCCTTGACTGTGTGGTCCCTTGACTGTGTGGTCCCTTGACTGTGTGGTTGACTGTGTGGTCCCTTGACTGTGTGGGTCCCTTGACTGTGTGGTTGACTGTGTGGTCCCTTGACTGTGTGGTGGTCCCTTGACTGTGTGGTCCCTTGACTGTGTGGTCCCTTGACTGTGTGGTCCCTTGACTGTGTGGTCCCTTGACTGTGTGGTCCCTTGACTGTGTGGTCCTTGACTGTGTGGTCCCTTGACTGTGTGGTCCCTTGACTGTGTGGTTGACTGTGTGGTTGACTGTGTGGTCCCTTGACTGTGTGGTCCCAATCTTCCCAATAAACCCACAGCACGCTCAACACCAGGTAGGAGACTGTCGGGGCTTAAACATCTCAGTAATTTTTGGGACTGATGAGGGTTCGAACTCAGAACTTCCCAGTCAGTAGTCTGTTGCACTAATCGCTTGCTGTTAGATATGCCTCCCCCCTCTCCCCGTGGGGATGCCAGGGGCTCTTTCAGTATGAATAGTGTCCCCACCTTCTGGAAAGTATGAGCTAGAAATTTCCTTTTTTCTGTCACTCTCTTTGTTTCTGCTTTCCTCCTTTGCTTTCTGTCATTTCTTCCTATCATTTTCTGCCTTGCTGGTCTTGACCTGTATGTGTTCGATAAAGTCTTACGTACTTTTTCTTAGGACTGACAATTGGGTACATGTATTAAGTGCATTTTTGGCTCTGGGGAGGTGAGATATACAGAAGCAATTTTAGGTAATTATTGCCCGTTGTTGTATACGTTTTGGTGTCCTAAAGTATACTTACATTCGTATTCAGATATGTTTTTTTAAATCCCCTGTGCAATAAATTGGACGGAATAGTCAACGCCGGAGGCATGTCCTTAGATTATATGCGCAAATGCACTGATATGTGTACTTAATTTTCTTTTCTTTTTTCCCTGTTGAAGTTTTGTATGTTTTGAAGCTCTACGCAGTCGGCAGGGCATTAAACAACAATAACAATATTAGATATGCCTTTATTAGTTGTGATTTATGTTTTGCCTGAACAATGATAGCAGGTCAAACAGGCACCGTGTGGTCTCAATATGTCGAAGGATCACTATGATGCTGTATTTAATGTGCTGTCTAGTCCAGTATGTCTCTTTGTGACAACACTATATGACACTGATTAAGCTATAATCAATTACAAATATACATGCTAGAAGCGCTATAATTTTCTTTAGTTGAATTGTATTGGATCTGAATTTGTTGAAGACGAATTCAATACGCCCGGACAGTTCCATATGAGCTCCACTCAAACTTGCCTTTGATAATCTGTAGGATGCCGTAGGCCTGTTCAAAACGTGTTCAAACAGCATTCAAGAATATGAAAAGTATTCTTACAGACAAATGCCTATCAATTAACATCAGAAATACAGTTCTTGAATTTTACATAGAACTGGTAATGTTATACGGTTGTGAGGCGTGGACAGTCAACACACAAAGCCAGAACAAGATTGAGGGAGCCGAAATGTGGTTTCTAAGAAGAATGTTGACAGTTCCATTGGTAGCAAAGAAAACAAACGAGAACAGTCTTGATGGAGGCAGACACAAGAAGATAATTGATAAAGAAGATTAGGAAAATGACGAGCAACATTTATAGGCCATTTTATGAGGAAAGGGTAATTAGAGCTCCTGGTCACAACGGGAAAGCTGGAGAGAAAGAGAACATCAGGTAGACCCAGGGAGAAAATATTGGACGGACTTGCATGGTACCTGAAGACAGACAGGGTGGGAGGTGTGCTTGTGGCGACAAGGGATAAATTCATATGGAGGGCCATGATCGCCAACGTCATGCGGCAGGGCACATGATGATGATGATGATGATGATGATGTTGATGATGATGATGATGATGATGATGTTCAAAAACCTGTGACATTGACAATGGTTCAGAATGGAAGTGGAAACGGCGGTTGGATGATGTTTTATGTAGAAACTAAGCTTACACAACCAGTGTGACTGTAGCATTCAGATAGGCAACAAACAGGCCACTTTTTGTATCGCGAGCTGGGATTGAACTTCAGATATCAGAATTGTGCCCATGGATGTCAGCTGAACCAGCTTACCTGTCTTGTTCAACTGAAAGAGATGACATTGTTCAATGCTTTGTGCAGCGTGGTTATTGCTTTTAGAACAAACAGACATGGTTAAGTTCTGAGAGTGGTAGTTACATCGTGTTTTCTAGAAGTGGGCGTTTTGTGGAAACTGATTACAAGGCATGTTGTTTTCTTCGTTCAATCTTGGATCCATTGAAAGCAGCTGCCGACATGTGTTTACCTGCTGCTTTATTGTCGACAGTGGACAACAACGCTTGTACACTGACAGGATTGATCACTGGCCCAGTTCCCCAGCGCCATTGACCGACATTGTTGAAATGTTAAAGGACCACCTTACTTCTTTCTCCGACGTCCTTAGATGTCTTGTTAAATGGGCGTAAAAGTGAGTCTTGTCTCTTTTGACTTTACACCTTTTCAATAAAAGAAAAAAACAACAAATAAATGAACGAACAACAAAACAAAGGTACGAAGAGAATTGTTCTAATCGCTAATAAAAAGCAAATAAATGAACAAATAACAAAACGAAGATGCAAAGAGAATTGTTCTAATTGTCCAGCCGAAATGGTAAGCGTACTTGGAAGATTATGTATTCAAACCCTTGTCATTCCATATTGTTGTTTGATTTATCGACCTCAGCTCTGACTCAGGGGCAGAGTTATGTGTTGGGAAGATTGGACAAACACTGTCCACGGACGTGCCGCTGAGGGCGTTAAAGCAAAGCTTATCAACACTGCAGGTGTCTGATCTTTCAAGCCTGACTGGTGTCATGACAGTATGTCATTTATCAAAGAAAGCTTAAAGGACAACCCTATCACATAGTCATCATCATGTGCCCTGCCGCATGGCGTTGGCAATCATGGCCCTCCATACAAATCTATCCTTTGTCACTGCAAGTACATCCCCCACCCTGTCTGTCTTCATCCATTGCTCGAGTCCGTCCAGTGTTTTCTCCCTGGGTCTTCCTAATGTTCTTCTTCCCTTCAGCTTTTCTGTTGTAGCTAGGTACTCTAATGTCTCTTGCCTCATAAAATGTCCTCTAAATGTTGCTTGTGTTTTCCTAATCTTCTTCATTAATGTTCTTTTTGTGTCTGCCTCCTTTAAAACTGTCTCGTTTGTTCTTTTTCTTTTTTCTTTCTTGTCCATGGAACTCTTATTATCATTCTTCTTAGAAACCACATTTCAGCTGCCTCAATCTTGCTCTGACTTTGTGTGTTGACTGTTCACGTATCTCGTAGTGTGAGTCTAAAATGGAATTCGATGACATTACATTGTCATTCAGATTCACTCGTGAATCGCCACAGCCAGCATTGAAAAAACTGTAAGTTGATGTGGTCCTTCATTCCTGTCTTTACTCGTCTTTATTCTGCTTTTTCTGTGTGTGCGGAAGTTGGCATCAAGGTCTTGAGTCATGGGAACTTGGAGCGCATATGGAATTCTTCAAGACGACGAATCGTTATTGAAAAACCCTAGACTCGTTGTTCCGGCAGGGGGTGGGGGGAGGGGAGGGAAGAAACACTCAAGGATTAGCCTGGCTAGTCGT
>JAPXFY010000024.1:45675302-45677802 GCA_030674185.1 Monoplex corrugatus
TAACTTGGCTGGCTGCTGGTTTCATTGACATCATCACCGTTTAACCCTTTGACTCCTGTACCCTGTCCATAAACATCCTGTGTTGTCAATATGCTAGCCAAGCAAAAACTCATTGCTTTGATTCCCTTACCCTATCACCAGCTTCCTGCACCAAGCCGGCATCTGTGCAAGGCATGGTCATAGAAAGAGAGAGAGGGAGGAAGGAGATGAGAGAGAGAGAGAGAGAGAGAGAGAGAGAGAGATAGAGACAGATAAACACACACACACACACACACACACACACACAGAGGCAGGGAGAGAGAGAGAGACAGACAGACAGACAGACAGAGACACACACACACACACAGGCAGAGAGAGATACAGACAGAGACAGACAGACAGACAGAGACGAGAGAGAGAAGACAGACAGACAGACAGACAGACAGAGACAGACAGACAGACATACAGAAAGACACAGACAGAGAGAGAGAGAGAAAGAGAGAGAGAGAGAGGGAGACAGAGACAGAGACAGAGACAGAGAGAATAAGAAACGAAGTTTCAGTTTCAGTTTCTCAAGACGTCTCCGCGCTTGGAACGAATCCCATATGCATTAACGTCACATGTGCCTTGTGTATGGCGATCACGGCACAAGCCCTAAGCCTGCACATAAACCCATGGAGAGAAAGAAAGAGAGAGAGAGAGAGGGGGGGGACGAAAGAGAGAGAGAGAGAGAGAGAGAGAGAGAGAGAGAGAGAAAAGAGAGAGAGAGAGAGAGTTCAAAACACTTCATAACTTAAGGATGGCAGCATTAGATGAGATCCCATCGAACCTGTCTCATAAATCATCCTTGCTATTTTACACATCGAGTATGTAAACATGCAAAAATATAAGTGAAATGCAATAATCAAAAATACAGACAGCAAGAGAGCGAGCGAACAAGCGAACAGGCAAGAGACGGACAGGGACAGAGAGATAGAGAGAGATAGACAGAGACAGAGACAGAGAGAGTGAAAGAAAGAGAAAGAGAGAGAGAGAGAGAGACAGAGTGAAAAAGAGAGAGTGTGTGTGAAAGAAAGAGAGAGAGAGAGACAGACAGACAGACAGAGTGAGAGGAGAGAGAGAGAGAGAGAGAGAGAGAGAGAGAGAGAGAGAGAGAGAGAGAGAGAGAGAGAGAGAGAGATACTGTCTGAACTGAGTACCTGAAAAGGAGTGAAGAAGATAGATACATCATTCTCGTTTCATCTGTTTCAAAAGATAAAATGTGGGCCACCACAAAAGATCTAGTGAAGGAGGGGAGAGAAATCCCTGACTGATCCGTCCGTGATTCGAACCTGGGTTTTTCGTGTAATGGTGATGATGATGATGATGATGATGATGGTAATGATATAATGATATAATAATATGAATAATGATAATGGTGATGATGATGATGATAACATTAATACTCATAGCAGCGACATATGGAGTTGAAATCAGCAAATGGTGATGACTTATGGACCATCCCGGTCAAGCCAGAGGTCGAAAGTGGAAAAGAACTCGAAGAGAGAAGATAAGCCTACTCTGCTCATAGTAAACCTCAATCACAACTAGCAAGTCAGCAACGAGAAGTGCTCAGTCAGGATGAATAGCACAGCCAACTGCAGTGCAGAAATCTATATCAATAACCACAAACTAGAAGAGGTTGATACTGTCAACACCTGGGTACTATCCTCACTAAGGTTAGCAGCAACACTGCAGAAATTGGTATCAGGATTGCAACAGCTATGAGTGCAATGGATAGAATGAAGAGAGGCATCCCATCAGCTTCACCACTAAACACAGACTACAAGTTCCTCGTAATCTGCATCTTTCTCTACGGGTGTGAAACTTCTACAATGCATGCTGATTCAGAGAGGAACAGTTAGGCCTTTGAGTCGAAATGCATGAGAAAACCGCTTTGCATATCATAGTTCGACGGCAAAACCATGGAGTACGTTCAGAACAAGATATCAATGGTTTGATGGGCCAGCGGAAACCGCTTTTGCCAACTTTACAACGACGCCACGCAAACCTTGCTAGGGTTAGTCATGTCACCTGTCGTGAATACACCGACACCCGTGTGCCTTCTGGCCTCTACACGCTAAAGATCCCACAGCGGTTGAACTCGCGAAAGCATTAGAGAGATAATCTGATTTTCCCAGGTCTCTGCCCTTGAAGAATAATTTGACTTCTTTGCTTTCCGAAGTCTTGGTAAAAAAACAAAAACAAAAACAAACAACTACAACAACAAAAAACCGATGATGCTACAGTGCGGCAACACACAATCAAAAGGAAGAACATCCCGAGTTTCACATGGCAAATCCACTGTGAGAAAAGAAATGAATATGAATATAAATATGAATACTTTAGAATACCTTGAGAGGACACCGATCCCCGTCCCCATCAACCCATCTTACTCCCCAGCACCCTCCTGGGTGGCAAAAACCGAGTTCAAGTTCATATTGCTTATAGTTCACTGGATCACTACAGCCATATCAGGATT
>JAPXFY010000024.1:45690302-45695302 GCA_030674185.1 Monoplex corrugatus
TCACGACCCACTCACTAGCTCTGCAGCGAAGCAGACGACGGAAAAGCAAATGGCCGAACAACACTCCACATCTCAGCGCTCTTCAAGACGATCTCTTTCTTCAGTGCACTTGGAGTGTGTGCAAGTTGGATTTTATAAAATATCATTCAAAATGTTACTGTAGGAACTGATATATTGACCTGGCTGTATTTTGTACGACGTTTTTCAACTGAAAATTTCTCTAATTTTACTTGTACCATTACTCAGCATCCATGAGGGCTAGACACTTCAGCATGCTCTAGTGTCCTTAATCCCTTAGTTATGTTTAAATTTGTATTCAGGTATTTTTTGTAATCCCCTGTGTGATAAATTGGACGGAGTGGTCAACGTCAGGGACATATCCTTAGATTATGTATGCGAATGCATTGATATGTGTACTTTTTTCCTGTTCAAGTATTGTATGTGTGTTGAAATGGTTGTAGCCCTGATATGGATCTATGCAGTCGGGTGGGTTTTAAACAAAACTAACAACAGCAACAACAATGGTGTCAGATCTTGGTGTGTTTGTGTCTGTGTATCATGGGCAGTAATGTGGTTTGTTTTTACAATTGACGGAGACTATTTAATCAAACATTTTCGACTGTTGGACGAATATTCGCGACATTTTTGTTTCGCTTATCAAACATGAAATATGTGTTTCTTTCTGTTTTCAAAACCCAGTTAAAAACAACTTAGTGAACCTAGTCCTCTCCACCTTACCACTCAAAACTGTAGGGAGAAATACAACTGTGACCATGTTCAGTTGTGAAGTTATATAGTCTAGGTTGTATGGTGTGGTATATGGGCTCGTTTTTGCGTGAGCGGCATGTGTGTGTGTGTGTGTGTGTGTGTGTGTGTGTGTGTGTGTGTGTGTGTGTGTGTGTGTGTGTGTGTGTGTGTGTGTGAATACATGCATGCTTTATGCATGAGTGTGACACAAAAATTGTATCATTTCTTCATACTGATATTGTGCACATATGAAACACTAAAAGAGACACCACCAAAAGTATTGTGACATGAAGATGACCTGCGAATTGGCCAATTCTTATCTTGCCGGCTGGGATTTGAACTCGATACTAAGTACATGCCTTAGTTATTTCGCCATAAAGACTACACGTATTACCAACTAGGATCAGGCAAGGACCCCCCCCCCCCCACCAATTATATTATCGAAAGGTTAAACGGTGCACTTTCAAAAGGGCTCTGTAAGACCGAAGCTCGGAAGGAACGAAATTACGTTTGGAACAAAACAAGTCATAAAGACACAGACATCTTCACCAAATACCAGCGCATGCCACCGAATCCACAAAAAGCATTTGTCTGAGAAACTCTAAGAGTCTTGTTGCCATTTTGGACGAAATGATGTGAACAAACGATAGGAGATAGTGATTGCTAATTTGCAAAAGAAGGTTTCACAGGACGAGAGGGAGTTTCAAACTGATCCAAGCACTGTTGAGCCTCTTTGCTTTTTTGTTGAAAATTGCATTCACAGACACACACGCACGCACGCACGCACACATACGCACAACACATGCACGCACGCACGCACGCACAACACACACACACAAATATACACACACACTCACACACGCACACACACACACACACACACACACACACACACGCACACACACACACACACACACACACACACACACACACGCACACATCACATACATACACACACACACACAAAGTGGTGTAGACCTTATGTGTCAATGCTTTTTGAAATCACGAGCTTTGCAATAGTGTGGCAGTTTCAAAGAGTTGAATGTCTGGTCATTACTCATGAAGGCTTTTGTAACCCTTCTGTGATCAAGCAACAACAACAACAACAACAACAACAACAACGTAATATTTCCTGTCTCAAAGAAAAGAAATAAACAACCAAACAATCTGTATCAAAGTGATTATCAGCCTTTAGGCCAATGCAAACGAAAAATACATGAAAATAAAAACAAACAAGTATTTTGTTAACGAAACAAGAGATGCAAATTTTGGCTGCGTGGCCTTTGCCAAGCGTACACAAACAACAATAAATAGGTAAATAAATAAATAATAGATAAATAAACAAATAAATAAACAAATAAATAAACAAATAAATAAACAAATAAATAAACAAATAAATAAACAATAAATAAACGTTCCTTGCCAGACAATTATAATTCTGTGGCAACAGACATATTTTACAGTAGAACAATTTCTTGAACTGCAAATTGTTCGGAACAATATAACACATCTAATCATGAAGAAAAGACAGTATGATTGTGTAACGCCACTGCTCAAAGAACTCCATCGGTTGTCATTAAAATTTCGATATCAATGTGAAACTGCAACCCTGGATGGATCTCTATCACCCTACCTTTCACATCCCGGTTTTTATAATGCTTTAGTATCCTTAGTTATGTTTACATTTGTAGTGAGGTATGTTTTTTAACATCCCCTGTGTGATAAACTGGACAGAGTGGTCAACGCCAGGGGCATCTTCTTAGATTATGTGTGCGAATGCATTGATATGTGTACTTAATTTTCTTTTCCTTTTTCTTTTTCCTTTTGAAGTATTGCGTTTGTTTTGAAACGGTTATAGCCCTGATATAGGTCTGCGCAGTCGGCTGGGTTTAAAACAGCAATAACAAATGATAGACAGATCCCTTCTGCAGGCATCAAACATTAGGCGACCTGATACTGAAAACAAAAACTCCTGGTGGTGCCAAAACGTAATCTTAAACCAGCTAATGAGTGTGCTTTCAATTTCATTACACCATTTGTTTGGGACTTGTTGTTGTTATTGTTGTTATTATTGTTGTTGTTATTATCATTATTATATTATCATATATTGTCAATTATTTTTTATAATGATAATGATAATAATAATAATAATTAGTAGTAGTATCGTTATCATTATCATTATCATGCGTTTGCTGTCAATGTCACCATGCCATCTGTATGGAACTTGTCATCATCATCATCATCATCATCTTCATCACCATCATCATCAGTAGCAGCAGCAGCAGCAACAGCAGCAGAAGCAGCAAGCAGCATTATCACCATCATTATTGCCATTGTTATTATTATTGATGTTATTATCATCAGTATCATTATTATAAATTCTCTCGATTCACGATAGAACAAAACAAAACGAAACAAAACAAAACAGAACAAACGAAAATCACCTAATTTCCCTGATGTGACGTTGAGTTAGAAAAGGTCACGGTGACTTTGTTTCTTTGTCGCCTTTTGAGTTCATTTTTGATAAAAGCCATTGGCCGGAGATTTGCACCTGTCTTCTTTCATCAGTGAAATACGCTTTTTCTTTCTATTTTCATCTGTTTTCTGTCTCAGGAGAGCATGTAGCCAAAGGACAGCGCCTCTGTCCCTATAGACGTTAGCCAAGGAAATGTCTTTGTTACGGTGGGTTCTTTTACGTGTGAAAGCCACTTGCGGGACGTCGGTGTATTGTTCCATTTGATAGAGTGCAGTCTGATAGGAAAGAGGGATGCACGAGCAATAGTTGTCAAAGCAAAATGACAAAAAAGAAGCTAATTGTATACGAAGTAGAACAAGTGGAGTATTGCAGCCTCAGTTTGTAAACATCTCTCCTGTTAATTTTCTCTGTAAAGGGCAAATGACAAACTTTCAAGTTGTGTTTGTGCCTTTGTTGTACTGATGTCTGTGCTTTTCTTCTCTTCCTCTTTTCCGAGTTAAAGAACTTGAAGTTGTCTTTTAAGTGAAATCTTAAAGAACTCACTCAGATGCTTTTCTTTAAGTAATTTACTGCTGCTGTGTTCTTATCTCCCTTTGGAATAGACAAGCGTGTGCATGTGATGGCAAGAGAGAGAGAGAGAGAGAGAGAGAGAGAGAGAGAGAGAGAAGAGAGAGAGAGAAAGAGAGAGAAAGAGAAAGAGATAGAGGTGGTGTGAGGGAGAGACAAAGAGACGGAGAGCGGAGAGAAAAACAAGAACAACCCAAAACAAGAACAAATGTTGTTTTCGATGTAGTGGTATAAGGAGAATAATGTCTTTTCCTACATCCACACCTCACCCATGAAGGGCCTATACTAATACAAATATATTATACAACGCTTTAATGCCCGTAAAGAGTTTATACTAATACAAATAAACAACAGTGGCAAAAAGATGTAAACATTCTATACCAGTACAGATGAACTATAGTAGCAAAAATATGAAAAAATAATTCAAAACTTGAATATCAGAGAGAGAGAGAGAGAGAGAGAGAGAGACAGAGAGAGAGAGTATGTGTTTGCGTGTGTATACGTGCATGCGTGTGTGTGTGTGTGTGTGTGTGTGTGAGTGTGTGTGTGTGTGGTGAGTGTGTGTGTGTGTGCACGTGTGTATACGTGCATGCGTGTGTGTGTGTGCGTGTGTGTGTGTGAGTGTGTGTGTGTGGTGCACGTGCACGTTCGCGGGCGAAGGTCATTTAAGATGTGTCTGCTCGTTGGAAGAGGATGTTTACCAGCTTTGTGTGAGAACAGCACGTATCGAGTGACTGTCACACATGTCATCTGTACTTGAATATCATTTCGATACACGCAATGCCGTACATCTAACTTGATCAGGAATAAAAGCAAGCCATGAAAGAAAAAGAACTAATCGCAAAGAAGAAAGAAAAAAAAAAGAAAGAACAAAAAAGAAAAAGAAGGAAAGAAAGAAAAGATAAGAAAAGAAACAGCCAAAACAGTACCATCAGGAGCAACAACTAAAACAAAACCAAAACAAAAAGGAAAGAAAGAAGGAAAGAAAGAAAGAAAGAAAGAAAGAAAGAAACAATCAAAGCAAACTTCCTAAATCGAAATGTAGCATGCATATCTCAGTAGTTATAAATATGAGATAAAATTGAAACACACAACCATTATAAGTACGATGATGTACGATACATTAAACAGTTTCATATTGAAACACACAACCATTATAAGTACGATGATGTATGATACATTAAACAGTTTCATATTGAAACGCACAACC
>JAPXFY010000024.1:45700302-45717802 GCA_030674185.1 Monoplex corrugatus
GTGGGTGGGAGGAAGGAGTAAAGAGGGGTGAAAGCAGATTGGTGTTCTTGAGAACAAACACTTAAAACTCGCCACACGGATGTCAAGACAAGGCGTGTCATTGTGACCTGTCGACTGGATGATTAAAAAATATTCAATCTCCTTTCGATTAGGGAAAAAAAAGCAACACACCCACGCACAGACACAGACACAGATGCACAGACACAGACACACACACAGACACACAGACACACACACACGAACACACAGACGCATACACAATAGAGACACTAACAGACACACAGACACACAGACACATGCACACACACACGCACACACACATGCACATACATACACACACACACACACACACACACACACACACACACAGACAGGAATACACACACGCACGCACGCACACACACAACACACACACACACAAACACACACAACACACACACACACACACATACACCACACACACACACACACACACACACACACACACACACACACAGCAGCATTTTATGTTCCAAAATATAAAATAATAAAGTCATTTTTCATTGGGGCAAATATATCTATCTTTACAGCGGAATTAGTCGCTATTTTACAAGCGTTGCGTTATCTAGTAAACCTTACACATGTATTTTTCAAAGTAGTTCTCTTTGTTGATTCAAAATCTGTATTATATGCCTTGCAGTCTTTTGATACAGACACAAGACCTGATATAATTACTGAGGCAAATCATCTTATACATCGTTTAAGGATAAAAGGTACAGATCTCAGTTTATGCTGGGTGCCTTCTCACGTTGGTCTTCACGACAACGAAGTAGTTGACAGAGCAGCTAGCAAGGTGCACACAATTCTGATAATACTACAGAATTACGTATTAATACTTCCGTAAAAGAAGCTTGCAACTTGCTAGAATCAGCCTCATGGATTCGTTTTCATGAACATTTCCATGAAAAGTTTGTGTCACAACAAATGATAAAACTTTCATTTCAAAATGTCTGTAAATAATTGCAGTTTTCTTCCATATATCATTTGAGAACGATTGTTGCTGTTCATTTTCGTATTCAGCTAAACGCATTGAAAACAAAATACTGTAAAAATGTCAAGTGTATTTGCGGCAAACAATTCACACTGTTTCACTGTCTATTTTACGCAAAATGCTATGTTCTTACCAAAAATGTTTACTTAAGAAAATTAATCTGAAACTCATTTTAAAGAAGTAACTTCCGATCAATTTTTGTCAGTTAAAATTTCAGAATCATTGGTTCACAGTCCTGTTAATGCATTACTTTAAGTTTATGAAGTTTGTACTTTAGAGTTAAATTTTCCTTACATATTGTTGATGTTAAATGTTAGTGTTAAGTTCTTGTTCCATTTTTCTATTTTCCCACCTATTTATGTCTATAACTCTGTCTCCTCTATGCCCCAAAACCAACCCGCCCATCTCTCATCTCCCATACTTTTTTCCCCGTCTAATATCACTCATAGTGAAAAGACGTTAAATCAAAGAACGAACACACACCTTAACTGCAACGTGAAGTCAGAACAAGCAAGTCTTTAACTGTAAGGTGAAGTCAGATCAACTGGCAGTGAGTTCCCAGCAGATGGCATGCCGACATTGGCAGTATCATCTCTCACTTTCATTCAAAAATACACCCAGCAGGTGGCATGCCGACATTGGCAGTATCATCTCTCACTTTCATTCAAAAACACACCCAGCAGGTGGCATGCCGACATTGGCAGTATCATCTCTCACTTTCATTCAAAAACACACCCAGCAGGTGGCATGCCGACATTGGCAGTATCATCTCTCACTTTCATTCAAAAACACACCCAGCAGGTGGCATGCCGACATTGGCAGTATCATCTCTCACTTTCATTCAAAAACACACCCAGCAGGTGGCATGCCGACATTGGCAGTATCATCTCTCACTTTCATTCAAAAACACACCCAGCAGGTGGCATGCCGACATTGGCAGTATCATCTCTCACTTTCATTCAAAAACACACCCAGCAGGTGGCATGCCGACATTGGCAGTATCATCTCTCACTTTCATTCAAAAACACACCCAGCAGGTGGCAGGGAACGCCGCGTTGCCATTGGACAAACGAAGCGCGTGACCGGTCTGACGTAGACAAAATTTCAATCGATGCTGCTTTATTATGTGGACAGAAAGATTTCCTGCGCACGAAGTTCTTCAAATAAAACATTATTCTGATTACTTTGGCTACAGGCTGAAGAAAAAATGCCCACGCATGTTGTCGTCCAGACAGGCGGCAAGACATACAAGTCAACAGCTATGGGAGCGTCAGATGACAAAAAAAAAAAAAAAAAAAAAGACACGTGTGGTTTCACGGTAAAGTGACACCCACTACCATACCCGCATGTTTGACCGTCCCCCCCCCCCGCACACCTCCTCCCTTCCGTCTACTTCCAGAACATGAGAGTGAATCATAACTGTTACTGCGTCTGCTATTTCCACGTGTTATATGAATCATTCTGCTTTAGCGATAGTCTCCGTGCTCATTCGGACTCACCGCCTCATCATCATCATCACTTGCCCTGCCGCATGGCGTTGGCGATCATGGCCCTCCATATGTATCTATCCCTTGTTTCCACAAGTACATCTTGCACCCTCTCTGTCCGCAGCCACCCAGCAAGTTCGTCCAATATTTTGTCCCTGGGTCTGCCTGGTGTTCTTTTTCCCTTCAGCTGCCTATTAGTCACAATTAGACTTACCAGTGGAACACGGAGAACTTAAGCTGTTAGGCGAGCTGACCACTTTCCACCTGTCTTTTGTCTGTCATTAGAAGTGATCATATACTAAAACGGTCATGCTATAGGAAAAATCTTCTTTTGTCTGTTGTGTGATTGAAACTGGCATTTTCAGGTTACTTCGAGTTCTGCGTATTACTTTTACTTTTGTTTTCTGATCCATCTTCTGCATCACTTTGCCTTCACGTCGTTGATTAATTCTTGGCTTTCCACAACACCTATGACTTCCTACTGAAGAACTTTATTTTTTTTATCACAAAGTGTACAGTAATTATAAAATTTTCACAGAAATGTTCTTACTTATCTATGTGCCTATCTCTCTATCTCTCTAGCCATCTATCCTTTGTCTGTGCCTATCTGTCTTTGTATTTATCTAAATCAACCTATCTATTTATGTACTTATCCATCTATGGACTATATATAAACATATACATATATATGTATATATATGTATATATATATATATATGTGTGTGTGTGTGTGTGTGTGTGTGTGTGTGTGTGTGTGTGTGTGTGTACGTGTGTATGTGTGTGTATGTGTGTTTCTGTGGCGGGATGGATAAGTCTACTTTTTTTCTTTTCTTTTTTTATTTGGGGGGGGGGGGAGAGGGAGGGCTACCATAAGATTGAAAGTTAACATTCAGTCCCTAAACACCATGATGTTTCCCGTAGGTTGTCTACAAAGGAATTCAAATTCATTTGTGCTCACCTTAAGTATTCTTTTTCTTTCAAACTTTTGTCAATACGTATTTGACTGGCTAGTTACAATCTACTGGACTCGCTCTTACTTTTCTTTGCACACACACATATACGCGCGCACACACACACACACACACACACACACACACACACACACACACACACACACACACAAACATACACACACACACATACACGCAGACACATACACACACACATACACACACACACACACACACACACACACACACACACACACACACACACACACACACACACACACACACATGCACATACACACACATTGTACTGAAGAACTTTACAGAAATCGCGAGGCTCAAACTGTAAACAGTCCTAAATGAGAACCGGACTCAAACACAAAGGCGACTTGTACTGCCGCCATGTTTACCTCACCGGTAAGAACCTGTCCATAGTACCTTTTTTTCTCTTCTTTTAAGGACCATCGCACTCAGGGAGGTAACCTTTGTGCTCACCTTTTTTTCGTACCATTTTCTACGCCGCTTCAATGGCCACAGAAGCTGGCACAGTTTCTACAATGATGACGATGATGTCGATGAGGATGACAGTCATGATGCTATGGAGTTCCATCTATGACTGAGACTGCGTGACAGCGCTGTTCCCTGCGCTTAATATCACAGCATATCCTGGCGGCAACCAGGCCCCAGAGATACAGACACCTGCGGTGCCGGTCAGAATATTTGAGTAACATCCTCAATGGCGCATCCGTGAAGTGGATAAGACTCGATTGTGTGGTCCCGGTCTTTCCAATGAGCCCATAGCACGCTCAACTCTGGGTGGGTCCTGACTGGAGCCCAAAACTCCCACAAAGATATTTTTAAAGGACTGCTGGGGGATTGAAACCTATAACTTTCCAGTCAGTGGTCCGTTCGCTAACCACTATACCACAACCACTGGTGAAAGTAGATTATGACCAACGTACAGCGCTAATTCCAAAATAGAAGACGGAGTCGTCCTCAAACAAAGGTGACTTGCACTACCGCCATCTTTATTTCACCGGCAAACTCCTCTCGATGCTACTTAACCTTTACCTTGCCGCTAGATTGAATGTACAAACACCTACCTAGCCTACCTAGCGAAAACCTCTCCTATCTTGCGTGTTCTTAAGAAACGGGCTACAGGTGACCGACCAGTAGTGCTTGTAGGGTTAGCCACCAAACTGTGTTTGTTTGTTTGTGTTTATGCTTGTTCAACCTTTCTCTAGATTAACCGGCGGCTACGTGTGTCATAGTGTCGTGGTGGTTACTGTACATAAGCATGTCAGTCTCGTGTCACACTTCTGAGCTATAACCCCGAAAACGGAGTATGGCTACCTTAATAAGGGAGTTAAGCACACACACACACACACACACATACACACACACACACATACACACACACATACACACACACACACACACGTACACACACAGACATACGAACACACATACACACACACAAACCTACATACACACACACGCACACACACACACACGTACAAACACGCCTACACACACACACATACACACATGTACAAGCACACCTACACACACACACACACACATACATACATACATACATACATACACGCACACACATACACACACACACACACGTACAAACACACATACCCATACACACACACACACACACACACACACACACACACACACACACCACACCATCTAATATCACTCATAGTGAAAAGACAAACACACACGCACACACACACACACACACACACACACACACACACACACACACACACACACACACACACACACACACACACACCACACACACACACAACACAACACAACACAACATAACATAACACAAACAAACACACACACAACCATACATGTAAAAGACCCCACGTATATTCCATTTCACATGGAGGTTATACCTTTGGTAGATACATGATGGACTTTTATTATCACTCATTTTATGACAACAACATTTGTTCGTCGGCTTGGTTGGTGAATCAAATAAGTGTTCATGTTTCGTTCAATTTGATTATTTTCTAACTCCTCAAATTCTGTGCTAGAATTCCCTCTTTCTGCTACTCTTTTTGATTCTTCCTTGTTCGTTTGATCTGCCATTTCTTCTTATCACTTTCTGCCTTGCTGGTTCATTCACCCGAATATGTTCGATCAAATCTTATATACTTGCCCATGGGATTGATAATTGGATACATTTGCTTATGGGATTGATAATTGGATACATTTGGTTATGGGAGTGATAATTGGATACATTTGCTTATGGGAGTGATAATTGGATACATTTGCTCATGGGAGTGATAATTGGATACATTTGCTCATGGGAGTGATAATTGGATACATTTGCTCATGGGATGATAATTGGATACATTTGCTCATGGGAGTGATAATTGGATACATTTGCTTATGGGAGTGATAATTAGATACATTTGCTCATGGGAGTGATAATTGGATACATTTGCTCATGGGAGTGATAATTGGATACATTTGCTAATGGGAGTGATAACTGGATACATTTGCTCATGGGAGTGATAACTGGATACATTTGCTCATGGGATTGATAACTGGATACATGTATTAAGTGTATTTGTGGCTCTAAGGACATGTGACGTGCAGAAGCAATTTTGGGTAATTTAGGCCTGTTTTGACAAATCCCTCGAGTTACGTCAAAATCAATTTTCATTGCATTTCCAGAGAAAGCAGGGGTTATATAAAGCGAACTCCGTCGTCCAATCCGCTTGATGAGTCACGGACAAAGATTCTATCAAGAATAATCATGATGAGAACAAGGAAGAGAATGAAAACAGAAATAGCAGACGAACAATGTGGATTTGTTAAAGGAAAGGAACTATCATAGCAGAAGAACAATGTGGATTTGTTAAAGGGAAAGGAACTATCAATGCCCTATACATCCTAAGAACACTCACAAAATGATCAAATGAGTTGAATAAGGATTTTTATATATGATTTGTTGATTACAGCAAGGCCTTTGATCAGGTAAGACGCGAAAAAATAATTATCCATTTAGAAAGAATCTGGTTGATGGAAAGGATCTAAGAAATAAGGAATATGTATTGGGAACGGACATCAGCAATGAGAGTAGAAAATGATATGAGCTCCTTCGAAGATATCAAAATTGGGGTCAGGCAGGGATGTGTTCTGTCACCAGATTTGTTTTCACTTTAGAGCGAAGCCATCATGAGAAACCTACAAGAATGCTCTGGGATAAAGGTTGGAGGAAAAATGTTGAACATCGTTCTAGATACAGAAAATAACATTAAAAAAACAGAAAAAAGACTGAGGCAGCTGAAATGTGGTTTCTGAGAAGAATGTTAAGAGTTCCATGGACAGCAAAGAAAACAAACAAGGCAATCTTGAAATAAACACAAAAAGAACATTAATGAAGCATATTAGTAATAGAAAAGCAACTTTTATAGGAAATTTCATGAGGCAAAAGAAATTTGAGCACCTAATCACAACAGGAAAAATGGAGGCAAAAAGAGCACCAGGTAGACCTACGGAGAAAACATTGGAAGGACTTGCGGAGTGGATGAAGACAGAGAGGGTGTGAGATGTACTTGAAGCGACAAATTCGTATGGAGGGCCATGATCACCAACGCCACGTGGCAGGGACCATGATGCTGATGATGACAAGGCCAGTTTTTATACGTGTGTCTTTAGTGTCCTAAGTTAAGTTTATATTTGTATTCAGTTAATGTCATTTAAATCGCCTGGTGATAAAGTTACGGAGTGGTCAACACCAGACATATCCTGGATTGTGTGACGAATGCATTGATTGTTACTGAGTTTTCTTTTCCATTTCTTTTGTGTAATCGTCTGTGATGTTTGTGTACTTTTTGAGATGGTTATTGCCTTAATACGATTCTGCGCAACGGGATGGGGTTTACGCAACAATAACAATAACGATAATAATAACAATAACAATAACAATAATAATAATAATAACAATAACAATAACAATAACATTCCCCTATGTAGTCGTATCGACAGAGGTAATCCATAAGCGGACAAAGAAATCTTCTTACCTGGCCTTTAGCTCTCTTTTCTTCTTTCTTTCTTTCTTTTATTCTTTTTTTTTAATTCACTTTTCTTTGATTATTTCTCACAATGGATTCACCGCGTAAAATTCACATTACTTCAGCAGAGGAGCACGCTTCGCCGCAATGCAGCGCCACCCATTACGTTTTCTGTGTGTCTGTATTTTTGTTTCACTATAACAGGACATTTTGTTACATGATTTTGTCAGGGACAACTCCTTTGTTGCCATGGGATCTTCAACCTGCGATTTATGTGTGCTATGTATCATACGGGGCCTCGGAGCTACGCAATATCATCCATAGATGGCAGCTAACGCCTTGTTGGCAAAATTATGTAGAACACACATCTTTACTTATACTGAATAAACTACAAATATCGCATTTAATACAGAATTGAGGATGAACATTTTCGTTGCAGAGAGACATAGATTCATGGTAAACAAGTGCATTTTAGGCGCACGCACAGACGCGCACGCGCACACACAGAGTCGCAAACGCATACGCACGCGCGCACACACACACTCAAACACACACACACACACACACACACACACACACACACACACACACACACACACACACACACACACTCTCTCTCTCTCTCTCTCTCTCTCTGTGTCTCTGTCTCTGTTTCTCTCTATTTCTCTTTCTCTTTCATGTCAACACACACACACACACACACACACACACACACACACACACACACACACACACACACACACACACACACACACACCACACACACACACATACACACACACAAGAGAAAGAAAAAATGACAAAAATATTTGAAGGACGAAAAAAAACTGGACAAAAAGGACAAACGACATAAAGAAAACAGAACAGGACAAATAAGATGGAAAGGACAAACGACATAAAGAAAACAGAACAGGACAAATAAGATGGAAAGGACAAACGACATAAAGAAAACAGAACAGGACAAATAAGATGGAAAGGACAAACGACATAAAGAAAACACAACAGGACAAATAAGATGGAAAGGACAAACGACATAAAAAACAGAACAGGACAAATAAGATGAAAGGACAAACGACATAAAGAAACACAACAGGACAAATAAGATGGAAAGGACAAACGACATAAAGAAAACAGAACAGGACAAATAAGATGGAAAGGACAAACGACATAAAGAAACAGAACAGGACAAATAAGATGGAAAGGACAAACGACATAAAGAAAACAGAACAGGACAAATAAGATGGAAAGGACAAACGACATAAAGAAAACACAACAGGACAAATAAGATGGAAAGGACAAACGACATAAAGAAAACACAACAGGACAAATAAGATGGAAAGGACAAACGACATAAAGAAAACAGAACAGGACAAATAAGATGGAAAGGACAAACGACATAAAGAAAACAGAACAGGACAAATAAGATGGAAAGGACAAACGACATAAAGAAAACAGAACAGGACAAATAAGATGGAAAGGACAAACGACATAAAGAAAACAGAACAGGACAAATAAGATGGAAAGGACAAACGAAAGGAAGAAAGAAGACAAAAGTGTAGAGGGGAAAAAAGACGAGTGAAATAAAACCATAAAGAAAAACAAGACAATAAAAAAGAAGAAAAACAACAAAAATAAAGACAAACTGAAAAAGAAACAAACAGAAATGAAGAAAAGAATAAAGGTAAGAAGAAATAAAGCAAAGAAGAAAGAATGAAAGATCGACAGAAAGAAAGATAAATAGAAAGAAACAGAATGGATGAAAGGAAGGAAGGAAGAAAAAAAAAAGGGGGGGGGGGAGAAAAGAATGAAAAAGAAAGGAAATAAGAAAGGAATGAAGAAAGGAATGAAGAAAGAAATAGAAGAAGAAAAATCAGAAACGAAGAAAAAAAAAGAATAGCAACAAAAAGAAAAAAAAAAGAAAGAAAAAGGCTAAGGAAAAAAAAAACACAATGAAGAAAGGAAAAAAGAAAAAGAATGAAAAACAGGAAAATAACAATAAACAAGTAATAACAAGGGAAAATATTACATAAAAAGAATAGATAAGGGCAGACAAAAGGGGGAAAAAGAAAAAAGAAGAAAAACATACACACACACACACACACACCACACACACACACACACACACACACACACACACACACACACACACACACACACACACACACACACACACACACACACATACGCACATACACACACACACTGTGGGGAAGATAAAAAGACGCAGAATAAAGAAAACACAGAGAGGGTTGACATTTTATTACAAAGAGATAACTCGTAAAAGATAAATACAACCGGCAGAAAAACAACAACATTGTAACTTACACATTTTAAATAAGATATTAAAGAACAATGGAAGAATTCAAACTGCGTAAGATGGAATAAAAAGAAATGAAACAGAGATAAAATGTAACAGAATATCCTCAATGAAAATCTCAGTATTTCTATTAAAAGTTATTACCGTCGTTTTTTTGTTTTTTGTTTTGTTTTTGTTTTTTAGATCCATTGTGAATAATATCACTTTCTTAACTTTTGATTTATTGATGTATTTGTTTCAGCAGCGAATTGTGCTCGTTCTTTTGTTTAGAAATTTTTACAACAGAGAGATTTCTATTGAAAGAGACTGCCAATCATCTATTTGCTTGTCTGAAAGCTTCTTGTGCAACACAATGTCATACTTTATCATTCCTTGCAGCAAGCTTCCGGCTTAGGATCACAGTTGGAAGAAAAAAAAACTGTCGCATTTGAGCGTGCGACAGTTTTTTTAGCTTAATTTTCTATCACTTTTTTTTCGATTGTTAAAATTCTTTCTGTGGGTTGTATTGTTTTGCGGGGTGTACAGTCAAAATATATATGACATACATATAAGTATCCATTGGAGAGGAGAGGAGAGGAGAAGAGAGAGAGAGAGAGACAGACAGAGAGAGAGAGAGAGACAGACAGACAGACAGACGGACATAGAGAGACAGAGAGAGATAGAGAGAGACAGAGACAGTGTGGTGTGTGTGTGTTTGTGCGCGCATGCGTGTGTGTGCATGTGTGTATGTATGTATGTATGTATGTGTGAGCATGAAAGAGAGAGAGGGAGGGAGGGAGGGAGGGAGGGAGAGAGGGAAATGAAGAAAAAGGAAAGAGAACGATTTTCCAACGTTAAAGATATCATCATATAAGCCAGCTTAAATACCTGTCGTTTCGAGAGACAGAGATAGACAGACAAAGCAGAGACAAAGCTATATAGAGACAGAGGGAGAGAGAGAGAGAAAGAGATAGACAGACAAAGCAGAGACAAAGCTATATAGAGACAGAGGGAGAGAGAGAGAGAAAGAGATAGACAGACAAAGCAGAGACAAAGCTATATAGAGACAGAGGAGAGAGAGAGAGAAAGAGATAGACAGACAAAGCAGAGACAAAGCTATATAGAGACAGAGGGAGAGAGAGAGAGAAAGAGATAGACAAAGCAGAGACAAAGCTATATAGAGACAGAGGGAGAGAGAGAGAGAGAGAGAGAGAGAGAGAGAGAGAGAGAGAGAAGAAAGAGAGAGAGAGAGAGACAGAGGGAGAGAGAGAGAGAGAAAGAGAGAGAGAGAGATACAGAGAGAGACAGAGAGAGAGACAGAGAAACAGAGAAATAGAGATACAGTGAGACAAAGAGATAGAAAAAAGGAGAGACCCATTGTCAATTAATACATCTTGTGTCAGAAATGTATAGCTTTTCAACAGTTTAGTGCAGCTATATGTATATAAAGTTGCTGATGATCCTAAGTAAACACAAGCAGATGATTATTCGTCGTTGTCTTATCTCTGACTGCTTTTGCAACAATTCCTTTTCTTGGTTTCAAAGAAAAGAATTTTACTCTCTCGGATGGACATCAGTAGGAAACAACAGAGGTCATCATAGTAACAGACAGGGGGATCATAGAAAACAGTGGATCAGTAGTTAACAAGCATGGTGGTCATCAGTAGATAACAACAGGTGGTGCATCAGTAGTAACAAAGTGGTATCAGTAGATAACAACAGATGCATGCATAGATAACAAAAGTGGTCATCAGTAGAGTAGAAACAGTGGTCACAGTAGAATAACAACAGGTGGTCAACAGTAGATAACAACAGGGTCATCAATAAGATAAAACAGGTGTCATCATTTAGATAACAACAGGTGGTCATCAGTAGATAAAACAAGTTTCATCAATAGAAACAACAGGTGGTCATCAGTAGATAACAACAGGTGGTCATCAGTAGATAACAACAGGGTGTCATAGATAGATAACAACAGGTGACATCAGTAGATAACAACAGGTGGTCATCAGTAGATAACAAGTGGTCATCAGTAGATAACAACAGGTGGTCATCAAGTAATAACAACAGGTGGTCATCATAGATAACAACAGCACAATAGATAACAACAGGTGTCATCAGTAGAAACAAAGGGACAGTAGATAACAACAGGTGTCATCAATGAGATAAAAACAGGTGGTCGATCGTAGTACAACGAGTGTCATAGTAGATAACAACAGGTGGTCAAAAGATAGACAACAGGTGAAAGATGATAAAACAGGTGGATCAGTAGAAACAACAGTTAGATTCAAATACAAAAGTGTCATCATAGATACACAGGTGGTCATATAGATAACAACAGAGTGTCATCAGTAATAAAACAGTGGTATCAGTAGATAACAACAGATGTCATCAGAAACAAGGGACAAGTATAAAACAGGTGGTCAGAGAAAAAGTAGATAACAGGACACATAGAGACAAAGTTCATATAGAACAAGGGGAAAGATAAAAAGTGAATAGAACCGGGGACAAAGATAAAAAAGGGGCATATAGATAAAACAGGGGAAAGAGATAAAACAGGTCAACATAGTAAAACAGGGGTCATAGATAAAAAGGTGATAGAGAAAACAGATGGTACAGAGATAAAAGTGATCAAGATAACAAGGGAAAGATAACAAAGGGACAGAGAAAACAGGAGGCAAGAGAGATAGAAAACAGGAAATAGATAAAAGTGTCATCAAAGGATACAAAAGGTGGTCATCAGTAATAACAACAGTGGTCATCAGTAGTTCAACAGTGGTATCATTAGATATAAAGGTGTATCATAGAAACAACAGATGGTATCGCTGTACACTGGTATTGAACACATTCCATGTAAAATGGTCATCAATAAAAACAACAGGTGGTATCAGTAGATAACAACAGGTGGTCATCATAGATAACAACAGGTGGTCATCATAGATAACAACAGGTGTCATCAGTAGATAACAACAGGTGGTCATCAGTAGATAACAACAGGTGTCATCAATAGATAAAACAGGTGGTCATCATAGATAACAACAGGTGGTCATCATAGATAACAACAGGTGGTCATCAATAGATAACAACAGGTGTCATCATAGATTACAACAGGTGGTCATCAATAGATAACAACAGGTGTCATCATAGATAACAACAGGTGGTCATCATAGATAACAACAGGTGGTCATCAATAGATAACAACAGGTGGTCATCATAGATAACAACAGTGTCATCAGTAGATAACAACAGGTGTCATCATAGATAACAACAGGTGGTCATCAGTAGATAACAACAGGTGGTCATCATAGATAACAACAGGTGGTCATCAGTAGATAACAACAGGTGTCATCAGTAGATAACAACAGGTGGTCATCAGTAGATAACAACGGTGGTCATCAGTAGATAACAACAGGTGGTCATCAGTAGATAACAACAGGTGGTCATCATAGATAACAACAGGTGTCACAATAGAAACAACAGTGGTCATCAGTAGATAACAACAGGACAGAGATAAAACAGGTGTCAATAGATAACAACAGGTGGTATATAGTAACCAGGTGGTCATCAATAGATAACACAGTGGCATCAAAGTAAAACAGGGGAAATAGATAACAAAGGGTCATCAGTATATAAACAAAGGTGAAAGATAACAACAAGGGCAAGTATATAAACAGGGAGTAGAAAAAGGGAAGATAGAAAAACAGGGACAAAGATAAAACAGGGGGAAAGAAGATAACAAAGCAGGCACAGTAATAAAACAAGGGGTACAGAGGATAACAACAGGTGCATCAGAAGATAACAAAAGGGGTAATAGATAACAAAGAGGGACAGTAATAAACGGACAGAGAAACAACAGGGTCATCATAGATAACAAAGGTGGACAGAAGATAAAACAGGTGGCAAGAGATAAAAAAGGTGGTCATCAGAGATAACAAAGGTGTACAAGATAAAACAGGTGGTCATCAGTAGATAACAACAGTGTCATAAAGAAAAAAGTGACATAGATAACAACAGGTGTCATCAATGTAACAACAGGTGTCATCAATATATAACCAGGTTCACAAGATACCAGGTGGTCATCATGATAACAACAGTGTCTCATGTAACAACAGTGTCTCTATCACATGGTATCAGTAGATAACAACAGGTGGTCATCAGTAGATAACAACAGTGTTCAATAGTAACAACATGTCATCATAGATAACAACAGGTGGTCATCATAGATAACAACAGGTGGTCATCAATAGATAACAACAGGTGTCATCAAGTAAAACACAACAGGTGTCATCAATAGATAACAACAGGTGGTCATCAATAGATAACAACAGGTGTCACAATGATCAATCACATAGAACACGGTGTCATCATAATAACAACAGGTGGTCATCATAGATAACAACAGGTGGTCATCATAGATAACAACAGGTGTCATCAATAGATAACAACAGGTGTCATCAATAGATAACAACAGGTGGTCATCATAGTAACAACAGGTGGTCATCATAGATAACAACAGTGTCATCAATAGATAACAACAGGTGTCATCATAGATAACAACAGGTGGTCATCAGTAGATAACAACAGGTGGTCATCAGTAGATAACAACAGGTGGTCATCAATAGATAACAACAGGTGGTCATCATAGAAAAAACAGGTGGTCATCAGTAGATAACAACAGTGGTCATCAATAGATAACAACAGGTGGTCATCATAGATAACAACAGGTGGTCATCAGTAGATAACAACAGTGGTCATCAGTAGATAACAACAGGTGGTCATCAATAGATAACAACAGGTGGTCATCAATAGATAACAACAGGTGGTCATCAGTAGATAACAACAGGTGTCATCAGTAGATAACAACAGGTGTCATCATAGATAACAACAGGTGTCACATATCGATAACAACAGGTGGTCATCAGTAGATAACAACAGGTGGTCATCAATAGATAACAACAGGTGGTCATCAGTAGATAACAACAGTGGTCATCAGTAGATAACAACAGGTGTCATCATAGATAACAACAAGTGGTCATCAGTAGATAACAACAGGTGGTCATCAGTAGATAACAACAGGTGTCATCATAGATAACAACAAGTGGTCATCATAATAACAACAGGTGGTCATCAGTAGATAACAACAGTGTCATCATAATAACAACAGGTTATCATAATAACAACAGGTGTCATCAAGATAACAACAGGTGGTCATCATAGTAACAACAGTGGTCATCAAAGATAAAGTGGTCATCAGTATACAACAGTGGTCATCAGTAGATAACAACAGGTGTACAATAGATAACAACAGTGTCATCATAATAACAACAGTGGTCATCATAGATAACACAGTGTCATCAGTAGATAACAACAGGTGTCATCATAGATAACAACAGGTGGTCATCAATAGATAACAACAGGTGGTCATCAGTAGATAACAACAGTGTCATCAGTAGATAACAACAGGTGTCATCATAGATAACAACAGGTGTCATCATAGATAACAACAGGTGTCATCATAGATAACAACAGGTGGTCATCATAGATAACAACAGGTGGTCATCAATAGATAACAACAGGTGTCATCAATAGATAACAACAGGTGTATCAATAGATAACAACAGGTGGTCTCATAGATAACAACAGGTGTCATCATAGATAACAACAGGTGTCATCATAGATAACAACAGGTGGTCATCAGTAGATAAAACAGGTGTCATCAGTAGATAACAACAGGTGTCATCAATAGATAACAACAGGTGTCATCAATAGATAACAACAGGTGGTCATCAGTAGATAACAACAGGTGTCATCAATAGATAACAACAGGTGTCATCATAGATAACAACAGGTGTCATCATAGATAACAACAGGTGTCGTCAATAGATAACAACAGGTGTCATCAATAGATAACAACAGGTGGTCATCATAGATAACAACAGGTGGTCATCAGTAGATAACAACAGGTGGTCATCAGTAGATAACAACAGGGCATCAGTAGATAACAACAGGTGGTCATCAATAGATAACAACAGGTGGTCATAAGTAGATAACAACAGGTGGTCATCAGTAGATAACAACAGGTGGTCATCAATAGATAACAACAGGTGGTCATCAAAGATAACAACAGGTGTCATCATAGATAACAACAGGTGTCATCAGTAGATAACAACAGGTGTCATCAATAGATAACAACAGGTGTCATCAATAGATAACAACAGGTGGTCATCAGTAGATAACAACAGGTGGTCATCAGTAGATAACAACAGGTGGTCATCAGTAGATAACAACAGGTGGTCATCAGTAGATAACAACAGGTGTCATCAATAGATAACAACAGGTGGTCATCAGTAGATAACAACAGGTGGTCATCAGTAGATAACAACAGGTGTCATCAATAGATAACAACAGGTGGTCATCAATATATAACAACAGGTGGTCATCAGTAGATAACAACAGGTGTCATCAGTAGATAACAACAGGTGTCATCAATAGATAACAACAGGTGTCATCAATAGATAACAACAGGTGGTCATCAGTAGATAACAACAGGTGGTCATCAATAGATAACAACAGGTGGTCATCAGTAGATAACAACAGGTGGTCATCAGTAGATAACAACAGGTGTCATCAATAGATAACAACAGGTGTCATCAGTAGATAACAACAGGTGGTCATCAGTAGATAACAACAGGTGGTCATCAGTAGATAACAACAGGTGTCATCAGTAGATAACAACAGGTGGTCATCAATAGATAACAACAGGTGGTCATCAGTAGATAACAACAGGTGTCATCAGTAGATAACAACAGGTGTCATCAATAGATAACAACAGGTGGTCATCAGTAGATAACAACAGGTGGTCATCAGTAGATAACAACAGGTGTCATCAATAGATAACAACAGGTGGTCATCAGTAGATAACAACAGGTGGTCATCAGTAGATAACAACAGGTGTTATCAATAGATAACAACAGGTGGTCATCAGTAGATAACAACAGGTGGTCATCAGTAGATAACAACAGGTGTCATCAATAGATAACAACAGGTGGTCATCAGTAGATAACAACAGGTGGTCATCAGTAGATAACAACAGGTGTTATCAATAGATAACAACAGGTGGTCATCAGTAGATAACAACAGGTGGTCATCAGTAGATAACAACAGGTGTCATCAATAGATGATAATAATAATAATAAATTGCTTTTATATAGCGCTATTCTCTGTATACAGACTCACTGCGCTATCATACCAATCATAAAACATACTATCCTACAGCAACACAATAGTGTACATAATACCTTACTATCACATAAGCATACTCTCTTACACAAATTAAAAATATGTTAATATATATATACACACATACATATACACACACACATACATACACATACATACACATACATACATAGACACATACACACACACACACACACACACACACACACACACACACACACACACACACATACATCACACCCACTCATAAATTATACTATCTTACAACAACATGACTTAAACAGTACATATCATATACCTTAGAAATCATACAATAATCAACAGCATTAGCGCAAAGAATACAATCATTTAGACAGTGGGAATTTCAAATGCTTTCACAAACAGGTGGGTTTTGAGTTTTGCTTTAAAAGAAGCAAGTGCGCTTTCCCTTCTAAGGTCGACCGGCA
>JAPXFY010000024.1:45722802-45750302 GCA_030674185.1 Monoplex corrugatus
TCTTAGCGGGTCTTGCACTTGTGGTCAGAGTTTGTGGTCTGGCACCGGCTCTGGTCGTAGGTAGACTGGTCTTGTCGGCAGCCGCAACAGGGGGCTTTTACAGAAGAGAGATCGTGACACCCTGTTCCAGTCCGAGATTTTTCATGTGCCCGCTTCCTGTCCGTCAACCAACCGCAGCTGATTCCGTGTTTTATAGTAACCTTGTCACGTGATAGGCCTGTTTTCTTGGAGTTCTGGGGGGGCCAAGCAGCGGGCCTGGCAGGGCCTGTGACGCTCGCTTTCTGATCGACGGTGTCTCCTCCCACCTTTAGCGATTTATGATGCCATCCTGTGTGAGAGTGGCTGGGTCGTGGTGGTTGGGTGGGGCACTGTCTTGCGTGTGTGTGTGTGTGTGTGTGTGTGTGTGTGTGTGTGTGTGTGCGTGTGCGTGTGTGTGTGTCCGTGCGTGTGTGTGTGTGCGTGTGTGTGTGCGTGTGTGTGTGTATGTGTGTGTGCGTGTGTGCTTGTGTGTGCGTATATGTGTGTTGTGTGTGTGTGTGTGTGGGTTATATTGTGTGTTGTGTGTGTGTGTGTGTGTGGGTTATATTGTGTGTGTCTGTGTCTGAGTGTATTGTTTGTTCTCTGTGTGTGTGTGTGTGTGGGGGGGGGGGGGTTCTTGGTGTGTGTAGGAATGTGTCTGTGAGGGGGGGGGGGCGGAAGGTAGATATATACGTGTGTATATGTGTGTCTGTGTGTGACAGGGGCTGGATAAGACGGTGCTTATGAGTGCAAGAAAGACATATCTCAGAGATAGAGGAATGAGAGAGAGAGACAGACAGACAGACAGAGAGACAGAGACAGAGAGAGAGACAGAGACAGATCAAAAGAAAGAAGACACACAGAGAAACAAAGAGCAAGCTATCGAGAGAGACAGAGACAGATACAGAGACAAAGACAGAAACAGAGACAGAGACAGACAGACAGACAGACAGACAGACAGACAGACAGACGGACAGGCGGTGGAAGGAGGGAAAAAAGAAAAAGAAAAATGAACGAAAAACAGACGTAGGCAGTGAAAGAGAGAATAATCGAGAGAGAGAGAGAGAGAGAGAGAGAAGAGAGAGAAGAGAGAGAGAGAGACAAAGAGGTAGCTAGAGAGAGAGAGAGAGAGGGGGGGGGCAAGGGAGGGAGGGACGGAGGGAGAAAGAAAGTGGAGAAAATCTGCCCACTCGGTTTCAACACCTCACAAAGTCTTCTGAACTATGCTTCTCCCCCGATCACGCCACCACCCACCCTGTCTCCCTCCATCAGTCTCTGTCTGTCTGTCTGTCTCTCTCCTTCAGTCTCTCTCTCTCTTTCTTTCTCTCTCTCTCTCTGCCTCTCTCTCTCCCCATCAGTTTCTCTCTCTCTCTCTCTCTCTTGATTATTCTCTCTCCATCTGTTTCTCTCTCTCTCTGTCTTTCTGTCTCTCTCTCGCTATCTCCATCAGTTTCTCTCTCTCTCCTTCTCTGTCTGTCCGTCTGTCTGTCTCTTTCTTTCTCTCTCTCTCTCTCTTTGTTTCCTTCAGTTTTTCTCACTCTCTCTCTCTCTCACTCTCGCTCTGTCTGTCTGTCCGCTTGTCTGTCTGTCTGTCTGTCTGTCTCTCTTTCTATCTGTTTTTTCTCTCTCTCACTCTCGCTCTGTCTGTCTGACTCTCTCTCTCTCTCGCTCTGTCTGTCTGACTCTCTCTCTCTCTCGCTCTGTCTGTCTGACTCTCTCTTTCTCTCGCTCTGTCTGTCTGACTCTCTCTCTCTCTCGCTCTGTCTGTCTGACTCTCTCTCTCTCTCGCTCTGTCTCATTCTCATTGTCTCTTTCACGTTCTCAATCGTCTGTCTGTCTTAATTTTCTACCGTATTCATTTTCTTTCTCCTCTTTTTGTGACCCCCACTCTCTTTCTCAGACACCACACACACACACAACACACACACACACACACACAGTCACACACACACACACCCTGCTCGCACACACTACACACACACACACACACACACCACACACACACACACATGCTCGCACCACTACACACACCACACACACAACACACACACAACACACACACACACACACACACACAAACTTAACTTGTACTGACAACACACACACACACACCACACACACACAACAACACACACACACACACACACACACAACTTAACTTGTACTGACAACCACACACGCACCACACACACACTTAACTTGTACGACAACACACACACACACACACACACACACCACACACACACACACACACACACACACACAACACACACACACAAACTTAACTTGTACTGCAACACACACACACACCGAAGACCACACATAACTCTCTGTCTGTCTGCTTCTGTATCTCTGTCTCTTTGTCTGTCTGCCTGTGTGTCTGTCTGCCTGTCTGTCTGTCTGTCTGTTGTCTGTCTCCCCCTTCATCTCTGTCTATGTCTCTCTCCTCTCTGACCTCTCTCTCTCTCTCTCTCTCTCTCTCTCTCTCTCTCTCTCTCTCTGTTGTTGTGACTCTGTTGACGATGTCAAGACACTCATCTATCATATCCATTCCTCTCAAAAGACCACAAATCTCCAGAAGTCACTTATGAGCTTGCTATGCACCGCGCGTTTGTCTGACGAACACAGAAGTAACAAAGGAGATTACTAAAGTCAATCCAGACGTCTGGTCAAGAGACTGACCACACTGGACACGAGCATTTATGCACTGCTTTGTATCATACCGGATGGGACTGAACTGTGAGGCTGTTTTACATGCAGCAGGCATTTCGTCTCTAAAACCTAAGAGTATCAGTATACGAGAGAGTAAAGGAGAGGATTGCACGACCACTCCATAATTTAACTCTTTGACTCCCGCATCCTATCCACCAGCATCCTGCATTGCGAACCAAGTTAGCAAAGCAAATACTTAACCTTTTGGCTCCCTCACCCTATCCACCAACTTCCTGCAGATAGCTGGTGGATAGGGTGAGGGAGTCAAAGGGTAACTTTTCTCAGTTGGTAGACATGGTGCTGGAGTGAAAGGGTTAAATACTCCCTGTTCCAGTGGAGTATACAGGCAAGCTAAAGCAAGAAGGCCTTGAGGCTATGGTTTAACACAGATCCAGAGTCGAACCTTTAATGTCCGATAAACATGACTTAGCCAGGCACAGTGCTCACTCATTAAGTACAGGCTTCGTTGCACAGGACACACGTTGTCCACCATATGGAGGACAGACGCACGCTGAAGGTGCTCCCGTACTGAGAGCTGAAGCGAGGACACCACGATCAGGGAAAACCACTAAAACGATACAAGGATACTCTGAAAGCCAACCTTAACCCCTTTTGATTGCCGCACCCCTGTCCCCCACCATCCTGCATTGCGAACCATGCTAACAAAGCAAGGACTTAACCTTTTAGCTCCCTCACCCCATCCACCAACGTCCTGCAAATAGTAGTGGATAGGGTGAGGGAGTCAAAAATGTGGGGGTTTTTCAGCTGGTAGACAGGACAAGATTGAGGCAGCCGAGATTCTTAGAAGAATGTTGAGAGTTCCATAGACAGCAAAGAAAACAAACGAGACATTCTTGATGGAGACAGACACAACAAGATTATTGATAAGGAAGATTAGGAAACATTGTTAGCAAAGCAAAGACTTGACCCTTTGATTCTCTCACCCTATCCATCAGTTTCCTGCAGGAAGCTGGTGGATGGGGTGAGGTAGTCAAAGGGTTAAGTTTTTGCAGTTGGTGGATAGGGAGCGGGAGTCAAAGGGTTAATAGTTGTGTCATCAACACCACCAACTGGGAAGACACTACCCACAACTGAGGACGCGGGGACAGCGGTCCACCAGGGCAAAATCAGATTTGAACAATGCAGAGCAGCTGGTGTTCAACAGAAGAGGGATCTGCGGGATCTGAACTCATGGCCTCAATACCGTGTTTCACTGTACTGTATTGTATTAAACTGTACTGTATTGTAATAAAGTGTGGTGTGTTGTATTGTATTGTATTGGACTGTACTGTTTGTGACGTGTTGCAATAGATTGTTATAGTGTTGTACTTTATCACAATAAACTTGTGTCCATTATCACAATAAACTTTGCAGCAATTTGAAAAATTCTAACTCTCAAGCCAAAGTCTTTGCACACAGTTGTGAGCAAGGGAGGTGAAATGCTCATCTGCCAATGATCTCATGAAACAACTGTCGATTTCTGAAAGGAGAAGACAGACCCCTCAAGGCAACGGCAGAATCAAATGAAAAGATTTCCAGTTGGATCTGACCGAGGAGGAACAAAAGCGAACTACATGTACATACGGTTTAAAATTCCTCTAAAATGCTGCAGGTGTCAGATACGGTAGCTAAGTGGCTAAGACGTCTGTCACAGTGATGTTTTGGCCAAAGGCGTAGGTTCAAACACGGAAAAAGAAGGGGAAAAAAACAGGGGGAGGAAGGGAAGTGACAGCAGAGACGCTCGATTGTCTTGGATGTCTTGGAGACGCTGGTTCGACCCAAGGGAAAAATGGCGATAACAGTAGGCCTTCCAGGAGTCATGACCTGGATGCGGCCCAGCACTCTTAGAGTGCAAGGTGTTTAGAGCCGAAACAATTGCTTGAAGGGGGTTCTCCTCTGAAGATGTTCTGCCGTCCAGGTGTCCTCAGAGTTTCTAGCTACTGCCACTGCTGTCCAATGGTGTATTGTAATTCAATAAAGTGAGTTGCATGTGTTTTTTTCAGTATTGTACTGTATCACTGTAAGCTGTGTTGTATGGTATTACATAACTTTAATACTATATTGCGCTCGTCCCTCCGGATTCTGATTCTGATTCTCTCTCTCTCTTCCTTTCTTCCTTTGTCTCTCTTTCATTCTCTCGTGTACATACACTCTATCGCTTACTGTCTCTCTCTCTCTCCCTCCCCCTCTCTCTCTCTCTCTCACTTACAAAGATGCACACGCACTTCCTCTGTCTGTTTCTCACTCACTCTCATTTACACAGAGCACACACACACACTTTCTCTGTCTCTTTCTTTCTCCCTCCTACCCCCCCCCCCCCCCCTCTCTGTCTTTCTGGCAAATTAGGCAGTAGTCTACGGCCCACTGAGATTTCAGCTTGCGTGACGGAAATGCATTAAACGCCTACTATGACCAGTTAATCAATATGGCAATGTCAACTTGACCAGGGAATTACCGTCACCTGCTGCTCTGGTCAGTAGTGAATAGACCTTGTGTTGAAAGGACCGGTGTCATTGCCTCTACGCGGCTCCAATTCTCAGTAAATATTTTTGTGTAAACAGGGTAATTGGGCAATTTTCAAAATAATAATCATTTTTGTTTACAGCATATTCAACTTTCTGTCTGTACAATGATGGATATTTCTCTGTGTGTGCGTGTGCCTGTTTTTGTGGATGTAAATCATGGTAAATCTATTATGACAAAAACATAAATGAATGGATGACTAACTAACTAACTAATTAACTAACTAACTAACTAAGACTAACTAACTAACTAACTAACTAACTAACTAACTAACCAACAAACTGACTGCCTGACTGACTGACTGGTTGACTAACTGACTGACTGACTGACTGGCTGGCTGGCTGGCTTACTAACTAATTAATTCACTGACTGACTGACATACTGACTGACTGACTAACTTACTAACTGACTAACTAACTGACTGACTGGCTGACTGGCTGGCTGGCTGGCTGGCTGGCTGGCTGGCTGGCTGGCTTGCTGACTGACTGACCAACTAAGTAACTAACTTAGAGTGTTGTTCTTCTGGTCTTGGTTGCTGGTTACTTTGTGCTGATTCCTCAATCAGTCTGTTGTTCAGCTATCTTGGTTCATATTTCTTGAAGTACCATCTCCTGCCTTTAATATGTAGCCTTTTGTTTTCTTGGCCTTCAAGTCTGGGCCAGCCTTTTTGCCCTCTGCATCCACCCTGTATAGAATTATTTTCATACTGGTAATGTTGTCTGCTAACAGCGCAGTAGCATCGGCATAGCGCAGGTTTTTCCTCCTATCTTCATACCCATGTCTTCTGTATCAGCATCTCTCATGACTTGTTTCATACAGACGTTTAAGAGATACAGTGAAAGGATACAACCTTGTCTAACTCCCCTTTGGGTTTGAAAATTTCACATTTCTGACTGTTCCATCTGATAAACTTGAACACCAAAGAAAACAAAATTGCTACGTATTAAAGCCAAAGACACTGAATACTATAAAGACATCTTAATTACTAAAATTCCTTTAGAACATGTTAAAGATTTTAAATGTCTTGGTTCCGTTAGTACTGATGATGGAACCTGTTTTAGAGACACCAAAATAGCAATTGGAATGGCAAAATAAACCCCCCAAAAATGGTCGAACTCAATATCTGGAAAGACAGAGGCGTACCAAATGACCTGAAAATAAAACTTTTAAAATGTTTGATCTGGCCAATCATGATATATGGCTGCGAAGCCTGGACTCTCAGAACAGCTGGTTGAAAAAGAATTGAAGCAGCGGATATGTGGTTTTATCGGAGATTACTACGTGTCAAATGAACAGATAGAAGAACTAATGAAAGTGTCCTGGAAGAAATTGGTACCACCAGAAAATTACAAGCAGACATGAACAAGAAAAAAAAACACACCCTAAAACACATTGAACATGTGTTACACAACAAGAACACACTTCATGGCAGCCATTTTCAAAAAACAAACAAACAAACAAACAAACAAACAAACAAACAAACAAACAAACAAACAAACAAAAAACAGTGGCAAAAAAGAAGAAAGGTAGACCTTCAATCTCATACATGGAGAACATAACCAACATCGGTGGCCTAAAAATTCAAGAAGTTGTCCACAAAAGTCAAGACAGAGCCATCTGGAGGCCCATAGCAGTGTCACCGAGTGCCACTGCCTTGAACACCTAGTGGCTCTTCGTTTGCATCCGCTCGTGTCAAATTATTAGGACAGTACTGGTATGACTTCATCTTCAAAATGATTTTTCTTCGTTTCCTTCTTTGCTCAAAGGTTACAGGAAATTGGGTGGAAATTAAAATAACTGGAACGTCTCAATACTATTACCCTATTTTTCATGCTGTCACGTGTCACAGAAACTAGACTGATATTTGGATAGCTTCAATATCACTACAACGTTTTTTTTGTTTGTTTTTTTCAATTACCGAATGTGCCAGATGGCTCAAGAATCAATTATCTATTTGCTGTTGTTGTAGCTGTTGCTGCTGCTGTTGTTTTATTATTTCTGATTTTGTCAAAATGTTTTTAAAAACTGAATAAATAATGGGATGGCTTGACTGTCTTCGTGCATCTTCACGACGTCCAGTTATGTAAACGAATACAGAAATGGCTTGATCTTTTTGATGATGACACAGTTTGCAGTTGCATATCTGTCAGATCTTCAAGGAAACTGGAAGAACATTAGCATGAATTGACCATGTTAGTGAGTTTTATTCCGCTTCGTGTTCTGCCCACTATGTACGGGTAATATACCAAAAATCGCGGAAGCGAGTGATGACTGCACACGTGCACTCGCGCGTGTGTGTATGTATATATATATAATGTATGTGTGTGTGCAAAGTGTGTGTGTGTGTGTGTGGATATGTGTGTGTGTGTGTGTGGATATATATATATATATATATATATATATCCACACACACACACACACTATACATATATACATATATACATATATACATATATATATATACATAATAATAATAATAATAATAATGAAGCATTTGTATAGCGCACTCCTCCAACAAGATGCCAGAGCTCTGTGCACTTAACAGACGTTATCATAAGCAGCAATCCATGATAGACAAGCAACAGTGATGTACAAATCAAGTCAAAATTAAAAATAGTGATAGATAACACATTGGTAACTTGTTATAAAAAACCTAAGCAACATTAAGTTAAGGTATAAAGGATCACACACACAACACATACATACACACACACACACACACACACACACACACGCGCGCGCGCGCGCGCGCGCATAGACACAGACACACACACACACGCACTGATTCAATCACTCACTCACTCACATACACACATACAAACCTGAACACAGATATACATACACAAGAGATTAATTATACAATCATTACTAAATAACATGTCACTTAATAAACAACACGAAGCAGCACACGAGACAGCCAAATAAGCTAGACATTAAAGGGTAGGCCAGAAGAATTTAAAGGTTATAGTATTTCTTGAAAAGGTGAGTTTTCAGAGCTTTTTTGAAAGACGGAGTTGATGAGATTTCTCTAATTTCACGTGGAAGGGAATTCCATGTTTTGGGGGCTGCAAAGGAGAAAGAACGTTGTCCAAAGGTAGCAGTTCTGACATGAGGAACGTTAAGTATTTTTGAATCAGAAGAGGAACGAAGTTGACGTGATGGTGTGTATACAGAGAGAAGGTTTGAGAGGTAGAGAGGTGCAGTTCCAGAGAAAAAGGAATGGCAGAGAGTTGAAAGTTTGTAATCAATCCTTGCTTGGATAGGAAGCCAATGCAGATTTTTGAGGAGAGGTTGTACATGATCATATTTGGATGCCTTCAGTACCATTCTTGCAGCAGAATTCTGAACTTTCTGAAGCTTATCAAGATAATGTTTGGAGCAGCCTGATAGAATTGAATTACAGTAATCTAATTTTGACAAGACAAGGGCAGATACCAGAGTTTTTTTGGTATTAGCTGAGGTGAGATGACGAATTGAACTAATGCGACGTAGTTCAAGATAGGCTGAACGGCACACATGTTTAATGTGTAAGTCGACACTCATGTTCTCTGTCATTTGAAAGCCAAGATTACGAGCAGATGGAGAAAAGGTGACATCATTGCCACAAACTGATATGGACTTAGGCTGCTGATGAGAAGGATGTTTTGATGATGAATGAAGAAATAATGCTTCAGTTTTGTCATCATTGAGTTTGAGTTTATTTTGAAGCATCCAGGATTTGATGTCAAGAATACATTTTTCTAAGGAAGATACTGATGGTGACATGTTGGTTGGAGGAGCAGAGACATACAGCTGAGTGTCGTCGGCAAATGATTGGGAATTGATTGAGTGAGACTTAATCAGGTCTGCAAGAGGTTTTGTATAGAGGATGAAAAGAACAGGTCCAAGCACAGATCCTTGTGGAACACCACAAGTTAAATCTTTGTATCCAGAACAGCAGTCTTTGATGGAAACAGATTGTGTTCGGTGAGACAGATAGGATGTGAACCATTTTAGCACTGTACCAGAGATGCCAAAAGCAAACTGGAGTCTCTTTAGGAGGACATGATGGTCAATGGTATCAAAAGCAGCTGAGAGATCTAGCAGTGTCAAGACAGAAACGTTTCGAGAGTCAAGGCTAAGAAGTATATCATTTGTCACTTTAAGAAGAGCAGTTTCAGTGCTGTGATGGGGTCGATATGCCGACTGAGATGGACTGATGAGTTTATGTTCATTTAGATAAGCGAGAAGCTGTTTAAGTACGATCTTTTCCATGACTTTTGACAAGAATGAGAGATTTGAAACTGGGCGATAATTTTTTAGCGTGTTGGGGTCAAGTGTGGCTTTCTTTAGAAGGGGTTTGACAACAGATCTTTTGAAGGCTGATGGAAAAGACCCAGAGATCAAGGAAGTGTTGATAATGCTAGTTAGAGTTGGAAGTAAATCATCCAAAAACTCGCAAAATAATGGTGTGGGGAGAGGGTCAAGTGCACAAGAAGTGGGTTTTGATTTCAAAATGATGTTCTTCAATTCTGACTCATTTATTGGTTCAAATGCTGTGAATCTGGAGGTAGTGATCTTGTCAGGGTAATCATATGGTGTTGCTACAGATGAGGCTTGATCCAGATCATCACGAATAGTTTTTATTTTTTGAACAAAAAAGTCATTGAAAATATGTGGGAGTTTGGTAGGAGGCAGGGTTGTTGGTAATGGAGAGCCTCCATCACGGCCCAGTAGTTTGTTACAAACTGAGAAAAGATGCCTAGATGACTTTGCGTTGGCAATCTCGTTGTGATAGAAGTCTGATTTGGCTTTAACACTATGTTAGTGACTTGTCTTTTTGCTGAGTTGAAAATGGATTTTGTTATTGTGATTGGATTTTTTAGCCATGCTCTCTCAGCTTTGCGTTTGTGTGTTTTTGCCGCTTGCAGTTCAGTGCTGACAAGTGGATACCAAGGCTCCAGTTTGTCACGGCGCACTGTGTGATCACGGAGAGGCGCGTGTTTATCTAGTAGACCTAACAGTGTGTTGTTGAGTGAATCAATAGTTGGACATGAATGTGGAGAAATAGACATGTGTAGATCTGCTTGAAAGGCAGATCTGTCAATCTTACGTATATTACGGGACCGTCTGCGTACTGCTGGGTTGGATGGGACGGGAGAACATAGACTACTAACTACACAGAAATGGTCAGACGCCAAGGATTGCGTAACACTGGTTGAGTCTATTATGTTGTCAGTAGGTCGATAAATGACCCAGTCAAGAATGTGACCACGTTCGTGTGTGGGCTCATGGACTGATTGAGAGAGATTAAACATGTCCAACATGCTTTTTAGTCTGGTAGTACAATTATCAGATGAATCAAAATGTACATTAATATCACCCAGAATTACAATAGCACCAGTGAGATTGTTACAAAAATCTAACAACTGTGGAAAGTCATTTAAGAACATTGCATCAGTAAGTTTGTTTTTCCGACTGGGTGGAGGTCTGTATACACACACAAAATGTATACAACAGGATGGTAGATTCAGGGTGAAACGTGCTGCTTCAAAAGATGAGTGGTGGAAGGGTAGAGTTGCCGTGGTAGTTGAATAATGTGAGAGAGAGTTCTTATAGACAAAAGCCAGCCCCCCTGCTCGAGATGGCCGTGGAAATGAATCGAGTGTGTAGTCCACAGGCGTGAGATCACAGCATTTAGCCTCGTCGCCATGTTGCTTTAGCCAGGTTTCTGTGATGAAAAGAATGTCGATATTGTTGTCTGTGATGAATGTTGAGATCTCCGCTCTTTTACTGGGAGTCCCAACAGACCTAGCATTAAACAAAGCGATGTGCAGGTTGTTCACAATTGTTGGGTTCGGAGGTGAAACCAATGGAATTGAAATTAGACTCTTGATGTTAGGTTTAGTCCGGTGCTGGGGGTGATGGCTGTTCTTGTCGAGGTGGAATGGTGACGTCAGGACCGGAATTTTTTTTTGTTTCCTACGTCCTCCTCTATGTGTGGCGCCTTTTAGGGAGGTTGACCCCAATGCCACAGTTGCGGAGAGCATCTATGACAGAGGAGTCAAGTGTTGAAGGTGAAATATTCAACAGTTCGCGGCGCGAATAACACAACAGCGGTCGGGCGCCTGTGGTTGTCGGTGGTACGTCACTGGGTAATGGCGGTCGGCGAGCGGTGTTTTGAATCGCAGGCAAATGGAAGATAAGAACATACCACAACAGGCATAGATGATGGCATAAGATGAACGAAAATAGGGTCCAGTTGGTGTTGGGTGTCATCGTGCACGAAAACAAACCACAGTAACGAAGACACAATGAAAAAAACGCACAAAAACAGGGAGAGACTGAAGCTATGCGTGCCTGTTAGGCGTAGCCTCGTTCAATCCTCCATACATATATGTACACATATGTATATATATATATATATGTACACACACACATATCTGTATACACATATATAAACATATATGTATAATACCTGTAGATGTCAGTGTGTGTGTGTGTGTGAAAGAGAAAAAGAGAGAGAGAGACAGACACATAGACAGACACATAGACAGACACATAGACAGACAGACAGAGGAAGAAAAAAGAGAAAGAAAAAAGAGAGAGAGAAAGAAAGAGAGAGAGAGAGACACGGAGAGAAAGGCAGAGACTGAGACAGAGACAGGCAAAAAGAGAGAGAGAGAGAGAGAGCGAGAGAAAGAGAGAGAGAGAGAGAGACAGAGAGAGAGAGAGGAACAGAGAAACGGAGAGAAAGGCAGAGACTGAGACAGAGACAGGCAGAAAGAGAGAGAGAGAGAGAGAGAGCGAGAGAATGAGAGAGAGAGACAGAGATAGAAAGAGAGAGAGAGAGAAAGAGTGGGGGAGGAGGGGGCTGACCGTAAATAAACAAGAAGGAAGCTGGCGTAACCTTATTATGGGAAGCAGTACATTTTGTGTGTACGGCATACACTAACAATTTTAATTCTGAATGTGTGCGTGTGTGTGTGGTTGTGTGTGCTTGCATTTGTGTCAGCGCTCGCTTGTATAAGAGAGAGAGAGAGAGAGAGAGTGAAAGAGAGGGAGAGAGAGAAACAAGAGTGAGAGAAACAAGAGAGGGAGCGAGCGAGCGAGAGAGAGGGAGGGGCAGAGAGAGAAAGAGAGAAAGAGAGAGAGAGAGAGGAGAGAGAGAGGGGAGAGAGAGAGGAGAGAGAGAGAGGGGAGAGACAGAGGGGTAGAGAGAGAAAGACACACACACACACACACAGACAAACAGACAGACAGAGAAAGACAGAGAGCGACAGAGAGAAAGAAAGAAAGAGAGAAAAGAGAAAAAAAGAAAGCGAGAGAGAGAGAGAGAAACAGAGAGATAGAGATATAAAGAAAGAATGAGAGAGAGAGGGGGAAGAGGGAGGGAGGGAGAGAGAGAGAGAGAGACAGAGGCAGAGACAGAGACAGAGACAGACAGAGACAGAGAAGGCTAGAGACGTATTTGCAGTATCCTATTATCCTTCCATTGTTTCCATTTCTTACAAGCGTTCACGAAAGCTGGACATGTAATGATGGCTTCCACTTCTGCCAAAATATTTGCAGAAACTGGAAGAATATGTAGATGGCTTGATGATGATGATGATAATGATGATGTCTCCGTTTGTCTTAGAAGACAATGGATATGTTCGGTTCGGGACTCAGTTTGGAACAGCGTCGGCTGTGGCTAAGCAGGCCAGTTCTTCAGTGGCACTCCATTGCACAGCCAACGTCCATGAAGGCTGATGGCTATGGCTGAGTGGTCGTTGCCGTAGCTTTCCTTCTGTCTCATGTGGCCATATACTGTGTAAAAGACAATTTGGGATACAGATGGCAATGTATGTAACTTGTGTCGCTTAATGATGAGTTGCCTCCTTCACGCCTTTATCCTATCAAGTCGTATCAAGTCATATGCTATGTCATGTAGTATCATTTTTAATAGTATCTAACATGAATTATTACTGCTTATGAAGATTTCCAGTGTCCGAATATAATATTGGCGTAGTACAAAAAAGCTTATCACTATTTTTACTTTCTTTCCAACAAACAAATACACTGACGAAGAAATGAATAAAAACATGTTATATATTGCGTGTTATATATTGCGTGTTATATATTGCGTGTTATATATCGCCGTAGTGTGTCATTGACGGGTTTCAAGAAAGAAAAGTAGCGCGAAAAACGATAAATTTGCTCTAAAGTTTAATGCGAAAACAATCGAGCTAAAAAATTGAACGCTGTCTTCGTAGATCAGGAAAATGCATTTGACAGGGTTTATTAATACAAGGTTGCAGATTGCTGGAGCTGTGCAATATCAAAGGCCATCTTATATGTAACAACAGAGCCATCCATACAGAACACCCACCAATTGGATTTACTGACTGGTTTGTAGTTACTTTCGGAGTGAAACAGGCTGTGTCCTACCTTCGCTATTGTTTGTATTTAATATAAGATATTAACAAGATTACGCGAGAAGCAAACCCAGTCCCAGAATACTTTAACGAGATGTTTGCAGATGACCAGAGCTTGCCTCACGAAAAAGAAGAGCGACTGCAATAACACACAAATAACTTGAATACCACTTGTAAAAACTACTTGAAAACCGAAATGAGGAAGATTGGCAGAATCTTTGCATCAACATCAATGGCACAAAACTCAGACAAATGAGTGAATTAAAAACCGCAGCAGCATCTTCACAGAAAATTAAAGATAACAGAGAGGTCGTAATTAGAATCCAGAAAACAAGTTGTTATGTTCACTCTTGCACCCTGTCCAACAGCATCCTGTATATTGCCAACCATGCTACCAAAGCAAACACGTAAGCCTTTGACTCCCTCACCCTTTCCACCAGCTTCCTGCAGGAAGCTGGTGGAAAGGGTGAGGAGGTCAAAGGCTTAAATTTTTGCTGTTAGTGGATAGGGTGCGGGAATCAAAGGGTTAAAGCGTGAGGTAGTCCAAGGGAGACCTTGATCGATGGCGTGAAGAAGACTTTGACGTGACATGACATCTTGTCTTCAGAACATCTGGCACACTGCTAACCATCAGCTCTATTTCCTCAAGACACTCAAGATGGCAAAAAAGGTGTAATGGGTCACAAAACACTAAGAATATGAATCTACCTTTCACATGTAAAAAAATGCTTCATTTCTATTCATCTACTATGGGGTAAATTCCAGATACTGAATTTGCCTTTTGGTGATTTTAACCACAATCTCATTGCTATTACTGCTGTTTGGATCACCTTTGTCATTAGCACTAATTTACCATCAAACATCTTTCGTGATTTACATTTCTTTCAGATTCATTTCCTTTAAAAGAAGAAATGACTGTCACGGGCTCACTATACAGATCAAGAACAAAAATATTGATGGGGCTGATGTCCCACCCCTAGTTATTTTATTTGTGTCTTTTTTCAATGGTACTATTCTTCTCTTTGGTGATGATGTCATTATTGTTAGTTTGTTTATTTGTTTGTTTGTTTTTCTTTAAAGCAATGGAAAACAAAGGAATAGGAAAAAGTCACGGCTCTGTGGATGACAGTAAGGGCTCATCCCTAAAGACATTCTCGTGAGTTACATAGTCTAGGGAAAATCGAAAGACTGACTGACATCTGGCCAGTGTATTGACCACGCTTTTTCGTGTCAAGGAAATAAAGAGCAGTTGTTATCATTGCGTGAGAATGGACTGCTCACTGCTTCATCAAGTTAATTACTCATTTGGCCAAGCTGCCACTGAACTTGTTAAAGAAAGGAAAGACTGAGTGTCGCACATTATAGACAGCAAATTGAAATGATTTCTTAGCGTGCGTTGTCATCGTGGCCATCTTGGTTCCTGTTTCTTTGTTTTTTTTTTCATGATGGATGTACGTTTTAATTTGGGAAGATAGGATGAAGATGAGAACGTATGTATGTGTGTGTGCGTGCGTGTGTGTGTATGTGTGTGTGTGTGTGTGTGTGTGTGTGTGTGTGTGTGTGTGTGTGTGTATGTGTGTGAGTGTGTGTGTGTGTGTACATGTATGTGTGTGTGTATGTGTGTGTATGTGTGTGTGTGTGCACGCGCGCCCACCTTTATCTGTCTTTCCATTTTTCTGCATAGCTATCTGTGGCCTTCAGTGTCCTAGTTTAATGGACGTTGTTAGAGGGTTCTCTATAAAAGTTGCCAGATTGTCTTTAATAGATCCATTTGGGCGATTAATAGAAAAAAGAAGTAAAATAACACCTTGTAAACCATTTCAAGTCTTTGAAGTTAACAGTAAAAGTTCATTTCACACGCGATCCTCATGGGTTACAAACATCGTCTGGGGAAATATCACAGACTGGCATGACATTTGGCCAGTGTACTGACGACACTTTTCCGTGCCAAAGAAATGACAGAGCTGCCGCTGTCTTGGTGTGACAATGGACTGCTCACTGCTCCATCCAGTTAATTACTCCTTTGGCTAAACTGTCACTGAACGTGTTAATGAAGGGAAAGACTGAGTGTCGCACATCATTTACTGCAGCTTGAAATGATTTCTTAGCGTGCGTTGTCATCGTGACCATCTTGGTTCCTGTTTCTTTTCCATGATAGATATGTGTTGTAATTTAGAAAGATTAGAGGGAGGTAAGAAACGTGTTTGTGTGTGTGTGTGTGTGTGTGTGTGTGTGTGTGTGTGTGTGTGTGTGTGTGTGTGTGTGTGTGTATGTGTGTGTGTATGTGTGTGTGTGTGTGTGTGTGTTCCTCTCCCTGCCTTTCCAGCTTTCTGCCTATCTAAAACAGCTCTTTGCAATGAACTTCTGATGAAATTTACAGTCCGTTTGCATTGTTGCAACAGTCGTAACTCTCTCCATTTTAAATCAGCCTACAGCTTATATGATGCTTTTTCCAGGTCACAGCAGTCTTAAAAAGTACAAATTCTGTACTTTCTGTAATAATTACTTTATATAAACGAAAGAGATAGAATGATTTGATCATCATGTTATTTGGTAATTTTTGTTTAGATTATCCTTTTCTTCCCCTTTTTGTATGGAAGTTATGAGATTGTCTTGGCTAGCTCCACGTGGGCGTTTTCAATAGAGATAATAAATGGAAGAACACCTGGGCAAACATATTCAAGTCTTTGAAGTTAACAGTAAAAGTTCAATATACAAACAATCCTCATGGGTTATAACTATCATCTTGTGAAATATCAAGAGATTGGCTTTACAACTGGCCAGTGTACTGACGACACTTTTCCGTGCCAAAGAAATGACAGAGCTGCCGCTGTCTTGGCGTGACAATGGACTGCTCACTGCTCCATCCAGTTAATTACTCCTTTGGAAAAACTGTCACTGAACTTGTTACAGAAGGGAAAGACTGAGTGTCGCACATTATTTACTGCAGCTTGAAATGAGATTTCAGCGTGGGATAGCCTCGTGATCATCTTGGTTCCTGTTTATTCATCATGATAGATGTGTGTTTTAATTTAGGAAGATTAGAGGGAAATGAGGAATCATGTGTGTGTGTGTGTGTGTGTGTGTGTGTGTGTGGTCATGCAAGTGTGTGTGTGTGTGTGTGTGTGTGTGTGTGTGTGTGTGTGTGTGTGTGTGTGTGTGTGTGTGTGTGTGTGCATGCGTGTGCTCTGCCTGACCCTAGCTATCCATCTTTCTTCCTGTCTATGAGCGTCTCTGTCCAAGTGTTAATGACGTTATTAGTGTTTTCTTTCGGTTTTAGTTTTTCTTTTGGCATTTTTAAATCTTTCCCTTACTGTCTGCCTTTTGTTTAATTTCTGTTGTGTATGTCTCTTGCTTTGCAATGTCTCTTTCTAAGAAATGGAAATTGTTTTTATCAAGCAGATAACAGTGAGTGTCTGCACGTCTGTCTATGACAAAAATGTATTAATTATATTTTCTCAACTATTTGCAGACGAATCTTTAAAATTTTAGATCAACAGCGTGTTTTGTAGAGATATCACAAATGCGTAAATTTCAAAGTCATAACACCAAGTTCAAGGTCAGGTAAACAAAAATGATCTAAAAACTGGCTTGTTTCGATAAGTGTGTGTAAAGAACACTTTCTTGTGCAATTCTGATGGTATTTAAAAATCGTTTTGCTCTGTTGTCAGAGTCTATCACTCTGGTCATTTCATATCAAGCTACAGCTCAACTTATACTTCTTCAAGGTTACAGCTATCTTAAGAATTACAAATTCTGGATTTTCTGTAACAATTATTTTATAAAATGGGAAGCAGTTTGAATGACTTGACCACCATGTTCTTTAGTAATTTTTGTGTAAATTAACCTTTTATTCCTCTTTTTGCACGGAATTATGAAATTGTCTTGGATAGAGCACTGTTTCTTTTTTAAACAGAAATAATCAACAGAATAACAGCTGGGCGAAAGATTTCAAGTCTTTGAAGTTAACAGTAAAAGGTCATTTCACGAGTGATCCTTATGGGTTACAAACATCGTCTGGGGAAATATCACAGACTGGCATGACATTTGGCACTGTACTGACGACACTTTTCCGTGCCAAAGAAATGACAGAGCTGCCGCTGTCTTGGCGTGACAATGGACTGCTCACTGCTCCATCCAGTTAATTACTCCTTTGGCTAAACTGTCACTGAACGTGTTACAGAAGGGAAAGACTGAGTGTCACACATTATAACCTGCAGCTTGAAATGATTTCTTAGCGTGCGTTGTCATCGTGGCCATCTTGGTTCCTGTTTCTTTTCCATGATAGATATGTGTTGTAGTTTAGAAAGATTAGAGGGAGGTAAGAAATGTGTGTGTGTGTGTGTACGTGGGTATGTATGTGTGTGTGTTTTGTATGTGTGTGCATGCATGCGTGTGTATGTATGTGTGTGTGTTTGTGTGTGTGTGCGTGCGTGTGTGTGTATGTGTGTGTGTTTGTGTGTGTGTGCGTGCGTGTGTGTGTATGTGTGTGTGTGTTTTGTATGTGTGTGCATGCATGCGTGTGTATGTATGTGTGTGTGTGTTTGTGTGTGTGTGCGTGCATGTGTGTGTATGTGTGTGTGTGTGTATGTTTGTGTGTGAGTGCGTAAGTGTGTATGTGAGTGTGTTCGTGTGTGTGCGTGCGTGCGCGTGTGATGTGTGATTGTGTGTGTGTGCGTGTGTGTTTATGTGTGTGCGTGCGTGCGTGCGTGTGTGTGTGTGTGTGTGTGTGTGTGTGTGTGTGTGTGTGTGTGTGTGTGTGTGTGTGAGTGTGTGTGTGTGTGTCCATATTTCTGCCTATCTATCTACGTGCATCTCTGTCCTAGTTTTAGGAATGTTGTAATAATTATTTTTGTTTCAATTCTAGTTTTTTCTTCTTGTTGTATTTTTCAAATATTTCCTTTATTTATTTCACTTTACTTTATTTCTGTTGGGTTTTTTGTCTTTTTTTTTTGTCTTTTGTTTTGCTTTTCTAAGAAACGGACATTGTTTTTATCAATTAGAGAGATGTGTGTTCTGCGTGCATGTCTATGGCAAATATGTGTTAATCACATTTTCTCAACTATTTGCAGATAAATCTTTACAAATTCTAGATCACTGGCGTGTTGTAGAGACATCACAAACGTGTAAGTGTCAAAGTCATAACACCATGTTCAAGATCACGTAAGTAATAAAATCTAAAAACCAACTTGTTTAGATACATGTAAGTGTGTGTAAAGAGCACTTTCTTGTGAACTTCTGATGAGATATACAATCGTTTCGTTCTGTTGTAACAGTCCATCAGACTCCTCATTTAATATCAAGTTCCAGCTTATACGATACTTCTTCAAAGTTTCAACAATCTTCAAAGTGCAAAATTTTGAATGTCTGTAATAATTATTTCATATACAGGGAAACAGTTAGAATCACTTGATCATCGTGTTCTTTTGGAATTTTTGTATAAATTACTTTTTTCTTCCTTTTTTGCACGTAAGATATGAGATTGTCTTGGATAACTCCATGTGTTTTTTGCCAGAAATAATGAAAATTATTTACCTTTAAGCAAAATGTTTCAAGTCTTTGAAGTTAACAGTTAAAGTTCATTTCACACGCGATCCTCATGGGTTACAAACATCGTCTGGGGAAATATCACAGACTGGCATGACATTTGGCCAGTGTACTGACGACACTTTTCCGTGTCAAAGTAATGACAGAGCTGCCGCTGTCTTGGCGTGACAATGGACTGCTCACTGCTCCATCCAGTTAATTACTCCTTTGGAAAACTGTCACTGAACTTGTTACAGAAGGGAAAGACTGAGTGTCGCACATTATTTACTGCAGCTTGAAATGATTTTTCAGTCGTTGTCACTCGTGATCATCTTGGTTCCTGTTTATTCACATGATAGATTGTGTTTTAATTTAGGAAGATTAGAGGGAGGTAAGAAGTGTTGTGTGTGTGTGTGTGTGTGTGTGTGTGTGTCATGAGTGTGTTGTGTGTGTGTGTGTGTGTGGTGTGTGTGTGTGTGTGTGTGTGTGTGTGTGTGTGTGTGTGCATGCTTTGCTTCCTGTCTGATCCATCTTTCTTCCTTCTTTTGAGCATCTCTGTCCAATTTAGGTTATTATTTTTCTTTCTTTTAGTATTTCGTTTGGCATTTTTTATAATTTATCCTCTTTACTGTTTGCCTTTGATTTATTTCATGTTGTGTATGTCTCTTGCTTTTGCATGACCCTTTCTAAGAAATGGAAATTGTTTTTTATACAAGAGATAACGGTGAGTGTCTGCCGTCGTCTATGACAAAAGTGTATTAATCATATTTTCCAACTATTTGCAGACGAATCTTTAAAATTTTAGATCAACAGCGTGTATTTAGAGATATCACCAATGCTTAATTTCAAAGTCATAACACCAGTTCAAGGATCAGTAAAACAAAAAATCTAAAAACTAGCTTGTTTCGATAAGTGTGTGTAAAGACACTTTCTTGTGAATTCTGATTAATTTAAAAATCGTTTTGCTTTTGTTGTCAGGTTTCTCTTCTTTCATCAACTGCTCACTTCTTCAAGGTTACAGTGATCTTAAGAATTACAAATTCTGGATTTTCTGTAAAATTTATTTTATACAAAGGGACAGAGTTTGAATACTTGACACATGTTTTTAGTAATTTTTTTAAATTACCTTTTCTCTTTTTGCATGGAACTTATGAATTGTCTTGGATAGGCACTGGTTTTTTTTTAGAAACAGAAATAATACAAGAAAAAACTGGGCAAAGTTTCAAGTCTTTGAAGTTAAACGTAAAAGTTCATTTCACGAGGATCCTCATGGTTACAAACATCGTCTGGGGAAATATCACAGACTGGCATGACATTTGGCCAGTGTACTGACGACACTTTTCCAGTGCCAAAGAAATGACAGAGCTGCCGCTGTCTTGGCGTGCCAATGGACTGCTCACTGCTCCATCCAGTTAATTACTCCTTTGGCTAAACTGTCACTGAACGTGTTACAGAAGGGAAAGACTGAGTGTCGCACATTATACCTGCAGCTTGAAATGTTTCCTTAGCGTGCGTTGTCATCGTGCCATCTTGGTTCCTGTTTCTTTTCCATGATAGAAATGTGTTGTAATTTAGGAAGATTAGAGGGAGGTAAGAAATGTGTGTGTGTGTGTGTACTGTGTATGTATGTGTGTGTGTTTTGTATGTGTGTCATGCATGCGTGTGTATGTAGGTGTTGTTTGGTGTGTGTATGCTGGTGTGTATGTTGTGTTGTGTTGTTGTGTGCGTGCGTGTGTGTGTATGTGTGTGTTGTTTTGTATGTGTGTGCATGCATGCGTGTGTATGTATGTGTGTGTGTGTTTATTGTGTGTGTGCGTGCATGTGTGTGTATGTGTGTGTGTGTGTATGTTTGTGTGTGAGTGCGTGCGTAAGTGTGTATGTGAGTGTGTTCGTGTGTGTGCGTGCGTGCGCATGTGATGTGTGATTGTGTGTGTGTGTGCGTGTGTGTTTATGTGTGTGCGTGCGTGCGTGCGTGTGTGTGTGTGTGTGTGTGTGTGTGTGTGTGTGCGGTGCGGTGTGACGTGTGAGTTTGTGTGTGTGTGTGTCCATATTTCTGCCTATCTATCTACGTGCATCTCTGTCCTAGTTTTAGGAATGTTGTAATAATTATTTTTGTTTCAATTCTAGTTTTTTCTTCTTGTTGTATTTTTCAAATATTTCCTTTATTTACTTCACTTTACTTTATTTCTGTTGGGTTTTTGTCTTTTTTTTTTTTTGCTTTTTAAGAAACGGACATTGTTTTTATCAATTAGAGAGATGTGTGTTCTGCGTGCATGTCTATGGCAAATATGTGTTAATCACATTTTCTCAACTATTTGCAGATAAATCTTTACAAATTCTAGATCACTGGCATGTTGTAGAGACATCACAAACGTGTAAGTGTCAAAGTCATAACACCATGTTCAAGATCACGTAAGTAATAAAATCTAAAAACCAACTTCTTTAGATACATGTAAGTGTGTGTAAAGAGCACTTTCTTGTGAACTTCTGATGAGATATACAATCGTTTCGCTCTGTTGTAACAGTCCATCAACTCCTCATTTTATATCAAGTCCAGTTTATACGATACTTTTCAAAGTTTCAACAATCTTCAAAGTGCAAAATTTTGAATGTCCGTAATAATTATTTCATATACAGGGAAAATTACACTTGATCATCGTGTTCTTTTGGAATTTTTGTATAAATTACTTTTTTCTTCCTTTTTTGCACGTAGGGTATGAGATTGTCTTGGATAACTCCATGTGTTTTTTACCAGAAATAATGAAAATTATTGACCTTTAAGCAAAATGCTTCAAGTCTTTGAAGTTAACAGTTAAAGTTCATTTCACACGCGATCCTCATGGGTTACAAACATCGTCTGGGGAAATATCACAGATTGGCATGACATTGGCCATGTACTGACGACACTTTTCCGTGCCAAAAAATGACAGAGCTGCCGCTGTCTTGGCGTGACAATGACTGCTCACTGCTCCATCCAGTTAATTACTCCTTTGGCTAAACTGTCACTGAACTTGTTAAGAAGGGAAAGACTGAGTGTCACACATTATTTACTGCAGCTTGAAATGATTCTTAGCGTGCGTTGTCATCGTGGCCATCTTGGTTTTTGTTTCTTTTCCATAATAGATATGTGTTTAATTTAGGAAGATTAGAGGGAGGTGAGAAATGTGTGTGTGTGTGTGTGTGTGTGTGTGTGTGTGTGTGTGTGTGTGTGTGTGTGTGTGTGTGTGTGTGTGTGTGTGTGTGTGTGTATGTGTGTGTGTGTGTGTGTGTGTGTGTGTGTGCAGTTTGTTCCTGTCTGTCCATCTTTCTGTCTATCTATCTACTGCATCTCTGTCCTATTTGTACGTATTTTTTTGTTTCCATTTTAGTTATCTTCGTGTTGCATTTTTTTAATTTAAAAAAACAGCTCCTTTATTTTTTTCACTTTGATTTATGTCTATTGTTTTTGTTGTCTCTTCTTTTGCAGTGACCCTTTCTAAGAAATGGAAATTGCTTTTATCAACAAGAGAGAAGTACAGGTGTGTGTCTGCTTGCACGTCTATGACAAAAGTGTGTTAACCATATTTTCGCAACTATTTGCAGATGAATCTCTACAAATTTCGGATCAATAGCGTGTATCTTAGAGACATCACCAATGCATTAATTTCAAAGTCATAGCAACAAGTTTAAGATCACGTAAACAACACAAAAATCTAAAAACCAGCTTGTTTATTATAAGTGTGTGTAAAGAGCACTTTCTTGTGAACGTCTGATTACATTTAAAATCGTTTTGCTCTGTGTAACAGCTTTCTCTCTCCTCTACCTGCTACTTCTTCAAGGTTACAGTGATCTTAAGAAATACAAAATCTGGATTTTCTGTTATAAATATCTTATACAAAGGGACAGAGTTAGAATAACTTGATCATCATGTTATTTAGTAATTTTTATTTAAATTACCCTTTTCATCCTGTTTTTGCATGGAACTTATGAGATTGTCTTGGATAGCGCCTGGTGTTTTTTAGAAAATAGAAATAATACATAGAAGAAAACCTGGGCAAAACGTTTCAAATCTTTGAAGTTAAACGTAAAAGTTCATTTCACAAGCGATCCTCATGGGTTACAAACATCGTCTGGGGAAATATCACAGACTGGCATGACATTTGGCCAGTGTATTGACGACACTTTTCCGTGCCAAAGAAATGACAGAGCTGCCGCTGTCTTGGCGTGACAATGGACTGCTCACTGCTCCATCCAGTTAATTACTCCTTTGGCTAAACTGTCACTGAACGTGTTACAGAAGGGAAAGACTGAGTGTCGCACATTATTTACTGCAGCTTGAAATGATTTCTTAGCGTGCGTTGTCATCGTGGCCATCTTGGTTCCTGTTTCTTTTCCATGATAGATATGTGTTTTAATTTAGGAAGACTAGAAAGAGTTAAGAAACGTGTGTGTGTGTATGTGTGTGTGTGTGCGTTCGTGCATGTGTGTGTGTGTGTGGCATGCGTGTCTGTGTGTGTATGTGTGTGTGTGTGCGTGCGTGTGTGTGTGTGTGTGTGCGTGTGTGTGTGTGTGTGTGTGTGTGTGTGAGTGTGTGTATGTGTGTGTGTGTGTGCGTGTGTATGGGTGATATGTTCTCTATGTGTATGTATGTGCATGTGTATATATGTGATATATATGTTTGTGTGTGTGTGTGTGTGTTGTGCGCGCATGTATGTGTGTGTGTGTATGTGTGTGTGTGTTTGTGTGTGAGAGAGTCTATGCATGTATGTATGTATGTATGTATGTATTTATTTATTTATTTATGCATGCATGTGATCATTCATAAGGAAGGTCAGGAAAAGACAGGCAACATTTGTAGGCCATTTTATGAGGAGGGGGAATTGGAGCACCTGGTCACAAGGGGAAAGCTGGAAGGGAAGAGAGCACCGGGTGGACCCAGGGAGAAGATACTAGACGGACTTACAGAGTGGCTGAAGACAAGGAGGGTGGAAGAGATGCTTGAGGCAACAAGAGATCGAGACAGATGGAAGTTAATGCAGTTAAGACACTTGATGATGATGATGATGATGTGTGTGTGTATTCGTACGCGTGTGTGTAGCCAGCGTATACAGACTTGTATATGTGATTGCGTTTTTGTATTTTTCTCTTTCTAGCTCTTTGTACTTCTCTCTTTTTGGGTGTAATGGAGTTGCTGACTTCTCTTCTTCCATCTTTTTTTTTCTGCTCTGTTTCTTCTTTGTCCTTCATTTTTCTTTTGGGTTTACTGTTATTGTTTGAGTTTTCTCACCTTCTGTGACCTTAAGGCGTGATGCACAGCCACCAACAGAAGAGAGTAGTGGATGCAGGAACGTAAACGGTGAAGAAAATAATAATATACGAGATCACTCACTCTTGCCTCTGATTTATGAAAGTTAGTGTTCTGTCTTCCTCCTATTTATTTGATTAAAGAAAACGGGAGATTGCTTCACATTAATAAGGATGAGCTTGTGTAAGCATGTGTATATTTGCTTGTGTGGTTTGATTTCTTTTTGTATATGTGCGTGTGTGTGTGAGAGAGACAGTAAGAAGGAGAGAAAGAGAGAGAGAAAGAGAGAGAGAGAAAAAAAGAGAGAGAGAGAAAGAGAGAGAGAGAAAGAGCAAGAGAGAAAGAGAGAGAAGGAAAGAGAGAAAGAGAGAGAGAGAAGGAAAGAGAGAAAGAGAGAGAGAGAAGGAAACAGAGAAAGAGAGAGAGAAGGAAAGAGAGAGAGAAAACGAAGGAGAGAAAGAGAGAAAGAAAGAGAGAAAGAGAGAAAGAGATAAGGAAAGAGAGAAGGAGAGAGAGAAGGAAAGAGAGAAAGAGAGAGAGAAAAAGAGAGAGAGAGAAAAGAGCAAGAGAGAAAGAGAGAGAGAAGGAAAGAGAGAAAAAGAGAGAAGGAAAGAGAGAAAGAGACAGAGAGAAGGAAAGAGAGAGAGAAAGAGAGAGAGAGAAAGAGCAAGAGAGAAAGAGAGAGAGAAGGAAATAGAGAAAGAGAGAAGGAAAGAGAGGAAGAGAGAGAGAGAAAAGGAAAAAGAGAAAGAGGGAGGAGAGAGAGATAGAGAGAGAAGGAAAGAGAGGAAAGAGAGAGAGAAAGAGCAAAGAGAGAAAGAGAGAGAGAAGGAAAGAGAGGAAAGGAGAGAGAGAGAAGGAAAAAGAGAAAGAGGGAGAGAGAGATAGGAGAGAAGAAAAGAGAGAAGAGAGAGAGAGGAAAGGAAAGAGGAAGAGAGGAAAGGAAAGAAGAGAAGGAAGAGAGAAGAGAGAGAAGGAAGAGGACGAAGAGAGAGAGACAGAAAGAGAAGAGAGAGAGAGAGAGAGAGAAGAGACAGAGAGAGAGAGAGAGAGAAGGAAAAGAGGAAGAGAGAGAGAAAAGGAAAAAGAGAAAGAGGGAGAGAGAGATAGAGAGAGAAGGAAAGAGAGAAAGAGAGAGAGAAAGAGCAAGAGAGAAAGAGAGAGAGAAGGAAAGAGAGAAAGAGAGAGACAGAAGGAAAAAGAGAAAGAGGGAGAGAGAGATAGAGAGAGAAGGAAAGAGAAAGAGAGAGAGAGAAGGAAAGAGAGAAAGAGAGAGAAGGAAAGAGAGAGAGAGAGAGAAGGAAAGAGAAAGAGAGAGAAGGAAAGAGAGACAGAAAGAGAGAGAGACAGAAAGAGAGAGAGAGAGAGAAGGAAAGAGACAGAGAGAGAGAGAGAGAGAGAGAGAGAGAGAGAGAGAGAGAGAGAGAAGGAAAGAGACAGAGAGAGAGAGAGGTGTTTGCAAGATCGTCTCGGCTACTTCTGGATCTTATCTTTCCGAATTTTGGGTCCAGTATTGGATATGTCTGGAATTCGATGCAGTAAAATCAAGGTCATATGTATTAAACAAATAATGAAAAGAAAAAGAAAACAAACCTAAAATCTACACTTTTTGATGTACACTGTAAACAATACTTCTCTAGTGAAACTTCTGACATTATTTATATTACATTTTCATTGTTGTGAAAAATCTGTTTTTCTTGTAAGTCTTTAGACTTGTTTGTTATTGGTCAAGAAAATTGTTATTTGTGTATGTTTGAAAAAAATCCAACAACTGTCAAACCGTTTACAATTAGAATACAATTTTAGTTTTGGTAAAGAGATAAATAGAAGTAGTGTTATGTAATCAATGAAAAAACGTACACAGAAAGTTAGATGGAGAGACAAAACATTAAGTAGAATGGTTAAATAATTGCAAGTAAAAAATGTTTTGGTTGGAATAACTTGAAGAATCAAATCAGCACATTTCAAAATGTCTCGTTTTCTTTAAAAGAGAAACTGTATACAATACAACTGATGTCAGAATAAAAATCACTGTTTATCTCAGGAACCAGAAAAAACACGAAGGAAGAATACGAACGCGTATTTGATACAACAAGACAAGACAGGCGCAAATTTTCGGCCAACTGGTCTTTGTCATGCGTAAGATTACAAACAAACAAACACCAGATACAAAAATTATGAGGAAAAGACTGAAACTGAAGTTTCAGTCTTTTTCTCATAATTTTTGTATCACATTGGACACAGCAGCAGGGAAGTTTCAGTCTTTTTCTCATAATTTTTGTATCTGGTGTTTGTTTGTTTGTAATCTTACGCTTGACAAAGGCCAGTTGGCCGAAAATTTGCGCCTGTCTTGTCTTGATGTATTAAATACGCGTTCGTATTCTTCTTTCGTGTTATTTTTCTGGTTCCTGTTTGCTTGAACGCGGGCAGTCACACTTGTTTTGGATACTGTTTGTCTCATTTTATGACGATGGCATGTTGGTGCCTGGAATAATGTTTATATGCATAAACGCCACAGATGCCGTGTCTTGGACAAGATCCAAAACGAGTATGGCATAAAGCCTACACCTGTGTATGGACCCTATGCGCCGGAAAAGTCTTGGGCCCGTCACAATTGCAAAGGACGTAAACACACACACACACACACACACACACACACACACACACACGCGCGCGCGCGCGCGCGCGCACACATACACACACACGCACACACATACACACACACACACACGCACGCACACACACACACACACACACACACTCTCTCTCTCTCTCTCTCTCGTCTAAAAACATATGTGAATAGACGTTTAAAGAAATAACAAACGAACACTCGCACACACACACGTGCGCGCGCGCGCGCACACACACGCACATACACACAAATACACCTGCATAAACGCACACAACAGTCACACACACACACGCGCACACACACACACACACACACACACACACACACACACACACACACACACACACACACACAAACACGCACACACACACAGTATCTGTGGGCACACACACATCGCATACACACACAC
>JAPXFY010000024.1:45760302-45770302 GCA_030674185.1 Monoplex corrugatus
ATACTGCCAGAGAGACGGACAGATAGACAGAGAGAGAGAGACGGACAGATAGACAGACAGGATAGAGACAGACAGACAACACACAGGGCAGAACAGACAGACCGACAGCAACACACACACAGACAGACAGACAGACAGACAGAGAGTAAGAGAGAGTAAACAATGCCATTATACACCTACATATGTAGGTTAATAATCACAAGACAATCAGGAAGCATCGCAGAATATTGAGCGACTCTCTTAAAATTCCCCTCATGGGGATGCCAGCAGGCTTTTTCAGTACAAATAGTATCTCCACCTTCTGGAAATTCTGTGCTAGCAATTTCCTCTTTTCTGTCACTCTCTTTGTTTGTTTCTTCCTCCTTTGCTTTCTGTCATTTCTTCCTATCATTTTCTGCCTTATTAGTCCATTCACCTGTATGTGTTCGATAAAGTCTTAAGTACTTTCTCCTAGGATTGATAATTAGGTACATCTATTAAGTGCATTTCTGGCTCTAGGAAGCTGAGATGTGTGGAAGTAATGTAAGGTAACTTATGCCCGTTTTTATATATGTGACCTCCCACCACAAAATCAGTCTTAACTCGCAGTCAGTCGAACAGCACTATGAGCTGAAAAGGTGACTGAGTGTCTATCTGGGGTGTTTTGACTTTTTCTCAAAATTGATTTCTGTAGACTATAATCTATCCCCCACAGAAATGTTTTTCTTGAAAAAATATTATTAATCAATTGAAAATGGTATTTTAATGCACTGATCACAGCAGAAAGAACGCAATTTCCTACCAAAAGTACCTAATTTTTGTCTCTTATTATGAACCGTAACCTGTACAGTACCCGCACATGTAATATACTGATGGAAAGCTCTTTGGTGCACCTTTCATATAATGACAGCGAAAATTAAAAACAAACTGGGTCAAAGCCACCAAATAAAGAAATTTATAGAAATGTATAGGAGAGCACAGAAAACCTTTGAGGCCGTTTTCTCAAAATGGCCGTCATACAACTTAATGACTTTAAACATACATAAATTCTACATTTTTTTAATACAAGCTTTATTCAAGTACCAAAATAATCAGCAGAATGCACAATTTCCAGTGATATGTATATCTCAAAATGCCCAAAATGCTAGTTAAGACTGATTTCGTGGTGGGAGGTCACATATGTTTTGGTGTCCTTGGGTATGCTCAAATCGGTATTCAGGTGTGTGTTTTTTAAATCCCTGTGAGATAAATTGAACGGAATGGTCAATGCCAGGGGCATGTTCTTAGATTATATGCGCGAATGCACTGATATGTGTACTTAATTTTCTTTTCTTTTTGAGGTCTTGTATGTTTTGAAACGGTTATAGCCCTGATATGGCTCTACGCAGTCGGTTGGGTTTTAAACAACAATAACAATAACAATAACAATAAAAACAACCCGGTTATCGTACAGTCAGCGCACAGCTAGTTCATCACGCAGAGTGGCTGCAGTAGTTGGCTGGCTGCAGGATTTAACCCGCGAACGGCAGAAAACCACAACTGCTGCCTCTTTCTACTGGACAGCACTGATCATATATCTTGGAAGTTTTACATGTCAAAAAACAGCAGGGGGGGGGGGGGGGGGCATCCAGGACTCATGACCTGGCTGCGGCCCAGCCTCCTTGGAGTATCAAGGAGTTAAGAGCTGAAACACTTGCTTGACGGGGGTTTCGCCTCTGATGACCTGCTGTCCAGTCTCCCCAGAGTTTCTTACTACTGGGAACGGATGAAAGAACTGTGAAGGTCAAAATTCGTTATTTATGCAAACATCAAATTATCTGATTACCTTATCTTATTTGGTGCTGATGAACATACACACAGAAATATTTTGTTTACGAGTCTTTCTCGGAAAATTGTTTGTTTATATCTATAAGTAAACTCGAAAAAAATCGACTCAACATCACTTCTTTTACAAAATATCTGACCATAAAATGCTATACATGTCTAGGTTGATAATCACAAAAAATTTATATATGCTTCTAGGAAAATTGCTTATATAAATAAACTCGAAAACAATGCACACAAAATCATTTCTTTTACAAGATACCTGACTACAAAATACTATACATGTCTAGGTTAATAATCACGAAACAATCAGGAAGCATTGTCGGATATTGAGCGACTGTCTTACAAACCCCTGTTATCTTAAAGTCAGCGCTCGGCCAGGTCATCACGTAAAGTGGCCGTAGTAGTGGCTGGCTGTAGGACTCAACCAGCGCACCGCAGAAAACCGTTAACTTCGGCCTCTGTCTTTCTCCCAACCCCTTTGGAAACAGACACATACATTTCAAGAACGGTTCAGTTAGTGATCTAGTTAAATTATAGCATGTCTTTGTATGATGTAAGTAGTAAATCACATAAATCTGATATAAACAATGGTTTACAGAAATTGGTGAAACAAAATAGCATCACTGGACAGTACCAACTTGTTTTTACGATGGGTTTTATACATATATAATAAACAGTCCCCTGAGCTCAAAATTCTAGTCTGTTGTTTTGTTTTTTTGGTTTATCTCCAATATATATGTATATGTATGTATACATAAACATATACACACACACACACACACACACACATATATATATATACATATGTGTGTGTGTGTGTGTGTGTGTATCTGTATATATATGTATATGCATATAAATAGATGGATAGATAGATAGATAGACAGACAGACAGATAGATAGATAGACAGACAGAAAGATAGATAGATAGACAAATAGATAGATAGATAGATAGATAGATAGGTGGATAGGTAGATAGATCGATAGATAAATAGATCGATAGATAGATAGATAGATAGATAGATAGATAGATAGATAGATAGATAGATAGATAGATAGAACAGATAGATAAAAGTACTACCTTACAAGTTACTAGAATACTGAACACTCCCATTTGTCCGACTCTACACTGTCCATTTTTATTCTATGGAAAATAAAACGTGCTTGTAACTTCTAATCATATCCTTTCGACGCAACAAGAGTACAAAATGAAAATGTATGTCATATACCACTCAGATAGCTGGGGCACTGACCGGTTAGAGGCTGGAATCTCACAGGTTAGAGGCTGGAATCTCACAGGTTAGAGGCTGGAATCTCACTGGTTAGAGGCTGGAATCTCACTGGTTAGAGGCTGGAATCTTACTGGTTAGAGGCTGGAATCTCACTGGTTAGAGACTGGAATCTTACTGGTTAGAGACTGGAATCTTACTGGTTAGAGACTGGAATCTTACTGGTTAGAGGCTGGGACCTCCACTAGTTAGAGGCTGGAATGTCACTGGTTAGAAGCTGGAATCTCACTGGTTAGAGACTGGAGTCTCACTGGTTAGAGACTGGAACCTCACTGGTTAGAGACTGGAATCTTACTGGTTAGAGGCTGGAATCTTACTGGTTAGAGGCTGGAACCTCACTGGATAGAGACTGGAATGTCACTGGTTAGAAGCTGGAATCTCACTGGTTAGAGACTGGAGTCTCACTGGTTAGAGGTTGGAATCTCACTGGTTAGAGACTGAATCTCACTGGTTAGAGACTGGAATCTCACTAGTTAGAGACTGGAATCTCACTAATTGAGGCTGAATCTCACTGGTTAGAGGCTGGAATCTCACTGGTTAGAGCTAGAATCTCACTGGTTAGATACTGGAATCTCACTGGTTAGAGTCTGGAATCTCACTGGTTAGAGACTGGAATCTCACGATTAGAGACTGGGATCTCAATCTTCAGAGCTGGAATCTCACTGTTAGAGACTGGAATCTCACTGGTTAGAGGCTGGGATCTCACTGGTTAGAGGCTGGAATCTCACTGGCTAGAGGCTGGAATCTCACTAGTTTGAGGCTTGAATCTCACTGGTTAAAGTGAATCTCTCGGTAGAGTGAATCTCACTGGTTAAGGCTGGAATTTCACTGTTAGAGGCTGGAATCTCAAGGCTAGAGCTGGAATGTCACTGGTTAGAGACTGGAAGCTGGAATCTCACTGGTTAGAGACTGGAATCTCGCTGGCTAGAGACTGGAATCTCAATGGCTATAGGCTGGAATCTCACTAGCAAGAGACTGGAATCTCACTGGCTAGAGACGGAATCTCAATGGCTATAGGCTGGAATCTCACTGGTTAGAGGCTGGAATCTCACTGGTTATAGGCTGTAATCTCACTGGCTAGAGGCTGGAATCTCACTAGTTATAGGCTGGAATCTCACTAGTTATAGGCTGGAATCTCACTGTTATAGGCTGGAATCTCACTAGTTTAGGCTGGGATCTCATGGTTAGAGGACTGGGATCTCACTGGTTAAGACTGGGATCTCTTTGGGACTAGAGGCTGGATCTCACTCGTTAAGGGTTGGAATCTTACTGGTTAGAGGCTGGAATCTTACTGGTTAGAGGCTGGAATCTTACTGGTTAGAGGCTGGAATTTGTCACCCTATTGTTACTCGGTAACTGGTTTTTATACAAGTGGGATTCCATTTCGGACGCTTTCTCTCTGACCGTACACGCGTGTCAGTCTGTCGTCTAGCTGTCTGTATCATAAAGCCAGACTTGATAAGTTGGGTAGTCAAATTGAGGGCCTGGCATGGTGGAAATGGTCATTACTCAAAGCTTTTCCGGAAGACAGTTTCGGACATTGGCGCTAACTGACATGTATCCACAATCTATGCCCAGCTTCAAGAAGTCGAATAATAAACCTTTGGTGATTAACGTTTTCTATAGTAAGTAATTGCCCTCTCTGAAAACCCAGCTTCCACAGCTAAGGCGAAACTATCAACACCATTTTTACAACACCATTTTTACTTGTTTCTGTCTGTGTGTTAATCCGTGCCTCACAGCCGGATCCATCCTGTTGATCCATCGAATCACTTTCGATACATCTGTTCCCACTAGAAGGGTTTATGCCATAATATCATCATCAGTGCTTCACAGTCTGATTTACTTTACTTACTTTTACTTTTTCCTTCCGCTTGTACCGGTGGGCGTCGCGGGGAGATACAGTCGTCTGTCAGCAGCAAGGCGGGTGGCCTGGAGAAGGGACATCTCGTGAGCTCTGAGGGTGTCTGCCATGGAGTCGCTCCATCGTCGTCTTGGTCTTCCTCTGGCTCTCCAGCCAGAGTATCTGGTGTTGTATCCCGAAGAGCTGGTTGGTTTAGGGGCATACGTGTGAGGTGTCCGAACCACTTGATCCTCATATGTTCGATTGTTGTAGGATTGGTGTTGCTCCTACCATGTCTCGTATCACCTCATTTCTGATCTTGTCCCGCTCTGAGCATATTTCATTTCACAGGTGACCAGTTTTCTCTCGAGGACATTAGTTAGGGACCATGTCTGGCACTGGTATGTCAGCGTTGGTAGAAAAATGGTGTTGATGAGTTTCGCCTTAGTGCTGGTGGGAATGCTGGGGTGTTTCAGGAGAGGGGCAAGTTGGTAGCTGACTGCGTTGGCTTTCTGGCATCTGATCTCGATTTCTCTGTCTAGTTTGCCATTTTCAGTGAAGATGCTGCCCAGGTATTTAAATTCACTGGCTTGCTTCAACTGGGTTCCGTTGATGTTGATATCCAGTTTGTTTGGTCTCTTACTGACAGTCATGACCTCGTGCTGACGCTGATCTTCATGCCGTATGTCTCGCAGCTTTCACTGAGCTGGTCTGTGTGCTCCTGTAGCTGTATCTTGTCATTGTTCACCATTGCCTGGTCGTCCGCAAACATGAGTTCATTGAGTGCCTCAGGGTCTGGGTTTGCCTCCTTCGTAATCTGATCCATATAGATCACGAAGAGAAGAGGGGAGAGATTACAGCCCTGCCTTACTCCCGATGTCACTGGGAACCAGTCAGATGTTCCACTGGCGGTGCGGACTGCACTCCTGTTGTTGGCATAGATGGCCCGAATGTTGTCTAGCAGCTGGCCCTTGACGTCGTACTGTTCGAGGACCTTCCATAGCTTGTCTCTGTTGACTCGATCAAAGGCCTTTTCTTGATCAACGAATACAAGATGGAGATCTCGGTCGTATTCGATCGCCCTCTCGCACAGTTGTCGGAGTGTGAAGATTGCATCGGTGCACCCTCTTCCTTTTCTGAAGCCAAATTGGGCGTCACTGAGATGTTCTGTTTTCGCTCGAGTGCGCTGCTCCAGGATCTTTGCGTACATTTTCCCTACATGACTGAGTAGTGATATGCCTCTGTAGGTACTGCAGTCTTTCTTGCTGCCCTTCTTCTTCCATATTGGCACCACTATTGCATTTTGCCAGTCTTCTGGTACTTTTCTCTCCTCCCAAGCTTTCTGAAAGATGGTGGTGAGCCACTGAATTCGGTTTCACCGCACACATGGATGGCTTCAGTTGTTATGCCGTCGTCTCCAGCTGCCTTGCCTTTAGGACTGGTCTTCACTGCTTTTCTTACTTCACTCTCTAGGATGGTAGGTTCTGAGTGGTCTGGGTGGCTGGGGGTGAACCGGGACTGTGTGTCTTGTGCCCATACTCCTGATGGGTTGAGTAGGTCTTTGAAATAGTTTTCCCATCTCTTCACTATTTTCTCCTCTCCATGCAATGTTTCCCCGTTTGCATCGTTGATGATAGTGGTTGGATCGAAAGGTTCATCTCGCACTCTCATCGCTTTCACACTCTTGTAAAACTCTCTTGGGGAAGCTTTGCATGTTTCACAGAGTTTTTCACCATACTGGGTCCATGACTTTTCCTTTGCTGTTCTCACAACTTTCTTGCTGTGTCTTCTTGCAAGTCTGTACTTGATGTAGTCCTCTTCATCCTTTGACTTGACCCAGATCTTGTATAGTTTCTTCTTTTCCTTTATAGCATCCTTCACTTCTTTGTTCCACCAAGCTGTTGCCTTTCTGTTTCTTCCTCCTGTCTTCTTGGTGGCACAGGCTTCTTTTATAGTGTCCAGGAGGACTGTCTTGAAGATGCCCCAAGCTTCCTCTACGTTTAGTAATGTAGGGTCACTACAGTCCAATTTTTCACTGATGGTGCATCTGATCTGAGTCTGCACCTCTTCGTCTTGAAGCTTGTGTATGTTGAGTCTTTCCGGCTGTTTCTTCTTTTTAGTGAACCTCCTCTTCTTCTGAGTGTCCAACGTCGTGATGATTGGCCTGTGGTCTGTGTCCATGCCTGCGTTGGGGATGGCTCTTGAGTCTCTGATGTTGCTCCGCATTCGAGATCTTGCTAGTGTGAAGTCGATTTGAGATGAGACGTCGATGTCGCTCCATTTGTACCAGGTGTAGATATGAGTGGCTCTGTGCTGGAAGAAGGTGTTGGTGACAATAAGGTCATGCTCTGCACACAGTTCCAATACATGGTTGCCGTTGTAGTTGCATGGTGTTCTGTGGTCACTGTGTGGACCAAGGTGTTTTGTCCATGGTGTTCTTCTCTCTCCGACTCTGCCATTGAAATCTCCCATGACGTACAGGTCTTCTTGGTCCGGGATGCTGTTGATGGTGTCCGAGAGTTTTTCGAAGAAGGAGTCCTTATCCTCATCTGAGTAGGAGTCATTACATGGTGCATACACTTGAATGTAGTTGTTGATCTTGTTGTCCTCCCTAATGCCGATCTTCAAGAGTCTTTCTGAAATGAACTCCGTACTCACTAGATCTTTTGCCTTGTCATGGTGTAGGATGAAACCCACGCCATGTGCTGTTCTCTGTTCCTTGCTTACACCGCTCCAAATGAGAACATAGTTGGCGTCTATTTCCTTTGTTCCTGTTCCTTTCTTTCTGGTGTCTGCAATGCCCAGTATGGAGATCTTGCGCTGGGTCATGAACTCTACTATCTCTGGTTCTTTGTTCGTCAAACCGCAAATGTTCCAGGTCCCAACCTTTTCGTTTTTCTTTATTCGTTGTCCGTTTTCCTCGCCGCGTCGTTTTCCGTTGTGATCCGTCCGTTTGTATCTCCTTATATTTTCTTGAGCAATTCGTTTATCCACTGCCGGCCTGCTAAGCCAGTCACAGCTTCACCAGTGCCAGCATTACCTGTTTCCATCTCCCACGACGAGGACGAGGGGTTGGGCTTTGGGATTGAATAAGATGTCAGTTAGGTCGATTTATACAAAGGTTTGTGTTCTCCTAATAAATTCAGTATGACTGACACTACTGAAGTCATGTGGTGAAGATCCAAAATGATCATATGTGACCCTCCACCACGGAATGAGTCGCAATGCACCTGGGGTGATTTTTTTTGTTTTTAAATGAAATGAATAAGCAAAAAACGCAGTTTTCACATATCCAAATTTTATTAAAATCAGGCATTCCTTTTCAAAGTTATGACCTTTTAAAGTTGGATATGTGGAAAAATGCATGTTTGAGAAATCGCAGTTTGAAAATTTCACACTTATGCCCATAGCAACCAGGTACTTCTAATAGAGCTACACTTTTCACCCGTTTATAAGATCAAATAAGCACAAGTATTTTAGCAAGACATAAAATAATGACCACACAATCATTTTCAGTGAAAATCTCAAAATTGGTACCCTGACCTCCTACATGAACTATCGCTGCTAGCGAAAAAGTGAGTCAGGTGCAATCCGACTCATTCCGTGGTGGAGGGTCACATATCATAAGCCTTAATCTATATCAGGGGGTAGGTTGTGCTTTCGTATGTTTCCAGTTTTTAGATTAAAGATCGTGATACATGTTTCACTACAATAGATTGTTCTAATAACAGACTGGTTCGAAGATAGGATGGAAAACCCATAGGTCGGTAGAACCTTAAGACTTTGCGAGCACTTACGCGCAGATTTAAGGCTTATGATATGATCGTCTTGGATCTTCTCCATCACATGACTTCAATGGTGTGAATGCATGTAGATTTTATTCTGAGAACAGAAACTGTTTTGAAAAACTGAACCAGAGACAGTCTAAAGCCCTGATTGGCCTTCCAATACAGCTTAACAATTTGCATAAAGCAGGATCCAGACTTGAGCTAAAGATCAGTATGAAAAAAAGGTAATATTGTTGTTCCTAGAAAAGGGAGAGTGTTTGGTGGCAGGGGAGACTTACTGCCCATTTTACCATTGGCCGGCCAGCTCTCCTAAGGGAACGTTCTTAATAAAGTGAAACTGAAACTGAATCTTAATAAACCCGGACGGACGGCTGGCTGGCCGGCCATGGTCTTGAAAGCGTCGATACTGCAAGGACGACGGAGCGGGACGGGCACGTTTTTTTTTTTTTTTCATTTTGACAAGAGCCCACCAAAGGTGTGCACAAAGCATGCAACAGTTGATATTAATTGTGGTGGTGGTGGAAGAAGTAAAGAAACACTGTACGTCCATTTCGTCGATTTTCTGTACATTCAATCTTCCCAATCTCTCTGGTGATGTTTTTCCATGCAGCTGCAAGTATGTCTCTGTAGTGATGTTTATCACCCTTCTGGTAAATTCAAAGCCTTGATCTCACGGCATCAGTAAACTTCTCGTCGTACGTTTTTTTTGCAAGAAAGATAATTCGGTGTGAAATCAAGAGAATTCAGTCCCTTAACCCGGTCAGACGGAGAAAACCTTGCGAGCACGACTGGAGAATTTCCGTCCGTGTACGACTGGGCCTGGTCTGGTTTTACTATATGAGAACAATGAGAACAAACAGAGGTTTGCTGTACACGATCTTTTTGACAGGAAACGTCCGTGGCCGTCCGGGTTTACTATGAACGCACCCTAACAGAGCTGTGGACTGGAGATCCCATATCTCTAGTGCAGTCCCAGCCCTTAACACAAAAGCTGCCTGTTGGCTGCCCATCCTAATGCTCCAGTCATTCTGGTGATGTCAGCTTGGGGTTTATTTAGCTTCTGTTTTCCCACCCCCATCCCCATTCATTTCAAGACCTGGCCAGCGCACAGGGATTTTGTGTAGGCTCACGGAGTCCACCATATAACAGATAGATTGGGTAGAATGCCTATGGAATTATGATAGTGCGATGACTCCCTCTTGTAATAAACTCTAAGCTCTAAATGCTTTCTGTTTTCTTGAATGCTGTTCTAGTTTGGCCAGTTCTGCTGGATAATT
>JAPXFY010000024.1:45775302-45800302 GCA_030674185.1 Monoplex corrugatus
TTTTCCTAAACTGCCATTCCCCGTTTCGGTACAAATGTTTGCCTTGGTCCTTGAAATGTTGTCTAAAGGGTGTTTTATTGTTCAAATGTTCGCTATAATAATATGTCATTTGCGATTTGTGAAGATACGAGTCAACGCAGTGATTTTGGTGTGTAAAGGTAAAGGAAATTGTTAGGGTAAGACGACATTTGCTGTATTGTGTGCATGAGCACGTACGCACATACACGCTGGCATACACAGACACTGACATACAAAACACACACACACACACACGCACCACACCACACACACACACACACACACAACACATACATACGACACACAACACATACACCACACACACACACACACAACACACAACACACACACATACACACAACACACACACACACCAGCACCGCACGCCACATACACACACACACACACCACACACACACACACACACACACACACACACACACACACACACACACACACACACACACACACACACACACACACCAGATACGGACGGAAATATTAAGACTTCATTTTCTTTCTTTCTTTCTCATTTTTCTTTTATTGTTTATTTCTTCAATTCACACTTTCTTTATTTCCTTCTTCAGATTAAAACTGTGAATCACAGATTCTGACCTAGCTCGTCTTACAAAGTATTTTGAAAAAGGAAAGAAAAAAAAAGAGAAAGCAAAGTTTGATCACGTCTTCATTACCATGATTCTTACTCTTATTATCACATTATTATCATTATCATCATCATCATATATATTATATTATTATTATTATTATCACCGTTATCATCATCATCTTTATCAACATCACATCATCATCATCACCATCATCATCACCATCACCATCATCATCACCATCATCACATCATCATCATCATCACCATCACCACCACCACCACCACCACCACCATCATCATCATCATCATCATCATCATCATCATCATCATCATCATCATTCTTGTTATTGTTGTCGTCGTTCTTGATCTGAACAGATTTTTTTTTTGAAACCAACAAAACAAAAACAAAAAAAGAAAGAAAGAAAGAAGAAAGAAAGAAAGAAAGAAAGAAAGAAAGAAAGAAAGAAAGAAAGAAAGAAAGAAAAACGAACAAACGATTTTGTAGACTTGATATCAAGAAAATCTTGTTTGAAGTCCTGCAGATATGAACACTTATACAGATGTAATGATAGTATATCAGGAACAGAAAAACCAGCTCCTTCAACAAGCAGCCAACAGAGGGAGGGAGAGAGAGAGGAGAGAGAGAGAGAGAGAGAGAGAGGAGAGAGAGAGAGAGAGAGAGAGAGAACGGGGGGAGAGGGAAAAGAACAATGAAAACAAAAACTTACTTTATTTACGAGAGTATATACGAAGGTATGAAATAAGCAAGAGAGAGGAAGAGAAAGAAGAGAGAGAAAAGAAAGAGAGAGGAGAGAGAGAGAGAGAGAGAGAAACAGAGAGACACACAGAGACAGAGACAGAGACAAACAGCCAGCCAGACAAACACGACAGAGAGAAACAGAGAGAGAAAGGGAGACAGAGAGAGAGAACAAGAATATGAACAAGAACTAACTTTATTTACGAGAGTATGAAATAAGCAACAGAGTGCACGCTCGCGCACGCACGAGACAAGAGAGAGAGAGAGAGAGAGAGAGAGAGAGAGGTGTGTTGTGGTGTGTGTGTGTTGTGTGTGTGTGTGTGTGTGTGTGTGTGTGTGTGTGTGTGTGTGTTGTGTGTATGTGTGTGTGTGTGTGTGTGTGTGTTGTGTGTGACCGGGTGCAAATGACGACTGATGATGGCGTGGAACGGAAATCTTGGTTTGAAAAACAAATCTTTAAAAGACGCCACGGAAAGCTGAGGTCAAAATGGAATGTCAAAGGCAAGGTGCCAACTTTGCTCTGAAACATAAAAACAAGCTTTGTCATTTTTAACAAAACTTGTCCACTAGACCTGTCTCCATAAATGTCTATGAGCATGTTATAGAACGTCTGGAAAGGCAATCTATAGATGTTTTTGTTCTGTCTCGCTTTCTTCGCCATTTTAGTTGCCGAGAATCTGAGACAATTTTCACCATGCTAAGACGACGACGACAACGATGATGATGATGATGATGATGACGACGACGACGATAACGATATAGACCACGACGACGACGATGATGATGATGATGATGATGGGATGATTGATGATCAAGATGCTATGGAATTTCATTCTCGATTGAGACTGTTTTGACAGGGCTGTATTCTATGATTCTTTTCGTAATATATCATGGCGTGAACCAGGCCCAGGAGATACATACAAACACCCAGGCTGTTGGTCTGGAAAGTTTAAGCAAAGCCCTCAATGACACGTCCGTAAAATGGATAATGTTAGACTGTGTGGTCCCAAGTCTTGCAGATTCCATGAGCTTGCGCAAAACCTTATGCGCTGGCAAGGTCTTGAACTGAAATGACATACTGGGGCAGTAAGTAATACTGGCGCCGTACTTAAGTGGGTAAACGTCGGATTTCCTTCTGAAGATCCTGGGTTCGACACCTCCGCCAGGTGGGTTAAGAGTGGGGATATTTCTCGATCTCCCGGGTGAACATGTGTGTAGATCTGCCAGTGTCTGAACCCCTTTCGTGTGTATATGAGTGCAGAATATCAAACAAGCACGTTAAAGATGCAAAGTCATATCACTGGTTGGATTATGGAAATATTAAAACATCCGGCATGCTCACCCACCAAAGATGCAGACCGTGTAAACAACATGGTGTAATGTGGCCAGCTTGCCTAAACAGCTTGAGTTGTCCGCGTTCCACGAAAAAGCCTGATTATGTATGTAATGCACTTGGGTCCAAATGTGTTAGGAAAACAGTGTTGTACAAGAACAGTTTTTGATGATGAAAGCATTCAAGTTATGCAAAGTCTTAAATAGTAGACTTTTGTTTAAGCTACGCAGTTAAGGCAAAAATGATAATATTCCTGTTAAGGCTTTAGAGCTGATGAATGATCCGGTATACATCTTTCTATTTTGCACTCTGAAAACCACAAACCATTTCTTGATCATATTCCTAAATGCCATGCTGACTATGCAGACCGTTGTGAAAACATTAAACGTATTAAAAACATTTTATGTTATGTGTGCATCTACTTCGAGGCCAAAGTGCAATATGATATCTTTGACCTCATTATGCTAGATTTCTTGTTTTATAAATAACAATATTGTGAAGGTAAAAGTCTATTTGTTTCCGTCTACGTGACTCGAGTTAGGGAATGGTGAGATCAAGATCGACAATGCGATCATTTATCTATGTCGTGACATTTTTCTAATGGCCACAGCAAAATCGTGAATCGCCAGTATTCAGACTGTGCTCGACAGATCTCTTCTTCTCAATCGCTGATGATTGGTGTTTTTGGAGAGGTGATCAGTACTGAGTAGGTTCGTTGACTTGTCATTCTGAGGTTTCCAATCTCTGTGGATGTTCATGTGTATGTATTGTCTTCAGCTCTCCACGGACTGTAGCAAAGTACGTTTCCATCATATAGTCCCATCATATAGTTACCTGTCTGATCTGGTTACTCTGTACACTTTCTCTCACTCTCTGTTCTTCCTCTGACTCACAACTTCTTTAGCAAAACCGCGTCGAACGTAAATGTCATGGCTTCGTTACTTCTCTGTCTATGGCCCCAGCTCTGAAATACCCTTCCAAATGATATCAGACATTTTGCTTTTAATTAATCTTTCAAATCCTAGCTCAAAACTTACCTCTTTAGACAATATTTCCATGTCCATACTCTTTCTAATGCTTTGTGTGTGTTCCTGTGTCCATTGTATGATTGTCAATAGGTCGGTGATAATATAATATAATTACAATATTTATATAGCGCAAAATCTTGATAAAATCAAATCTAAGCGCTGAAGCAGACACACACGCAAGCACGCACGCACGCACGCACGCACACACACGCACGCACGCACACACACACACACACACACACACACACACACACACACACACACACACACGCATGGCTATAAATGGGGAGAAAGAATAAAAGCAATAAAAGCAAGAATAAAACCAATGGAAAATTATAGAGAGCATAGCATATACAATTATATATTATAACCATGTGATTCCCTCCGAGCGGAGACAGGCTGCAGAGGGGGGGGGGGGGGTTGAGTGAGGTTAGGATTTTATGCGGAGGAGAAAAGGTGAGTTTTGAGAGCGGACTTGAAGGAGACAAAAGTAGGTTGCTGACGGACTGAGAGAGGAAGTTTGTTCCAGGAGAGTGGACCAGAAACAGAGAAGGCTCGTGGACCATAGGTATTGAGCTTAGTGCGTGGAAAGCGAAAAGTCAGAGGATCGGAGGCAGAGCGGAGGGTACGTGAGGGAAGATAGATCTCAAGTAGGCTTGACAGGTAATCGGGGGCTGCGTTATTGAGGCTTTTGTAGCACATGGTGTCTAGTTTGTACTGTATGCGCTTTGATACAGGGAGCCAGTGAAGTTGTGCCAGGAGAGGAGATATGTGGTCAGCTTTTTTTCTTTTTGAGTACAAGGCGTACAGCATTGTTTTGAATGCGCTGTAGGATGTGAATGGTGGAGGCAGGAAGACCAGACAGGAGTGAATTGCAATAGTCAATGCGAGACATTATGAAGGAGAGAACGAGTTTTGCAGTTGTTTCGACAGAGAGATACTTCCTGATCAGCCTTATACGATGGAGATGATAGTAGCAGGATCTGGCAGTTTGAGAAACAAAGTTGTTCATGGAGAGGGTAGAGTCAATGCAGACACCAAGGTTTTTAGCTGAATCAGAAATTGGGACTGATGTGTTACATAATGGGAGAGAAAGAGGAGGCAGCTGAGAAAGTTTCTGACGGGTGCCAATGAGGATAGCTTCTGTTTTGTCGTCATTAAGCTGAAGTCTATTGTGTGTCATCCAGTTCTTAATGTCCGAGTAACACTCAGTGGTGCGAGTCAACAGGCGCTGTATATTATCAGGTGAGTCACTTTCTTGAAGTTGGGTGTCATCAGCATAGAAGTGGTGTTTTATAGAATGGGAGTTGATGATGGTGGACAGGGGGGAGGTGTAAAGAGTGAAAAGAACAGGGCCAAGGACAGATCCTTGTGGAACACCACAGGTCAGGTATGCAGGTTGAGAGTAAGTGCCATTGATGAGAACGGTTTGTTTTCTGTTGGATAGGTATGAAGTGAACCAAGACAGAGCAATGTCAGAGATGCCAAAAGTATGATGAAGTCTAGAAAGGAGAATACCATGATCAATGGTATCAAAGGCTGCAGACAGATCAAGGAGTGTGAGGAGAGAGACTTTGCCAGTATCAGTTGCAAGGAGGAGATTGTTGAGAATGTGTAGTAGGGCAGTTTCAGTGCTATGGCACTGGCGGTAGGCTGACTGGAAAGGATTGAGGAGATTGTTGGCAGACAGGTGAGAGTTCAGCTGGTTGAGGACGACTTTTTCAAGGAGTTTTGACAAGAAAGAGAGATTAGAGATAGGCCGGTAATTTTTCAGTTCATTTGGATCTAAATTGTGTTTCTTGAGGAGAGGGTGAACAATAGCAGACTTGAAAGAATCAGGGACAGTTCCAGTTTGAAGAGAAGTGTTGATGATGTCAGTGATGAATGGGAGGAGAGTAGGGAGACAGTCGGCGTAGAGAGAACCTGGAAGAGGATCCAGTTCGCAGGTTTTGAACGACATGGATCTGATTGTGTTGAGAATTTCTTCTTGTGAGACTGGGTTAAAAGTAGTAAGAGGTGTGCCAGAGAAGGAAGGGTCAGGTGGGCATGGTTGACAGGGTGTCCTGTCAAGCCTGTCACGGAGAGTTTGTATTTTGGTGGTGAAATAGTTGGAGAATACAGATGGGAGTTCTTCATTTGTATGTTTTGTTGGGAGAGGTAAATCTTTTCGTGTGCCAAGGAGATGATTCATGGTTGTAAAGAGTTCTTTTGAAGAAGAGGCATTCAGAATTTTGGTTTGGAAATAGCTTGTTTTTGCTGATGCAATGAGGGTGGATACTTTTGTTTTAGAGGCTTGGAAAAGTTGCCTGTGTACAGTGAGTTTGGATTTGCGCCAGCGGCGCTCTGCTCTGCGGCGGGCACGTTTTGCACAGGCGATCTCATGAGTGAGCCAGGGGGTAGGGGGGCGGTCAGGTAAAGGACGGGTTGTGGCTGGAGCATGAGTGTCCAGAAGATGGTGGAGAGTAGTATAGAATTCATCGGCAAGGTTATGTGACTTTTCAGAAAGGAGACGGGAGGCATCAGATGAAAATGTGGAGAGGTCGATAGATTTGAGATTGCGTCGAGTCACTGTGCGCATGGTACGGGAAGGAGGAGAAATGTCGAGAGAACAGAGAATTGCAGAGTGGTCAGATGGAAGGGCTGAAGTTAGACGGGTAGAAAGAACTAAGCAGTTGTCAGTAGCGGAATTGTGGTGATCACGAGAAATGATCCAGTCAAGAATGTGACCTTTTTGATGGGTTGGTTCAGAAATGTGTTGAGTCATATTGTGATTGGACAGGAGTTGATGATATGTCTTGTGTCATAACGGTGAGTGTTGTCATAGTGGACATTGATGTCACCTAGAATGATGAGATTTCCAGGTAAGAGACAGTAGTAATCAAGAAGTTGATCAAAGTCAGAGAGAAACATGGATGTGGTGAGCTTGTTGGCAGAGCTAGGTGGAGGTCGATAGACACAGGAGAAGGTGATGGGGTGAGGGGTGGATTGGAAGGATACTTCAACGTGCTCGAAAGAAGGATGGGAGAAAGGCAGAGACTGCGAGAAAGACAGGCGGGAATGGAGTGAGGTCGTTGTAGAGGATGGCGATACCACCACCTCGGGATGAGCGATGGAAAGAAGCAAGCCTGTAACCACTCGGAGTGAGACTCACATGTATAGGTTCATGACCAAGGGGGTTAAGCCATGTTTCGGTGATAAAAGCAATGTCAACATGTTCATCTGCGATAAAGTCAGCAATGACATCAGCTTTGCCATCAGTGCATGTTGACTGAGCGTTAAAAAGGCATATTTTCAGTGAGTGTGAGTGTGTATAAAGAATGTATTTTTGTGAGCGGCTAGATTCGTAGGTAAGCGCAACATAACTAAAAATCATTATCAATGTTGTTGAGTGTCATGCCTCATTTAACTGCTTCGCTGCTAAAGCTCACAGCTGCAATGTACGCTGAGAACACTTCCAGGTAAAAAAAAAAGAAAACTTACAGCTAAGACTTTGTTCACTCATATCACCAAAACTATAAAAGTATTCATAAAGTGAATAAGAAACGAATGCAGATCCATTTTGTAAACAGTATGATTTGCAAATATCGGATTATACAGCAGCATATTCTTCTTGAAATGCCACAATGGCTCTCTTCTTTTGTTCATGAATATTCTCTCTCACTCTCTGTCTGTCTGTCTGTCTGTCCGTCTCTCCTGCTCGCTCTCACTTACACACAAAAACATACACACACATGCATGCATACATGCATACACACACGCACACACACACATGCACACACACACGCACACACACATACACATACACGCACACACACACACACACACACACACACACACACACACAACACACACGCACGCACGCACACACACATCAGTGGTGAGCTGATATAATTAAGGAACTTGGACAAAAATGGAAGTTTGGAATCAAGCCGATAGGGCTTTAATTTAAATTATTTGAATACAGATTGAAATTTTTGAGCAGGACTTAACTTTAGACAATGTTCAAAGTTCTATGGTACGACACCTGTATTTAGAGAAATATCCATAATTTCAATAACAATGGATGTATGTATTTAATACAGTCACAAAAAAAAAAGAAAGAAAGAAAAAGAAAAAAGAAAAAAGGCAGGGATGGGGTCAAGAAAACATTTTACACATTTCAAGAATAACTGTTGTCGCTTGAATTGAACCAACTGGTTAAAATGGCCTAAAGGGGATGTTGGTAAAAGGCGCAGGCATTGAAGATCACACATGGATCTAACTTTCGTCTGATTTGTTTGTTTGTTTGTTTGTTTGTTTGTTTGTTTGTTTGTTTGTTTGTTTGTTTGTTTGTTTGAAAACTCGTTGAATTGGTCAGGGAGACACGGGTGGAACGTTGTTTGGAAAAACAATTTTAGTGGTTGCATCCATCGTCTAACCATTCAATCTGAGAAGTTCCCTGAAAAATCTGAGTTAATAAAGTTGTCTTTTAATTGTCTTGATAATTCGCCATTTGAGGACCACCAATTTCATGTTCCTATTGCCTATAGTTCAGCTCGTCATTCAGAGGCCACGTATAGGTTGCAGAAAATATATTTCATGTGATAGAATTTTAAATAAATCCGCTGACAGGGGGTGCTCTAGGGTACCATAGCAGTAGCTGGGGGGAGGGGGGACGACCACACTGATCGGCAGGTGTGACCTGATCATGTTGACGACGAAGGAAAGAAGAAAAAGAAGCAGCAACAGCCTTGAATTTACGATGATACTTTTGTTCCTCTTCCCATACGTAATAAAACCTAAATAGAAACATGGCACTGTCTTCAGTGTAGTATAATACCTTAAGTTAAAGATGATTTTTCAAATAGAGTTGGCTTTTGTGACAGGTCAGGTTGCTCAGTGTCGTGACATTCTTTTTCCGACCATGGCCAGAGTGGAGTTTCGAGTTTTTCAAACAGGGATTCACTGCACTCGGACAACTCCAATATGCGCCCACCCTATCTGCGGCAAACATTGACAGACTTCCTGAGCCTTCACAAAACATATACTAAAAAACCAAACCTTATGTAGAGAGTTACGTGACTCTGACCTATGCTTTGATAGACTCGCTGCTTCTCATTGCATTCAGAATTTTGTTGTTCTCAGAGTGCCCCCCCCCCCTTCACTAAACGAGTTGACTGGTATCCACCAGCATTGCGTGATTCTGGACTGTCAATCGACAACACATTCAAACGTCTGGAACAGTTCCTACCACCTGATCTGAGGTAGATCTGCCCAAATTACGTGGGCAAGATTGACGTGTCCAACCTTCGAGGTCTGGAAGAAATGAAGATGTGGCTTGACAAGCCATTCAAGTGGCTAACTTTGCTTGACTGACACACTGTCTGTATGGAAGACAGCTACATTCCCCCGATTTACTACTTTATGGAGAGTTGCAGCCAGACGTTGTGGACGAGACCACTAAAGCTCTACAAGGATGCTTTGGAAGTAACCACATCACCTCGGCATGAAACACCACCAAGTGCACCGACATTTCCCAAACGTGGAACACCACAGGTCAGGTATGCAGGTTGAGAGTAAGTGCCATTGATGAGAACGGTTTGTTTTCTGTTGGATAGGTATGAAGTGAACCAAGACAGAGCAATGTCAGAGATGCCAAAAGTATGATGAAGTCTAGAAAGGAGAATACCATGATCAATGGTATCAAAGGCTGCAGACAGATCAAGGAGTGTGAGGAGAGAGACTTTGCCAGTATCAGTTGCAAGGAGGAGATTGTTGAGAATGTGTAGTAGGGCAGTTTCAGTGCTATGGCACTGGCGGTAGGCTGACTGGAAAGGATTGAGGAGATTGTTGGCAGACAGGTGAGAGTTCAGCTGGTTGAGGACGACTTTTTCAAGGAGTTTTGACAAGAAAGAGAGATTAGAGATAGGCCGGTAATTTTTCAGTTCATTTGGATCTAAATTGTGTTTCTTGAGGAGAGGGTGAACAATAGCAGACTTGAAAGAATCAGGGACAGTTCCAGTTTGAAGAGAAGTGTTGATGATGTCAGTGATGAATGGGAGGAGAGTAGGGAGACAGTCGGCGTAGAGAGAACCTGGAAGAGGATCCAGTTCGCAGGTTTTGAACGACATGGATCTGATTGTGTTGAGAATTTCTTCTTGTGAGACTGGGTTAAAAGTAGTAAGAGGTGTGCCAGAGAAGGAAGGGTCAGGTGGGCATGGTTGACAGGGTGTCCTGTCAAGCCTGTCACGGAGAGTTTGTATTTTGGTGGTGAAATAGTTGGAGAATACAGATGGGAGTTCTTCATTTGTATGTTTTGTTGGGAGAGGTAAATCTTTTCGTGTGCCAAGGAGATGATTCATGGTTGTAAAGAGTTCTTTTGAAGAAGAGGCATTCAGAATTTTGGTTTGGAAATAGCTTGTTTTTGCTGATGCAATGAGGGTGGATACTTTTGTTTTAGAGGCTTGGAAAAGTTGCCTGTGTACAGTGAGTTTGGATTTGCGCCAGCGGCGCTCTGCTCTGCGGCGGGCACGTTTTGCACAGGCGATCTCATGAGTGAGCCAGGGGGTAGGGGGGCGGTCAGGTAAAGGACGGGTTGTGGCTGGAGCATGAGTGTCCAGAAGATGGTGGAGAGTAGTATAGAATTCATCGGCAAGGTTATGTGACTTTTCAGAAAGGAGACGGGAGGCATCAGATGAAAATGTGGAGAGGTCGATAGATTTGAGATTGCGTCGAGTCACTGTGCGCATGGTACGGGAAGGAGGAGAAATGTCGAGAGAACAGAGAATTGCAGAGTGGTCAGATGGAAGGGCTGAAGTTAGACGGGTAGAAAGAACTAAGCAGTTGTCAGTAGCGGAATTGTGGTGATCACGAGAAATGATCCAGTCAAGAATGTGACCTTTTTGATGGGTTGGTTCAGAAATGTGTTGAGTCATATTGTGATTGGACAGAGAGTTGATGATATGTCTTGTGTCATAACGGTGAGTGTTGTCATAGTGGACATTGATGTCACCTAGAATGATGAGATTTCCAGGTAAGAGACAGTAGTAATCAAGAAGTTGATCAAAGTCAGAGAGAAACATGGATGTGGTGAGCTTGTTGGCAGAGCTAGGTGGAGGTCGATAGACACAGGAGAAGGTGATGGGGTGAGGGGTGGATTGGAAGGATACTTCAACGTGCTCGAAAGAAGGATGGGAGAAAGGCAGAGACTGCGAGAAAGACAGGCGGGAATGGAGTGAGTCGTTGTAGAGGATGGCGATACCACCACCTCGGGATGAGCGATGGAAAGAAGCAAGCCTGTAACCACTCGGAGTGAGACTCACATGTATAGGTTCATGACCAAGGGGGTTAAGCCATGTTTCGGTGATAAAAGCAATGTCAACATGTTCATCTGCGATAAAGTCAGCAATGACATCAGCTTTGCCATCAGTGCATGTTGACTGAGCGTTAAAAAGGCATATTTTCAGTGAGTGTGAGTGTGTATAAAGAATGTATTTTTGTGAGCGGCTAGATTCGTAGGTAAGGCGCAACATAACTAAAAATCATTATCAATGTTGTTGAGTGTCATGCCTCATTTAACTGCTTCGCTGCTAAAGCTCACAGCTGCAATGTACGCTGAGAACACTTCCAGGTAAAAAAAAAAGAAAACTTACAGCTAAGACTTTTGTTCACTCATATCACCAAAACTATAAAAGTATTCATAAAGTGAATAAGAAACGAATGCAGATCCATTTTGTAACAGTATGATTTGCAAATATCGGATTATACAGCAGCATATTCTTCTTGAAATGCCACAATGGCTCTCTTCTTTTGTTCATGAATATTCTCTCTCACTCTCTGTCTGTCTGTCTGTCTGTCCGTCTCTCCTGCTCGCTCTCACTTACACACAAAAACATACACACACATGCATGCATACATGCATACACACACGCACACACACACATGCACACACACACGCACACACACATACACATACACGCACACACACACACACACACACACACACACACACACACACACACACACGCACGCACGCACACACACATCAGTGGTGAGCTGATATAATTAAGGAACTTGGACAAAAATGGAAGTTTGGAATCAAGCCGATAGGGCTTTAATTTAAATTATTTGAATACAGATTGAAGTTTTTGAGCAGGGACTTAACTTAGACAATGTTCAAAGTTCTATGGTACGACACCTGTATTTAGAGAAATATCCATAATTTCAATAACATGGATGTATGTATTTAATACAGTCACAAAAAAAAGAAAGAAAGAAAAAGAAAAAAAGAAAAGAGGCAGGGATGGGGTCAAGAAAACATTTTACACATTTCAAGAATAACTGTTGTCGCTTGAATTGAACCAACTGGTTAAAATGGCCTAAAGGGGATGTTGGTAAAAGGCGCAGGCATTGAAGAATCACACATGGATCTAAACTTTCGTCTGATTTGTTTGTTTGTTTGTTTGTTTGTTTGTTTGTTTGTTTGTTTGTTTGTTTGTTTGTTTGTTTGAAAACTCGTTGAATTGGTCAGGGAGACACGGGTGGAACGTTGTTTGGAAAAACAATTTTAGTGGTTGCATCCATCGTCTAACCATTCAATCTGAGAAGTTCCCTGAAAAAATCTGAGTTAATAAAGTTGTCTTTTAATTGTCTTGATAATTCGCCATTTGAGGACCACCATTTCATGTTCCTATTGCCTATAGTTCAGCTCGTCATTCAGAGGCCACGTATAGGTTGCAGAAAATATTTCATGTGTATAGAATTTTTAAATAAATCCGCTGACAGGGGGTGCTCTAGGGTACCAAGCAGTAGCTGGGGGGAGGGGGGGACGACCACACTGATCGGCAGGTGTGACCTGATCATGTTGACGACGAAGGAAAGAAGAAAAAGAAGCAGCAACATCCTTGAATATACGATTATACTTTTTTTCCTCTCCCATACGTAATAAAACCTTAATAGAAACATGGGCACTGTCTTCAGTGTAGTATACATACCTTAAGTCAAAAGATGATTTTTCAAATAGAGGTTGGCTTTTGTGACCAGGTTGCTCAGTGTCGTGACATTCTTTTACCGACCATGGCAGAGTGGAGTTTCGAGTTTGTTCAACAGGGATTCACTGCACTCGGACAACTCCATATGCGCTCCACCCTAATCTGCCGGCAACATCTGACAGACTTCCTGAGCCTTCACAAAACCTTATGAAGTTACGACTCAGACTATGCTTTGATAGACTCGCTGCTTCTCATTGCATTCAGTATTTGTGTCTCAGAGTGCCCCCCCCCCCTCACTAAACGAGTTGACTGGTATCCACCAGCATTGCGTGATTCTGGACTGTCAATCGACAACACATTCAACGTCTGGAACAGTTCCAACCACCTGTCTGCGGAAGATCTGCAAAATTACGTGGCAAGATTGAGTGTCCAACCTTCGAGGTCTGAAGAAATGAGATGTGGCTTGACAAGCTTCAAGTGCTAACTTTGCTTGACAGGACACACTGTCTGTATGGAAGACAGCTACATTCCACCGATTTACTACTGTATGGAGAGTTGCAGCAAGAACGTTGTGACCAGACCACTAAAGCTCTACAAGGATGCTCTGAAAGTCAACCACATCACCTCTGGCATGAACACCACCAAGTGCACAGACATTTCCCCAAACGTAGAAAGTCGGGAACAGCAGTGTTTGCAGGACAAAGTCAGATTGGATCAGTGCAGAAGAGCTGCTATTGAACCGAAAAGTGATCACCGGAATCAGTATCCAATTTTACAGGACTCCTCTTCTTACAGAGGAACATGCACCTCCAGGATTGGTCTGCTATACAACAACAGGCGCTGAAAACCGTTATGTCTAGTCATCTGTCGGATTGACGGGAGAAATCATCATCATCATCATCGTCGTCCGTCATCGTCATCGTCATCGTCGTCGTCATCATCATCGTCATCGTCATCGTCATCGTCATCGTCGTCGTCGTCATCGTCATCATCATCAGCAGCAGCAGCAGCAGCAGCAGCAGCAGCAGCATCGTCGTCGTTGTCGTCGTCGTCGTCGTCATCATCATCATCATCATCATCATCATCATCATCATCATCATCATTCATCATCATCAGGTGCCTTGCAACATGGCGTTGGCGATCGTGGACTTCCATCTGTCTCTATCTCTTGTTGCCTCGATCATCTCTTCCACCCTCCTGGTCTTCATCATCATTATCTCTGTGATATTCGATATATTTCCCTGTCTGTTTTGTTTAATCAATCCATTGGCAAGCTTACATACCCTGGCAGTGACCATAGTAGCTCTGAAGACCTTTCTGCACTTGTCCCCTCTCATCTGTGCCATGTCCCTCACCGCACACCTCATTGCATGGGGTGGGGTCTTCTAAGGGAAAGGGGCTTTCAGGATATCAGTGAGTTGACTATCAAGCAAGGGTTCGTCACGCAAAACGAGGACTGGTGTGACATGTTTCCTCTTCGTCCTCTTCTTCAATGTTGATGAGACATCCCACCTTCTTCCCTGCTAATACTGTGTCATCCGTCATCCACCATCCATCCTTCCACCCCTCTGGAACTCTGGACTCTTTTCCATACTGTCACTGCCTAAAATACAAAAAGCAATTTTGTGTCCACAAAAATGAAAAGATGAATCTAAATCAGCGTGCTCATAACTTTTTTGATAGAAATAATTCTACATTAAAATACATACCGATTTTACAAGTGTGCGATCTTAGTCAACGTTTGTGAATACGCCTGTCTTAACAAATGCTTACTCATAAAGAAATTCCACAATTTACATAACTTTCTAATGCTTTTACATGCAAGCAGACGTAACTCGTTGTCTAAGAACGACACTGATACAGGCAAATGCTGACAGAAAATGTAGACAAGGTGCTCACAAGTTCTTACACGTGTATCATCCTTTACATCTTCCAGTTTCCAGGAATTATTTCATGTTCCATCTGTGGAACACTTCCATGTGTAAAGAGATATAAGCTTCATTTAAAAACATTGTGTGTGTATGCGTGCGTGCGTGTGCATGCGCGCGCATGTGTATGTGTGTGCGTGCGTGTGTGTGTGCGTGCGTGTGTGTATGAATATAATATATGTATATCGTTGTTACCCATGATTTGGTCGTAATGGTCAAATAACTGCCTAACATTGTCAAAGTGACGTTTTTCATAGATGTTTACCTGTTCCATTGATTTCACCACCCTCTTTTCATGGGTGTAAATACGACAACCTGTACCAATGTATAAATAATATATTGCGGTTTGTAATTATTTTGCTGCTTTGGTGTTTTTGCTGCATGGATTTTTGCAATGAGAAAAAGCAAGCAAAAACAAAAATAACACAAACAAACAGACAAACAAACAAACAAACAAACAAACAAACAAACAGACAAACAAACAAACAAAAGACGTGTGTTAGAAACGAATGTCTGTTTTGTTTTTATTCATTGTTGTATGAAAAGAGATTTTAGAGCAGCTTGATCGTCGAGTTTTTGTTCTTTTATCCGTTTGTTTGTTTATTTGTCTGTATGTTTGTTTGTTTGTTTGTTTTTGATAAATTCCTTTGATCGTCCATTTTTTGTTGTTTCGTTCGTTTGTTTGTTTTATTTGTTATTTTGATATGTTTGTTTTTTTGTTTGCTTTCTTGCTTGCTTGTTTACTTCTTTGTTTGTTTGTTAGTTGTCAAAAGCTTGGACAATTTGTCAGGAAGCTATGATAGTAATGACAATGGATATGATAACCAGGAAGCCATGATGATAATGACAATATACATGATAATCGTCATGCTATGGAATTCCATTCTGGTTTGATATTGCGTGACAGAGCTGTACTCTACGCTTTCTTTCGTAATTATATCCTGGTGCCATCTAGGCCCGAGACATACAGACACCTGCAGTGTTAATCACAACATTTAAACAGCACCCACGCTGACTCATCCGCAAAGCATATGAGACTCGACTGTCTTGCCCCAGCCTTCCTGATGAAACCACAGCATGCTCAACTCTGGATAAGACCTGGTTGTGGCCGAAAAATCCCACAGTGGTTTAGAAAGAACTGGTGGGATTTAAACCAGCACACCTTCAGGCGTTAGTCAGTTGCATTACCACCGCATCACAGTGGCTGGTGTTCATCTGCATCTTCTGTCTCCTTACCCCCTCCCCCTCCCCCTCTCCTCGCCTCCACCCTCCCTAGGGATCACTCTCAACAAATTTCGGGTCGTACAACCTCACGCAATCTGTGCATCGTGATGCATCATTCAATCCACCTGTCAGGTACAGCAGCTCTCTGAAGACATTTGTGCACGGAGTCCTCTAACAACTGGGCCCGTCCCTCAGGGTGCTGACCTCGTAGGCCTGGGTCTCCTGGGGTGACAGAGGTTCCAGTTTTGCAAACGTTTTCGGTGGCGTCATCACGCATAGCCATGACTCGGCTGATGCGACATCTTGCTCTGCCTTCCTCCATTTCACCCCTTCTCCCCCGTTCTTCACGTTCTTCACACAATCGTTACTGGTGATAAGACACAAATATAATAATAGTAATACTAGTACTACTACTCCTAATGACGACAACAGTGATATTCATATGACGCCAAATCTTGATATACACATCAAATCAAAGCGCCTCACAATGAGACAAACTGAAGAGCAGAAAGCACATGCGCACCAGGAGGGGGGAGGACAAGATGGGATGGGACAAAGAAGTGGGCACGTAGAGAGGGAAATCGTTGCTGGACAAAAACGTCAGTTTTCAAGTTAAACTTGAAGGAAGACAGAACATGTGACTGTCGAAGTGACAGGGAAAGTTTATTCCAGTTGTATGGACCAGACACAGAAAGTGAGTGGCCACCGACTGCGGAACATCTGTATCGAGGGAATTATAAACAGGTGGTATCAGAAGCAGAACGGTGAGGTCGGACAGGGACATATATTCAGAGATGGTCACAAGGATGTGCACCTGTTTCCCTATGGACAAAGTACCATTGCTTTACCCCCATGCCTGTATCTGATTTTTATGTGTACCTGACACATTCTATGTATACTTGTACATCTGTGTATATTTTTGTGACCGTGGATGTGTGTGTATGTGCTGTTGGACAATTTTGGTATATAGTCATATGTGCATGTTTATTGATGTGTATTCTGATATGTGTGTACATGTATGGTGTGTTGGTGATTCTGTGTGCGTTGCGCTCTGTAGCTTGTGAGGGTTGTAGTAGTACGCAGTGAGTCCAAATCGGCGCAGAGAATATGCAATGCAAAGATGGTGTATTGTCGTTTAACTGAATTCAGTTTTACTCTCTTCTTCTTCTTCTTCTTTTTCTTCTTGTTCTTCTTCTTCCTCTTCCGCCTCCTCCTCTTCTTCTTCCTCCTCTTGCTCCTCGGCCTCCTCTCTCTTCTTTCTTTCTTTCTTTCTTCTTCTTCTTTTCTTTTTATTCTTCTCCTCCTTCTCCTTCTTCTCTTCTCCTTCCACTTCTTCTTGTTCTCCTTCTTTTTCTTCTTCTTCTTTTTCCTCCTCTTCCTCTTCTTGTTGTTCTTCTTGTTGTTCTTCTTTTTTTCTTCTTCTTCTTGTTCTTCTTGTTCTTGTTCTTCTTGTTCTTCTTGTTCTTCTTGTTCTTGTTCTTCCTCCTCTTCTTCTTCTTCCTCTTCTTCTTATGATTGTTACGAGTGTGTCATTATTATTCCATTGCATTTAGTTTTGTCCCCTCGTAGCACCAAGGCTGAATGTAAACAAGCATTTTTTTGTTGTTTATAAAAAAAAAATCTGCATTGTAAACAGTTAAGTTTTGTCTTGTCTTGCTTGTCTTGTCTTGTCCTGTCTTATCTTGCCTTGCCATGCCTTGTCTTGCCTTTTCCTGTCCAGTCCTGTCTTGTCTTGTCTTGTTTCGTCTTTCCTTGCCTTGCCTCCTCTTGCCCTGTCCTGTCTTGTCTTGTCTTATCTTTTTGCCTTGCCTTGTCTTGTCTTGCCTTGCTTGCCCTGTCCTGTCCTGCCTTGTCTTGTCTTGTCTTGTCTTGCCTTGCCTTGCCCTGTCATTCCTGCCTTGTCTTGTCTTGTCTCGTCTCGTCTTGTCTTGTCTTGTCTTGTCCTTGTCTCTCATATTATGTTCTGTTCTGTTCTGTTCTGTTTTGTCTTGTCTCGTCTCGTCTCGTCTTGTCTTGTCCTGTCCTGTCTTGTCTTATCTTGCCCATCGTCTTCTTCTTTTGCTTCTTCTTCTTTTTCCTCCTCTTCCTCTTCTTGTTCTTGTTCTTCTTGTTCTTCTTGTTCTTCTTCTTTCTTCTTGTTCTTCTTGTTCTTCTTGTTCTTCTTCTTTCTTCTTCTTCTCATTATTATTATTATTACGAGTGTGTCATTATTATTCCATTGCATTTAGTTTTGTGCCCTCGTAGCATCAAGGCTGAATGTAAACAAGCATTTTTTTGTTGTTTATACAAAAAATCTGCATTGTAAACAGTTAAGTTTTGTCTTGTCTTGCTTGTCTTGCCTTGTCCTGTCTTATCTTGCCTTGCCATGCCATGCCTTGCCTTGTCCTGTCCAGTCCTGTCTTGTCTTGTTTTGCCTTGCTTCCTCTTGCCCTGTCCTGTCTTGCCTTGTCTTATCTTTTTGTGTTGTCTTGTCTTGCCTTGCCTTGTCTTGTCTTGCCTTACCCTGTCCTGTCCTGCCTTGTCTTGTCTTGTCTTGGTTTGTCTTGTCTCGTTTTGTCTTGTCTTGTCCTTGTCTCTCATATCATGTTCTGTTCTGTCTTGTCTCGTCTCGTGTCGTCTTGTCCTGCCTTGTCTTGTCTTGCCCCTCTTCAGTGGAACTCCAACAGGTATTCGTGTCGTGTCGACACGGAAATGAATATTAAAACAACAGCACAGAAACAAAAATGGACATCCAGATGGACTCGTTTCCTGTTGCTATACATTTTCCTCCTACAAAACAAATCACGAATCAAGAAGACCCGTCTAAGGTGTCCATTACTCTTCACAACTATTATCTGGCCGTAGAGACTGGCGATCTGTAGCCATTATTTCTGTGTACTGTCCCCCTTTTCCCCTTGCCATATGTCACGTGTTCTCTATGTATTCTACACAATAACAAGCGGCGCTGTAACGAAAAATAGCAACAGCAAAAGTGACGCGAAAATAGCATATCACGTGTTGATTGGAGTGTGTGGGGTTGGGTATTTTGTTTGTTTGTTTGCTTTTAACTATTGGTTTCTTTGTTTATTGTTTGTTTGTTTCTTGTTGTTGTTGTTGTTTGTTTGTTTGCCCTGAGAGGTATTTAGTTTTGTTGTTTTTGATATTTTTCTTCTTTTTCTTTCTGTTTTCAAATATGATTGAATATTAAGGGAACCCAATGCAAACTAGACATTGTGTTAAACATGTCAGCTTTTATACGTAAGAACAACTGGCTCAAAAGTAAACATTTCACTCTACATATACATGTATATTCGTGCAATTCATCTGCAGAACGTAATTTGAGGGATAGAACTGATTAGCGTATTTTTATTGTTAATCTTATTTGGGGGAAAAGGGATGGTTTAAAAAGGTTTCTCTACAGACACGTTGTCTAAGTGACGTTTTTTTAGGTTTGAAGGGAATGAGGAATGAAAACGAGCCAAATATAAAAGGGAGTGGATGGGGGTGGGGAAAACAATGCTTGTAATGTAAGTAATGTGTCATTCTCACTGAAGCTTCAGTTTCACTGTCCCAGTATAGGTTCTAAGAAGAATGTTGAGAGTTCCATAGACAGCAAAGAAAACAAACAAAGGAAGCAGACACAAGAAGAACATTAATAAAGAAGACTAGGAAAAGAAAGCAACATTTATGCGGCAAGAAGAATTAGAGCACCTAGTCACCACAGGAAAACTGGAGGGAAAGAGAGCACCAGGTAGACCCAGAGAGAAAATAATGGACGGACCTGTAGAGTGGCTGAGGACAGAGAGGATGGGAGATGTACTTGCACCGATCCTGGATAGATTCGTATGGAGGGCCATGATCGCCAACACCATGTGGCAGGGCACATGATGATGATGATGATGAGTATGGTGTCCAGGTGCTCAGAATCATTTCGGTATGCACAGACGCCACGGATACCACGTGATGGAAAAGATCCTGAAATGATCAAAGCATAAGCCATGAAACTTGCACATAAACTGTACACTCTGGCAAAATGTTGACAACATACCTGAACAAAAGTTTTAACAGATAGTTGGCATGAGGCGGTGTGTATTTATGCTAAGTTGTGTGCGGATCTATAAGCGTAAGTCAAAGTCAACTGATACATACGACGTTTTGCTTATAACACAAACTAGGGAACGCCTTCAGATAGCTACGAATACTTTAAACTAGATTTGTGACAAGAGAATCAGAGACTTTTAAACATAAGTACATTTTCTATAGTTTTTCGTTTATGCGTTTAGATAATCATGAATGATATCCATTCAGCAGAACATCGGTTAAAACGTTTGTTTAAAAAAATCCACAAGTCCTCAGCCTAATCTTATATCTGTTTCGTCACAGATTTCCTTGACAGGCCGTGAAGGGATAATCCTTTGCAATCAGATATGTCTTTTCCCTGAGAAAACAGTCATGTTTTTGCACTTGCCAAACTAAAGGGATGGTCCTTTGCAGTCAGAGGATGTCTTTACCCTATGAAAACAGTCTTTATTTTATTGCATTTGCCAAACTGAAGGGATAATCCTTTGCAGTCAGGGTATGTCTTTTCCCTAGGAAAACAGTCTTTTCTTTTTTACTGCACTTGTCAATCTGAAGGGAGAGCTCTTTGCAGTTGGGGTACGTCTTTCCTTTAGGAAACAGTCTTGCCAAACTGTCCTTTTTCTTTTAATTTATTTCCAGGTGCTGTTTTCCGTGCAGGCTGACGCGAAACATCTTATATCCACTCCTGTCCAGTGAGTGGCAATGTATGAGCTTTACTGTTGTTGTTCTTGTTCTTGTAGGCAGTTCTAGAAATTGTTCTACTCTGTTTGTTTGGTTGGTTGTTTGGTTGGATGGTTGGTTGGTTGGTTGGTTGGTTGGTTGGTTGGTTGGTTGGTGTTTGGTTGGGTGGTTGGTTGGTTGGTTAGGTGGGTGGGTGGTTTTTTGTTTGTTTGTTTGTTGTTTTTATTTGATTGGTTGGTTGGTTTTTCACTTTTTAAAGTATTAATCAATTAATACACACACACACACACACACACACACACACACACAACACACACAACACACACACACACACACACACAATACACACACACACAAACACACACACACACACTCACACACATACACACACACACAAACACACACACACACACACATCCACTTTCACCCCTCCGACAATCAACGCCATCATTGTCGAACAAAATCAGAATCTGTGTTCTTTATATCAGTGTCCTAACTGACATCATAACATTACACGAAGTGTGTGATACAACACACACTACAGGCCACTCAGTACATGCACAGTTTTGTGCATCAAAGCGATCTCTGTATTCAGTCATATTGGCTCCATGAAAGCAAATGGCATCAATGTGACACAACTGCTTGTAACAAGTTTTTGTTTGTGTGTGTGTGTGTCGCTTGGTTCGTTTTCTTTGTTGCTGTTATATTTCATGTGTTTTTTTGTGTGGGTTTGTTTGTTCGTTTTCTTTATCCCTGTTATTTTTTTTATGTGAGTTTGTTTGTTTGTTCGTTTCCTTTGTTGATTTTATTTTGTATGTTGGTTCGTTTGTTTGTTCGTTTTCTTTTCGTTTTTGTTTTTATGTGGGCACTGGATTCAAGATCTGATATCTTGAGTTCAGTCCTAGCCTGCAAGATTAATCACCGGTCTATTCGCCGCCCATCCTAATGTTTCTGTCAGCTTAGTGCTTCATAAGTCCCTTCTCCCAGCCTCCATTTCAACAGTTTGGCCAGATCATAGGATTTTGCGCAGACTCATGGAATCTGCCAGATAATTGCTGGCAGACGTGGGTGGAGGGCAAATGGAAATTTTTTAATAAATTTTTATTTTATTCCCCTTTTGCTCCACATCTAAAGGACACCAAATATACAATAAGGCATCGAGAAACGATAATAACAATCATACACATATGAACATACATCGCCCACATACGAAATCCCATATAGCATACAGACAATTACAATGATATTTTATACATTGGAGGTTCAAAATTGAACACTAAGATCTAAGCATATGTCAACATCCTTTTATAAACTTTTTTTATATGGAATTGCACAAATGCGATGGATTCCTCTTGAACAAACCAACGAATGTCAACTGCCAAACTGCCTGTACAGAAGTCTGACTGGTCTTGTTGATAGAGTTGCTGACACAACATCTGATGTCTCGAGTTCAATCCCAGCCTCCAAAGTAAAAGCCGGCCAGTTTGCAGCCTTTTTCTTGAAGTTCCATTCAGTCTGGTGGTGTTGGCATAGTGTTTGAAAGGTCTTATTCTCCCCCCTCCCCCCCTCTCTCTCTCTCTCTCTCTTCCCATTGCAAGACAGCCACTTTGCTGCCTTCTTCTTGAAGTTTCATTCATTCTGGTGGCATTGGCATAGTGGTCGACAGGTCTTGTCCTCTCTCCTCCCTCTCCTTTCCTATTTCAAGACCTTGCATAGAATGTTGCGCAGACTCAAAGAGTGGGACAGATAACTATTGATGAATCTGAACGGAGTGCATATGGAGTTGCCTGAGTGTGATGAAGCCTTTTGGAACAAACTCCAACCTCCAACCTCCAACCTCCAAACTCCAACCTCCAACCTCCAAACTCCAACCTCCAACCTCCAACCTCCAACCTCCAACCTCCAAACTTAATGCGCAGATCATTCCGGTGGCGTCGGCTTAGTTTCAGTTTCTCGAGATGACGCCTCCGCGCTCAGAGTGAATTCCATATGCACTAACGTCACGGGTGCCATGTGATGGTGATCATGACACAAGACTTACGCCTGCACATAAACCCGTGAGCTGGCCAGGTCCTGAGTTCCTACATTGTCTATGTTTTATCTAGCCTGCATTTTTTATACTAGTATTGTATCAGTCTATCATCGGCTTAGTGTTTCGTAAGTATTATATTTCCCCTCCCCCATCCCATTTCAAGATCTTTCCATCCTATATGGTTCTGCGCAAGCACAAGGAGTCTGCCAAATAACTGCTGGTTGATTTGAGTAGAGCACACACAGAAATATAAGTCTCTCTTAAACAACTTCCGAAGTCTAATATTAGTACCGATGAGTCTCATTGAAACAAATGAGAAAAACTGTCTAAAGAAACTGATTTGTATTCTTTACCTGAAACATCACACTAAATATTAATGAAAAAAAAATAACAACAATACTACTACTACTAGTAAAATGATAACAACAAACACAATAATAATAATGACAATAACAATAACAACAACAATACTACTACTACTACTACTACCACTACTATTACTACTACTACTAATAATAATACAATAATAATAATAATAACAATAATAACAATGGTGATAACGCTGCTGCTGCTGCTAAAGCTGATGATGATGATGATGACAATAATAATAGTACATAATCATCATCATCGTCATCATCTTCATCATCATCATCATCGTGGACGTCGTCATCGTCGTCTTGTTATCATTATCATCATCGTCGTCGTCAAAATCATCCTCATCGTCATCCTCATCGGCATCCTCATCCTCGGCCTCATCAGACAACAACGAGAACAACAACAACAAGCACAACAAGAACAAGAACAGCAACAACAAAAACCACAAAAACAACAAGAAGAACAAGAACAAGAATAAGAACAACAACAGTATCAGCAACAAATGGATTAACGAATAAACGAACAAACCAATGAACTGAGTAATACACAGACTGATACATGTACAAAGGTAAACTGAAAGCCTGCCAAACAGACAGACAAACAGACAGACAAACAGACAAACAAACAAATCAGGGCCGCTCACGACCAGTCGCCATTAGAGGCACTCTAATCCACCAATCAAATCACGTCTTGCTCTTTCATTTCATCATTAGATTACCGAGTCCCTAGGTTCACATGCACATCTGCCAGAAGGGGATGGACCCATGAAAGTTATATACACAGCACAAAACGTTCCGTACATATAGAACCTGACAAGACGAAGAAGAGAATGCGAAGAATGCAAGAAGAAAAGAAAGAAGAAGAAGAAGAAGAAGAAAGAAGAAGAAGAAGAAGAAGAAGAAGAAAGAAGAAGAAGAAAGAAGAAGAGAAGAAAGAAGAAGAAGAGAAGAAAAAGAAGAAGAAGAATGAAGAAGAAGAAAAGAAGAAGAAGAGAGAAGAAAGAAGAAGAAGAAGAAGAAGAAGAAAGAAAAGAAGAAGAAGAAGAAGAAGAAGAAGAAGAAGAAGAAGAAGAAGAAGAAGAAGAAGAAGAAGAAGAAGAAGAAAGAAGAGAAAGAAGAAGAAAGAAGAAGAAAGAAGAAGAAGAAAAAGAAAAAGAAGAAGAAGAAAAGAAGAAGAAGAAGAAGAAGAAGAAGAAGAAGAAGAAGAAGAAAGAAGAAGAAGAGAAGAAGAAGAAGAAGAAGAAGAAGAAGAGAAAAGAAAGAAGAAGAAGAAGAAGAAGAAGAAGAAGAAGAAGAAGAAGAAAAGAAGAAGAAGAAAAAAGAAGAAGAAGAAGAAGAAGAAGAGAAGAAAGAAGAAAAGAGACGAAAAAATGACAAAAAAGAAAAGAAGTCCTATGCGACCATCCCAGTGTGTTCTGCCAGTTTTTTAAGTTCTCCATAAGGTAAATCATCGTGATAGAGGTTGGAGCAACGAGGTTTTGATGGACGCATCTGCCTATAACCTCATCAAACAACTCTGTTTCTGGGGAGAAGAGGACCACCGCTATAAAGTCAATGGCAGAACAACTGAAGACTTCCAGCTGGATCCAAAACAATGTCACTGCCCGCGTTCAAGCAAACAGGAACCACAGAAAAAAAAAAACACGCGAAAAAAGAATCAGAACGCGTACAACCAGACAAAACAGGCGCAATTTTTTCGGCCAACTGGCCTTTGTCAAGTGTAAGATCACAAACGAATGAACACCAAATACAAAAATCAGGAGCAAAAGACTGAAGCTTTCCTGCAACTTCGTCCAGTGTGAGAGAAAGGACTCACAAGTTCATTTGTGATCTCACGCTTGACAAAAGCCAGTTGGCCGAAAATTTGTGCCTGTCTTTTTTCATGTTTTTTCGAATTCCAGCTGGATCTGGTCCAGGAGGAATAAAAAGTGAAAGTTAGAAGGCTTAACATTTCCCTATATGTTGCTGGTGTTCGATAGCTAAGTGGTTA
>JAPXFY010000024.1:45805302-45825302 GCA_030674185.1 Monoplex corrugatus
CGTGCCCGCGTACGCATGTGCTCCTGCACCCTATCCACCAATTACAAAAACTTAACTCTTTTAACTCCCTCATCTTATTCACCATCTTCTGCAGGAAGCTGGTGGATGGGGTGTGGGAGTCAGAGGGTTAATCTGTTGTTCTTTACATTTATAGCTGTACCAGCATCCACATTGCTTTGTGTAGTCCTAGCAGCAAAAACGTTGGGAAGGGAATATCACATTGTCAGGGGGGTGGGGTTGGGGGTTGGGGTGGTAGTGGTGGGTGAGAGGGCTGGGGGTGGAGGTGGGGGAAAGGAATGGGGACGTCAATGTACAAGCAAGGAAAATAGAAGAAAATAGAATACATTACAAAATAACAGCGTCGCGTGACGACGCCACGCCACGCCACGCCACGCCACGCCACGCCACGACATGGAAGTAAAACGTTTGGCAAATCATGGACTTCTTCCCTCCACCCCTTCCCTTCCCCTCTCTTCACTCCAACGGGACCCAAGCCCATGTAATGAGGTGGACGCTAAGGGACTGGCAGGACCGAGAAGGGAGAAGTGCAGAAGAATCTTCAGAGAGCTGCTCTGGTCATTGCTAAAGGTGTGAGCTTGCAAATTGATTGATCAAATGATGCACTGTGACGAAGAGCTTGCGTGAGGCTGTGGTCAACCTGAAATCTGCCCGCTGTTGTCCCTATGAGGGGAGGAGACAGAAGATATGAAGAGGTGAACGTACTTGGAAATCTCTAGAGTCCAGTGGGGTCACTCAGTCAATGAATTCATGTCGTGAGGCTTGTAATATATGTGTGAGTGTGAGTGTGTGTGTGTGTGTGTGTGTGTGTGTGTGTGTGTGTGGTGTGTGTGTGTGTGTGTTGTGTGTGTGTGTGTGTGTGTTGTGTTTGTGTGTGGTGTGTTTGAGTGTGTGTGTGTGTGTTCTCTGTGTGTATGTGTGTGTGTGTGTGTATGTGTTGTTTATGTGTGTGTGTTGTTTGTGTGTGTGTTGTGTGTGTATGTTGTGTGTGTTGTTTGTGTGTGTGTGTGTGTGTGTGTGTGTGTGTGTGTGTGTGTGTGTAGTATTGTGTTGTGTGTGATGTGTGTTGTGTTTGTGTGTGTTGTGTGTGTTGTTTGTTTGTGTGTGTGTGTGTGTGTGTGTTGTGTGTGTGTTGTTTGTGTGTTTGATTTGTTGTGTTTATTTGTTTGTTGTGTGTTGTCTGTGTTGTGTTGTATTGTTGATTGTTCGTGTGTTTGCATGTGTGTGTGTGCAAGTATGTACGTGTGCTTGTGTGTGTGCATGCGTGCGCGCGTACGTGTGTGTACGTATGTGTGTGCGTACGTGTTTTGTATGTGTTGAGGGGGGGGGGAGGGATGGGGACGTCAATTTACAAGCAGAGAAAATAGAAGACAATAGAATACATTACCAAGCAACAGCATCGCGTGACGACGCCACGCCACGACACGCCACGCCACGCCATGCCACGCCACGCCACGACATAGAGGTAAAACGTTTGGCAAATCATGGACGTTCTTCCCTCCACCCCTTCCCTTCCCCTCTCTTCACTCCAACGGGACCCAAGCCCATGTAATGAGGTGGACGCTAAGGGACTGGCAGGACCGAGAAGGGAGAAGTGCAGAAGATTCTTCACAGAGTTGCTCTCGTCATTGCTAAAGGTGTGAGTTTGCAAATTGATTGATCAAATGATGCACTGAGACGAAGAGCTTGCGTGAGGCTGTGGTCAACCTGAAATCTGCCCGCTGTTGTCCCTATGAGGGGAGGAGACAGAAGATATGTGTTGTTTATTGTGTGTGTGTGTGTTGTTTGTTTGTGTGTGTGTTGTGTGTGTATGTGTTCGTTCGTTATTTCTTTTAACGTCTATTCACATATGTGCTTTTAGACGGGGAAAAAAAATAGTGCGTAAGGAATGAATGAATCTATGTAATCATGAAGGCATTGTATCAATTAAGGTAACAATTAATGTAACATCAAACAAATTTCAATTAAGGTAACAATTATTGTAACATCAAACAAATTAACGAACAAAAGAAAAACAATCAGAACATTATATCAGTCAGGCTTCATCGGATTTCTCGGGGCTGTGTGGGAGTTACAGGTATAAAACAATTGGGCGGAATCAAAGGAAACGACCTACAGGACTGTGCAGTAAACGTCTAACAATGTGTAAATACAGAGTGAAATCAGTATGTTTCTGTTTTAAGTTTGTAAATGACGCAGGGAAATAAGGTCGCATTCGCTGACAACACAAAAGGTGATCAACTGTTATAAAATCATCACAGATACATTTGATGGTTTTACTAAATTTAGTTCGAAGTGAATTGAGAGTTAATCTGAAAGCTAAAGTTATTTCTTGTCTTGTAAAACCCTGGTAATTTACCGAGAAGGGGCGAAGGTCACATTGCGCTTTTACTTTGTTTTCTAGTATAGCATTCATTTCATGTTCAGAGAGTGGTAAATCAAGTTTAGTACTGCCAGCCCTATTCATTGCTGCATTTTTTGCTATTCTGTCGACCCGATCGTTAAAAAGGATACCACAGTGTGATGGGATCCAACAAAAAGTAACCTGTGTATTATTTGTTATTAAACAATGAATTAGAAATTTTATCTCAAATATTAACGAACTATTTACTTTATGTTCGCAACATTTTAAGGATTGTAATGCAGATTTCGAATCTACACATAATAGGATACTAAACAAAGTTATGGGTAGATCTACTATATATTTCAGTGCCATTAGGATGGCAGCTAATTCAGGAGTGAAGATTGAATGTCCCTGTCCTAAAGAGTAAGCCTTTTCTACTTTAAATTTAGGAATTAGAAAGCCAGCGTCTGCTTTACCATCATCTAGAACAGAGCCATCTGTAAAGATTTTTAAGTAATGTGAATATTTTTTGTGTAGATGTGACAAAACATGAATTGCTAACAAGTGTGGATTAATATCTTTTGTCAGGTCAGTATCAGTGTAGTTGATATCAAAAATAGCATTGGACAGTTCCCAGGGGGGTAGAGAGGACAACATATCATTTTATGTGAAACTTTGTTAGGTAATACGTGAGAAAGTTTGAAGAGCTCATTTGTGTAAGTGGATATTGTTTCTTGTGACTTTATTGTTCTTGCTCTCTTGGGGAAATGGATGTCAGACCGAATTTTAAGTTCCGTACTGGCATAATTAGCTACTGCATTTGCTCTAACTATATATTTAGCAGTTGATAACTTCCTCCAATCTTCCAAGGGAAGGATGCCAGCTGTTTTATATACTTCTTGTTCCAAAACAAGAGTGACTGCCCGCGCCCAAGCAAACACAAACCAGAAGAACAAGAAAACCAATGTAAGCGCGTCTCCAACAAGACAAAACAGAACAAGCGCAAATTTTCGGCCAACTAGCCTTTGTCAAGCGCGAACGCACGATCACAGACAAATCAAAGACACCAAACAATGGATAATAAAAACGGGACTAAAAACTTCCCTGCCGCCTCGTCCAGTGGGTAAGAGATGGAATGCCCATGTCATCATGAGCAGTAGTAAGAAAAGGGGAGAGGGGAGGCAACTGTGATGTCAAAAGGGAAGTGAGATGAGTTCTGCAATTTTGAGAAGTGGCCACGCTATATCGGTATAGCCCTGTTCTGAAGAAGGCACAGGGCAAGAGCCAAGAGATAAGGGAGTAGATTGTGCCCGGTGCCAAGAATCTGGTAGGCGTGGGAACAGGAAGAGACATGAAACGGCATGTCTGAATTTTGTTACTCATGGTTTGTCGTTAAGACCATGTGGTTTGCGTGTTCCAAGTTTATTTATGAGGTGGGATTCTCTGTCTTTCCTGTCTATGGTGCTGTTATTGTGTAGAAGCCACAGACCTTTCACTCGGATGTCATTGATTGAGTGGTCTGATTGGTTGAAGTGATTGGGGATAGTTTTATCCCTTTGGTGGCGGATATCAGCCAAGTGTTCTTTGAAACGTGTGTCAAGGGTGCGTCCAGTTTCACCAATATACAATTGGGAACATTTAGAGCAGCTGATCAACTAGACAATGTTATAAGTTTGACAGTTGAAATGTTTTGTAATTCTCATATGAGATTTGGGGCCTTTGACTGTGGTGGCTGAGCACAAGAAAGGACAAGTCTTGCATTTAGGTTTGTTGCATGGAGAGGTTCCTGGAGGTTGGCTGACTTCTTGTGTTTTTGTATACACCGGTACCCCAAGAGCACATTTAATAGCTTTACTATCTAAGCTTTGAAGTCTTTTCAAGTAGCATTTTGGAGCTGAAAAATAGACCTCTTGACCATAAGCCAACTTAGATCTGACTAAAGCTGTGACAAGATGTAACAACGTTTTAGTGTCCTGTCCCCAGGACTGTTTACTAATAATTCTGATTAAATTATAGCTTTTTATAGCTTTACATAACAAGGCATCAATATGTTCTTTCCACTGTAAACTAGAAGTCAATTGTACTCCCAGAAATTTCACGTGAGTAGTATATTTCAGTTCCTCATCACCAATTTTAAACAACGGTACTTCTTTCGGACTGAGACCATTATTAAAAAGCATCATGTGTGTTTTTTCATTGGATATTTCCAGACCGTTAACTGTCAAGTAAGTGAAAATGTTATTAATTTCATGTTGATAGACCTTTTTAATGTATTTTATTTCTCTCAAGGAAGTCTTCCTTTTTAACGAAACATTCATCCAGATCGCTATATCATCAGCGTACTGAGCAACGTTTACATTGTTTGAGACTTGAGCTGGTAGATCATAGATCAAAATGTTAAATAATAGAGGAGATATTACGGAACCCTGAGGAATTCCCATGTTTACAGATCGTTTTTCAGAGTATGTATTACCTATTTTAGCGACTATACTTCGGTCACTTATAAATGTTTTGATAAAATTATAAAGAGTACCGTTGAGACCAATATGTTTAAATTTCAACAAAAGTCTCGCACGCCAGACTTGATCGTATGCTTTTTTAAGATCAAAGAAGGTAGCTAAGACATTTTTCCTTTTAGCAAACTGATTTTTTATTTGAGTTGTTAACTTAACTAAATGGTCTGATGTTGATCTACCTTTTCGAAACCCAGATTGATTGATAGCTATAATATATTATTTTTCTCACAAAAGTAATTCAGTCTATTCACTATAATTTTTTCCATTAGTTTTGAAACATGGGATGTAAGCGAGATAGGTCTGTAACTACCTGGATCTGAAAGGGGTTTATTAGGTTTTGGTATTGGTAACACAATCGAAGTCTTCCAAATGTCAGGTAAGCGACCACTTTCCCAGCATTTTAGTATGATATTGTGTAAGTATTCAATCCATTTCTCTGGTAAATGATTTAAAAGGGTATATGAAATGCCATCTAGTCCTACAGCCGATTTTTTGTTGTTCAACGAGAGAAGGGCATCTTTAAGTTCTTTTAATGTAATTTTTGAATTTATGTACATGTGACTATCAGGGGCAGGATCTGAGTATGTGACGGACTCTTCAATATTCCGTCTTTCCTCCCTTAATGGAGTAGACAAGCTACTGGAATTACTTGTTCTTGAAAAGAACTGTACAAATTCTTCAGCTTTCTCAGATGACCAAGGAAAGTCTTTATCTTTAATCTTAATAGGAAACTGTGGTAAATTAAAACCATTTTTCATTTCTTTGACCTTATTCCAAATTTTAGGAAGATCTTTAGGCCCGGAAATTTGTTCAGAGCAAAAATCTGACCAATAGCGCTTTTTGGCTTGGGCTATAACTTTGTTTGAGTGAATCTTAGCCATTTTCATATTGTAATGGTCTTTTGGAGATTTAGTTTTTAAATAGAGTTTATACATTTTCTTTTTTTCATTCTTTGCTTCTTCACATAACATTCCACCAACTATTTCCAACATGAGTACCTTTGTTTACAATTTTCCTTTTTGGAATGGAATTGTTTGCTGCCTCATGTAGCGCATCGGTGAAATGGGAATACATATCATTAATATTGATGCATTTATCACAGGAATTCCTTAGGGCGGCAGATGCATTGAGACAAGATTTATTGTCCCAGTAGAATGGATCGGTAAATCAAAGGCAAACACCACAGGCCACTAGCAGGTATCGCATTTTGAAAAGTAATGGTCAGTCGCGATTGTCCATTACTAAAACCTTTCGCAGTTGGGCACAGAAACGGGATAAGGCTGTAAAGGTGGGTAGGAGGAAATAAACAGACATTAGACTGGATGGATTTCTGGATGGATCAATACCCTAGACCTGTGAAGTGACCGCACCAAAGACCAGATGCCAGTATGAAGAAATGATACCATTATTCTCCACTTTGGGGAGTTGGACAGCTTCTAAGGGGTGACGCTTAGCAGTAAAAGTCACCGTCCGAAACGGACTTTTGAAAATGGCGTATTAATTGGCCGAAGGTAACGTTAGATGTAGCCACCACAATGTCAGGATTAAAAACCTTGAAGTCAGGCTGTAGAGACGCGGTCAGCTAATCACAGGCGGTCCTATTGATGGTCAGGGAGGGAAAGCGTCCTGACCTGAATCACCTTCTATAAAAGGAATAGTCAGTCAGCCTCTGGGCGCTCTTTTGGGGAAACTAGCTTCCAAGCTACCTCACAGGTATGTGACCCACGTTTTAATTTGTATTCTTGTTAGGTGTTAAGGTTAGGGTTAGAAGTTAGAGGCATGTTTTACTTTCCAGGAAACAGAAAGAATAGAGCTGGAAATGTGCAGTATGCTTGTAACATGTACGCTGGTGAAGATTCGTTGTGCATTTTAGGATTTAGGGCCATTGGGACTTAGGCCAGTAGAAGGTGAATTATGTTTTACGTTGAAGTTGATCAATTAAATAAATGTGTTGTATTTATCATTCCATGTGTGGACTACCTTTGAGAATCCTTGTCTAGTGTGGTTAGTGCGTTTCCTCTCGTCACACTCTCCTCCCTTATTAAGTGCATAATTATTAAGTAGAGAAACAATTCTTCATAATCATCCTCAATTCTAGATACACATCGCAAATTCCTTCTTGCGATACGTGGTGGAGATGCAGTCTTTCCCCTTTACCTCATAAATCGCAGCCTTCGAGTATCCCATTCTTAAAAGTTCTAGATAGAATTATAGTGAAAGTCGGAGAGTGTAAAAGTCAGACACAAACGAGAACTTAGATGTGTTGGTGTTTCGAACACAACCTTCAGCGTTGCCACACAGCACAAGTCAACAGACGTGGCTAGGCCTACTGCCTGATCAGAGTGAACGTAGATATAAATAGTGAAGTAATACATAGATTGGCTACTCAGTGGTTTCATTTTCTGTGACAACTTCTGTAGAGAGTCCTTTGTCGTAGATTGGGTGACGTCTTTATATCTCGATATAATATCTAGGCAAGTTAACAGATGTTTCTGGATCATATTTCATACGTAAAACGAAACAACCATGTCACAGACAGCCACAGGGCTACTTGCCTGTCTCTGATACGATGTCTATGATTTCATCAGCGAACTAGCGTCCAGCGCGTGACAGTTGTCGCAAAGCTTGGGCCAGCTACGACAGCATTGTGGTCACGCCTAGTCTCTCCCTCCCTCCTTCAGTCCCACCCTCCCACCCTCTCAGATTCATTGATCATTTGTTGTCCATTGTGGTCACTCAACCGTGTGGTTTGTAAATACGGCTTTTGACGACTCGGTCTTCGCACAGTGTCCTTCCTATTTTGTTCATTGATTACGTTACGCGTTCTGCCCGGATACAGTGTTGAGACAAGTTACAGATGATTGTTGGGCAAGGATGTTCTATAATTGGCTATGATGGTACTAGTCTCATGCTTCTTCCATATCTGCACTTTTGATGATGAATTCTTGTTCTGAGTTGTTTTCTTTCAAATGATTGCTTGCCTTACATGCGTATCTAGTGACAAGTGACAAAGATAGTCACAGGCTTTGAGGGTTGCATATGTATTCATTCAGTCATAAGGGTTCAATGATGGATACAGATAGCATTTTTGTCCCTGGGTCACATAAGGCCACAACCTTCCACATTCCCAATCAGTTTATTCCTGAACCATTCACAGGCCGACCTTCTCAAGATATCGATCTATGGCTCAAAACGTTCGAGTCCTACGCCCTCCTCCATGGGTTGACAGATGATCAGAAAGCCCATCTCCTACCTCTTTTCCTTAAGGATCAAGCCCAAATCTGGTTCTACAGTTTAAGTTCAGAGCAGGTTTCTTCTTACCGCACTATTACTGATACTCTTTCAAAGAGATACAGGCCTCATGACTCCACAATATGGATTCGTGCCAAGCAGTTCCGGGGGAGAAAGCAACTCCCACATGAGTCAGTCGAAGAATATTTTGATTCTATGCGCTACCAGGGCCAAAACCTAGGTAAAGACTCAAAAGATATAATGGAAACAATTGTCAATGGTCTCCGGCCGTCAGTCTCTAAATTTGTTATGTCACACAATCCTCACACCTTTGAAGATGCGTTCGACCTCGCCCGTATGGCTGCTACCTTTACTGATAATGTTGATGACCAGGTAGAGATAGCTGTTGCAACCCTGGAGACTCAGCTAGATAAACTGCAAGATGAAATTACTAGTATGTCACTCGGACAAACACAGCCCCGGCGCCAACCGCAGTCACAAGACTGTCTTTCAGGTAAGCAAAGGTGGCACCGCCCACCTTCAAGAAAACAGAGCAAACATGGCTCGCTCTTTAGGCGGCGGCTGTTACGGACGAATTACCAACAGCACCAGTCAGGTTCCTATACTCCAGATCGTTACTTCCCTCGTCCACAGCGCCCATGTAAATCATGTGGGGTGATCATCCCCGCTACACATGTAGGTTTCGTCATGCACGATGTCAGTACTGCCGTAAAGATGGGCACTTAGCGCGTCATTGTTTCCGTCGTGCTAAACAGGGGATTCCCCGTACTTCTACATCTCGTAAAACTAACAGGACAAGGAAAAGCAAAAGACCAAAGTCACAGAATTCTCCTCCATCCCTCACATCCGTTCCTTTGCCAACGGCAGTAAGATCAGGCTGTTCCTTAAAAATCAGTCATATGTAGCTCTGATAGACACTGGTGCTGATGTGTCCTGTATTAGCAAACACCTAGCTGATGCCCTCGTTGATCAACGTGTTGTTTCTATCCAGTCGTGTTCTCTTCCTTTGATCAAAGGTGTTGGTGGTGTTCCTGTTAGAGTAACAGGCAAAATTGACCTTTCCTTTAAAGTTTCAGGTTTACAGGTGTCACAGCCTTTCATTGTGATCGAACAACTAACATGTCCCCTCATATTAGGGATTGATTTTCTGACTTCTCATCAAGCTTCCTTGAACTTTGCTAATCACCAGCTGCAGCTGTATAATGGATTTACTTCCATTCCACTGCTCAAAGACAGGCCAGACAGCTCACCTGTACAGGTGCTCAAGACGACAGTTATTGCCCCCCACTCTGAAGTACTGCTACCTGTGCGAGTTGTGTCAAATAGCGTTCACACCACTGGTATTATTGAGCCCTCACACGCGCTATTGTCCGACAAGAAAGTGATTGCTGCAAGGACCTTGGTTACGCTTCAGAATAGCCAGACTATGTGCACCGTGCGTAATACCTTCTCCTCCCCAGTCAAACTTAGACCTCAGGATATTCTAGGGCATTTTGAAGACATTTCAGACGAACTAGGTGAACTGTCCGACCAATCAGCTCAGATCATGTCCGCCACCACTGACTCCAATTCCCATCAGCTGCCCCAGGCACAGGCCATGCTTAATGAGTTAGGGGTTAACCTAGCAGATGCTGCTCTGACAGCTGAACAAAAGGAAAACTTGACCCTTTTTCTGGCGCAAAACAGAGACATATTCGCTGCCGACATGTCAGAATTAGGGGAAACACATCTTATGTCCCATACCATAGATACAGGGGATGCTGCACCCATTAAACAGAGACCCTATAGGACAGCCCCTGCCCTCAATGCTGAGATAGAGAGACAGGTAAATGAAATGCTTGACCATGGTGTTATCAGGCCATCCACTTCACCATGGTCCTCCCCGGTAGTATTGGTGAAAAAGAAGGACGGTACCTACCGTTTTGCGGTAGACTACCGTAAACTGAACAAGGTCACAAAGCCAATTCATTTCCCACTGCCCAGACTGGAGGACGCTCTTGACATCATGGGCCAGTCCACAATATTTTCCACTCTAGACTTGTTCTCTGGATTTTGGCAGATTCCTCTTGATAAACAGTCACAAGAGAAGTCGACCTTTACCACACACTTTGGGTCGTTTGCTTGGAACAGAATGGCCTTTGGATTACAAGGTGCCCCAGGATCTTTTCAGTCATTAATGAACACAGTCCTTGCAGGACTCACCTTCAAAACCTGTCTGGTATTCATTGATGACATCCTTTGTTTGTCAACGAACTTTGAGGAACACCTGTCTCATCTATCATGTATATTTGATAGGATCAGGAAAGCAGGCCTCAAACTGAAGCCTAGCAAATGTCATTTCGCAGCAGCCAAAGTCAACTATCTAGGCCACATTGTCTCAAAAGAGGGCGTTTCAGTGGATCCAACCAAAGTGGAACTAGTTAAGAATTTTCCCACTCCCCAGTCGCAGCATGACGTTCGTTCATTTTTGGGTTTAGCGAATTACTACAGACGCTTTGTCAAGAACTTCTCAGCTATAGCTTCCCCACTCAATGCACTTTTGAAAAATGATTCAAAATTTGAATGGAATGACAAAGCAGAACAAGCTTTTCAGACTCTGAAAACTGCCCTCACTACTACTCCAATTCTGGCATACCCTGATTTCTCTCGTCAGTTCATTCTGTACACTGACGCAAGCAAACAAGCCATTGGCTATGTGCTCGGCCAGAGAGATGAACATGGCAGAGAACGAGTCATTGCTTATGGTGGTCGTGCACTGCGAGGCGCAGAACTCCGTTACGGAATTACGGAAAAAGAGACTCTGGCTCTCGTAGATGGTATTCGCCACTTCAAGGTGTATCTCTGCCATGCCAAATTTCTTGTGTACACTGACCATTCTGCCACAAAATTCTTGCAGAATGTTAAAGATCCCACGGGTCGTTTGGGACGTTGGGCTCTTTTTCTACAGGGATATGACTATGACATTGTGCACAAACCAGGCAGGGTGCACAATAACGCCGATGCACTCAGTCGTATGCCTCACGCTATCAGTGACAGGCCACCGCCTGACTATGACCCACCCACACCGACCTTGAAGGGCGAGTCAGCGACACAGGTGACTTCACCGGCGGGTCAGTCTCTCCCTACCACCCTACCCCTGGTCAGGGAACCAGTCGTAAGCACACTGACTCATTCACCTACCATCGTTGACCCCACCTCACCTCTCCCCGCCACCACGCCTGGATGGAGCAATACGGTGAATGAGAGAGAGATGGTTGTCTGTCAGGTAGATAAGATCGATGATACAGACTTACGACAAATGCAGTTGGCTGACCCCCAGTGTCGTCCTTTTATTGACTACTTGGAAAACGGTCAGCTTTCCCAGGATGATAAGATTGCTCGTCGTCTCATCCTGGAGAGTCAAGACTACCTGATGTCTAATGGCATTTGTTACCATCTGTATTATCCTCGTGGTCATGGTCATAGAACTGAACGAATAGTCAGACAGTTAGTGGTTCCTTTTGAACTGAGAAACGATATCCTGCTGTCGTTTCATGATTCTCTGTTGGGCGGTCACTTTGCCACTGAACGTACCTACCAGTCAGTCAGGCTGAGGTATTTCTGGATCGGTATGTACTCTGACATCTTGGAGTATGTCAAGTCGTGTGAGGCTTGTCAAAAAGCAAAACGGGTTATCCATCCTCAAAACCCGGAACTACGACCCTTGCCTGTAGCCCCAAACAAGCTGTTTTCCAGGTGGCATTGTGACATCTTGGGTCCACTTTCACCAGGCAAAGAAGGCTACAAGTACATTCTGCTGTTTGTTTGTTCGTTCAGTAAGTGGGTGGAACTGATTCCATTGAAGGATTCAACAGCCTCTACCATTGCCTGGCATTTGTACGAGACCATCATCTGTCGTTATGGTGCTCCTGACCACTTACTGTCAGACAGGGGACAAAACTTTTTGTCCAAAGTGGTCACTGAGGTGTGCAAAATCTTTCAAATCACTCGTTTGCATACCAGCAGCTACCATCCCCAAACAAATGCCACATGTGAGCGAACAAATTCCACTATCGCTCAGTCTATCAGGGCACACTGTGCTAACAACCCACATAACTGGCCTTCTCTGCTGCCTGGTATTGCTGCTGCACTTCGCACAGTGCCATCCACCGAGTCTACTCTCTTCTCGCCATTCTTCATTCTCTACAAGCAAGAGTGTCGTCTTCCCATTGACACAGCGTTACGCTCTGATGATCTTCCTGCATCTGCCCAACCCTGTATGGAAGACATCATTCAGAATGCAGAGATTACTAAAACGCTGGTCAGCGAAAACATTCAGAGAGCCCAGCAGCGCTACAAAACTCGGTATGATGGGAAAGCCCGCCCCCCTCACTATAAAGAAGGTCAACGTGTCCTGGTGCAGTGCTCACACAGGATTCCAGGAATCTCGGAAAAACTGCAGCAAAAATATGACGGACCATATTACATTACCAAAATCCTGCCTAACAATGTGTATGTGCTCCGTCACTGCCAGAACAACAAGCTGCTCAAATCGCCCATCAATGCGATGCGCTTGCGACCCTATCATTCCCCTGAAAACAGACCCACTAACCCACTGCATGAGCCAGGGCAGACAGGGGACACGGACAACACTGGGTCCACTCAGCCGGGACAGACTGCTGGTACAGAGCCTACCACTGTTTCACAGCCTGGGCCAGACCATCTCAGTCACACAGAACCTGCTGCCGCTAGCCCTTCCACTTCTGTGGAACAACGTGAGAATCAGTCAGATAAGGATATGTACTTTGTAGAAAGGATCCTCGCTAGCAAGGTCATTAACAAAGTCCGCCACTACAGAATCAAGTGGCAGGGTTACAAAGCCACTACGTGGGAGCCAGAGTCACATATACCGGCGGAACTCGTTCGCGATTTTCACGTCAATAATACTATCAAAGGCCGAAGACGCCAACGATAGTCTACCTGGTCAATGACGCCACACTATTTTTAGGTGTACTATTTGTTGTGTCTTCACTCGTATTTCTCTTTAGATTCTACTGCTACTGATCACATACCATGTAAAGCAATTACAAAAAGTTTCGGTCTGCTTGGTATGGCCCCTTGACTGTTTATTACGAATACCATGTTTGCTTTGTACATACTGATTCCATTGTGGGGGACTTCCGATCGACCCGTGTACCTTATCGCTGCTGAGTGACGTTCGTTTGGATTATTTTCACGTCTCACTGAGCTACACTGAGGGTCAGTCATAGCACTCCTACTCCTTGGATGGAATGGTGGACAGCTGTATTGGGCATGGTAAAAAGAAAATATCCCCATGTAGTCTGTGTAGTTTACATTGGAATCCACTTTTGTGGACGGTACACTTGGACTATTGGTAACAGGTGCACATGTTGCCAAGGGAATCATTTTTTTTCTTCTCATCTCCTACGTCATGGGTATATTAATCATAAATCCACGAGGTCAACACAGAGGCTTAATTATGGTAGTCCCCCTATCCATTTGCAGCTCAATTATCACGTTATAGTTCTCCCTGTTGATCGTGTTGTCCACTTACGTTCATAACTGATATGTGTTACAATGGCTATGTTGTTTTCTTGTCTCAGTAGTTATTCATTGATAATTAATTGCACATAGTTCATATTTTCTATGGTTTGTATGCAATAATATTATGTCTCAATGCCACATACTGCGTACTGTTCATACTACTTTTTGCTTCATGTTATTTTGCATACGTCTTGGGGTCACGCGTTGTCGGCCTCATATTACTTCTTGTACTCTTGTACCACAGAATGTGTGTTGCGTGTCGCACACGACAGGGTGAGGTGATGGCTACCTCAGTATTGTCTGTTAAAACTGTTTTCTTGGTACACTACTCCTCACATTATACCACGCTGAAGGGCCTAACAGAGTAGGCACCTGTATGTGTTCGTCCTTCCGGACTTATCAATTCACGTTGTGTGACACACACGTCAGAGACTTGTAAATATATTATGTTTATTGGATGTAATAAGGCCTATTCAATACATAGACAATGCATTTTATGTCGGCAGACATTTCCTCCTCTTGAGACTAATATTATTGAATGTACTCGATGATGTCTGTTATACTTTTGCTTCTATCGTCTGTGGCCAACAGTCTTTTCACAGCTATCAAGATAGCTCTAAATGTTTGGATTGTTAACGAGCACTGCATTTTCAAGATGACTCAATGTTTCTTTATATTGCGTATATTTTTGGTACTAACGTGTTGGTTTGTTGCAGGCAAATATTCTTCACAATACAGGAACCATCATGATTCAACTTTATATTCGGTTGTATGATGGCTTACGATTATTTCACAGATCCTGTCGTTCTTGCCGGCTTTAAATCAGGACCGTCAATTGTTCGTGATATATATTCCGACATACTTAACCAACCGTTACACAGCATGTTCAAAGTTTCCACACTCTTCTGAACATTATCGCAATGGAAATCCGTTGCAAGGGTCAGTACCGCGCGACCCCTATCTTCTCCCCTTGCGTTCGTCTTCATTCATCACGGTATACAGTCGGTATTATAGCCACACGTTCTTGATGATTGCTCGCGCCCTGGAGCTCATTTGTTGTATGCAATCCCTGCACTACTTTAGCATTCCTGTGCGTCATTTCATTCCCATGTTCCTTACGCGTTCATCTGCTCACGTGCATACTCTGCGTTCATTTTTCAAACTGCCTTCATAAAACATTAATCTGTTTGTTTTATATCTGCGTTCATTACTTGTTCACCACATTATTCTTCTCCTCATTTATTTGCATGCAACCCCGGGGTATCATTGTATATCATCGTGTATCATTCCGTATCCTTGTATATCATTGTGTATCGTATATTATCCTTTCATCCTCTGGTATCATTTCACAGCATACGTTATCATCTTGTGTCATTTTATATCATTTCCTATCATCTGGTATCATCTTGTATCCTGTTGTATCATTTGATAATATCTCTATGTAGCAAGATACCATACCATTTACCTCATCGAGTTCATACGTGTCTGGTGTCACATCACATCATGCAGTCCCTGTTTTCTGCTGTTTCCTTATTTCATGCTCGTTGTTATCGTCATCCGCCTGTTTTTGTTTAATGTTTTTATCACTCAGTTGACATCTTGGAAGTTAACATACGCACTTCCTAGTCAATACATCTCTTGTGTCATTCTTTGAATACAATCTTCGTGTCTATTATATACTGGTCAAATGTTTCACGTAATCATACTGACCATACTAACAACACTATTGTAAGCCAGTTGGTCATGAGACAAATATGTTTCTTTTTGTTCTTACCTATCAGCTGATGAAATGATTGTCATACGTGTGAAACAAGAAACGTTCGTCTGGTATGATGAAATCTTACTTGAGATCTGTTACAAGTTTGCAAGACTTCTGCTGAGATCCCTCTCCGGTACCAAGGAGATATGCCACTTGGTGTGATTTCATGTACATTTTCAGTTTGCTTCGAACATGTGTGTATTCAAGTGCTACAGGTTACTGTCTGTACGTCCTATGAGGCGAACTTGTGGAATCGCCAATCCACTTCTGTAACGAACATTCGGTCAGCTTTGGACTCAGTGTGCTACAAATATAGTGTTGTCTTCAACTTTGCTTACTTCTGGGACTGTGAGAATGTGCATTAGTGCTTTTGATGATATTTCAAGTGGCGTTCCTCTTTGATGAATCCATTTTACTTCTTGACAGTGATGTTAAACTGTCCTTATGGCTTCAGTATACGGTGCAGCTTTACACTGCATGTCTTGCAATCTTGTGAGGATATTAAGTATCGTTCTGTCAATGATGTTATTTCATGTGGTTCTACTTTTCATATGATTGTTGTAGTTTTTACAAGTGTGACGATGATGTTTTCAGGCATTGGTTGTTTACATGTACGAAGTGTGTTTTTCAGCAGACTTTTCTTGATACTCATTATGTTTGTTTATTGCTAGTGTATTATTCAAGAGCTTATGTCCTTACCTTTTTATGCCTTACATGTCTTTATTCTATGATGTAGTGTGACCTTGTATGGTATTACAGACACCTTCATTCTTATTCCAATTATGTTTCTATTTGGCCTACGTTGCATAGCCTAATTAAGCTTGACATGGATGCCATTTGACTTATATACAGTATATACCTTGCTTATTCTTGACATGGATGACAAGCGATTGCTCTATTTAAATGCTGTATTTTCCAATCCCTTACCCTCCAAGTCAAAGTCCCATGAATCCGAACACGTTGTGCAAGAAGTTACTGCTCTTCATCCTCGGGGCGATTCTACGCTACTAATTGTTCTTCATCCCTGTGCCTGCAGCAGCTCGTCTCAGCTCCAGTCATCTCAGCTCAGCTTCGCTCCTGAGTCATCCTCTACTCTGGCTCAGATGTTTTATGGACTCCTTTCAAACACAATCATCTTCATTGTGGTATTCACCTATTTCGTCACAAACTGCATACGAGACATCCTCAACACACATGCCCATTAACACTACTGTTCCAAGGATGAAACAGACAATACATGTTGGCATGAATTCTGCAACGAACTATGCCACATGCAACACCACCCTTACATGTATCTTCATGGTCATCATGTAGTGTGCAGTTCTTCCTTGTCTTCAGTCTTCCTACTTGGTGACACGCCATATTATCTCCATCTTCAGTGCTTTCTTTGACGTCCTCCTGCATACGTCACATGGACATGAACTCTGCCTGAATGGTGTTCTCGTAGTGCAAACACAACATACCTGCATGTGTGGAAGTCTGACAGTTTTCATGAGTGTGCTGACAGAACTCAGTCTACCACAGGTGACGCACGCGATCTTCTTGGAGCTGGCCCATCGATCCCAACCTCTACGATATCTCCTTCAGCATGCACACAAGTGTTCAGATTCATTCCATTTCATATAATTGACTGATAAAATTCCCTATCCCTAAACCTTCCTATCGCCTGTCAATCATGTACGAGAGTCTTGTCTACTGAATCATATGTTATATTGTGTATGTTCGTTATTCCCCCTATTCTCTTAAAAAAATGAGGACATTTTTTATGGGGGAGGGGACATATTATCACAGGAATTCCTTAGGGCGGCAGATGCATTGAGACAAGATTTATTGTCCCAGTAGAATGGATCGGTAAATCAAAGGCAAACACCACAGGCCACTAGCAGGTATCGCATTTTGAAAAGTAATGGTCAGTCGCGATTGTCCATTACTAAAACCTTTCGCAGTTGGGCACAGAAACGGGATAAGGCTGTAAAGGTGGGTAGGAGGAAATAAACAGACATTAGACTGGATGGATTTCTGGATGGATCAATACCCTAGACCTGTGAAGTGACCGCACCAAAGACCAGATGCCAGTATGAAGAAATGATACCATTATTCTCCACTTTGGGGAGTTGGACAGCTTCTAAGGGGTGACGCTTAGCAGTAAAAGTCACCGTCCGAAACGGACTTTTGAAAATGGCGTATTAATTGGCCGAAGGTAACGTTAGATGTAGCCACCACAATGTCAGGATTAAAAACCTTGAAGTCAGGCTGTAGAGACGCGGTCAGCTAATCACAGGCGGTCCTATTGATGGTCAGGGAGGGAAAGCGTCCTGACCTGAATCACCTTCTATAAAAGGAATAGTCAGTCAGCCTCTGGGCGCTCTTTTGGGGAAACTAGCTTCCAAGCTACCTCACAGGTATGTGACCCACGTTTTAATTTGTATTCTTGTTAGGTGTTAAGGTTAGGGTTAGAAGTTAGAGGCATGTTTTACTTTCCAGGAAACAGAAAGAATAGAGCTGGAAATGTGCAGTATGCTTGTAACATGTACGCTGGTGAAGATTCGTTGTGCATTTTAGGATTTAGGGCCATTGGGACTTAGGCCAGTAGAAGGTGAATTATGTTTTACGTTGAAGTTGATCAATTAAATAAATGTGTTGTATTTATCATTCCATGTGTGGACTACCTTTGAGAATCCTTGTCTAGTGTGGTTAGTGCGTTTCCTCTCGTCACACTCTCCTCCCTTATTAAGTGCATAATTATTAAGTAGAGAAACAATTCTTCATAATCATCCTCAATTCTAGATACACATCGCAAATTCCTTCTTGCGATACATTCATTAAACGTGCAATCTTTTCCCATTAAAATCTTCCGGTATTTTACCCAGTTAGCACGTTTGTACATATATTGAGGTATAACGTCGTCTTGTTCTGGTGTGTTATCAAACGGTTCATTTATAACTGTAACAATTGGCAGGTGATCACTTCCGAGGGAGTCAGATGTAACATCCCACATGCTATTAATGACAAGGTCAGGTGATAACAAAGTTAGATCAATGGCAGAAACTTTATGTTGAGGATTATCCGGAATTCTAGTTGTTCTACCGTCAATTAACAAGACTAATCCGGAATCAATGACATTTTCTACAAAACGATTGTTCGATATATAGTGACAGTCCTTATCCCAAAATGGAGAATGGGCATTAAAATCCCCCGTGTGTATGTGTGTGTGTGTGTGTTGTTTGTTTCTTTGTGTGTATCTATGTGTGTGTTGTGTGTGTGTTGTTTATTTATTTCTTTGTGTGTGTTGTGTGTTGTTTGTTTGTATGTGTGCTTGCGAGTGTGTGTGTGTGTATGTGCGCGCGCGCGTGCCCGCGTACGTGTGTGCTCCCGCACCCTATCCACCAATTACAAAAACTTAACTCTTTTAACTCCCTCATCTTATTCACCATCTTCCTATGAGGGGAGGAGACAGAAGATATGAAGAGGTGAAAGTGCTTGGACATCTCAAGAGTCCAGTGGGGTCACTCAGTCAATGAATTCATGTCGTGAGGCTTGTAATTTGTGTGTGTGTGTGTGTGTGTGTGTGTGTGTGTGTGTGTGTGTGTGTGTGTGTGTGTGTGTGTGTGTTTGTGTGTGTGTGTGTGTGTGTGTGTATTGTGTGTGTGCGTGTGTTTGAGTGTGTGTGTGTGTGTTCTCTGTGTGTATGTGTGTGTGTGTGTGTATGTGTTGTTTGTGTGTGTGTGTTGTTTGTTTGTGTGTGTGATGTGCGTGTCTGTGTGTGTGTGTTGTTTGTGTGTGTGTGTGTGTGTGTGTAGTGTGTTCTCTATGTGTATGTATGTGTTTGTGTCGTGTTGCATGTGTGTTTGTGTGTGTGCGTGTGTGTGCGTGTGCGTGCGTGCGTGCGTGCGTGCGTGCGTGTGTGTCTGTTTCAGCGCTTAGATTTGATTTTGTCGAGATTTTGCGCTATATAAATATTGTAATTATTATTATTAGTAGCAGTATGTGTGTATGTATGTGTGTGTGTTGTGTGTGCGTTGTTTGTTTGTTTATTTGTTTGTTTGTTTGTTTGTGCGTGTGTGTTGTGTGTGTGTGTGTGTGTGTTGTGTCTGTGTTGTGTGAGTTGTTCGATTGTTTGTGTGTGTGTGTGTGCAAGTATGTACGTGTGCTAATGTGTGTGCATGCGTGCGCGCGTACGTGTGTGTACGTATGTGTGTTCGTTCCTTGATTTAACGTCTTTTCACTATGAGTGATATTAGACGGTCGTGTGTGGGTGTGTGCGTGTGTGTGTTTGTGTTGTGTGTGTGTGTGTGTGTTCTCTGTGTGTATGTGTGTGTGTGTGTGTGTGTGTGTTGTGTGTGTGTGTGTGTGTTGTGTGTGTGTGTGTGTGTTTGTGTTGTGTGTGTGTGTTGTTTGTGTGTTTGTGTGTGTGTGTGTGAGTGTGTATGTGTGTGTTGTTTGTTTGTTTGTATGTGTGTTGTGGTTGTTTCTTTGTTTGTTTGTTTATTTGTTTCTTAGTGTGTGTGTGTGCGTGTGTGTATGTGTGTGAATGTATGTAAGTATGTATGTATGTATGTACGTATGT
>JAPXFY010000024.1:45830302-45832802 GCA_030674185.1 Monoplex corrugatus
AGGCAGTGTGCGCCAGTTTTATAGATATATTTCAAATACCGATGTGCATGAAATTTTTACTTACAACAATTATGGGACATCTTTATTTTACTTCGAAATTGCTTTGAATGGAATCATGAAAAAGTGTACAAGTTTTCCGGAGTTTATTATCGGTAGATGATGATTTCAGATAATTATGAATCATACTTTAGTTTGCCTGTCTTCTTTTATACGTTCTTACGTTTACTGTGTGTTTTTGGCTTTAATTTTCTTGAAAGCTTTTTTTTTCTTTCTTTCTGCTGAATTTTGATCAATAAATTCAAACATATGATAGGTATCACTTACATGCATGCTGTGTATATATTTTGAGCTGGAAGACCTAAGCTGAGAGATGATGGGTTAATTTGAATGGAAGTTGAAAAGCAAATAAACCACATTACGAACGGACCTTGTGTTGCTGACATAGGTCATGTGACAATCAATAAATAATTCAAACTGACAAAGCACTGGGACCTGCGTTGGATGTAGCGTGTGTTCATGCAATCTATTTGCAGATTTACAGACATAAATGTACAGAGCCCGCCCATCAATAAATATAACATTTTCAACACAAATCATGTGACTACAAAAGGATTCTATCAGATATATGAAAATGCATTTACAGAATTTTGATTCCGCCGATAGGTTATGTTTTTTTACACAAATTAATGAACAGCTTTATGAAATTATGATATAGTTTTCATCCAGAGTTATGAAAATCTAATAACGGAATTATTCTTAAAGGCGTTTGTTTTCTAAAGTATAACTAATGCACATCAATGATTATGATTTGTGATCCATTTTGTTGAATATCGAACAAAACGCTTAATCTTATGAAATGATGCTAATACATGTCGAAAACCTCGAAATAAGCCAAGAATACTAAGAATTTATATCTAATAACAAGGTACGTTCAGTCTAATTGTCTAAGCCTTACTATATTTCGAGAGTTATAAGTGTCTGAATTACGAAGGTTTGCGTGCGGATTTATGTACTCCACCCTTTACAGAAGTGATAATGAAATCTGAATCAAAAAGACTGGCAGCGTTCAGGCAAATACAAATTTGAAAAAAAAAGCAACAACAACAAAAAAAAACCCACACAGAATCAGAACTCGTGTTTAAAATAACAGAACAAGGCGTGCAAATTTTCGGCCAACTGACCTCTGTTAAAAGTATTCAAAATACAACAACGATCAAATGCACACCGCTTACTACATATTACAGTAGACAAACTCTCAAACGTGTGCATAGATGAAGAGAAAATGGCAGATGTGTGTGATATGATTATGCATGCAATAGGATAATGCTGACAATGTTAAATGTGCATATGATCCATTTTGATGAGCAACATGTGTTGTATGTGTTCTTAAATTCATTAAAAAAAACATTAAATAAACAAAAAAAATGAACCAAATCACTTCTGTTTTCATTTCGATGCTCTTTATGTCTGTAGATGTGAGGAATATGTGAAGGATAAAAGCACTGATTGGATTCATGTATCCGTGACAGTCAAAAGACTTCTGTATCGAAAAAATGGAAAAGGAAGTGTTTCAGCTAGACTCGTCATAAAATGGCCACTTCCATTTGCTATTAATTGTTGTTGTTGTTGTTGTTGTCGTTGTTGTTGTTTTTCTTTTTTTTTTGTTGTTTTTTCTTCTTCTTCCTCCACCTCTTCTTCCTCCGTTGTCTTTTCTTCTTCTCTCTCTCACTCTCCCGCCTTGTTCTTATTTCATTTTCTTTTCTTCATCTTCTTCTTGTTTTTTCATTTTTTTCTTTTTCTTCTTGTTGTTCTTCTTCTTTTCTCTTCTTTTCTTCTTTTCTTCTTTTCTTCTTTCTTCTTCTTCTTCTTTTCTTCTTCTTTTCTTTTCTTTTCTTCTTCTTCTTCTTTTCTTCTTTTCCCTCATTTCATTTTTGTTGCTACAAATATTATATCGCTTTTTCTAACCTACCCCCTCCCTCTTTATATATTTATTGGATTTTCGGGTGTTGCTTGTTTTGTTTTGTTTTGTTTTTTTGTTTTTTGTTTTTTGTTTTGTTTGTTTGTTTGTTTGCTTGTTTGTTTGCTTGTTTGTTTGTTTGAGGGTTGTTGCCACATTTTCCATGACGTGTAAATGGCATTATTCTCATGCATCTCATCTTGGCTCCTTCACACCACCCACCAAAACAAAACACCAATGCCAGGAAGTCTGCATGAGCCAGCGATGTGAGCCTTCGTGGGACCACCCACAATAGGACAATCTCCATTGCTGTCAGATCACTTTGAAGGTGTTCAGCCGTACTTATTCTGAGCCAATGTACTAAGGACGCTGCCTGATAAGCCCCCTTACTAAAGACAGCAATAATTCAGTCGCAGAGCCAGACCAAGTGAAAGATTCCCCAGTGAAAAAGTCACCACCCCATCCTTCGAACAACAGTGCCCACAAACAGGGGCCGGGCCGTCTTCTCAATCCACTGACGAATCATGAAAGCAGGGATAATAA
>JAPXFY010000024.1:45837802-45853802 GCA_030674185.1 Monoplex corrugatus
CGTCTTGAACAAATTCTGCTTTAGTTCTTTTTTGAGTAACTGATCTAGAAACGTTCATTCATGCTATATTGCCGGACGTTTTAATTGCTTACAAGTACAGCGAAAGAAAAACATTTTGAAGATGGATTAGCTTGCTCAGTAGAGTCTTGCACTCAGGATTTAATAAAACTTTAGTCCTTTTCTCCCACTGGACGAAGCACCAGGGAAGTTTTTGTCTTTTTCTCCTAATTCTTATATTTGATGTTTATTCATTTGTGATCTTATGTTAACGCTTGACAAAGGCCAGTTGGCTGAAAATTTGTGCCTGTCTTGTCTGCTTGTATAAAAGACGCATTCTGATTCCATTTTCGTGTTTTTTTCTGGTTCCTTCCACAACATAACAATTGGCTTGTTTGCTAACATCTTAGCGCATCAATCATTCTGGGTGGGGTCAACTTAGTGTTTATTAGGTCCATTCCCTCCCCCATCCCATTTCAAAACCTTGCTAGCGCATAGGGTTTTGAGCAGGGTCAAAGAGTCTGCCAACTCATCACTAGCACATTTGGACAGAGTTCATATAGACTTACCTGAGAGAGATGAATGATAATGATGATGATGATGATGATTTATAATAATAATGATAATAATCATCATCATCATCAGTAGCAGCAGCAGCAAGAGCAACAACAACAACAACAGCAGCAGCAGCAGCAGCAGCAGCAGCAGCAGCAGCACTGTAATAATATAATAATATCAAGCTCCAACCATCTGGAATCAGTTACCTCGCTCTCTTAGATACTCACCCTCTCTGTCCACATTCAAACGCTCCCTCAAAACTCACCTGTTTCCCAAAACTGGTAATCTCTGCCCCCTTCCCCCCATGTAATGTAATGGTGACATTATAGTGTCTTAGTGTCAATGTGTCACTGTATTTGCATGTCATGCTGTGTGTGTGTTTGTGTGTGTGTGTGTGTGTTTGTGTGTGTGTGGGTGCTTCTGTGGGCGTGTGTGTGTGTGCTTGTGATTCTGGTTATATGTTTTGCCATTGTAAACGCCTAGGGCATTAATTTGATTAGGCGTACTAAATGTTCATAATAATAATAATAATAATAATAATAATAATAGTAATAGACTACTACTACTTCTACTGATGATGATGATGATGATGATGACGACGACGACGACGACGACGATGATGATGATGATGATGATGATACGGCTCCAAATAATGACAGTTCAAATCAAAGCGTTCTCATGCACCAGAAATATGCACTTAATCAACAAAGACTACCTTACAATATAAAAAAAAAAAAGTATTGAACAAATTCTAATTTAACCCTACTTCAGCTAAATTCTAAAGATGACCAAGAAGTGTTCTCTCCCTTTCTGGCATACTTGTGGTCGTGTGTCGAAGTAAGAGAACTTGTCTTTCTGTACGTATTCCTTTGCATACGTCTACTGTCCATACGTCTACTGTCCATATGTCTACTGTCCATACGTCTACTGTCCATACGTCTACTGTCCATACGTCTACTGTCCATACGTCTACTGTCCATATGTCTACTGTCCATACGTCTACTGTCCATACGTCTACTGTCCATACGTCTACTGTCCATATGTCTACTGTCCATATGTCTACTGTCCTTATGTCTACTGTCCATATGTCTACTGTCCATATGTCTACTGTCCATATGTCTACTGTCCATACGTCTACTATCCATACGTCTACTGTCCTTATGTCTACTGTCCATATGTCTACTGTCCATACGTCTACTGTCCATATGTCTACTGTCCATATGTCTACTGTCCATATGTCTACTGTCCTTATGTCTACTGTCCATATGTCTACTGTCCATATGTCTACTGTCCATATGTCTACTGTCCATATGTCTACTGTCCATACGTCTACTGTCCATATGTCTACTGTCCATATGTCTACTGTCCATATGTCTACTGTCCATACGTCTACTGTCCATATGTCTACTGTCCATACGTCTACTGTCCTTATGTCTACTGTCCATATGTCTACTGTCCATACGTCTACTGTCCATACGTCTACTGTCCATACGTCTACTGTCCATATGTCTACTGTCCATACGTCTACTGTCCTTATGTCTACTGTCCATATGTCTACTGTCCATATGTCTACTGTCCATATGTCTACTGTCCATATGTCTACTGTCCATATGTCTACTGTCCTTATGTCTACTGTCCATACGTCTACTGTCCATATGTCTACTGTCCTTATGTCTACTGTCCTTATGTCTACTGTCCATATGTCTACTGTCCATATGTCTACTGTCCATATGTCTACTGTCCATATGTCTACTGTCCATATGTCTACTGTCCTTATGTCTACTGTCCATATGTCTACTGTCCATACGTCTACTGTCCTTATGTCTACTGTCCATATGTCTACTGTCCATATGTCTACTGTCCATACGTCTACTGTCCATATGTCTACTGTCCTTATGTCTACTGTCCTTATGTCTACTGTCCATATGTCTACTGTCCATATGTCTACTCTCCTTTACTGTGAATCAGTTCAGTTGTAACGCATACTTAGATGATTAATAAGTTACATGCATCTTGTCATCAATCTATAATTATTGATGTCGCATATTTAAATAATCGTTAAATTACAGACACCTTGTTATCAAGACAACCTACTATTACTACTACTACATCTACTATACTACTACTACTAATAATAATTAATAATTACAATATTTATATAGCGCAAAATCTTGATAAAATCAAATCTAAGCGCTGAAGCAGACACACACGCAAGCACGCACGCACGCACGCACGCACACACACGCACGCACACACACACACACACACACACACACACACACACACACGCATGGCTATAAATGGGGAGAAAGAATAAAAGCAATAAAAGCAAGAATAAAAGCAATGGAAAATTATAGAGAGCATAGCATATACAATTATATATTATAACCATGTGATTCCCTCCGAGCGGAGACAGGCTGCAGAGGGGGGGGGGGGGGGGAAGTTGAGTGAGGTTAGGATTTTATGCGGAGGAGAAAAGGTGAGTTTTGAGAGCGGACTTGAAGGAGACAAAAGTAGGTTGCTGACGGACTGAGAGAGGAAGTTTGTTCCAGGAGAGTGGACCAGAAACAGAGAAGGCTCGTGGACCATAGGTATTGAGCTTAGTGCGTGGAAAGCGAAAAGTCAGAGGATCGGAGGCAGAGCGGAGGGTACGTGAGGGAAGATAGATCTCAAGTAGGCTTGACAGGTAATCGGGGGCTGCGTTATTGAGGCTTTTGTAGCACATGGTGTCTAGTTTGTACTGTATGCGCTTTGATACAGGGAGCCAGTGAAGTTGTGCCAGGAGAGGAGATATGTGGTCAGCTTTTTTCTTTTTGAGTACAAGGCGTACAGCATTGTTTTGAATGCGCTGTAGGATGTGAATGGTGGAGGCAGGAAGACCAGACAGGAGTGAATTGCAATAGTCAATGCGAGAGACATTATGAAGGAGAGAACGAGTTTTGCAGTTGTTTCGACAGAGAGATACTTCCTGATCAGCCTTATACGATGGAGATGATAGCAGCAAGATCTGGCACTACTGCAGGTGCTGCTGCTACTACTACTACTGGTGCTGCTGCTCTTACTGCTACTGGTACTGGTAGAGCCATGGACTCAAGATCTGATATCTTGAGTTCAATCCCAGCCCGCAACATTAAAAACTGGCCTACTTGCTGTCCATCTTAATGTTTCCATCATTCTGGTGGTGTCAGCTTAGTGTCTGACAGGTCCCTTCTCCCCTTTTGCCGTTTCAAGACCTTGCCAGCGCATAGGGCTTTGTGCAGGCTTAGGAAATCTATCAGATAATTGCTGGCGGATTGGTATGGAGCGCATACGGAGCTGCCTGAGCGCGATGAATTCCCCCTTGAAATAACTCCAATAACTCCAATATCAAGGCATAATTATTGATGTCGCATATTTAGATGACCATTAAAGATGTAAGATGTAACCATTGATGTCTTTCTTGACCCAACAGTAGCGTAAAATCTCCTTTGGTGGGTTGTCTGATGGCGGTTTGAAATCGCTGGCTCTCAGGAACTTCCAAACACTTGGACTTGAAATGAATGAACTAAGGTTCGATGGTGCATGCATGTATGCATACATACCTGGATAAATATACGTATACATGTGCATACAGTATTCATACTTTTTGAAAGCATGCAATCATGTGAATGATCGTGCATTAAGTAGAATGCTATGATTACTTAGTCAGTTGGAGAAATAACTACAAACTTCGTTTCTAAGTTTAGCGCATGGCTCAAAAAAGCTTGTCATTTTTAGGTATCTGCTCTATATGTTCTTTTTTGTTCTTTTCTTTTCTTTCTTTCTTTCTTTCTTTTTTATGTCGTGATTTTCTGTGGGATTAAAAAGACTTGTTTGCAGAATTATAAGAGACTGGAAAATACACACCTTCTCACCCTCTCAACCATGTTCACCAAATCAGCTCGATACAGACATAAAACCTTGAGACGGTTAAAATGAATCATTGACTGGCTCCCGACTTTGTCAACAACATTATTTCCCATTTGATCTGGTTCGCTTGCTTTCCTTCTTCCACTTAAAACAACTCATTACTTTGACAGCGCAAGTCTTTCAACTCCATCTTCTCCCACGACATCGTTATCTTTTTCAACAAGATCGAAGACACTAACAAGAAAATGTCCTAGTACTCTTCGTGTCAAAATCAGTTAACTTTCATTCAGTGCTTGCAGCACATTCATAAAGCAAGACACCAGTCTCGCTCCTTCCTGTGGAGCACGAGATTTCACAATACCCCATGATGCATCTGCTGCTTTATGTCAGCCACTGAGTATCATCCAATTTCCCTTCGTTTGTTTCCGAGAAGTTTCTGGAATTTCACCAGAATTGCTGAGCTTCAATCATCCTAAAAATTAATAAACAGGGAAAGAGAAAGAAAAACATTGGAGTGAAGTTTGAATCAAAACTAACATCAAATTGTCAAAACTTAATCACGTTTGAAAAATGAAGCGTCATGCACATTCTGACAAGACTGTGAAATAACAAAGAACACGCAAATACCATTCGTTATTCTGCATTGTGCCTGGACAGAGATGGTTGTGAAAAAAGACGAGTTAATAGCAAACTCTCAAAACGAAAAATCGAGATTTTCCTCAACACGTTTCATCCTATTAGAAAGAATGCGTAATCAGTAGAAAACACTTTGAAAATCACATCTTTATTTTTTTTTCAAAATGGTCATGGACTTGAGATAAATCATTGTTGAGAATGTCCATTCAAAAACGGTATCTATGCAGTCAGCTATTTGCCGTGATCAGTCCTCTTCTCTCACTGGACAAAGCAACAGGGAAGTTTCCGGGTTTTTTTCTCCTAAATATTTTGAATTTGGTTTGTGTTTGTTTGTAATTTTACATTCACGTTTGACAAAGGCCAGTTTGCCAAAAATTTGTGCCTGTCTTGTCTGGTTGTATTTAGTACGCGTTCTGATTCTATTTTCGTGCTTTCTGGTTCCTGTTTGCTTGAACGCGGGCAGTCACACTTGTTATATTTTTCTCTTCCTTTTGCTTTGCTGGTGGTGGTAGAGGTGCTGGTAAGACTGGTGGTAAGGGAACAGGGGTTGGGGTGTCTTCTCGTCTTTTGGCACGCCCTGTAGAACTGATTAAACAACAGTGACGCAGTCGCGTAGGCCTGTGACAGACATGCCGCAAGAGAGATATTGATGACCCCCCTCTCCCCCTCCCCCTCCCCCCCCCCCCCCTGTAAATAGGTAATAATTCTGACATGCCGATCGTGTTAATTTACATTGATCTACTGCTTAGCTCGAAGACGCGTGTGTAGGGCGAGCAGATCTGACGTGCCCATCGTACTAACTTACATCGATTTACTGCTAAGTTTGGTCAAACACCTATGATCAATTATATGTGCTTATGGGTAGTAGTTCTCCTTTACGATCTAATAGGCATCCGTAGACTACTGATGTGTCCTCTGACATATGGAAGTCAATGTTTTACTATAATTAATTTTTCTTTGGTTATCATATGTGTTACACTTCCTCTACTTTCACCATAGCTTTGAGTTGACATATGTCCTCACCCTTCTCTTGTTTGTTTTTAATGTTTATCATTCTTTCTTTCTTTTCTTTTGTTTGTATAATTATATTTTTATATTTTTTGACATATTACTCTTTACTTTATTTGTGTCGTTTTGAATTAATGTTTTTCACGTTTACGCTTTCATAGGTTTGTTACATATGTGAAGTAGAAATGACTAGCTGTAAGACGGACCCAGAGGGACCTAACGTTACTTAACCTCAAATCATCAATAGTTCCATAATTCTGGGGTCGTAGGGGAATGAGGTGGTAGAGACCTCAACTTTTCCCGCGGCCAGCACCACGAGGGCGGCGCCCATCCCCTTTTCCTCGCTTCAAATTCACATTCATATCCACCTTTTTTTTAGCAAGACTTCAGAAAGGCAAGGAGGTTATTTGGTCTTCAAGGGGTGGGACCAGAATAGGATCTTTATTGTGCGCAGCCAGAAGGCACACGGGTCCGACTCGTTTTTCGTCCCCATCCGAAGGACAAGACGTTCAGTTTGATTTTCCGGTCAAACTGAGGAGAAAGGTGAAGGCCTCTACGGGGAGCGAACCCAGGAACCTCGAGATTAGTTATTGGCAGGGGAACGTCTGAACCGTTCTGCCACTCTTCTCCCATCTCAATAATAAAGTATTTAGGTAACTGGTGACTGGATCCGAGCAGGTCATTCATCACATGGAAAGTCCTCTTTTCCTCAGCTGTATGGCTGCCGTGTGGCTTTGGGAACTGGGAGATGATTGTTTGGCCAGTGGGGACGTATTGTTACTGTAGGTATTGTTTGGCCAGTGGGGACGTATTGTTACTGTAGATATTGTTTGGTCAGTGGGGAGGTATTGTTACTGTAGGTATCGTTTGGCCAGTGGGGACGTATTATTACTGTAGATATTGTTTGGCCAGTGGGGAGGCACTGTTACTGTAGGTATTGTTTGGTCAGTGGGGAGGTATTGTTACTGTAGGTATTGTTTGGTCAGTGGGGAGGTATTGTTACTGTAGGTATTGTTTGGCCAGTGGGGAGGCACTGTTACTGTAGGTATTGTTTGGTCAGTGGGGAGGCACTGTTACTGTATTGTTTGGTCAGTGGGGAGGTATTGTTACTGTAGGTATTGTTTGGTCAGTGGGGAGGTATTGTTACTGTAGGTATTGTTTGGCCAGTGGGGAGGTATTGCTACTGTAGGTATTGTTTGGTCAGTGGGGAGGTATTGTTACTGTAGGTATTGTTTGGTCAGTGGGGAGGTATTGTTACTGTAGGTATTGTTTGGTCAGTGGGGAGGCACTGTTACTGTAGGTATTGTTTGGTCAGTGGGGAGGCACTGTTACTGTATTGTTTGGTCAGTGGGGAGGTATTGTTACTGTAGGTATTGTTTGGTCAGTGGGGAGGTATTGTTACTGTATGTATTGTTTGGCCAGTGGGGAGGTATTGTTACTGTAGGTATTGTTTGGTCAGTGGGGAGGCACTGTTACTGTATTGTTTGGTCAGTGGGGAGGCACTGTTACTGTAGGTATTGTTTGGTCAGTGGGGAGGCACTGTTACTGTAGGTATTGTTTGGTCAGTGGGGAGGCACTGTTACTGTATTGTTTGGTCAGTGGAGAGGCACTGTTACTGTAGGTATTGTTTGGTCAGTGGGGAGGCACTGTTACTGTAGATATTGTTTGGTCAGTGGGGAGGCACTGTTACTGTATTGTTAGGTCAGTGGGAAGGCACTGTTACTGTAGGTATTGTTTGGTCAGTGGGGAGGCACTGTTACTGTAGGTCCCACCCCGCGCTGTAAGGTGTTTTTTGTTTGTTTGTTTGTTTTTTTAGAGGATCATCGCACTCAGAGAGGTTACCTTTGTGCTCACCTGTTTTTGTATGTTTGTTTGTTTGTTTTTTTGTCCCATTTTCTACGTCATCTTAATGGCTACATAATCTGGCACAGTTCTTTTTACAATGCGATGATGATGTCGATGAGGATGATCATCATGATGCTATGGAGTTCCATACAGGATTGAGACTGCGTGACAGGGTTTACTCCTGGCGTTTACCAGGCCCGAGAGATACAGACACCTGCGATGCTGGTCAGAAGATTTGAGCAACACACTCAATGATGCATCCGTGAAGTGGATGAGGCTCGTCGACCGTGCGGTCCCAGTCTTCCAAATGAGCCCATAGCACGCCCAACTATGGTTAGAGCCGAAAAATCCCACACTGATATATGTAGTTTTGAAGGGACTGATGGGGAACCGCACCCACAACTTCCAGTTGGTAGTCCATTGCGTTAACCACTAGACCACGGCGACTGGTCGATGTTTCTTGTTATATGGTCATCAGACTGTCAAAGTGGCGATAATTCACATGCTGGGAGATAGTTCTTGGGGAAGTACTCTTTAGCAGTGTGGTTACTATACTTGCCAGTGTAGGAACGGTTCAAAATTGTTCTGAAACACGTCATGTGAATGTTGCTTTCTTTCCTGACATTTTGTGGAGGTTTGCTGTCAGAGTCCAGAGCTCGTGCGGTACATGACCATTAAATTCCTTGATTCACTAGGAAACCTTGTAAAACCAAATGGGTCATGTATAACATGGTCTGCCAATCCCCCCCCCCCCAATCCACCCACACCCATACACCACCTTTGTTTGTCGAAATGGCTCCATGTGGCGTCTGGAGCTGAGAGGTGATCGTGTGCCCGGTGGTAAGGTATTGTTGTTCTGGTTGTCTCTTGACAACTTAAGTCAATTTTTGTTTTAGATTTAGAGTTTGTGGTACAAAGAGTAAACTTTTTTTGTTTGTTTCTTTGTTTTTACACACACACACACACACACACACACACACACACACACACACACACACACACACACACACACACACACACACACACACACACACACACACACACAGAGAAACACACACACACACACACACACACAAACACAAACACACACACACACACAAACACACACACACACACACACACACACACACACACACACACACACACACACACACACACACACACACACACACAAACACACTATCTGAAGAAAAAGTATTATAATTGTTTTGGGGGCAATTTGCAACTTGTTCCGAGAGTGGAATAAAAATCTCCTGGGCTTTTGCTTGAACTTTAGAGATTCTGTAACACCGTCCTGATGATCAAAGCTCGTAGTATTTCGCTCAGACATGATTATCATCATTTACTGTCCGTCTGTCTGACCATCAGCACCTCTCACTCACCTCTCATGCATATTGATCTGCCTAACTCGAAAAATCTGATGGCACACATGTATTCAAAAACTGGCTTCCTTTTCACGCTCAAATTTCTGTGCTAGCATATAACTGAAAGAATCAGCGAAGACTCAATACAGCCCTGTGAATACATCAGTTAAATGTTTGAAGCAAACCCAATGGTTCTCTTCAACAAACCCAATCTATATTTATATACATACATACTGAAAAAGAAGAGAAGAGATGAGAAGAGAAGAGAAGAGAAGAGAAGAGAAGAGAAGAGAAGAGAAGAGAAGAGAAGAGAAGAGATAGAGATAGAAAGAGAGACAGACAGACAGATTCACAGACACACAGACACTCGTACACAAAGACACACAGACAGACAGAGACACAGAGAGAGAGGCAGACAGACAGACAAGTCAAGACAAGACAGACAGACACACTGACAGACAGACACACACACAGACACACTTACAGAACACACACACCGACACACAGACAAAACAGCATGTGCACACAAAAGAAAAACAACCGACATAGAATTTACCCAAAATTTCGGCGGCACACCCACCACTTTCCTTATATATTTACTTACGTATGTATATGTATATGTATATGTATATGATATGTATATGTATATGTATGTATGTATATATGTGTGTGTATTATGCATGTATGTATGTATGTATGTGTGTTTGTATGTATGTATGTATTATGTATGTATTATGTATATATCTATGTATCTATCTGTCTGTCTGTCTATCTATCTCTATCTATCTATCTATCTATCTATCTATCTATCTGTCATTTCAAGGAACGTGAAATGGCCCCGTCAATGCCTCTGTGGGATTTGAAAGTGAACCAATGTGGGGCTAAGTTTGGTGAAAGCTTACAGGTAATACAGAACAATTATTTCAAAATACTTAATTGGTCATGAAGATACAGCAAGAAGATGGTTTACGGGGTCCCTATACATCTGACTCTGTAGTCTCCTCTCCCTTTTGAACAACGCTGAACAAGTTTGGATAGGATATCCAGAACAAGTGCGACTGCCCGCGTTCAAGCAAACAGGAACAAGAAAAACACGAAAGTAGAATCGGAACAGTATTTAACACAACCTGACAAGACAGGCGCAGCATTTCGGCCAAACGGCCTTTGTCAAGCGTGAATTTAAGATCACAAACAAACTAACACCAAATACAAAAATGAGGTGAAAAAGACTGAAATTTCCCTGCTGCTTCGTCAGTGGGAGAAAAGGACTGAAGTTTGGACAGAACAACCTCACGCAAGCTCTTAAGCGTTATACACCCTTCAATCATTTGATTTGTACTATGACGCTCTATGAGTGACCAGAACATCTCTCTGAAGATCTTTTCTGCACAGGTCCTCTCTCGTTTGTGGCCATTCCTCAGTGTACATGTCATTACGCGCGCCAGGCTTTCTACAGGGAAAGGAGTGTGTCCGGTGTTTGTAAACATTTTATCATGGTGGAGGTATGGTCACGCAAAGCAATACGTGGATAACATTTCCCACTGGCTTCCTCTTCGTTATTGACAATTAGGAAATCCCCACCACATTGTCACTGCTGTCCCACCACTTTTTTCTGTAACAAGAGATTTGTCATTAACATTTGAACAATGACCCCTTTGTTTTTGTACTTTTGTTTTCTGTTCTTTCTTTCTTTCTTTCTTTCTTTCTCTCTTTCTTTCTTTCTTTCTTTCTTTCTCTCTTTCTTTCTCTCTTTCTTTCTTTCTTTCTTTCTTTCCTTCCTTCTTTCTTTCTTTCTTTCTTTCTCTCTTTCTTTCTTTCTTTCTTTCTTTCCTTCCTTCTTTCTTTCTTTCTTTCTAAATTTCTTTCGTTCTTTTTCTTTTGTAAGCGTCAGTTTATGGTTTTTCTATAAAAGTGAATATTGCTTCGAAATTTTGCATGGGCAGCTTTCTTACAGCGCCGAGATTGGACGAGCGATTGGAAAACTGTGGTGTTGTATTGTTTGGTCGTCACGACAAACAGCCATTGATACAGTGATTGTCTGTCATCTGTTTGTACTTACCAGTTGACGGGGTGGTAAATGTAAAGTGCTGCACTCCCTTAGACCCACATTTCATGTTAGGTTTGGAGTTGTGGAGGTTATTTTTATCAATTATCTGGGAGACCCCCTAAGCCTAAACATAAGCCTATGCGCCGATAGGGCCTTGAAATGGATTCGGGGGAGAGGAATCTATGAAACTCTAAACTGACACCCCCAGAACGATGGAAATGTTAAGATGGGCACCAAAAAAAAAAAAACCCCAAAAAACACGAAAATAGAATCAGAACACGTATTTAATACAACCAGATAAGACAGGCGCGCAAATTTTCGGCCAATTGGCCTTTGTCAAGCGTGAATGTAAGATCACAGACAAACAAACACAAAATAAAAAAAATTAGGAGAAAAAGACTGAAACTTTCCCGCTGTTGCGTCCAGTGGGAAATGATTAGCGACTGGCGTCGGGAGCTTCGTTCCAGTTTGCTTGAACGCGGGCAGTCTCACTTGTTTTGGATTAAGATGAGCAACAAAGGGGCCAGTTGTTACAGTTGTGGGCTGGTAATGACAAAGTAAGAACAGTTCAGCCCGTACCCATCAGACCCACATTTCATTAACATTTGAACACCCACCCCTTTGTTTTTGTACTTTTGTTTTCTGTTCTTTCTTTCTTTCTTTCTTTCTTTCTTTCTATCTTAATTTCTTTCGTTCTTTTTCTTTTGTAAGCGTCAGTTTATGGTTTTTCTATAAAAGTGAATATTGCTTCAAAATTTTGCATGGACATCTTCCTTACAGCGCCGAGATTGGACGAGCGATTGGAAAACTGTGGTGTTGTATTGTTTGGTCGTCACGACAAACAGCAAGAAAGTAAGAACCGTTCAGCCCGCCTTAAGTTAATCGAAGCATAAATACAGCTGTTAAATTAGCAAAAGTTGAGGAGAAAATAGAAACGCAGAGGCGTTGGCTTTGAAGATCTCGTTGACAACTTGAAATAACTCATACACATTTTTACAGTCAGTTTCATTTGATACCTGTGTCCATGAATATCGCTGAACGTGTTATGAAAAGTCACCGTTTCTCTGTTTACGTATCAGACATGCCTCTCTTCATATCATTGATGCGCTTTACAGTTCTAGTCTCAAAATTCCTCGCTGAACTTTATCATCTATTTTTCGAAAACAGCCGTCTTTAGAACAGACCCTGAGTGTAACATTGTAACATTATTCTAATGTCTGTATTCGTGGAATGCTTCAAGAACAATCGTGACTACAGGCTTTCGAAACATTTCGTTTTTGGAAACAAGCTTTGTTTCGGTAATATCATGGCAACTGCTTTAGTGGCTGAGTGAACTTACCACTTATGTATATATATATATATGTATGCGTGTGTGTGTTTGTGTGTGTGTGTGTGTGTGTGTGTGTGTGTGTGTGTGTGTGTGTATCTGTGTATATAGATATATATATCTGTGTGTGTGTGTGTGCATGGTGTGGTGTGTGTGTGTGTGTGTGTGTGAATGTATGTATGTATGTGTGTGTGTGTGTGTGTGTGTGTGTGTGTGTGTGTGTGTGTGTGTGTGTGTGTGTGTGTGTGTGTGTGTGTGTGTGGGTGTTGAGGGAGGTCTATTTAGAGTAAAATATCGAATTTCGGGAGGTGGTGCATTGCTCATATTCGTGTAAACTACTTGATGAAAGCAGAAAAACAAACAATTCTTGTTAGCACAATCTTTAGCAGACTTTTCATTTCCGTCTTATTTGACATTCTAGAAACAATATCTAGTCTCCATATGACACCACAGAGTTCACCTAGTACCTGTAAAAACACGTACATAATCAAACATCAGACAAGAGTCTCAACACATTCTGGATTCCCTAATGCTGGTTTAAATGTTTTATTTCAATTTAAAATGTATGAAATTCCCATGGAATTGGAGGGAAAGAGAGCACCAGGTAGACTCAGGGAGAAAATATTGGACGGACTTGTAGGGTGGTTGAGGACAGAGGTGGAAGATGTGCTTATGGCGACAATAGATATATGCATATGGAGGGTCATGATCGCCAACGCCGTGCGGGAAGGCACATGATGATGATGATGATGATGATGATGATGATGATGATGATGATGATGATGATGATGATGGAATTCCCGACCACAGGGCGCCCACTGCTGCGTTATGGGGACGTTTGTAAACGTGACCTGAAGTCTGTTGATATCACTGTAGACACACGAGAAAAGACAGCTACCAATTGCTATGCCTGACGACAGGCTGTACGTGCAGGCATCTCCATCACAAAAGAGTAACAAACAGGACTGTGATGGGACTGATTAGAGAGAAGGAAAGTAGCGGAAATGACCACCCAGCCACAGGCATCAGCTTTCATGTCCGTCAACTGTGTCGACGACTGCCACTCAACATTCAGTTTCTTCAGCCACAGATGACGCTGTTCCACATCCAGCTGAACCCTTAAAGGGGCACATCCGTTAACTAATCAGACAGACGGAGCCATCGGTTTAAGGCAATCTGTTAAAATCAATCTGTTAAAAAACCTGTTAAAATCAATCTGTTAAAAAACCTGTTAAAATCAATCTGTTAAAAAACCTGTTAAAAACAATCTGTTAAAACTGTTAAAACAATCTGTTAAAATCAATCTGTTAAAACAATCTGTTAAAATCAATCTGTTAAAAAATCTGTTAAAATCAATCTGTTAAAAAACCTGTTAAAAACAATCTGTTAAAACTGTTAAAAAACCTGTTAAAATCAATCTGTTAAAACTGTTAAAAAACCTGTTAAAAACAATCTGTTAAAACTGTTAAAAAACCTGTTAAAATCAATCTGTTAAAACTGTTAAAAAACCTGTTAAAAACAATCTGTTAAAACTGTTAAAAAACCTGTTAAAAACAATCTGTTAAAACTGTTAAAAAACCTGTTAAAATCAATCTGTTAAAAAATCTGTTAAAATCAATCTGTTAAAAAATCTGTTAAAAAAACCTGTTAAAATCAATCTGTTAAAAAATCTGTTTAAAAAACCTGTTAAAATCAATCTGTTAAAAAAACCTGTTAAAATCAATCTGTTAAAAAATCTGTTAAAATCAATCTGTTAAAAAATCTGTTAAAAAAACCTGTTAAAATCAATCTGTTAAAAAACCTGTTAAAAAAACCTGTTAAAATCAATCTGTTAAAAAACCTGTTAAAATCAATCTGTTAAAAAACCTGTTAAAATCAATCTGTTAAAAAATCTGTTAAAAAACCTGTTAAAATCAATCTGTTAAAAAACCTGTTTAAAAAATCTGTTAAAATCAATCTGTTAAAAAATCTGTTAAAATCAATCTGTTAAAACTGTTAAAAATAATCTGTTAAAAACTGTTAAAAATAATCTGTTAAAACTGTTAAAACAATCTGTTAAAACAATCTGTTAAAAACAATCTGTTAAAAACTGTCAAAAATAATCTGTTAAAACTGTTAAAAACAATCTGTTAAAAACTGTTAAAAACAATCTGTTAAAACTGTTAAAAACAATCTGTTAAAACTGTTAAAAATAATCTGTTAAAAACTGTTAAAAATAATCTGTTAAAACTGTTAAAACAATCTGTTAAAAGAATCTGTTAAAAACAATCTGTTAAAAACTGTCAAAAATAATCTGTTAAAACTGTTAAAAACAATCTGTTAAAAACTGTTAAAAACAATCTGTTAAAAACTGTTAAAAACAATCTGTTAAAAACTGTTAAAAACAATCTGTTAAAAACAATCTGTTAAAAACAATCTGTTAAAATCTGTTAAAAACAATCTGTTAAAATCTGTTAAAAACAATCTGTTAAAATCTGTTAAAAACAATCTGTTAAAAACTGTTAAAAACAATGTTAAAAACTGTTAAAAACAATCTGTTAAAAACTGTTAAAAACAATATGTTAAAATCTGTTAAAAACAATCTGTTAAAAACTGTTAAAAACAATCTGTTAAAAACTGTTAAAAACAATCTGTTAAAAACTGTTAAAAACAATCTGTTAAAATCTGTTAAAAACAATCTGTTAAAAACTGTAAAAAACAATCTGTTAAAAACAATCTGTTAAAAACAATCTGTTAAAATCTGTTAAAAACAATCTGTTAAAAATAATCTGTTAAAATCTGTTAAAAACAATCTGTTAAAATCTGTTAAAAACAATCTGTTAAAAACTGTTAAAAACAATCTGTTAAAAACTGTTAAAAACAATCTGTTAAAAACTGTTAAAAACAATATGTTAAAATCTGTTAAAAACAATCTGTTAAAAACTGTTAAAAACAATCTGTTAAAAACTGTTAAAAACAATCTGTTAAAAACTGTTAAAAACAATCTGTTAAAAACAATCTGTTAAAAACAATCTGTTAAAATCTGTTAAAAACAATCTGTTAAAAACTGTAAAAAACAATCTGTTAAAAACTGTTAAAAACAATCTGTTAAAAACTGTTAAAAACAATCTGTTAAAAACAATCTGTTAAAAACAATCTGTTAAAAACAATCTGTTAAAATCTGTTAAAAACAATCTGTTAAAAACTGTAAAAAACAATCTGTTAAAAACTGTTAAAAACAATCTGTTAAAAACAATCTGTTAAAATCTGTTAAAAACAATCTGTTAAAAACTGCAAAAAACAATCTGTTAAAATCTGTTAAAAACAATCTGTTAAAAACTGTTAAAAACA
>JAPXFY010000024.1:45878902-45888902 GCA_030674185.1 Monoplex corrugatus
ATGTGCTCCTGCACCCTATCCACCAATTACAAAAACTTAACTCTTTTAACTCCCTCATCTTATTCACCATCTTCCTGCAGGAAGCTGGTGGATGGGGTGTGGGAGTCAGAGGGTTAATTGTTGTTCTTTACATTTATAACTGTACCAGCATCCACATTGCTTTGTGTAATCCTAGCAGCAAAACGTTGGGAAGAGAATATCACATTGTCAGGGGGGTGGGTTTGGGGGTTGGGGTGGTGAGTGTGGGTGAGAGGGCTGGGGGTGGGGGTGGGGAAAGGAATGGGGACGTCAATGTACAAGCAAGGAAAATAGAAGAAAATAGAATACATTACAAAATAACAGCGTCGCGTGACGACGCCACGCCACGCCACGCCACGCCACGACATAGAGGTAAAACGTTTGGCAAATCATGGACGTTCTTCCCTCCACCCTTCCTTCCCCTACTTCACTCCAACGGGACCCAAGTCCATGTAATGAGGTGAACGCTAAGGGACTGGCAGGACGAGAAGGGAGAAGTGCAGAAGAATCTTCACAGAGCTGCTCTGGTCATTGCTAAAGGTGTGAGCTTGCAAATTGATTGATCAAATGATGCACTGTGACGAAGAGCTTGCGTGAGGCTGTGGTCAACCTGAAATCTGCCCGCTGTTGTCCCTATGAGGGGAGGAGACAGAAGATATGAAGAGGTGAACGTACTTGGAAATCTCTAGAGTCCAGTGGGGTCACTCAGTCAATGAATTCATGTCGTGAGGCTTGTAATGTGTGTGTGAATGTGAGTGTGTGTTGTGTGTGTGTGTGTGTGTGCGTGTGTGTGCGTGTGTGTTTGTTTGTGTTGTGTGTGTGTGTGTGTTTGTGTTGTGTGTGTGTGTGTGTGTGTGTGTATGTGTGTGTGTTGTTTGTGTATGTGTGTGTGTGTGTAGTGTGTTCTCTATGTGTATGTGTGTGTTTAAGTCGTGTTGCATGTGTGTTGTTTGTTTGTTTGTGTGTGTGTGTGTGTGTGTGTGTGTGTGTGTGTGTGTGTGTGTGTGTGTGTGTATGAGTGTGTGTTTGTTTGTGTGTGTGCTGTTTGTTTGTTTGTATGTGTGTGTATACGTGTGTGTGTGTGTGTGTGTGTGTGCTTTGGTTTGTGTGTGTGACTCTGTGTGTGTTGTGTGTGTGTGTGTGTGTGTGTGTGTGTGTGTGTGTGTGTGTGTGTTAGTTAGTATGTGTGTATGTATGTGTGTGTGTTGTGTGTGCGTTGTTTGTTTATTTGTTTGTATGTTTGTTTTGTGTGCGTGTGTGTTGTGTGAGTTATTCGATTGTTTGTGTGTGGTGTGCGTGCAAGTATGTGTGTATGCTTGGTGTGTGTGTGCATGCGTGTGCGCGTACGTGTGTGCGTGCGTGCGTGTTTTTCTGTGTGTGTTGGGGGAAGGGATGGGGACGTCAATTTACAAGCAGAGAAAATAGAAGACAATAGAATACATTACCAAATAACAGCATCGCGTGACGACGCCACGCCACGCCACGCCACGCCAAGCCACGACATAGAGGTAAAACGTTTGCCAAATCATTGACGTTCTTCCCTCAACCCCTTCCCTTTCCCTACCTTCACTCCAACGGGACCCAAGCCCATGTAATGAGGTGAACGCTAAGGGACTGGCAGGACCGGGAAGGGAGAAGTGCAGAAGAATCTTCAGAGAGCTGCTCTGGTCATTGCTAAAGGTGTGAGCTTGCAAATTGATTGATCAAATGATGCACTGTGACGAAGAGCTTGCGTGAGGCTGTGGTCAACCTGAAATCTGCCCGCTGTTGTCCCTATGAGGGGAGGAGACAGAAGATATGAAGAGGTGAAAGTGCTTGGAAATCTCTAGAGTCCAGTGGGGTCACTCAGTCAATGAATTCATGTCGTGAGGCTTGTAATGTGTGTGTGAGTGTGAGTGTGTGTGAGTGTGTGTGTGTGTGTGTGTGTGTGTGTGTGTGTGTGTGTGTGTGTTTGTGTTGTGTGTGTGTGTGTGTGGTGTGTTTGTGTTTATGTGTGTGTGTTTGTGTTGTGTGTGTGTGTGCGTGTGTGTTTGTTTGTGTGTTGTTTGTTTGTGTGTGTTGTGTGTGTGACTCTGTGTGTGTGTGTGTGTGTGTTGTGTGTTGTTTGTTTGTTTGTGTGTGTCTATATGTGTTGTGTGTGAGTGTTGTTTACTTATTTCTTTGTGCTTTGTGTGTGTTGTGTGTTGTTTGTTTGTGTATTTGTTTGTTTGTGTGTGTGCATGCGAGTGTGTGTGTGTATGTGTATGTGCGCGCGCGTGCCCGCGTACGCATGTGCTCCTGCACCCTATCCACCAATTACAAAAACTTAACTCTTTTAGCTCCCTCATCTTATTCACCATCTTCTGCAGGAAGCTGGTGGATGGGGTGTGGGAGTCAGAGGGTTAATCTGTTGTTCTTTACATTTATAGCTGTACCAGCATCCACATTGCTTTGTGTAATCCTAGCAGCAAAAACGTTGGGAAGTGAATATCACATTGTCAGGGGGGTGGGGTTGGGGGTTGGGGTGGGAGTGGTGGGTGAGAGGGCTGGGGGTGGAGGTGGGGGAAAGGAATGGGGACGTCAATGTACAAGCAAGGAAATTAGAAGAAAATAGAATACATTTCAAAATAACAGCGTCGCGTGACGACGCCACGCCACGCCACGCCACGCCACGACACAGGTAAAATGTTTGGTAAATCATGGACGTTCTTCCCTCCACCCCCTCCCTTCCCCTCTCTTCACTCCAACGGCACCCAAGCCCATGTAATGAGATGGACGCTAAGGGACTGGCAGGACCGAGAAGGGAGAAGTGCAGAAGAATCCTCAGAGAGCTGCTCTGGTCATTGCTAAAGGTGTGAGCTTGCAAATTGATTGATCAAATGATGCACTGAGACGAAGAGCTTGCGTGAGGCTGTGGTCAACCTGAAATCTGCCCGCTGTTGTCCCTATGAGGGGAGGAGACAGAAGATATGAAGAGGTGAAAGTGCTTGGAAATCTCTAGAGTCCAGTGGGGTCACTCAGTCAATGAATCCATGTCGTGAGGCTTGTAATGTGTGTGTGTGAGTGTGAGTGAGTGTGTGTGTGTGTGTGTGTGTGTGTGTGTGTATGTGTGTGTGTTGTGTGTGTGTGTGTGTTTGTGTTGTGTGTGTGTGTGTGTTTGTGTTGTGTGTGTGTGTTGCGTGTGTGTTTGTTTGTGTGTGTTGTGTGTGTGACTCTGTGTGTGTGTGTGTGTGTGTGTTGTGTGTTGTTTGTTTGTTTGTGTGTGTCTATATGTGTTGTGTGTGAGTGTTGTTTACTTATTTCTTTGTGCTTTATGTGTGTGTGTATGTGTGTGTGAGTGTGTGTGTGTGTGTGTGTGTGTGTGTGTGTGTGTGTGTGTGTGTGTGTGTGTATGTGTGTGTGTGTGTTGTGTTGTGTGTGTGTGTTTGAGTGTGTATGTGTTCTCTGTGTGTATGTGTGTGTTGTGTGTATATGTTGTTTATGTGTGTGTGTTGTTTGTGTGTGTGTTGTGTGTGTATGTGTGTGTGTGTGTTGTTTGTGTGTGTGTATGTGTGTGTGTGTGTGTGTGTGTGTGTGTGTAGTGTGTTCTCCATAGTGTATGTATGTGTTTGTGTCGTGTTGCATGTGTGTTGTTTGTTTGTGTGTGTGTGTGTGTGTGTGTGTGTGTGTGTGTGTGTGTTAGTATGTGTGTATGTATGTGTGTGTGTTGTGTGTGCGTTGTTTGTTTGTTTATTTGTTTGTGTGTGTGTTGTGTCTGTGTTGTGTGAGTTGTTCGATTGTTTGCATGTGTGTGTGTGCAAGTATGTACGTGTGCTTGTGTGTGTGCATGCGTGCGCGCGTACGTGTGTGTACGTATGTGTGTGCGTGCGTGTTTGTTTGTATGTGTGAGGGGGGGGAGGGATGGGGACGTCAATTTATAAAAAGCAGAGAAAATAGAAGAAAATAGAATACATTACCAAGCAACAGCATCGCGTGACGACGCCACGCCACGACACGCCACGCCACGCCATGCCACGCCACGCCACGACATAGAGGTAAAACGTTTGGCAAATCATGGACGTTCTTCCCTCCACCCCTTCCCTTCCCCTCTCTTCACTCCAACGGGACCCAAGCCCATGTAATGAGGTGGACGCTAAGGGACTGGCAGGACCGAGAAGGGAGAAGTGCAGAAGATTCTTCACAGAGTTGCTCTGGTCATTGCTAAAGGTGTGTTTGCAAATTGATTGATCAAATGATGCACTGAGACGAAGAGCTTGCGTGAGGCTGTGGTCAACCTGAAATCTGCCCGCTGTTGTCCCTATGAGGGGAGGAGACAGAAGATATATGTTGTTTGTGTGTGTGTGTGTGTTGTTTGTTTGTGTGTGTGTTGTGTGTGTATGTGTTCGTTCGTTATTTCTTTTAACGTCTATTCACATATGTGCTTTTAGACGAGGAAAAAAAAATAGTGCGTAAGGAATGAATGAATCTATGTAATCATAAGGCATTGTATCAATTAAGGTAACAATTAATGTAACATCAAACAAATTTCAATTAAGGTAACAATTATTGTAACATCAAACAAATTAACGAACAAAAGAAAAACAATCAGAACATTATATCAGTCAGGCTTCATCGGATTTCTCGGGGCTGTGTGGGAGTTACAGGTATAAAACAATTGGGCGGAATCAAAGGAAACGACCTACAGGACTGTGCAGTAAACGTCTAGCAATGTGTAAATACAGAGTGAAATCAGTATGTTTCTGTTTTAAGTTTGTAAATGACGCAGGGAAATAAGGTCGCATTCGCTGACAACACAAAAGGTGATCAACTGTTATAAAATCATCACAGATACATTTGATGGTTTTACTAAATTTAGTTCGAAGTGAATTGAGAGTTGATCTGAAAGCTAAAGTTATTTCTTGTCTTGTAAAACCCTGGTAATTTACCGAGAAGGGGCGAAGGTCACATTGCGCTTTTACTTTGTTTTCTAGTATAGCATTCATTTCATGTTCAGAGAGTGGTAAATCAAGTTTAGTACTGCCAGCCCTATTCATTGCTGCATTTTTTGCTATTCTGTCGACCCGATCGTTAAAAAGGATACCACAGTGTGATGGGATCCAACAAAAAGTAACCTGTGTATTATTTGTTATTAAACAATGAATTAGAAATTTTATCTCAAATATTAACGAACTATTTACTTTATGTTCGCAACATTTTAAGGACTGTAATACAGATTTCGAATCTACACATAATAGGATACTAAACAAAGTTATGGGTAGATCTACTATATATTTCAGTGCCATTAGGATGGCAACTAATTCAGGAGTGAAGATTGAATGTCCCTGTCCTAAAGAGTAAGCCTTTTCTACTTTAAATTTAGGAATTAGAAAGCCAGCGTCTGCTTTACCATCATCTAGAACAGAGCCATCTGTAAAGATTTTTAAGTAATGTGAATATTTTTTGTGTAGATGTGACAAAACATGAATTGCTAACAAGTGTGGATTAATATCTTTTGTCAGGTCAGTATCAGTGTAGTTGATATCAAAAATAGCATTGGACAGTTCCCAGGGGGTAGAGGACAACATATCATTTTATGTGAAACTTTGTTAGGTAATACGTGAGAAAGTTTGAAGAGCTCATTTGTGTAAGTGGATATTGTTTCTTGTGACTTTATTGTTCTTGCTCTCTTGGGGAAATGGATGTCAGACCGAATTTTAAGTTCCGTACTGGCATAATTAGCTACTGCATTTGCTCTAACTATATATTTAGCAGTTGATAACTTCCTCCAATCTTCCAAGGGAAGGATGCCAGCTGTTTTATATACTTCTTGTTCCAAAACAAGAGTGACTGCCCGCGCCCAAGCAAACACAAACCAGAAGAACAAGAAAACCAATGTAAGCGCGTCTCCAACAAGACAAAACAAAACAAGCGCAAATTTTCGGCCAACTAGCCTTTGTCAAGCGCGAACGCACGGTCACAGACAAATCACAGACACCAAACAATGGATAATAAAAACGGGACTAAAATCTTCCCTGCCGCCTCGTCCAGTGGGTAAGAGATGGAATGCCCATGTCATCATGAGCAGTAGTAAGAAAAGGGGAGAGGGGAGGCAACTGTGATGTCAAAAGGGAAGTGAGATGAGTTCTGCAATTTTGAGAAGTGGCCATGCTATATCGGTATAGCCCTGTTCTGAAGAAGGCACAGGGCAAGAGCCAAGAGATAAGGGAGTAGATTGTGCCCGGTGCCAAGAATCTGGTAGGCGTGGGAACAGGAAGAGACATGAAACGGCATGTCTGAATTTTGTTACTCATGGTTTGTCGTTAAGACCATGTGGTTTGCGTGTTCCAAGTTTATTTATGAGGTGGGATTCTCTGTCTTTCCTGTCTATGGTGCTGTTATTGTGTAGAAGCCACAGACCTTTCACTCGGATGTCATTGACTGAGTGGTCTGATTGGTTGAAGTGATTGGGGATAGTTTTATCCCTTTGGTGGCGGATATCAGCCAAGTGTTCTTTGAAACGTGTGTCAAGGGTGCGTCCAGTTTCACCAATATACAATTGGGAACATTTAGAGCAGCTGATCAAGTAGACAATGTTATAAGTTTGACAGTTGAAATGTTTTGTAATTCTCATATGAGATTTGGGGCCTTTGACTGTGGTGGCTGAGCACAAGAAAGGACAAGTCTTGCATTTAGGTTTGTTGCATGGAGAGGTTCCTGGAGGTTGGCTGACTTCTTGTGTTTTTGTATACACCGGTACCCCAAGAGCACATTTAATAGCTTTACTATCTAAGCTTTGAAGTTTTTTCAAGTAGCATTTTGGAGCTGAAAAATAGACCTCTTGACCATAAGCCAACTTAGATCTGACTAAAGCTGTGACAAGATGTAACAACGTTTTAGTGTCCTGTCCCCAGGACTGTTTACTAATAATTCTGATTAAATTATAGCTTTTTATAGCTTTACATAACAAGGCATCAATATGTTCTTTCCACTGTAAACTAGAAGTCAATTGTACTCCCAGAAATTTCACGTGAGTAGTATATTTCAGTTCCTCATCACCAATTTTAAACAACGTTACTTCTTTCGGACTGAGACCATTATTAAAAAGCATCATGTGTGTTTTTTCATTGGATATTTCCAGACCGTTAACTGTCAAGTAAGTGAAAATGTTATTAATTTCATGTTGATAGACCTTTTTAATGTATTTTATTTCTCTCAAGGAAGTCTTCCTTTTTAACGAAACATTCATCCAGATCGCTATATCATCAGCGTACTGAGCAACGTTTACATTGTTTGAGACTTGAGCTGGTAGATCATAGATCAAAATATTAAATAATAGAGGAGATATTACGGAACCCTGAGGAATTCCCATGTTTACAGATTGTTTTTTAGAGTATGTATTACCTATTTTAGCGACTATACTTCGGTCACTTATAAATGTTTTGATAAAATTATAAAGAGTACCGTTGAGACCAATATGTTTAAATTTCAACAAAAGTCTCGCACGCCAGACTTGATCGTATGCTTTTTTAAGATCAAAGAAGGTAGCTAAGACATTTTTCCTTTTAGCAAACTGATTTTTTATTTGAGTTGTTAACTTAACTAAATGGTCTGATGTTGATCTACCTTTTCGAAACCCAGATTGATTGATAGCTATAATATATTATTTTTCTCTCAAAAGTAACTCAGTCTATTCACTATAATTTTTTCCATTAGTTTTGAAACATGGGATGTAAGCGAGATAGGTCTGTAACTACCTGGATCTGAAAGGGGTTTATTAGGTTTTGGTATTGGTAACACAATCGAAGTCTTCCAAATGTCAGGTAAGCGACCACTTTCCCAGCATTTTAGTATGATATTGTGTAAGTATTCAATCCATTTCTCTGGTAAATGATTTAAAAGGGTATATGAAATGCCATCTAGTCCTACAGCCGATTTTTTGTTGTTCAACGAGAGAAGGGCATCTTTAAGTTCTTTTAATGTAATTTTTGAATTTATGTACATGTGACTATCAGGGGCAGGATCTGAGTATGTGACGGACTCTTCAATATTCCGTCTTTCCTCCCTTAATGGAGTAGACAAGCTACTGGAATTACTTGTTCTTGAAAAGAACTGTACAAATTCTTCAGCTTTCTCAGATGACCAAGGAAAGTCTTTATCTTTAATCTTAATAGGAAACTGTGGTAAATTAAAACCATTTTTCATTTCTTTGACCTTATTCCAAATTTTAGGAAGATCTTTAGGCCCGGAAATTTGTTCAGAGCAAAAATCTGACCAATAGCGCTTTTTGGCTTGGGCTATAACTTTGTTTGAGTGAATCTTAGCCATTTTCATATTGTAATGGTCTTCTGGAGATTTAGTTTTTAAATAGAGTTTATACATTTTCTTTTTTTCATTCTTTGCTTCTTCACATAACTGATTCCACCAACTATTTCCAACATGAGTACCTTTGTTTACAATTTTCCTTTTTGGAATGGAATTGTTTGCTGCCTCATGTAGCGCATCGGTGAAATGGGAATACATATCATTAATATTGATGCATTCATTAAACGTGCAATCTTTTCCCATTAAAATCTTCCGGTATTTTACCCAGTTAGCACGTTTGTACATATATCGAGATATAACATCGTCTTGTTCTGGTGTGTTATCAAACGGTTCATTTATAACTGTAACAATTGGCAGGTGATCACTTCCGAGGGAGTCAGATGTAACATCCCACATGCTATTAATGACAAGGTCAGGTGATAACAAAGTTAGATCAATGGCAGAAACTTTATGTTGAGGATTATCCGGAATTCTAGTTGTTCTACCGTCAATTAACAAGACTAATCCGGAATCAATGACATTTTCTACAAAACGATTGTTCGATATATAGTGACAGTCCTTATCCCAAAATGGAGAATGGGCATTAAAATCCCCCGTGTGTATGTGTGTGTGTGTGTTGTTTGTTTCTTTGTGTGTATCTATGTGTGTGTTGAGTGTGTGTTGTTTATTTATTTCTTTGTGTGTGTTGTGTGTTGTTTGTTTGTATGTGTGCTTGCGAGTGTGTGTGTGTGTATGTGCGCGCGCGCGTGCCCGCGTACGTGTGTGCTCCCGCACCCTATCCACCAATTACAAAAACTTAACTCTTTTAACTCCCTCATCTTATTCACCATCTTCCTATGAGGGGAGGAGACAGAAGATATGAAGACGTGAAAGTGCTTGGACATCTCAAGAGTCCAGTGGGGTCACTCAGTCAATGAATTCATGTCGTGAGGCTTGTAATTTGTGTGTGTGTGTGTGTGTGTGTGTGTGTGTGTGTGTGTGTGTGTGTGTGTGTGTGTGTGTGTGTGTGTGTGTGTGTGTGTGTGGTGTGTGTGTGTGTTGTGTGTGCGTGTGTTTGAGTGTGTGTGTGTGTGTTCTCTGTGTGTACGTGTGTGTGTGTGTGTGTATGTGTTGTTTGTGTGTGTGTGTTGTTTGTTTGTGTGTGTGATGTGCGTGTCTGTGTGTGTGTGTTGTTTGTGTGTGTGTGTGTGTGTGTGTGTGTAGTGTGTTCTCTATGTGTATGTATGTGTTTGTGTCGTGTTGCATGTGTGTTTGTGTGTGTGTGTGTGTGTGCGTGTGCGTGCGTGCGTGCGTGCGTGCGTGCGTGTGTGTCTGTTTCAGCGCTTAGATTTGATTTTGTCGAGATTTTGCGCTATATAAATATTGTAATTATTATTATTAGTAGCAGTATGTGTGTATGTATGTGTGTGTGTTGTGTGTGCGTTGTTTGTTTGTTTATTTGTTTGTTTGTTTGTTTGTGCGTGTGTGTTGTGTGTGTGTGTGTGTGTGTTGTGTCTGTGTTGTGTGAGTTGTTCGATTGTTTGTGTGTGTGTGTGTGCAAGTATGTACGTGTGCTAATGTGTGTGCATGCGTGCGCGCGTACGTGTGTGTACGTATGTGTGTTCGTTCCTTGATTTAACGTCTTTTCACTATGAGTGATATTAGACGGTCGTGTGTGGGTGTGTGCGTGTGGGTGTTTGTGTTGTGTGTGTGTGTGTGTGTT
>JAPXFY010000024.1:45893902-45898902 GCA_030674185.1 Monoplex corrugatus
GGAATTGCGTGCTCATAAGGTAAGACAGTGGTGTCCCCTTTATGAAAGCGCTGCATCACTGAATGAAAGCCAATAACCAGTTTTGACATGGAGAGTACACGGACGTTTTCTGTGTTAGTGTCTTTGATTTTGTTGAAAAAGATAATAAGAGAAGATCGAGCTGAGGGAATTTGGGTTATTTCAAAGTGGAATGGGAAAGCAAACGAACCAGATAACGAGAGAAAATGATGTTGTTGATATAGGTCAGACATCAGTCAATGGTTGATTTATACTGACAGTGCATTTTAGGCAGTGTGCGCCAGTTTTATAGATATATTTCAAATACCGATGTGCATGAAATTTTTACTTACAACAATTATGGGACATCTTTATTTTACTTCGAAATTGCTTTGAATGGAATCATGAAAAAGTGTACAAGTTTTCCGGAGTTTATTATCGGTAGATGATGATTTCAGATAATTATGAATCATACTTTAGTTTGCCTGTCTTCTTTTATACGTTCTTACGTTTACTGTGTGTTTTTGGCTTTAATTTTCTTGAAAGCTTTTTTTTTCTTTCTTTCTGCTGAATTTTGATCAATAAATTCAAACATATGATAGGTATCACTTACATGCATGCTGTGTATATATTTTGAGCTGGAAGACCTAAGCTGAGAGATGATGGGTTAATTTGAATGGAAGTTGAAAAGCAAATAAACCACATTACGAACGGACCTTGTGTTGCTGACATAGGTCATGTGACAATCAATAAATAATTCAAACTGACAAAGCACTGGGACCTGCGTTGGATGTAGCGTGTGTTCATGCAAACTATTTGCAGATTTACAGACATAAATGTACAGAGCCCGCCCATCAATAAATATAACATTTTCAACACAAATCATGTGACTACAAAAGGATTCTATCAGATATATGAAAATGCATTTACAGAATTTTGATTCCGCCGATAGGTTATGTTTTTTTACACAAATTAATGAACAGCTTTATGAAATTATGATATAGTTTTCATCCAGAGTTATGAAAATCTAATAACGGAATTATTCTTAAAGGCGTTTGTTTTCTAAAGTATAACTAATGCACATCAATGATTATGATTTGTGATCCATTTTGTTGAATATCGAACAAAACGCTTAATCTTATGAAATGATGCTAATACATGTCGAAAACCTCGAAATAAGCCAAGAATACTAAGAATTTATATCTAATAACAAGGTACGTTCAGTCTAATTGTCTAAGCCTTACTATATTTCGAGAGTTATAAGTGTCTGAATTACGAAGGTTTGCGTGCGGATTTATGTACTCCACCCTTTACAGAAGTGATAATGAAATCTGAATCAAAAAGACTGGCAGCGTTCAGGCAAATACAAATTTGAAAAAAAAAGCAACAACAACAAAAAAAAACCACACAGAATCAGAACTCGTGTTTAAAATAACAGAACAAGGCGTGCAAATTTTCGGCCAACTGACCTCTGTTAAAAGTATTCAAAATACAACAAAGATCAAATGCACACCGCTTACTACATATTACAGTAGACAAACTCTCAAACGTGTGCATAGATGAAGAGAAAATGGCAGATGTGTGTGATATGATTATGCATGCAATAGGATAATGCTGACAATGTTAAATGTGCATATGATCCATTTTGATGAGCAACATGTGTTGTATGTGTTCTTAAATTCATTAAAAAAAACATTGAATAAACAAAAAAAATGAACCAAATCACTTCTGCTTTCATTTCGATGCTCTTTATGTCTGTAGATGTGAGGAATATGTGAAGGATAAAAGCACTGATTGGATTCATGTATCCGTGACAGTCAAAAGACTTCTGTATCGAAAAAATGGAAAAGGAAGTGTTTCAGCTAGACTCGTCATAAAATGGCCACTTCCATTTGCTATTAATGTTGTTGTTGTTGTTGTTGTTGTCGTTGTTGTTGTTTTTCTTCTTCTTCCTCCACCTCTTCTTCTTCTGTTTGTTCTTGTTCTTCTTCCTCCTCCCCCCCCCCCCCCCCCCCCCCCGCCTTGTCTTTTTCTTCTTCTTCTTCTTCATCTTCTTCTTGTTCTTCATTTTCATTTTCATTTTCATTTTCTTCTTCTTGTTGTTCTTCTTGTTCTTGTTCTTCTTCTTCTTCTTCTTCTTTTCTTCTTTTCTTCTTTTCTTCTTCTTCTTCTTGTTCTTCTTCTTCTTGTTCTTCTTCTTCTTCTTTTCTTCTTTTCTTCTTCTTCTTCTTTTCTTCTTTTCCCTCATTTCATTTTTGTTGCTACAAATATTATATCGCTTTTTCTAACCTACCCCCTCCCTCTTTATATATTTATTGGATTTTCGGGTGTTGCTTGTTTTGTTTTGTTTTGTTTTTTTGTTTTTTGTTTTTTGTTTTGTTTGTTTGTTTGTTTGCTTGTTTGTTTGCTTGTTTGTTTGTTTGAGGGTTGTTGCCACATTTTCCATGACGTGTAAATGGCATTATTCTCATGCATCTCATCTTGGCTCCTTCACACCACCCACCAAAACAAAACACCAATGCCAGGAAGTCTGCATGAGCCAGCGATGTGAGCCTTCGTGGGACCACCCACAATAGGACAATCTCCATTGCTGTCAGATCACTTTGAAGGTGTTCAGCCGTACTTATTCTGAGCCAATGTACTAAGGACGCTGCCTGATAAGCCCCCTTACTAAAGACAGCAATAATTCAGTCGCAGAGCCAGACCAAGTGAAAGATTCCCCAGTGAAAAAGTCACCACCCCATCCTTCGAACAACAGTGCCCACAAACAGGGGCCGGGCCGTCTTCTCAATCCACTGACGAATCATGAAAGCAGGGATAATAAAACAACTATGTAATACGAAATATAATTGTGCCAACAATTTATATGAATATTTATCGACGTTTCTGTCATCATCAGATTATCTGGAAAAGAAAAGGAAATAACATTAATGTTATTATAAGTGATGTTAATAATGTTATTATCATATCAACATCAACATATCAACATATCCGAGGATATACACAGTGGTCAAGCAATCAAGGAATACTGATTAACAACTTGCTCATGAGTTGTCTGCTCCTGCGTTCACCTTTCGTGTTTATTGTAATACTTTCATTTTTGGACTGAGACTGTCACAATACATCCTGGCAACGGCTGGGCTTGAAAGAAAAATAAACAGCTGCAACTTTAAATGTAAGCATGAAAATCACCCCCACTGACGCATATATGAAGTAGGTAAGGCCCGATTGTATGGCACCAGATTTCTCGTTGAATACTAAACACTTCGCAAACCGTGATTGGGGCTCAACAATCCCTTAATCACTGGGAAATGTTTCTGTTTTGTTTATTTTATAATCACATGCATAAAGGATAGGGTTGCATTGTAGGGACACATTTTCTAAGCGGAGACTTTCTTCGGTTTGAAAAGACAATTATCTGCCAGTAAACCAGTACAATACAATACAATACAATACAATACAATACATTACAATACAATACAATGCAATGCAATACAATACAATACAATACAATACGATGACGATACGATTCGACACGACTGATGCGATACAAATAAAGCGCAACAAAGAATGAACAAACAAAACAAACCATCTAATCAACCAACCAGCCACCCACCCAAATAAATAAATAAACAAATAACCATGTGAAAATCAGAATAAAGGAAAGCAGGAGGCTAAATAGCTATAATGTCTTCTGTTTGAATGGGTATAATTCTTTAATCAGTTTCTCTGGTTTCTTCCTCCCTACTCCATCCTGCTCCCTTGCCCCCTCTCCTCCATCCGTGACAAACACTCATACGTACTTCCTGGCAATTAAATAATGGAATGACAGAATCTCATGTAGACAGTCTGCGCAGATGAAGAAGCTTTTAGTCAGTGTAGCCTTTCAGCATCTGTGCCATGACTTTGGGAAATCAAATTCTTTGGAAAATCAGATGTACAAGTATAAACGTGTATGGATTTCCGGGCTTAGATAAAGGTATCTTTTAGCCTAGCCTACAAAACCGTTCAACAATGTGAGCTGACTTTTTAACACTGTGTTATGTTTTTCACAGGTCAAGGGGTTGTAATCTACCTTCTGACATTATGGCGTCATATTTTTGCCGTCTGCACGCTGTAGTTTGACTTTTGACATGATGACGTCATGTTCTTTGATGTCTGCTGATTGTAGTCAGACTTCTGACACGATGACGTCATGTTTTTGCTGTCTGTTGGTTGTGGTTTGACTTCTCACATGATGGCGTCATGTTTTTTGTTTGTTTGTTTGTTGTTGTTGTTGTTGTTGTTTTTTTGTCTGCTGACTGTAGTCAGACTTTTCATATTATGACGTCATGTTTTTGCAGTCTGCTGGCTCTGTTTTGGCCGCTGACATGATGACGTCATTTTCTTTGCTGTCTGCTGGCTTTAGTCTGGCTTCTGAATAATGACGGCATGTTCTTTGCTGTCTACTGGTTGTCATCTAACTTCTGACATTATGGCGTCATACTTTTTGGCTGTCTGCTGGCTGAAGTCTGATTTCTGATGTGATGACGTCATATCTGCTGATTGTAATCACGGCTTCTGACCCTATGACATCAAGCTTCTGGAATGCTGCTACTTGTAATACAGACTTCTGACACCACGCTATGTCTGGTTTTAATCCTAACTTTGGACCCCCTGTTATGTTTTTCGCTTGCTATCGGTTATAGAGATGCTAATGGGTGGAACGGAAACGTTCTTGGTACTTTTTCATCATCACCTAGTCCAGTGACTGGTATAGTCTATTGGTTAGAAATGCAACAGCTAACAGAATCTCCCCATATGTGTGCCTAATGGCGTGATGGATATGAAGGTCAGACATGCTTAATTAAACACCTTCAGAACGCAGTGAAACAAGTGGAAGACCCCTTTCTCTCCACGGTACAGCTTCAACTCTACAGCTCCACCTTTCCACCCTAATTACGGCTCAGGATGCTGGCAGCTTAACACAGATTATCGTTCTATCAGCCTTCTACACACAGAAT
>JAPXFY010000024.1:45908902-45958902 GCA_030674185.1 Monoplex corrugatus
GCTTTCCTTCTTCCACTTAAAACAACTCATTACTTTGACAGCGCAAGTCTTTCAACTCCATCTTCTCCCACGACATCGTTATCTTTTTCAACAAGATCGAAGACACTAACAAGAAAATGTCCTAGTACTCTTCGTGTCAAAATCAGTTAACTTTCATTCAGTGCTTGCAGCACATTCATAAAGCAAGACACCAGTCTCGCTCCTTCCTGTGGAGCACGAGATTTCACAATACCCCATGATGCATCTGCTGCTTTATGTCAGCCACTGAGTATCATCCAATTTCCCTTCGTTTGTTTCCGAGAAGTTTCTGGAATTTCACCAGAATTGCTGAGCTTCAATCATCCTAAAAATTAATAAACAGGGAAAGAGAAAGAAAAACATTGGAGTGAAGTTTGAATCAAAACTAACATCAAATTGTCAAAACTTAATCACGTTTGAAAAATGAAGCGTCATGCACATTCTGACAAGACTGTGAAATAACAAAGAACACGCAAATACCATTCGTTATTCTGCATTGTGCCTGGACAGAGATGGTTGTGAAAAAAGACGAGTTAATAGCAAACTCTCAAAACGAAAAATCGAGATTTTCCTCAACACGTTTCATCCTATTAGAAAGAATGCGTAATCAGTAGAAAACACTTTGAAAATCACATCTTTATTTTTTTTTCAAAATGGTCATGGACTTGAGATAAATCATTGTTGAGAATGTCCATTCAAAAACGGTATCTATGCAGTCAGCTATTTGCCGTGATCAGTCCTCTTCTCTCACTGGACAAAGCAACAGGGAAGTTTCCGGTTTTTTTTCTCCTAAATATTTTGAATTTGGTTTGTGTTTGTTTGTAATTTTACATTCACGTTTGACAAAGGCCAGTTTGCCAAAAATTTGTGCCTGTCTTGTCTGGTTGTATTTAGTACGCGTTCTGATTCTATTTTCGTGCTTTCTGGTTCCTGTTTGCTTGAACGCGGGCAGTCACACTTGTTATATTTTTCTCTTCCTTTTGCTTTGCTGGTGGTGGTAGAGGTGCTGGTAAGACTGGTGGTAAGGGAACAGGGGTTGGGGTGTCTTCTCGTCTTTTGGCACGCCCTGTAGAACTGATTAAACAACAGTGACGCAGTCGCGTAGGCCTGTGACAGACATGCCGCAAGAGAGATATTGATGACCCCCCTCTCCCCCTCCCCCTCCCCCCCCCCCTGTAAATAGGTAATAATTCTGACATGCCGATCGTGTTAATTTACATTGATCTACTGCTTAGCTCGAAGACGCGTGTGTAGGGCGAGCAGATCTGACGTGCCCATCGTACTAACTTACATCGATTTACTGCTAAGTTTGGTCAAACACCTATGATCAATTATATGTGCTTATGGGTAGTAGTTCTCCTTTACGATCTAATAGGCATCCGTAGACTACTGATGTGTCCTCTGACATATGGAAGTCAATGTTTTACTATAATTAATTTTTCTTTGGTTATCATATGTGTTACACTTCCTCTACTTTCACCATAGCTTTGAGTTGACATATGTCCTCACCCTTCTCTTGTTTGTTTTTAATGTTTATCATTCTTTCTTTCTTTTCTTTTGTTTGTATAATTGTAATTTATATTTTTGACATATTACTCTTTACTTTATTTGTGTCGTTTTGAATTAATGTTTTTCACGTTTACGCTTTCATAGGTTTGTTACATATGTGAAGTAGAAATGACTAGCTGTAAGACGGACCCAGAGGGACCTAACGTTACTTAACCTCAAATCATCAATAGTTCCATAATTCTGGGGTCGTAGGGAATGAGGTGGTAGAGACCTCAACTTTTCCCGCGGCCAGCACCACGAGGGCGGCGCCCATCCCCTTTTCCTCGCTTCAAATTCACATTCATATCCACCTTTTTTTTAGCAAGACTTCAGAAAGGCAAGGAGGTTATTTGGTCTTCAAGGGGTGGGACCAGAATAGGATCTTTATTGTGCGCAGCCAGAAGGCACACGGGTCCGACTCGTTTTTCGTCCCCATCCGAAGGACAAGACGTTCAGTTTGATTTTCCGGTCAAACTGAGGAGAAAGGTGAAGGCCTCTACGGGGAGCGAACCCAGGAACCTCGAGATTAGTTATTGGCAGGGGAACGTCTGAACCGTTCTGCCACTCTTCTCCCATCTCAATAATAAAGTATTTAGGTAACTGGTGACTGGATCCGAGCAGGTCATTCATCACATGGAAAGTCCTCTTTTCCTCAGCTGTATGGCTGCCGTGTGGCTTTGGGAACTGGGAGATGATTGTTTGGCCAGTGGGGACGTATTGTTACTGTAGGTATTGTTTGGCCAGTGGGGACGTATTGTTACTGTAGATATTGTTTGGTCAGTGGGGAGGTATTGTTACTGTAGGTATCGTTTGGCCAGTGGGGAGGTATTGTTACTGTAGGTATTGTTTGGCCAGTGGGGACGTATTGTTACTGTAGATATTGTTTGGTCAGTGGGGAGGTATTGTTACTGTAGGTATCGTTTGGCCAGTGGGGACGTATTATTACTGTAGATATTGTTTGGCCAGTGGGGAGGCACTGTTACTGTAGGTATTGTTTGGTCAGTGGGGAGGTATTGTTACTGTAGGTATTGTTTGGTCAGTGGGGAGGTATTGTTACTGTAGGTATTGTTTGGCCAGTGGGGAGGCACTGTTACTGTAGGTATTGTTTGGTCAGTGGGGAGGCACTGTTACTGTATTGTTTGGTCAGTGGGGAGGTATTGTTACTGTAGGTATTGTTTGGTCAGTGGGGAGGTATTGTTACTGTAGGTATTGTTTGGCCAGTGGGGAGGTATTGTTACTGTAGGTATTGTTTGGTCAGTGGGGAGGTATTGTTACTGTAGGTATTGTTTGGTCAGTGGGGAGGTATTGTTACTGTAGGTATTGTTTGGTCAGTGGGGAGGTATTGTTACTGTAGGTATTGTTTGGTCAGTGGGGAGGTATTGTTACTGTAGGTATTGTTTGGCCAGTGGGGAGGTATTGTTACTGTAGGTATTGTTTGGCCAGTGGGGAGGTATTGTTACTGTAGGTATTGTTTGGTCAGTGGGAGGCACTGTTACTGTAGGTATTGTTTGGTCAGTGGGGAGGCACTGTTACTGTAGGTATTGTTTGGTCAGTGGGGAGGTATTGTTACTGTAGGTATTGTTTGGTCAGTGGGGAGGCACTGTTACTGTAGGTATTGTTTGGTCAGTGGGGAGGCACTGTTACTGTATTGTTTGGTCAGTGGGGAGGTATTGTTACTGTAGGTATTGTTTGGTCAGTGGGGAGGTATTGTTACTGTATGTATTGTTTGGCCAGTGGGGAGGTATTGTTACTGTAGGTATTGTTTGGTCAGTGGGGAGGCACTGTTACTGTATTGTTTGGTCAGTGGGGAGGCACTGTTACTGTAGGTATTTTTGGTCAGTGGGGAGGCACTGTTACTGTAGGTATTGTTTGGTCAGTGGGGAGGCACTGTTACTGTATTGTTTGGTCAGTGGAGAGGCACTGTTACTGTAGGTATTGTTTGGTCAGTGGGGAGGCACTGTTACTGTAGATATTGTTTGGTCAGTGGGGAGGCACTGTTACTGTATTGTTAGGTCAGTGGGAAGGCACTGTTACTGTAGGTATTGTTTGGTCAGTGGGGAGGCACTGTTACTGTAGGTCCCACCCCGCGCTGTAAGGTGTTTTTTGTTTGTTTGTTTGTTTTTTTAGAGGATCATCGCACTCAGAGAGGTTACCTTTGTGCTCACCTGTTTTTGTATGTTTGTTTGTTTGTTTTTTTGTCCCATTTTCTACGTCATCTTAATGGCTACATAATCTGGCACAGTTCTTTTTACAATGCGATGATGATGTCGATGAGGATGATCATCATGATGCTATGGAGTTCCATACAGGATTGAGACTGCGTGACAGGGTTTACTCCTGGCGTTTACCAGGCCCGAGAGATACAGACACCTGCGATGCTGGTCAGAAGATTTGAGCAACACACTCAATGACGCATCCGTGAAGTGGATGAGGCTCGTCGACCGTGCGGTCCCAGTCTTCCAAATGAGCCCATAGCACGCCCAACTATGGTTAGAGCCGAAAAATCCCACACTGATATATGTAGTTTTGAAGGGACTGATGGGGAACCGCACCCACAACTTCCAGTTGGTAGTCCATTGCGTTAACCACTAGACCACGGCGACTGGTCGATGTTTCTTGTTATATGGTCATCAGACTGTCAAAGTGGCGATAATTCACATGCTGGGAGATAGTTCTTGGGGAAGTACTCTTTAGCAGTGTGGTTACTATACTTGCCAGTGTAGGAACGGTTCAAAATTGTTCTGAAACACGTCATGTGAATGTTGCTTTCTTTCCTGACATTTTGTGGAGGTTTGCTGTCAGAGTCCAGAGCTCGTGCGGTACATGACCATTAAATTCCTTGATTCACTAGGAAACCTTGTAAAACCAAATGGGTCATGTATAACATGGTCTGCCAATCCCCCCCCCCCCCAATCCACCCACACCCATACACCACCTTTGTTTGTCGAAATGGCTCCATGTGGCGTCTGGAGCTGAGAGGTGATCGTGTGCCCGGTGGTAAGGTATTGTTGTTCTGGTTGTCTCTTGACAACTTAAGTCAATTTTTGTTTTAGATTTAGAGTTTGTGGTACAAAGAGTAAACTTTTTTTGTTTGTTTCTTTGTTTTACACACACACACACACACACACACACACACACACACACACACACACACACACACACACACACACACACACACACACACACACACACAACACACAGAGAGAGAAACACACACACACACACACAAACACAAACACACACAAAACACACAAACACACACACACACACACACACACACACACACACACACACACACACACACACACAAACACACTATCTGAAGAAAAAGTATTATAATTGTTTTGGGGGCAATTTGCAACTTGTTCCGAGAGTGGAATAAAAATCTCCTGGGCTTTTGCTTGAACTTTAGAGATTCTGTAACACCGTCCTGATGATCAAAGCTCGTAGTATTTCGCTCAGACATGATTATCATCATTTACTGTCCGTCTGTCTGACCATCAGCACCTCTCACTCACCTCTCATGCATATTGATCTGCCTAACTCGAAAAATCTGATGGCACACATGTATTCAAAAACTGGCTTCCTTTTCACGCTCAAATTTCTGTGCTAGCATATAACTGAAAGAATCAGCGAAGACTCAATACAGCCCTGTGAATACATCAGTTAAATGTTTGAAGCAAACCCAATGGTTCTCTTCAACAAACCCAATCTATATTTATATACATACATACTGAAAAAGAAGAGAAGAGATGAGAAGAGAAGAGAAGAGAAGAGAAGAGAAGAGAAGAGAAGAGAAGAGAAGAGAAGAGATAGAGATAGAAAGAGAGACAGACAGACAGATTCACAGACACACAGACACTCGTACACAAAGACACACAGACAGACAGAGACACAGAGAGAGAGGCAGACAGACAGACAAGTCAAGACAAGACAGACAGACACACTGACAGACAGACACACACACAGACACACTTACAGAACACACACACCGACACACAGACAAAACAGCATGTGCACACAAAAGAAAAACAACCGACATAGAATTTACCCAAAATTTCGGCTGCACACCCACCACTTTCCTTATATATTTACTTACGTATGTATATGTATATGTATATGTATATGATATGTATATGTATATGTATGTATGTATATATGTGTGTGTATTATGCATGTATGTATGTATGTGTGTTTGTATGTATGTATGTATTATGTACCCCAGAAGGCCACAAACTCTACTTCAGTGGCAGTGAAGACAAACATGAACATGGAGTTGGATTCCTCATTCACAAAGACACTGTGAATGCCATCATGGGATGCCGACCAGTCTCTAGCAGACTCATTACTATTCGGCTTAAGGCTTCACCTTTTAACATCACCGTCATCCAAGCTTATGCCCCAACAACTGACTATGATGACGAGGCTGTCGAAGATTTCTATGATCAACTGCAGGAAATCGTAGATCAGACGCCAAAGAAAGACATCATTATAGTGCAGGGCGACTGGAATGCGAAGATTGGAGAGGATGAACACAGTAACTGGAAAGGGATATGTGGCCAATACTGCAACCCTGAGACCAACGAAAGAGGTTTAAGGCTCCTGGAATTCGCCAGTTACAACGACCTGAGGGTGGTGAACACGTTCGGTCCACACAAACCATCTAGACGCTGGACATGGCACAGCCCAGGAGAAAAATACCACAGTCAGATCGACTACATCATGGTTCAAAGACGCTTCCAGTCAAGTGTTAACATCGCAAAGACCAGGAGCTTTCCAGGAGCCGACATTGGAAGCGATCATGAGCTTGTAATGATGACCTTCAAACTCCGCCTCCAGAGGATGAAGAAACAGGGCAACATAAGAATTAAGTTCAATCTTGAGAAGCTCAAAGACCCCAACATAGTTGAAAACTTCCAAGCAACGATAGGAGGGAAGTTTGCTCCTCTCCTCGTCCTTGACAATATGGACACCGAAGTAGACACTCTGATCAACAACTTCAACACTGCCGTGACCGAAGCAGCCAACGACATCCTTGGAAAACACCGACCAACAAAGATGCCCTGGGTCACGGAAGAAGTACTAAAGCTGAGCGACAAACGCAGAGAACTAAAGCAAAAGAAGAGTACGGATGAAGGTGCTAAACTATACAGAAAAGCCAACCAACAAGTTAAAGAAGGCATGAGGAAAGCAAAGGAAACATGGATTGAAGAACAATGCCAAGATATCGAAGCAAACCTGCAGAAAAATAACAGCAAAAAAGCCTACCAGCTTGTGAAAGAACTAGCAAGCTCAAAACAAGGCAGAACCACTACCATACAGAACAAAGCAGGGAAATGTCTCACAGAAGATCAAGAGATTCTGCAGAGGTGGACAGAGTACTGCTCCGAATTATACACACACACAACAACAGGAGATCCCAAGGTGCTAGACGTTCCTCCACCAACCAACAACGACAGCTACCCCATCTTGCGAGAAGAAGTTGAAGCTGCAGTAAAATCATTGAAGAAAGGCAAGTCGGCAGGAATGGACAACATTCCCTCAGAACTGGTCCAGGCAGGAGGAGAGGCCATGATAGATATGTTACTCATCATCTGCAATAAGATCTGGCGGACAGGTGAGTGGCCAACACCTTGGACCCAGTCCCTGATCATCACTCTCCCGAAGAAAGGCAACCTACAACTATGCCAAAACTACCGTACCATCAGCCTGATCAGCCATCCAAGTAAGGTCATGCTAAAAATCCTTCTGAGTAGACTGAAGCCACAAGCTGAGGAGATAATAAAAGAAGAGCAGGCAGGTTTCAGACCAGGAAGAAGTACCACAGAGCAAATTTTCAACCTCAGATTGCTCTGTGAGAAATACCTGCAACACCAACAAGGCCTTTACCACGTCTTCGTGGACTTCAAGAAGGCATTCGACAGAGTTTGGCACGCAGCCTTGTGGGCAACCATGAGGCTGTACAACATCAATGCCAACCTGATCAGAACCATAGAATGCCTCTACGAAAAGGCGACCAGTGCAGTCTACCATGACAACAACATAGGCGAATGGTTCCGAACCACAGTTGGAGTACGCCAAGGATGCCTGCTCTCCCCCACTCTCTTCAACATCTTCTTAGAGAGAATAATGGCTGACGCACTTGAAGACCACGAGGGAACAGTCAGCATCGGAGGTAGAACAATCACAAACTTGCGTTTTGCCGACGACATTGACGGACTAGCTGGGCAAGAGCAAGAGCTAGTCAGCTTGATAAAACATCTTGATGAGGCCTCCACATCATATGGCATGCAGATCAGTGCAGAGAAAACCCAGTTGATGACAAATAATACCAATGGCATCAGCACTGACATTACCATAGACAACAAGAAACTTGAGACCGTCCATAGATTTAAATATCTGGGAGCTATAGTATCAGATGAAGGATCAAAGCCCGAGGTACTTTCCAGGATTGCACAGACCACAGCTGCAATGACCAAGCTAAAAGTCATCTGGAACGACAAGAATATCGCAATCGGCTCCAAGATCAGACTGATGCGTTCCCTGGTCATGTCAATATTTTTGTATGCATGCGAAACATGGACCATAACAGCAGACATTGAAAGAAGGATACAGGCAATGGAGATGAGATGCTTCCGCAAACTCCTTGGTATCTCGTACATAGATCATATAACCAATAAAGAAGTGAAAACCCGAATCGAAAACGCCATCGGGCCGTATGAAGACCTCCTGACCTCAGTGAAAAGACGCAAACTGAGGTGGTACGGGCACGTCACACGATCATCTGGACTGGCCAAGACCGTCTTGCAGGGAACAGTTCAGGGAGGGAGACGAAGAGGCAGACAGAGAAAAAGATGGGAGGACAATATCAGAGAGTGGACTGGCCTTGAATGGAATATCATTCTGCGGAAAGCTGAGGACCGTGAGGAGTGGAGGAAGTTGGTTGCAAAATCTTCAATGGTGCCCCAACGGTCAACCAGACTACGGGACTGATGATGATGATGATTATGTATGTATTATGTATATATCTATGTATCTATCTGTCTGTCTGTCTATCTATCTCTATCTATCTATCTATCTATCTATCTATCTATCTGTCATTTCAAGGAACGTGAAATGGCCCCGTCAATGCCTCTGTGGGATTTGAAAGTGAACCAATGTGGGGCTAAGTTTGGTGAAAGCTTACAGGTAATACAGAACAATTATTTCAAAATACTTAATTGGTCATGAAGATACAGCAAGAAGATAGTTTACGGGGTCCCTATACATCTGACTCTGTAGTCTCCTCTCCCTTTTGAACAACGCTGAACAAGTTTGGATAGGATATCCAGAACAAGTGCGACTGCCCGCGTTCAAGCAAACAGGAACAAGAAAAACACGAAAGTAGAATCGGAACAGTATTTAACACAACCTGACAAGACAGGCGCAGCATTTCGGCCAAACGGCCTTTGTCAAGCGTGAATTTAAGATCACAAACAAACTAACACCAAATACAAAAATGAGGTGAAAAAGACTGAAATTTCCCTGCTGCTTCGTCAGTGGGAGAAAAGGACTGAAGTTTGGACAGAACAACCTCACGCAAGCTCTTAAGCGTTATACACCCTTCAATCATTTGATTTGTACTATGACGCTCTATGAGTGACCAGAACATCTCTCTGAAGATCTTTTCTGCACAGGTCCTCTCTCGTTTGTGGCCATTCCTCAGTGTACATGTCATTACGCGCGCCAGGCTTTCTACAGGGAAAGGAGTGTGTCCGGTGTTTGTAAACATTTTATCATGGTGGAGGTATGGTCACGCAAAGCAATACGTGGATAACATTTCCCACTGGCTTCCTCTTCGTTATTGACAATTAGGAAATCCCCACCACATTGTCACTGCTGTCCCACCACTTTTTTCTGTAACAAGAGATTTGTCATTAACATTTGAACAATGACCCCTTTGTTTTTGTACTTTTTGTTTCTGTTCTTTCTTTCTTTCTTTCTTTCTTTCTCTCTTTCTTTTCTTTCTTTCTTTCTTTCTCTCTTTCTTTCTCTCTTTCTTTCTTCTTTCTTTCTTTCTTTCCTTCCTTCTTTCTTTCTTTTCTTTCTTCTTTCTTTCTTTCTTTCTTTTCTTTCTTTCTTTCTTTCCTTCTTCTTCTTTCTTTCTTTCTAAATTTCTTTCGTTCTTTTTCTTTTGTAAGCGTCAGTTTATGGTTTTTCTATAAAAGTGAATATTGCTTCGAAATTTTGCATGGGCAGCTTTCTTACAGCGCCGAGATTGGACGAGCGATTGGAAAACTGTGGTGTTGTATTGTTTGGTCGTCACGACAAACAGCCATTGATACAGTGATTGTCTGTCATCTGTTTGTACTTACCAGTTGACGGGGTGGTAAATGTAAAGTGCTGCACTCCCTTAGACCCACATTTCATGTTAGGTTTGGAGTTGTGGAGGTTATTTTTATCAATTATCTGGGAGACCCCCTAAGCCTAAACATAAGCCTATGCGCCGATAGGGCCTTGAAATGGATTCGGGGGAGAGGAATCTATGAAACTCTAAACTGACACCCCCAGAACGATGGAAATGTTAAGATGGGCACCAAAAAAAAAAAACCCCAAAAAACACGAAAATAGAATCAGAACACGTATTTAATACAACCAGATAAGACAGGCGCGCAAATTTTCGGCCAATTGGCCTTTGTCAAGCGTGAATGTAAGATCACAGACAAACAAACACAAAATAAAAAAAATTAGGAGAAAAAGACTGAAACTTTCCCGCTGTTGCGTCCAGTGGGAAATGATTAGCGACTGGCGTCGGGAGCTTCGTTCCAGTTTGCTTGAACGCGGGCAGTCTCACTTGTTTTGGATTAAGATGAGCAACAAAGGGGCCAGTTGTTACAGTTGTGGGCTGGTAATGACAAAGTAAGAACAGTTCAGCCCGTACCCATCAGACCCACATTTCATTAACATTTGAACACCCACCCCTTTGTTTTTGTACTTTTGTTTTCTGTTCTTTCTTTCTTTCTTTCTTTCTTTCTTTCTTTCTATCTTAATTTCTTTCGTTCTTTTTCTTTTGTAAGCGTCAGTTTATGGTTTTTCTATAAAAGTGAATATTGCTTCAAAATTTTGCATGGACATCTTCCTTACAGCGCCGAGATTGGACGAGCGATTGGAAAACTGTGGTGTTGTATTGTTTGGTCGTCACGACAAACAGCAAGAAAGTAAGAACCGTTCAGCCCGCCTTAAGTTAATCGAAGCATAAATACAGCTGTTAAATTAGCAAAAGTTGAGGAGAAAATAGAAACGCAGAGGCGTTGGCTTTGAAGATCTCGTTGACAACTTGAAATAACTCATACACATTTTTACAGTCAGTTTCATTTGATACCTGTGTCCATGAATATCGCTGAACGTGTTATGAAAAGTCACCGTTTCTCTGTTTACGTATCAGACATGCCTCTCTTCATATCATTGATGCGCTTTACAGTTCTAGTCTCAAAATTCCTCGCTGAACTTTATCATCTATTTTTCGAAAACAGCCGTCTTTAGAACAGACCCTGAGTGTAACATTGTAACATTATTCTAATGTCTGTATTCGTGGAATGCTTCAAGAACAATCGTGACTACAGACTTTCGAAACATTTCGTTTTTGGAAACAAGCTTTGTTTCGGTAATATCATGGCAACTGCTTTAGTGGCTGAGTGAACTTACCACTTATGTATATATATATATATGTATGCGTGTGTGTGTTTTGTGTGTGTGTGTGTGTTGTGTGTGTGTGTGTGTGTGTGTGTGTGTGTGTGTGTGTATCTGTGTATATAGATATATATATCTGTGTGTGTGTGTGTGCATGGTGTGGTGTGTGTGTGTGTGTGTGAATGTATGTATGTATGTGTGTGTGTGTGTGTGTGTGTGTGTGTGTGTGTGTGTGTGTGTGTGTGGGTGTTGAGGGAGGTCTATTTAGAGTAAAATATCGAATTTCGGGAGGTGGTGCATTGCTCATATTCGTGTAAACTACTTGATGAAAGCAGAAAAACAAACAATTCTTGTTAGCACAATCTTTAGCAGACTTTTCATTTCCGTCTTATTTGACATTCTAGAAACAATATCTAGTCTCCATATGACACCACAGAGTTCACCTAGTACCTGTAAAAACACGTACATAATCAAACATCAGACAAGAGTCTCAACACATTCTGGATTCCCTAATGCTGGTTTAAATGTTTTATTTCAATTTAAAATGTATGAAATTCCCATGGAATTGGAGGGAAAGAGAGCACCAGGTAGACTCAGGGAGAAAATATTGGACGGACTTGTAGGGTGGTTGAGGACAGAGGTGGAAGATGTGCTTATGGCGACAATAGATATATGCATATGGAGGGTCATGATCGCCAACGCCGTGCGGGAAGGCACATGAATGATGATGATGATGATGATGATGATGATGATGATGATGATGATGATGGAATTCCCGACCACAGGGCGCCCACTGCTGCGTTATGGGGACGTTTGTAAACGTGACCTGAAGTCTGCTGATATCACTGTAGACACACGAGAAAAGACAGCTACCAATTGCTATGCCTGACGACAGGCTGTACGTGCAGGCATCTCCATCACAAAAGAGTAACAAACAGGACTGTGATGGGACTGATTAGAGAGAAGGAAAGTAGCGGAAATGACCACCCAGCCACAGGCATCAGCTTTCATGTCCGTCAACTGTGTCGACGACTGCCACTCAACATTCAGTTTCTTCAGCCACAGATGACGCTGTTCCACATCCAGCTGAACCCTTAAAGGGGCACATCCGTTAACTAATCAGACAGACGGAGCCATCGGTTTAAGGCAATCTGTTAAAATCAATCTGTTAAAAAACCTGTTAAAATCAATCTGTTAAAAAATCTGTTAAAATCAATCTGTTAAAAAATCTGTTAAAATCAATCTGTTAAAAAACCTGTTAAAATCAATCTGTTAAAAAACCTGTTAAAATCAATCTGTTAAAAAACCTGTTAAAATCAATCTGTTAAAAAATCTGTTAAAATCAATCTGTTAAAAAATCTGTTAAAATCAATCTGTTAAAAAATCTGTTAAAATCAATCTGTTAAAAAACTGTTAAAATCAATCTGTAAATCTGTTAAAATCAATCTGTAAAATGTTAAAATCAATCTGTTAAAAAATCTGTTAAAATCAATCTGTTAAAAAACTGTTAAAATCAATCTGTTAAAAAACCTGTTAAAATCAATCTGTTAAAAAACCTGTTAAAATCAATCTGTTAAAAAACCTGTTAAAATCAATCTGTTAAAAAACCTGTTAAAATCAATCTGTTAAAAAACCTGTTAAAATCAATCTGTTAAAAAACCTGTTAAAATCAATCTGTTAAAAAACCTGTTAAAATCAATCTGTTAAAAAACCTGTTAAAATCAATCTGTTAAAAAACCTGTTAAATCAATCTGTTAAAAAACCTGTTAAAATCAATCTGTTAAAAAACCTGTTAAAAACAATCTGTTAAAAAACCTGTTAAAATCAATCTGTTAAAAAACCTGTTAAAATCAATCTGTTAAAAAACCTGTTAAAATCAATCTGTTAAAAAACCTGTTAAAATCAATCTGTTAAAAAACCTGTTTAAAAAAATCTGTTAAAACTGTTAAAACAATCTGTTAAAAAAAAAAAACCTGCTAAAAACAATCGGTTTAAAAACAATCTGTTAAAACAATCGGTTAAAAACAATCTGTTAAAACAATCGGTTAAAAGCAATCTGTTAAAACAATCGGTTAAAAGCAATCTGTTAAAACAATCGGTTAAAAACAATCTGTTAAAACAATCGATTAAAAGCAATCTGTTAAAACAATCGGTTAAAAACAATCTGTTAAAACAATCGGTTAAAAACAATCTGTTAAAACAATCGGTTAAAAACAATCTGTTAAAACAATCGGTTAAAAACAATCTGTTAAAACAATCGGTTAAAAGCAATCTGTGAAAACAATCTGTTAAAAACAATCTGTTAAAACAATCGGTTAAAAACAATCTGTTAAAACAATCGATTAAAAGCAATCTGTTAAAACAATCGGTTAAAAAAAATCTGTTAAGAACAGTCGGTTAAAACTGTTAAAATAATCTGTTAAAAACAATCTGTTAAAACAATCTGTTAAAACAATCTGTTAAAAACAATCTGTTAAAACAATCGGTTAAAAACAATCTGTTAAAACAATCGGTTAAAAACAATCTGTTAAAACACAATCGGTTAAAAAAACAATCTGTTAAAACAATCGGTTAAAAGCAATCTGTTAAAACAATCGGTTAAAAACAATCTGTTAAAACAATCGGTTAAAAACAATCTGTTAAAACAATCGATTAAAAGCAATCTGTTAAAACAATCGGTTAAAAAAAATCTGTTAAGAACAGTCGGTTAAAACTGTTAAAAATAATCTGTTAAAACAATCTGTTAAAACAATCTGTTAAAACAATCTGTTAAAAACAATCTGTTAAAAAACTGTTAAAAATAATCTGTTAAAACAATCTGTTAAAACAATCTGTTAAAACAATCTGTTAAAACAATCTGTTAAAACAATCTGTTAAAAACAATCTGTTAAAAACTGTTTAAGAAAATCTGTTAAAACAATCTGTTAAAACAATCTGTTAAAACAATCTGTTAAAAATGTTAAAAATAATCTGTTAAAACAATCTGTTAAAACAATCTGTTAAAACAATCTGTTAAAACAATCTGTTAAAACAATCTGTTAAAAACAATCTGTTAAAAACTGTTAAAAATAATCTGTTAAAACAATCTGTTAAAACAATCTGTTAAAACAAACTGTTAAAACAATCTGTTAAAACAATCTGTTAAAACAATCTGTTAAAACAATCTGTTAAAACAATCTGTTAAAACAATCTGTTAAAACAATCTGTTAAAAACTGTTAAAAATAATCTGTTAAAACAATCTGTTAAAACAATCTGTTAAAAACAATCTGTTAAAAACTGTTAAAAACAATCTGTTAAAAACTGTTAAAAACAATCTGTTAAAATCTGTTAAAAACAATCTGTTAAAAACTGTTAAAAACAATCTGTTAAAAACTGTTAAAAACAATCTGTTAAAAACTGTTAAAAACAATCTGTTAAAAACTGTTCAAACAATGTGTTAAAAACTGTTAAAAACAATCTGTTAAAAACTGTTAAAAACAATCTGTTAAAAACAATCTGTTAAAAACAAACTGTTAAAAACAATCTGTTAAAAACAATCTGTTAAAAACAATCTGTTAAAAACAATCTGTTAAAAACAATCTGTTAAAAACAATCTGTTATAAACAATCTGTTAAAAACAATCTGTTAAAAACAATCTGTTAAAAACAATCTGTTAAAATCTGTTAAAAACAATCTGTTAAAAACTGTTAAAAACAATCTGTTATAAACAATCTGTTAAAAACAATCTGTTAAAATCTGTTAAAAACAATCTGTTAAAAACTGTTAAAAACAATCTGTTATAAACAATCTGTTAAAAACAATCTGTTAAAAACAATCTGTTAAAATCTGTTAAAAACAACCTGTTAAAAACAATCTGTTAAAAACAATTTGTTAAAAACAATCTGTTAAAAACAAACTGTTAAAAACAATCTGTTAAAAACTGTTAAAAACAATCTGTTATAAACAATCTGTTAAAAACAATCTGTTAAAAACAATCTGTTAAAAACAATCTGTTAAAAACAATCTGTTAAAAACAATCTGTTAAAAACAATCTGTTAAAAACTTGTTAAAAACAATCTGTTAAAAACAATCTGTTAAAAACAATCTGTTAAAAACAATCTGTTAAAAACAATCTGTTAAAATCTGTTAAAAACAATCTGTTAAAAACAATCTGTTAAAAACAATCTGTTAAAAACAAACTGTTAAAAACAATCTGTTAAAAACAATCTGTTAAAAACAATCTGTTAAAAACTGTTAAAAACAATCTGTTATAAACAATCTGTTAAAAACAATCTGTTAAAAACAATCTGTTAAAAACTGTTAAAAACAATCTGTTAAAAACAATCTGTTAAAAACTGTTAAAAAACAATCTGTTAAAAACAATCTGTTAAAAACAATCTGTTAAAAACAATCTGTTAAAAACAATCTGTTAAAAACAATCTGTTAAAAACAATCTGTTAAAAACAATCTGTTAAAAAAATCTGTTAAAAACAATCTGTTAAAAAACCTGTTAAAAATCAATCTGTTAAAAATCTGTTAAAACAATCTGTTAAAAAATCTGTTAAAACAATCTGTTAAAAAACCTGTTAAAATCAATCTGTTAAAAAACCTGTTAAAATCAATCTGTTAAAAACCTGTTAAAATCAATCTGTTAAAAAATCTGTTAAAATCAATCTGTTAAAAAATCTGTTAAAATCAATCTGTTAAAAAATCTGTTAAAATCAATCTGTTAAAAAACCTGTAAAATCAATCTGTTAAAAAATCTGTTAAAATCAATCTGTTAAAAAAATCTGTTAAAATCAATCTGTTAAAAAATCTGTTAAAAACAATCTGTTAAAAAAACTGTTAAAATCAATCTGTTAAAAAACCTGTTAAAATACAATCTGTTAAAAAACCTGTTAAAATCAATCTGTTAAAAAACCTGTTAAAATCAATCTGTTAAAAAACCTGTTAAATCAATCTGTTAAAAAACCTGTTAAAATCAATCTGTTAAAAAACCTTTTTAAAATCAATCTGTTAAAAAACCTGTTAAAATCAATCTGTTAAAAAACCTGTTAAAAACAATCTGTTAAAAAACCTGTTAAAATCAATCTGTTAAAAAACCTGTTAAAATCAATCTGTTAAAAAACCTGTTAAAATCAATCTGTTAAAAAACCTGTTAAAATCAATCTGTTAAAAAACCTGTTTAAAAAAATCTGTTAAAACTGTTAAAACAATCTGTTAAAAAAAAAAAACCTGCTAAAAACAATCGGTTAAAAACAATCTGTTAAAACAATCGGTTAAAAACAATCTGTTAAAACAATCGGTTAAAAGCAATCTGTTAAAACAATCGGTTAAAAGCAATCTGTTAAAACAATCGGTTAAAAACAATCTGTTAAAACAATCGATTAAAAGCAATCTGTTAAAACAATCGGTTAAAAACAATCTGTTAAAACAATCGTTAAAAACAATCTGTTAAAACAATCGGTTAAAAACAATCTGTTAAAACAATCGGTTAAAAACAATCTGTTAAAACAATCGGTTAAAAGCAATCTGTGAAAACAATCTGTTAAAAACAATCTGTTAAAACAATCGGTTAAAAACAATCTGTTAAAACAATCGATTAAAAGCAATCTGTTAAAACAATCGGTTAAAAAAAATCTGTTAAGAACAGTCGGTTAAAACTGTTAAAAATAATCTGTTAAAACAATCTGTTAAAACAATCTGTTAAAACAATCTGTTAAAAACAATCTGTTAAAACAATCGGTTAAAAACAATCTGTTAAAACAATCGGTTAAAAACAATCTGTTAAAACAATCGTTAAAAACAATCTGTTAAAACAATCGGTTAAAAGCAATCTGTTAAAACAATCGGTTAAAAACAATCTGTTAAAACAATCGGTTAAAAACAATCTGTTAAAACAATCGATTAAAAGCAATCTGTTAAAACAATCGGTTAAAAAAAATCTGTTAAGAACATCGGTTAAAACTGTTAAAAATAATCTGTTAAAACAATCTGTTAAAACAATCTGTTAAAACAATCTGTTAAAAACAATCTGTTAAAAACTGTTAAAAATAATCTGTTAAAACAATCTGTTAAAACAATCTGTTAAAACAATCTGTTAAAACAATCTGTTAAAACAATCTGTTAAAAACAATCTGTTAAAAACTGTTTAAGAAAATCTTTTTAAAACAATCTGTTAAAACAATCTGTTAAAACAATCTGTTAAAAACTGTTAAAAATAATCTGTTAAAACAATCTGTTAAAACAATCTGTTAAAACAATCTGTTAAAACAATCTGTTAAAACAATCTGTTAAAAACAATCTGTTAAAAACTGTTAAAAATAATCTGTTAAAACAATCTGTTAAAACAATCTGTTAAAACAAACTGTTAAAACAATCTGTTAAAACAATCTGTTAAAACAATCTGTTAAAACAATCTGTTAAAACAATCTGTTAAAACAATCTGTTAAAACAATCTGTTAAAAACTGTTAAAAATAATCTGTTAAAACAATCTGTTAAAACAATCTGTTAAAAACAATCTGTTAAAAACTGTTAAAAACAATCTGTTAAAAACTGTTAAAAACAATCTGTTAAAATCTGTTAAAAACAATCTGTTAAAAACTGTTAAAACAATCTGTTAAAAACTGTTAAAAACAATCTGTTAAAAACTGTTAAAAACAATCTGTTAAAAACTGTTCAAACAATGTGTTAAAAACTGTTAAAAACAATCTGTTAAAAACTGTTAAAAACAATCTGTTAAAAACAATCTGTTAAAAACAATCTGTTAAAAACAATCTGTTAAAAACAATCTGTTAAAAACAATCTGTTAAAAACAATCTGTTAAAAACAATCTGTTAAAACAATCTGTTAAAAACAATCTGTTAAAAACAATCTGTTAAAAACATCTGTTAAAACAACTGTTAAAACATGTTAAAAACAATCTGTTAAAAACAATCTGTTAAAAACAATCTGTTAAAACAATCTGTTAAAACAATCTGTTAAAACAATCTGTTAAAAACAATCTGTTAAAAACAATCTGTTAAAACAATCTGTTAAAACAATCTGTTAAAACAATCTGTTAAAACAATCTGTTAAAAACAATCTGTTAAAAACAATCTGTTAAAAACAATCTGTTAAAAACAATCTGTTAAAAACAATCTGTTAAAAACATTGTTAAAAACAAATCTGTTAAAACAAATCTGTTAAAAACAATCTGTTAAAACAATCTGTTAAAACAATCTGTTAAAAACAAATCTGTTAAAACAACTGTTAAAAACATGTTAAAACAATCTGTTAAAAACTGTTAAAAAAACTGTTAAAAACAATTGTTAAAAAACTGTTAAAAACAAACTGTTAAAAACAATCTGTTAAAAACAATCTGTTAAAAACTGTTAAAAAACTGTTAAAAACAAACTGTTAAAAAAACTGTTAAAAACACTAAAACTGTTAAAAACTGTTAAAAACAATCTGTTAAAAAAACTGTTAAAACTTAAACAAAACTGTTAAAAACTGTTAAAAACAATCTGTTAAAAACTGTTAAAATGAACAATCTGTTAAAAAAACTGTTAAAAACTGTTAAAAACAATCTGTTAAAACAACTCTGTTAAAAACTGTTAAAAACTGTTAAAAACAATCTGTTAAAAAAACTGTTAAAAAACTGTTAAAAACAATCTGTTAAAACAACTGTTAAAAACATTTTAAAACAAATCTGTTACAACAACTGTTAAAAAATCGTTAAAACAATCTGTTACAAACAATCTGTTACAAAACTGTTAAAAACTGTTACAAAACAATCTGTTAAAAACTGTTAAAAACTGTTAAAACAATCTGTTATAACTTAAAAACTGTTAAAAACAATCTGTTAAAACAATCTGTTAAAACAATTTTAAAAAATCTGTTACAAAACAATCTGTTAAAAACTGTTAAAAATCTTTAAAAACAATCTGTTAAACAACAATCTGTTAAAAACAATCTGTTAAAAACTGTTAAAACAATGTTACAAAACAATCTATTAAAACAATCTTTACAAACAATCTGTTAAAAACACACTGTTAAACAATCTATTACAAACAATCTGTAAACACTCTGTTACAAACTGTTACTAACAATCTGTTACAAACAATCTGTTAAAAAGAATTTTACATTTTCTTGTCAGTGACCATAAGTCCGAAGACAATTCGAGGATTACCTACGAGAATGTAATATCAGACTTTCAGTTTCAATTACTCTACATGACGTCTCTGCGTTCGAAATGAATTTCATATGAACTGACGCCATTAATGCCATGTGGGGTGTATCACACCACAAAAACACACTAATCAAGCAGAAACCCTCGTGCATCATACTGTCTTGAGATACGTGTTCACTTCCCTGATCAATGTCGGTTGGTTTGGTTTGGTTTTTACGTCAGCACCCACCTCAGGTAATATAGCCGACGGCGATAACCATCCCAGGGAAAATGGGGGGAAGGGGGATTTATCTAATCCTATACTGACACCACCCAGAACAACAACGATGTTAAATTAAGATGGGACAGTGAGAAGGTCAGTTTTAATGTAGCGCACCCCGGGGTTTGAACCCACAATCACTAGCATGTGAATTCGACGCTCAGCCAACTGAGCTACCGAGGCCCGCCAATGATCAAGTTAATCAGTGCTGTGACATTTGTGTAAGTTGATGGTGGAGTCAGTCAAGAGGTACCAAAGTTCAGGACATGCTGTGACAGATCGATGCTACTGACTATAGCGATGACTTGTGTCACAGAATGGCAGTCATCACGACTAGCGGTCATTGACTCGTAGGCCACCCAAGGGCCTGAGTTTACCAACCACTTTCCCTCCTCATCAATACCTTCTGTCCCGTTTCCCTCTAAGGACTACACGGAACAAACGTTCACGTCACACTATCTTCACGCAAGCTTTGTGTTCCCATGCATCATTTAATCAATCAGTGCACAAACTCACACCCTCGCAGCTCTGAAACTCTCTCTGCACCAGTCCCCTGTCGTTTCTTCCAGTCCCTCAGAGTATCCGTCATCATACGGACCCTGGTCTTCAAGGGACAAAGGAGTCTCCGTGATTTGTTTCTGTTTTACTTCTGTACGGTGGCATTGTCACGCAAATTTGTGCCAGATGATCTATTCCATTTTCTTTCCCTGCGAGTATTTTCTTTTTCTTTTTATCTTTTCATTCACTGTAAACTGTCCTCTCCCCACCTTGCCATTCGGTTTGTAAACAAGGAAACTGATGACTGGGTCTGAAAAGGTTATGCAACGCATGGACAGCCCCACTGTTCCCCCTTTGCTTGATGAAATGACTATCCAGTGGCGTCGGGAGCTTGAGAGGTGACTGTCCGGAGAGTGGTGAGGCACTGGTGCTCCAGGTCCCATCCGCACCCTCGTGGTGTTTCTTGTTAAATATTTTCTTTCCGTGCAGCATCAAAACGTCACAAGTGACATAGTTACAATATCTGAATGCATTCCTCTGCAATTTATTTATTGGTTGATTTTTCCGTGTCTATAACAGGCCTGGTTGCCATGGGAATTAGGTATAAGCGGCTGCAGACATGGCCTTCTACATCACTGTTTGGTGTGCCTAAGTTAGACGTGTTTTGTCATTTCATTATTTGACATTTGTCATCCTGGAATTTCCGAGTTCCTCGAAGGATGGTTGTGGATACTGCGTCACTGTATTTCCTGCCCGTAAAGCGATATCCCCACTCCATATTTCCCTGCTGACAATGTGCCATTCCCTACCCAACATTGACACTGCCGGAATTGTATAAAGTATTGTGAATCTTGACATTGTTGCGATGATGGATGATGGACTCTTCCACCAGTCCGACGGCTGAAAATGTTTACTGGTCCTTTATTGCCTGGTAAGGACATTCCTGTGGGATACAGAAAATCGATCCTGGAAACACATGTTTTTCCGCAACCGCTGCATGGGAAAGGGTTCTGCGGCCTCCTTGCCCAGTAAAGGGAATTTTGAAATTGTTGAGGGAGCCAACAACCCTCTCCCCACTTGCTCGTATGCTGATGCTGATAGTCCCACAGGTGCAGTGACTGTCACTTGTAAAATGGCCTCACCAGGTGCAGTGACTGTCACTTGTAAAATGGCCTCGCCAGGTGCAGTGACTGTCACTTGTAAAATGGCCTCACCAGGTGCAGTGACTGTCAATTGTAAAATGGCCTTACCAGGTGCAGTGACTGTCACTTGTAAAATGGCCTCACCAGGTGCAGTTTTGTTCATTGGAGTGTCGGTCTCCTAGTCTCTAGGTCAAGAACTGTCCTGGAAGACACAGGGATATTTTCTAAACGCTGCGACACTTCGTGGTTTTGAAGTCGAAGTTGCCCCTCTTTAAGCTGGACTGCCTTGGAAGGAAAAGGAAATAGACCAAAAGCAACATCAAACTAAATCTTGGACTCTTAAAGACATGAAATGATATGCAAAACAGTCAACGTACATGTTTAAAACAAATTCAGTGCTCTGGAAGACGTTGGTGACAGTGAGGAACAATGGATACAGTTGAGAAATTTGATAAATTTAGCTTTCGAAGAAATTCGTAGAGTAGATAGAAAAGCAAAAAAGAACTGGATGACAAAGACATTCTAGGCTTGATGGAGGAAAGGAGGAAGGCAAAGAGAAACGAGGAGATATACAGGAAGATAAACAAAGAAATCAGTTATAGGTGCAATGAAGCTAAGGAAGCTTGGCTGAAAACAAAATGCAAAGAAATAGAAGACCCACACAAAACGGATCCTCAGGGTATGTACAGAAGAATTGAAGAAATTGTCCAAAGGAAAAATACATGCACATCAACTGGTTGCTTAAAATCGAAAGATGGTACACTTATCATGGAAAAAGACAAAATATTAGATAGATGGGGAGAGTACATTAAAGACCTTTTAGAAAATGACAGAAACGAAGAACACAATATAAGAAAGAACGTTGACGGACCACCCATAATCAAAGATGAAGTTAGAGCAGCACTGAAAAAGACGAAACCAGGAAAATCCCCAGGACCCAGACAATATTACTATAGAGATGATTGAAGCCCTGGAGGAATTGATATTGAAAAAATAACAGTCCTCCTTAATGGGATTTATGACACTGGAAAAATCCCCAAGGATACATCAAAATCAATTTTCATTGCATTTCCAAAGAAAACAGGGGCTATAGAATGTGAACTCCATCGTACAATCAGCTTGATGAGTCGTGTGTAATAAAAATCCTATTAAGAATAATCATGATGAGGACAAGGAATAGAATCAAAAGAGAAACAGCAGAAGAACAGTGTGGATTTGGGGAAGGGAAGGGAACTATTAATGCCATATACATCCTAAGAACTATCATAGAGAGATCAATCGAGATGAGTAAGGATTTATTTTTATGCTTTGTTGATTATACCAAGGCTTTCGATAGGGTAAGACATGAAGATTTGATCAACCAAGTAGAAAGACTCAATATTGATGGAAAAGATCTACGAATAATCAGAAATAAGTATTGGGAACAAACAGCTGCAATGAAAATAGAAAACGATATAAGCTCTTTCCAAACTATAAAAAGAGGAGTCAGACAAGGTTGTGTTTTGTCGGCAAGTCTGTTTTCACTTTACAGCGAAAACTTCATGAGAAACCTAGAAGAAGACCCTGGATTAAAGGTTGGAGGGAAAATGATAAACAACATTCGATACGCAGATGACAGCGCGCTAATTGCAGAAAATGAAAGGGACCTGCAAAACCTTGTGAATATACTAGAAATAGAAAGCAAAGGTTGGAGCTAAACAGCAAAAAGACTGACGTCATGGTAATCAGTAAAAGACAAAATCTCCTCGTGCAAAATAACAGCAAACGGCACAAGCTTTAGACAGGTGATAAGTTTAAATATCTGGGAATGTTTATTTCACCAGACGGCAGATGCGCATCAGAAATAGCCAGCAGAATCGGCCAAGCCAAAACAGCATTCAAGAAGATGACAAGCATTCTTACCAACAAATGCCCATCAATTAACATCAGGAACAGAATTCTTGAATGTTTTACATAATCAATAATGTTATACGGTTGTGAGACGTGGACAGTCAACAACCAAAGCCAGAATAAGATTGAGGCACTGAGATGTGGTTTCTAAGAAGAATGTTGAGAGTTCCATGGCGGGCACAGAAAACAAACGAGACAGTCTTGGTGGAGGCAGACACAAGAAGATCATTCATAAGAAAGACTAGGAAAAGACAAGAAACATTTATAGGCCATTTTATGAGGAAAGGGGAATTGGAGCATCTGGTCACAACGGGAAAGCTGGAGGGAAAGAGAGCACCAGGTAGACCAAGGGAAAAATATTGGACGGAGTTGCAGAAGACAGAAGACAGAGGGTGGAAGATGTGCTTGCAGCAACAAGGGATAGATACATATGAATGACCATGATCACCAACGGCATGTGGCAAAGCACTTGATGATGATAATGCCTTGACAGGACTGAAAAGCTCTATCTACACTGGTTTGATCTTAACCCTTTCTGTAGGCTTAGTGCAAGTTTTGGTGGCGACCATCTTCTTTCCAAGTACTATAAAACTGTGCCCAGAACACAGCTAAAGGCCCCATAGTGGAGGAGGGGGGGAAGAAATCTGATCATAAGTTTTTGTTTTATTTCATTTTTGTTTCGTGTTTGTCATTTAAGGATCAGTCGGGATTTGTATCTGGACGTGCTGATTTTCTCACTATCCAGGAGGACAATGTAGATATCATCATCATCATCATCATCATCATCATCATCATCATCACACATCATCATCAACATCATCATCATCATCATATCATCATCATCATCATCATCATCATCATGTGCCCTGCCGCATGATGTTGGCGATCATGACCATCCATACGAATCTATCCCTTGTCGCTGCAAAGACATCTCCCCACTCTCTCTATCTCCAACCCCTCTGCAAGTCCGTCCATATTTTCTCCATGGGTCTACCTGGTGCTCTCTTTCCCTCCAGCTCCCCTGCCGTGACCAGTTGCTCCAACTTCTCTTGCCTCAACAATTAATGGATATTAAACTAGATGAACAGGCCAACAGAAAACTGTTACGTTTATGACGGCTGCCTATTCGGAAGTCGATTCACTGCTGCCCTTTAAAAATGGCCCTTCCACTTCACCATTTATCAAAAACAATTGCCTGCCTGTGTTTTCCTGATTTTGTTTGTTTTAATTTTGCTTATGTTTGTGTGACGTGTCCCACTGTAATTTTCTGTCGGAAACGGACCGGAAATGGTGTTTAGTATGACGTCAGCGGAAGTCGAGGTGAACATAAAATGGAATAGGGGCTGGTTCTGAAAGGTTTCTCTGTAACATAAAATAGCTTGTGTCATTTTTTACTTTTGTCATCGATTACATCTGCCTTTCTTAACGTATTCATTTACGTGTACTTGTTTATATTTCTTTTTGTATCTACTTCTTTTACTTACATGAATTAAAGCGGGTATGAGATACTGTTGCCTTTGAAAATCGTTGATATCATAATGAAAGAAAAAATGCAACACAGAACTGATGCGAAATCTCAATGTTTTCGAACAAAATTGACAACCATACTTACCACTGACCTTAGCATGGATATACGCCACGTAGATCAAAATGCCACTGCGAATAGCTTAAAGTTCATAGTGACATGTGATTCCCAATGGCAGTGATTATTAGCATGATTAATGTTTTCATTTACCCTCATTTGTCAATCAACGTACTGCGGTAAGTGTTATTGTTGACCGCACACACACACACACACGCACGCACACGAACACATACACACCACACAAACACACACACACACACACACACACACACACACCACACACACACACACACACACACACACACACACAAGAAAACATAATATAGAAACACAAACATAAACACGCATAAACACACGTAGCACACGTACACAGATTTACACTTATACACTTATGACACACACACACACACACACACACACACACACACACACACACACACAGACGCGCACACACAGATGCACACACACACACACACACACACACACAACACACACACACACACACACACACACACACACACACACACACACACAAACACAAGAGCAAGAACATAGACTTTTCCCACTACGTTGTGTGATGCATACAGGGATAAGAATTTAATTTACAGAAATCCAGAAATCTATCGATCCTTCCGTGCAAACTGAATTCGGATTTCCCACACTAGGGTCACAATATTGAAAGACGAAACTGGCTGAAAGCTTTTTCGTCTGCGCAAAACATTTGTGTTAAAAGGGGTTGCCACTGTATTCGTTTACAGCCAGAAAGCGAAGATGTGTTTGCGCTGTGTGGTGGAAGGATGGGTAGGGATATGGACGTGGTAGGTGGGGGGAGACGGAGAAACACATTAAAGAATACTAATAGGTGAGGAATTTATCAATCTTGGGTTTTAGACATCAAGTTATTAAGAGTTTAGGCCTGAGTTTGTCAAAAAGTATTCACCGCGCTTAGACAATTCCACATACGCTTCACCGAAATCTACCAGTCATAATCTGGCAAGTTCCTTGAGCCAGCGCGAAATGCTATACACTGGCAAAGTATTGGAATGGAAGCAGACACGTGAGGACTGAAGTGTGAGAAAGGCAGGACTGGCGCCACTGAAACGATTTGAGCATTTGGGTAATCTGGATGGATGCCATCTACAAGGTTGAGTGTGTGATGAGTGTGTGTGTGTGCGTGTGTGTGTGTGTGTATGTGTGTGTGTGTGTATGATGTGTGTGTGGTGTGTGTTTGTGTGTGTGTGTGTGTGTGTGTGAGTGTGTGTGTGTGTGTGTGTGTGTGTGTGTGTGTGTGTGTGTGTGTGTGTGGTGTGTGTGTGTGTGTGTGTGTGTGTGTGTGTTTGTGTGTGAAGAGACCAATTTTCGCGTTCCGCGCTGGGATTAAACTCGAAACCTTAGATCTTGAGTACGCACCTCTGGCAAAGGGAGCCAGACAATCCGTGTAGTAAGCGTGTTAGTAGACTGGTTACCCCAGTTAACATTGCCAAGGGGTGATTTAATTTGATTCTCTTTAGTATTGTCTAGTACAGTATAGTTTAACTTCGTTCAATTCAATTGTCAGAGACCTCTACATTGTGTTTATATTATATGATTATTTATCTAAAAAGAGTGCACATGCGGGACTGTCAAAACAAACAAACAAAAAACAACCCCAAAGCCATGGTTTTAAGATAAGCGAAAAAAACAGACAACAGACAAACAGACAGACTGGAAATGAAAGAAAAAACTCCATAGACTGCATTAAACAACTAATCAAGTTTAGACATCGGTAGGTCGTATGCAAAAATGCATTGAACAACGAAATGCAAGGAATTTGAGACAAGAAAAGAAAGAAGAAAATGACTGATTACAAAGGACATGTGCATCTTTCAAAAGAACAGACATAAATGAAAGAGACAGACAGACAGACAGACATATAGAGACACAGAGAGAGAGAGACAGCGAGAGAGAGAGAGAGAGGGAGACAGAGACACAGAGACAAGAGAAGAGAGAGAAAGAGAGAGAGAGAGCGAGAGAGAGAGAGAGAGCGAGAGAGACAGACAGACAGAGATAGAGAGAGACAGAGACAGACAAAAAGAGAGAGAGACACACACACACACAGACACACACACATAGAAAAACAGAGAGAGAGAGAGAGAGACAGACAGACAGACAGAAAGCGATAGAGAGAGAAAAACGGACAGAGAGAGAGAGAAAGAGAGACAGACAGACAGAAAGAAAAGAGAGAGAGAGAGAGAGAGAGAGAGAGAGAGAGAGAGAGAGAGAGAGAGAGAGAAATGAAAAATAGGGATATTCAATATACCTACATACAACTAGGGTTCATTTTACAAATAAGCGTGGTTTTAAAGAGTGTTTTGCGCAGCACATATCATCACTTTCCTCTGCCAGCAGATATGCACGTGAACCTAGCGACACAGTAATCCAATGATCTGACGGAAAGAGCAGCGCTTTGCCTGGGTTAAGGGACTTGATTTGATTGGTGGACTGGTATGCGTCTAATGGCGGCTGGTCGTGAGTGAAACTGGTTTGCTTGCTTGCTTGTTCATTTGCTTATTCGCTTGTTTGTGTCTGTGTGTTTATTTGTCTGTGTGTCTGTCACTTTGCGTCCTGCACGTATCATTCCATGCATTACTTTTTTTATTTGTTTGTTTGTGTGTGTTTGTGTTTCTTTCTTTCTTTCTTTCTTTCTTTTCTTTCTTTCTCTCTTCCTTCCTTTCTTTCTGTGTGTCTTTTTCTGTTTCGTTCGCTCACTGGTTTGTTGCAGTTGTTATGCTTTGTGTTTTTCTTGTTGTCGATGATGATTATAATGAAGACGATGATAATGTAAATGAAGATCATCGTGATGTTCAAGAACCTTGTACTGATTGTGCAGCTGGTGCTGGCTACGATGGGAAAGGTGGTGGTAGCGATGTTTGTTGTCCACGATGTGAGTGTGGGTTCAATTCTCCACTTCTGAAGCCATGTTGTCTTTTCTGTTGGCTGTTGCTGCTCAGCTCATCTTCTCGCCATTTTCGTAGATAGCATCCATCCATGTTACCCAACAGGATTGTTTTGATCAAATGTCGTGACCGAACTAAGCAATCTGAGTCAAAGTAACTGCCACTACTCAAGCAACTAGAAAACGTACCTCAGCTGTTTCACCTGTCGGCGTCACCGGGTTGGCCGCTGCACACATGGACACAACCATCTCCCTCCAGACCGCTTGAAAACAAAACATAACCGCCTGAAAACAAAACATAACCGCTTGAAAACAAAACATAACGCTTGAAAACAAAACATAACCGCCTGAAAACAAAACATAACGCTGAAAACAAACATAACCGCTTGAAAACAAACAAACCGCCTGAAAACAAAACATAACCGCTTGAAAACAAAACATAACCGCTTGAAAACAAACATAACGCTTGAAAACAAAACATAACGCTGAAAACAAACATAACCGCCTGAAAACAGAAAAAGAGTGCATACTTAATTAGCAAAACAAGACAGGCATAATTTTCGGCCAACTGTCGTTTATCAAGCATACACGATTGATTACAAAGAAATAATGCGTAAGATTAAGAATGAAAAGATCTAGGACAAAAACAACCCGTCCGATAATTTCCCTGATAATGTCAGATAATCTCTCTCTCTCTCTCTCTCTCTCTCTCTCTCTCTCTCTCTCTCTCTCTCTCCCTCTCTCTCTCCTCTTTCTCTCTCTCTCTCTCTCTCTCACACACACACACACACACATACTGTCTTTCTCTCTCTCTCATACATGCACACACACACACATACATCACAAACACAGGTAGACCCAGGGAAAAAATATTGGACGGACTTGTAGAGTGGCTGAGAACAGAGAGGGTGGAAGATTTTCCTGCGGCAACAAGGGACAGATGCATATGGAGGGCCTTGATCGCCAACGTCATGTGGCAGGGCACATGATGATGATGATGATGATGTATCATACTCAGTGTCAGGTAAATAAGTAATACGCAGTGTTATCTGAGAGAATATCTCGGGTGACACTACGTGACAGAGCTGTTCTCTATGCTTTCTTTTACTTCATACACTGATGTCAACTAGGTTCAAACTATCAATTCAGCATTAGTCAAATAATTACAGCAACAGCCTCAAGACACACGGGCCAAATATTAGTTTTTGACACTCGTCTAAGTGGCTTCAGTCTTTCCGATGATCACGTTCAAATTTGGGTTGAAACTGGAAGGAGTTGGAAAATCCCACACTGATTTGGACTATCAGGATTTGAACACAAAACCTTCCAGTCGCCGATTCATTGAGGTAATGACTGTGCTACCGTGACTTGTGAATGCAATAAAGATGTCATTGCTGTTGGTTTTATATTTAACTAAAAAAAAAAATTAGAATAAATCTATGGAGTACAGAATATGGCGTCATTATTTTGTATGATGTTTATGTCATTTTTTGCTTTACGTCACGTCCTGCTTATTGAGCAGGTCATGATGGTTTGTTTATTTGTTTGTTTGTTTGTTGTTGTTGCCATTCGTCGTGGTGGTGCTATTGCTGTTGTTGTTGTTGATGATGATGTTGTTGTTGTTATTGTTGTGTTGTTGTTGTTGTTGTTGTTGTTGTTTGTTGTTGTTGAACGTTCTGAGTTTTCTCGGATGTGTGTATGCACGTTGTCTTGCCCACACTGTGCAGGCAGTATGTTGCTGCACAGTCTGCATATTCTGTCTTCGGTGGGCGTGCATGGTGGGTTTGCGCAGGCTCAAGGAGTCTGTCAGACTATTACTATCATATTTGGAAAGAGCGCTTCAGTGGCCTGTTACTGGTACTGGATTTGTTGTTGTTGTTTAAGCCCAGCCGACTGTGCAGAGCTATATCAGCGCTATAACCACTTCAAAACATACACAATACTTCAACACGAAAACAAAAAGGGAAATAAATGTTTTTTAATTAAGTACAGATAGATATCAATGCATTCGCACACATAATCTAAAGATATGCCCCTGGTGTTTACAACTCCGTCCAATTTATTGCACAGGGGATTAAAAAGATTCCTGAATACAAATTTAATATAACTAAGGATACTAAAACATACATAAAAACGAGCCTAGACTACCTAATACTGCTTTCGCATATCTTTTTTCCCTAGAGCCAAAATGTACTTAATACATGTACTCAAATGATCAATTCCAAGATAAAATACCTAAGACTTTATCATATAGGTGAACACATACAGGTGAATGGGCCAGCAAGGCAGAAAATGGAAGGAAGAAATGACGAGAGCAAAGGAGCAAGAAAGAAACAAAGAGAGTGACAGAAAAGGGTAAATTTCTAACACAGAATTTCCAGAAAGTGGGGATACTATTTATACTGAAAAAGCCCCGGCATCCCTATGGGGGACTTCAGTGGCCTATCAGCTCAGTTAATTAAACTTTTGACACTATCTATCAATTGCAAAACTTAACCCTTTGACTTCCTCACCCTGTAGGAAGCTGGTGGATAGGGTGAGAAAGTCAAAGGGTTAAGTTTTTGATTTGCTAGCATGGGTGACAATACATGCAGGGTACTGGTGGATAGGGTGCGGGAGTCAAAGGGTTTAAGTGCCATGTGTATAACGAAGGGGTCGTGGGTTCGAGTCTAGGTAAGGCCAGAGAGTTTTGTAAAGACCTGATCAGCATGAAAGGTTTTGCGCAAACTCAAGGGGTCTGCCAGATGATTACTGACAGATGGGTGGAGCTGATACGGATTTTTCCGAGTGCGATGAATCCGTTTTGAACAAACTGTGGAGTTAGCATGGCAATTTCTTTCTGAGAATTAGATAGCATGAGGTGACATTGATGTTACTGCGTATTATAGAATTATGGTCACTAAAGACCAGGTCTTTGCGTTTGTATTGTACTGAAAGATGAAAGAATAGCACCTTCTCCGTGCTGTTATTTGGGCTGTGTTCACTCACAATCACTGAGGCCGTGCTTTTGTCATTAACTACCAATTTTGATAGACTTGCTTGAAACATAGGTTTTGTACAATAATAGAAAAGTAACAATGGACGGAAAATGACAAGGGTACAGCAGTGGTCATAAAAATCGAAAGGAAATACACAAACTAACAAGTAATCAGAGAGAAGATTTCTACACGTAAACACGTCTACATTTCATCGCATGCCTTGCTCCATTACGGAGGTGGAGAGGAGGAGAAAAGTTCATTGTCGCTGATTGGAGCGCATCACGAAAGCCTAAGTGCGAAGATGATAGTTCTCGTATCATGTGTCGCGAAACAATTTTGTCCAGAAATTCAGACATGAGTGTATTGCATAGACTGTGTCACGGCACCCCCTGGGGATTTTGTGAGACGTCAAAGTCATCACCTTTTTGGCAAGTACAAGGAGCAAACAGGAATCACCTTTCTCACATCGTGTGTCACGATCAGTAAATTTACCTCTACTTTCTGCAGATGGACTTCTCGTTTCCTGTTGATCCAGCTGGACGTCAATGCAGCTGCCGAAAAACTACGCAGAACAGAGATGGGGTTATTTTGTACATGGCAACCTGTCATTAGAGACTCAGTTAAATGAGATGATATCACCAGTCGCTTTGGCGTAGTGTGTAGCGCAACGGACTTCTAACTGGAAGGTTGTGGGTTCAAATGCTCCATCAGTTCCTTTCAAAAATCAATGTGGGATTTTCGGCTCTATCCGGATCCCACCCAGAGTTGAGCGTAAATCACACGTCTGATCCTTTACTCATACTGGACGGAGCAGCAGGAAGTTTCAGTCTTTTTCCCCTAATTTTTGTATCTAGTTTTTGTGATCTCACGCTTGACAAAGGCCAGCTGGCCGAAAATTTGCGCCTGTTTGTCTGTTTGTATTAAAGACGCGTTCTTATTTTTTTTTCGTTTTATTTTCTGGTTCCGGTTTTTCAGAAGATCCTGAAAACAACAACAACAACAACAAAACCAACTGTTCACAGATCTTCTGGAAAAAGTGGTGATTTTAGTGGGGTTTCTTTTTGTTCGAATGATCTCGATCTGAGCGCCATGATTTCCAAACGTATGTACTTGCGACTCCTCAATAGTCCACACCTTAACCCAATGTTGTGTGAAATTCTGTTCAGAAGCAACTGACACATTCTTGTAAACGTATTTTGAGAACAGCCAAGACGGACAGACAGACGCGTACCTTCTCCGATCTGTATGAAATAATCTCGCTTTGAGAAAAAAAAAAGAAGAAGAAACAATAAGAGACAGACAGACAAACAGATGACGAAGAGAGTGAAAAGTACAAAATAAAGTGAACACAAGAAAGGGAGGAAGTCAGAACATTAGGACATATAAGTCAAAAAGAGGACAAGATGGACGTGTTGTCCCTGGCTCTGTACATCACGATTCCCATCAATCTGTTTTGCCATCATCGTCTTTCTTTTCACCACCTTTTATATAGTCATCTTTCCTGTAAACAAGTCTTCCATACTGCACATTGCTGATATATTTTGTTTGTGTTCTAACAACAACATCTTGATGGAGGCAGACACAAGTAGATCACTCATAAGGAAGATTAGGAAAAGACAAGCAGCATTTATAGCCATTCTAGTGAGGAAGAGGGATTTGGAGCACCTGGTCACAACGGGGAAGCTGGAGGGATAGAGAGCACCAGGTAGACCCAGGGAGAGAATGCTGGACGGACTTGCAGAGTGGCTGGGGATGAGGAGGGTGGGGGAGATGCTGGGGGCAACGAGAGATAGAGATGGTTGGAAGTCCATGGTCGCCAACGCCATGCGGCAGGGCACCTGATGATGATGATGACCAATCTTTACTGGACAGCAAAAGAATCAGTGGGAATTTTTAGAATATTTTGAAAAGGATTATATTAAAAAATGCAGAAAACAGGTAAACAATACAATTGAGCACGAGGAAACCAAGCTGATGGCCAGCCATAACATCATATCACTACTATATAACTGTCCATGGACTGGAGCTAGGAACTGTTCAACAACTCACTTCCATGAAGTCTTTCTCAAAGTCAACGAGGAATCATTAATAGATGATTCTGAAAACATATCCAGGCATAAAAAACAATGACACTGAAAACATCTATACGCCAAAACCAGACAATCGAATAACGAAAGAAGACAGGACCACTATTAAGGATGTAGAACAAGAATCTGATGAAATATTCGGCGAATTTTGGGAGTATTCTACAGATACTCCAGAGACAACACGCAAAACCAGAATAAGATTGAGGCAGCCGAGATGTGGTTTCTAAGAAGAATGTTGAGAGTTCCATGGACAGCAAAGAAAACAAATGAGACAGTCCTGATGGAGGCAGACACAAGAAGATCATTGATAAGGAAGATTAGGAAAAGACAAGCAACATTTACAGGACATTTTATGAGGAAAGGGGAATTAAAGAACCTGGTCACAACAGGAATGCTGGAGGAAAGAGAACACCAGGTAGACCCAGGGAGAAAATATTGGACGGACTTGCAGGGTGGCTGAGGACAGAGAGGGAGGGCGACGTATTTGCAACGACAGAGGATAGATTCGTGTGGAGGAGCCATGATCGCCAACGCCATGCAGCAGGGCAAATAATGATGATGATGACTCCAGAGAATCATCATAAACCATCGCTTCCAAGATGGCATTGATGGCCTGCAGACAGTGACCAAGAACTCTCTAAGTCTATTTAAAGATTACATGATATATCAACAAGATATGGCATGAAAATCAGCGCCGAGATCAAGTTAATGGCCAGCCACAACCTCACCATCACTACTATATAACTGTCTATGGACTGAAGTTAGGAATTGTTCAACAATTCATTTACCTGGGATCTATCATCGGCAATGAGGGATCCAAACCTAAAATCCTCAGAAGTCAGCAAAGACAACATCAGCAGTTTGAAATTAAAACCTGTAAGAAAGAACAAGACATCTCCATGAAACCCAAGGACCAAGCTCTTATATGTGTTGGATATCCATTTCCTAAACATCTCTCTCAAGCTGAAAGAAACAATCAAGCATAGAAATAGACAAGAATAACAAGATCCATAGACCCAATGACCAGCCTTATGTGTGTAATGTCACAGCACCATGACCTATCACACACATGATACACTGATCAGCACGATACACATCCATGATACACTGTCGATGATACACAGCACCCAGATACACTGATCACAGCACCCATGACACTGATCACAGCACCCATGATACACTGATCACAGCACCCATGATACATGATCACAGCACCCATGATACACTGATACAGCACCCATGATACACTGATCACAGCACCCATGAAGAAGTGCACCAAACCATCAAGATGCATTCTGGACCATAAATGAAGATCTGCTAACTTCAGTTAAAAAAGGAAAGCTCCGATGGTATGGCCATGTGAAAAAATGGCTTTCTAAATCAGCCCTCCAGGGAAATGTTGAAGAAGGGAGACACAGGGGGACAGAAAGGAAGACAGAAAAAAACCAATGGACTAACAACGTTACGGAAAAGACAGAAAAAAACAAACACTTGCAGACAACGAGGATTGGGCACACAACCGACAGAGCTGGAAAAAATTGGCCAACAGTTGTTCAGTGCGGCGCCCTAATGAATCTTTGCAAGTTAATCCTTTGACTCCCGGACCCTGTCCACCACATCCCGAATTGTCAACCATGCCAGCCAAGCAAAAACTTAATCCTTTGATTCCTTAAACCGTATCCACAGGTTTCCTGTAGGAAGCTGGTGAACAGGGTGAGGGAATCGAAGGCTTAAGGTTTTGCTGTTGATGGATCGGGTACGGGAGTCAAAGGGTTAATGGAAAAGAAGAAGAAGATAGATTCCGTAGTGCCCCTTTTAACAACACTCTTCAGTCAAGTGTGTGTTCTCGGCCAGTCTTCATTCTACTCGTGCAACAAGTCTGTAGACTGTGAACATTTCAAACGTTGAAAAACAACTACCATAACGGCCACAACAGCAACATTAAGACAAAGGTGGAGGGTTTTTTGGTTTCTGTTGTTTTTTTTTGTTTTTTTTGTTTTGTTTGTTTTTTTTTGTTTTTTGTTTGTTTGTTTGTTTTGGCGGGTCCCATTTGCTACGCCACCTTAATGGTCACAAAAACTGTGCAAAGTTTTTATAATGCAATGATGACGACAGCGATGAGGATGATAATTATGATGCGATGGAATTCCATCTAGGATTGAGACTACGTGACAGGGCTATACTCTACACTTACTATCATATCCTTGCGTCAACAAGGCCCAAGAGATACGGACACCTGCGATGATGGTCTGACGATCTGAGCAACACCTTCAATGACACATCCGTGAAGTGGATGAGACTCGACTGAGTGGTCCCTGTCTTCCCAATGAGCCCACAGCACGCTCAACTCTGGGCAGGAGCCAATGGAGCTGCACAATCCCACAATGATTTTTAAGTGATTAATGGGGATTCGAACCCACAACCTTGCAATCGACAGTCCGTTACGCTAACCACTACACCTAACCACTGCGACTGGTTACAAAGGTTAACCTTGATATGGCTCTACGCAGTCGGCTGGGCTTAAAACAAAAGTAACAATAACAATAGTTAAAAGGTGGAGTTTGGGGTTTGTTCAAAATGGACTATGGAGGTTGGGAGTATTATACTCGGAAGGTTCCATATGCGCTCCGTTCTAATCATCTGCCAGTAATTATCTGGCAGACACCTGGAGTCTGCTCAAAATCCTATGCCTGGCAAAGTCTTGAACTGGACAAAGGCGAAGAACAGGACGTATAAAACGCTAACCCACACCACCAGTTCTTTTGTCTGTCTGTTCGTGTGTTTGTTTTTGTTTGTTTGTCTGTTTGTTTAATTGTTTGCTTGTTTGTCTTTTTGTTTGTCTGTTTGTTTATTTATTTGTTTCAGTCTTTCGTTTGTTTGTTTATCTGTTTGTTTGTTTGTCTATTTGTTATTTTTTGTTTGTCTGTTGTTCTTTATTCTGTTGTCTGTTTGTTGTCTGTTTGCTTGTCTGTTTGTTTGTTTATTTATTTCAGTCTTTTGTCTGTGTGTTTTGTTTGTTTGTCTGTTTGTTTGTTTGTCTGTTTGTTTGTTTGTCTTTGTTTGTTTGTTTGTTTGTTTGTCTGTTTGTTTTCTCTGTTTATTTGTTTCAGTCTTTTGTCTGTTTGTTTGTTTGTCTGTTTCTGTCTTTGTTTGAGTGTTTGTTTTTAACAAAGACATTTATTCGTTCACGCTGATACATTTTCTATCAGAGAATAACAAAAAACAAAACAAAACAAAACAACAACAACAAGAAAAGAAAAACAACAGCTGCAGCTAGATGTCAAGAAGGCTTTTAAGCGGGTGTCCATTTCACCCACAACAGTCATGATAACTTCATGCCTACATATCCTCGCTTCGCCACAGGTCACTGTGGCCCACTTTCATGTTTAGCCTGAAGGACATTGACTGGGGGGCGTCATGTAAGACGAGTTTTTACAGAATAGCTAGTTGTGTTGTGATTCAGACCTTTAATTATTTATCTATTTACTTAATATGTATGTTTCTTTTTTGAAGGTAAGATACACACATACACATGTCATTTACATGTAACCAAGATTATAATTATTCTAGCGGTAGGCTGATAAAATACCAGTATAAGATATAGACTAGGTAAAACACAGTCTTAAGTAGACCCTCTGGGCCTGGCTAGCTCAGGGGTTTATGTGCAGGTTTAAGGCTTGTGCCGTGATCACCATACTCCTACGCATGGCACCTGTGGCGTTAGTGCATATGGACTTCGTTCCGAGTGCGGAGACGTCATCTTGAGAAACTGAAACTGAAACTGAAACTAGTCCGAAGGAAACTGAAACCAGATATTGATCATTTGACTCCGTCACCTATACACCAGCTTTCTGTAGGAAGCTGGTGGATAGAGTAGGGAGTCGAAGGGTTAAGCCTTTGCTTTGCTCGCGTAGTTGCCAGTGCGTGATGCTGATGGACAAGGTGCGGGAGTCAAAGGGTTAAGGTAAGCGCCGGTTCTGATACCGATTCCATTAGTGCTCCTACATGCAGGTAAGCAGAAAAACACACACAAACATACACGCACATTTACAGACACATGCATACCCAAACATACACACACACGAAAACACACACATAGATATAACTCTCGTAACAGCACACTACACACACACACACACACACACACACACACACACACACACACACACACACACACACACACACACATATGTATGAATGAGCATATACACTTGCGCGCACGCGCACACACGCACACACTCACGCACTCACACACTCACACACACACACACACACACACACACGCACGCACACACTCACGCACTCACACACTCACACACACACACATCACACACACACACCACACCACACACACACACACACACAACACACACACACACACACACACACAACACACACACACACACAATTGCAGGCTAGAATGCATGCACTTACATATGAAAGAACAACACAGTATGTCCACATGATTCTGGAGAACAGCGCCATGCAAGAACGATTTACAAGAATAATAATGACAGTAATAGTAATGATGATAACAATTATTTAATTAACAAGAAACACCACGAGGTTGCGGATGGGCCCCAGGGCCCCAATGCCTCGCCGCTCTCAGGACACTCACCTCCAAAGCTCCCGATGTCACTAGACAGTCATTTCTTCAAGCAAAGGGTGCTGTCCATGCGTTGCATGACCCATTCGGACCCAGTCATCACTTACCTTGTTTACAAACCGAATGGCGAGGTGGGGGAGATGACAAACCCCCGGGACATAGCCACACAACGCGCACCAACCAGGTCCAGCCCAGCCTCTGGACCAAGAGAGAATGGAAGACCCGTCTCTCGCCCCACTCTGGTTTTCATCTCTCTTTCGGGCAGCTCGCCTTGCCACCAGCTCGCATAGCCGTCAGCACCTTTCCCCTTACTATGGAGAACAGCGCTATACAGGAACGATTCATAATAATAATAATGACAGTAATAGTGATGATAACGATTATAATGTAATAATGAGAACAGTGATAATGATGATGATAATGATATTCATCATCATCATGATAATGATAATAATAATAATATGAAGAAAAAGAAGAATAGAAGAAGGAGAAGGAGAGTGATGATGATGATGATGATGATGATGATGATGATATGATGATATCATCATCATCATCATCATCATCATCATCATCATCATTCATCAACAACAACAACAACACTAATTAAAATAATGACAAAAGTAATAGAAGAATGAGAACAACAACAACAACAAAAACAACAATAACAATGATGATGATGATGATGATGATGATGATAAGAATAAGAATATGAATGATCATCACTATCATCATCATCATCATCATCATCAGCTCGATCAGAACAAGCACTGCTGAACTCTATCAACGTGACCGAGCAGTCGTGCAGGGTCTTCTGAGGTGGGTGGCCCAATGGCGGCTTGACATTTCTGGCTCTCATGGGCTTCCTGGAACTGGGACTTCGAATCAGTTTGAGGTTGGTGCTGTGTTTTGCGGAGCCAGAATCAGGAACAACCCTGAAGCGGCAGAGAAGTTTGCACAGAAAAGAAGAAAGAAAAAAACAAACACAAACCTAAGCAAAAGAAGTGTACACGAGATGTCAGAAAAGGGAGCTGCCATGTCCCTGTTATTAGTGGTCAGTTTTATTCTTCTCCTCCTTTGTCTTTGTCTCGTTTTGAGTTGAGTTTTTTACAGTTCTCTCCCTTCTTCCCTCCCTCCACTCCAAGCCCCGCCCTTGTGTCTCTATTTGTCTGTCTCTGTCTCCGTCTCTCTGTCTGTCTGTCTGTCTGTCTGTCCCTGTCCCTCTCCCTCTCTCTCTCTCTCTCTCCATTGATATTGTACGCAATTTCTCGTTGTTCTTGTATAATGCAATGGCATTTATGCAAAATGGCTAGTTCATATATCATTGTCATTGTTTACAGATAAATTGTACTTCATGGGGTCTATGGCCTGTTTTGAAGTTGAAATATTTGGTCTTGAAAGCTCTCTCTCTCTCTCTCTCTCTCTCTCTCTCTCTCGCTCTCTCTCTCTCTCTCTCTCTCTCTCTCTCTCTCTCTCTCTCTCTCTCTCTCTCTCGACGTCCTAAGATATAATTTGTTTTGTTGTCAGTTGTTAATAATGTTCTTGGATATAACTGTTTATTTCTTTTGTAACGTATTTCAAGCACCCCTTCTGTAGAGGTTCTTGACCTTTTTTGAATAAAATGTTTAAAGTCCGATATCTGAATTCTCCCCACTCCTCCTCCTCGCTCTCTCTCTTTCTCTCTGTGTCTCTCTGTCTATCTGTCTGTGCCTATGTCTCTCTGTCTGTCTGTCTGTCTCTGTCTGTCTCTCACTCTCTGTCTCTGTCTCTCTCTCTATCTCTGTCTGTCTGTCTGTGCCTATGTCTCTCTGTCTGTCTGTCTGTCTCTGTCTGTCTCTCACTCTCTGTCTCTCTCTCTACTCTTCTGTCTGTCTGTCTGTTCTCTCTCTGTCTGTCTGTTCTCTCTCTCTCTCTCTCTCTCTCGTCTTCTCTCTCTCTCTCTCTATCTCTCTCTCTCTTTCTCTGTCGACTCTATTTCGTTAAAACAAGAAAGAGATAAACAAACAAACCGGCCACTCCAACAATACATCAGACCTGACAACTACTGACAATTCTTATAAAAGAAAAGAATTGTTACGAAACGTTTCATCAGAGGTCTACAACACAAGAACAAAACCTGCTGATTATGGCTTTTGGTGACAAAAGTAGGTCAGCTGACAGATGACAGTACAAACAACGGGCGTGATAATCCAGTGGTTAGAACACTGGTGTTGTAGTTGGAAGGACTAGGTTCGGACCTGCTTGGGTAGCGCCTCGTGGATGAGGGGTGAAGATTTTTTTCTGATCTCCTAAGTCATCATAATTTAGAAGACATGCTGGTGTTTGAACCCCTCTTGTGGGGTATATGCATACACAGAACATCAAATATGCACCACAAAAAACAAACCACAAATACAATTAGAATGTGTATTGAATTTACAAAACAAGACAATTCTATTTTTCTGATTTTTTGTTTTTGTTTGTTTGTTTTTTCTTTCTTTCTTTTTTTCTTTTGTTTTTCTGGTTAGAATTTGCTTGAACTCTGGCGGTCACTCTGTATCAGATATCAAATATGCACGTTAAAGATTTTATAAGTCACGTCAGTGTTCCATGTTTTATAGAAACACGAAAACATCTAGCATACACCCCCACCCCAGAAATAGCGGGTTAAAAAGCTGCTATTTACGTAAAATCTCACTCGTATGTTGAAATGCACGTGGCAGTTGCAAGCCACAAACAGAAAAATTAACTTAAGAAATTAAACAAATAAAACATAACAAACTGCAATTTTCTCCACTCTTTCGTTTGCCATTTGATGTTTTTTGTTCTCATCTTTTTCTTCTTCTTCTACTATTTTTTTTCTTCATCTGCTTCTTTTCTGTCTTCATTTTTCTTTTCTTTTTCTTTTTCTTCATTGAAATGATTTCAAAACTGTTTTAGTTTTTAAAGATAATTACACAATATTCCTTCTCTCCCTCCCTCCCTCCCTCCCCCCCTCTCTCTCTTCAGTACCAAAACCTGACCACTCCATGTGTCTTTATTGAGCTTGTGCATGCTTCAGCGAGAGAAAATGTGAGAGTGTGTGTATGTGCACGCATGAGTGTGTGTGCGTACGTGTGTGTTGTGTATTGTGTGTGTGAGACAGACATGGAACGTGTGTGTATGTTTGTGTTTGTGTGTGTGTGTGAATGTGTCTGTACGTGTATCTCTATGTGTCCATGTGTGAATAAGTGTGTGCGTGTGTCCTGTATGTGTGTTTGTCTGTCTGTATATTTGTATGTCTGTCTCTGTGTGTATGTGTGTGTGTGTGTGTGTGTTTGGTGAGGGTGTGTGGATGGGGTGGGTGAGTGACGTTCATTGTATCTGTGTGTCTGTTTGTGATGGTATGTCTCTGTAGCATGCGAGACAGGATGCTGCAGGTTATAGTTTAAGCAATACGTGCTGTGCATGTTTCTGACAGAACATTTATGGGCGTCAGAAACTCGTTTATCGTTCAGATCATGTTAGTGGTCTTACCTTGTTGTCCTTTTAACCTAACATGTTTTTACGGTCACGACAGAAAGAAAGAAAGGGAAAGGGGGACAGAAAGAGAGGGAGAGATTGGGGGAGAGAGGGGGGAGAGAGAGACAGAGAGAAACACAGAGAGAGAACACGTGCAGAGAGAGAGAGAGCGAGAGGGAGGAAGAGAGAGAGGGGGAGAGAGAGAGAGATCGAGAGAAAAGACACAGAGAAAGCGACAGACAGCAAGAGAGAGAGCGAGAGAGAGAGAGAAGAGAGGGAGAAAGAGGGAGACAGACAGACAGAGAGTGAGAGAGACAGACAGACAGACAGAGAGGAAGGGAGAGAGGGAGAGAGGGAGAGAGAGGGGATGGGAAGGAAGAATGCTTAAAATGAACCAGAGAATTGTGTCGACTATGAGTTTTGAAACCATGAGTGAATGACATTGTTTCTTTCATATTTTGAGAACTTGATTCTTGTTTGTTTTGTCTGTTTGTGTGCTTGCTTGCTTGCTTGCTTACTTTTCTTGACTGCCCAGTTGATTGGTTTGTTAGCTGTTCGTGTTCTTTTGTATATCCTTCGCTTGTTTACTTTTTGAAAAGGGAGATTATTTCGTATTGACAGAGGTTTGCGTATGCGTGCGTCTGTCTGTATGTTTATCTGTCTTTCTGTCTGTCAGTCTGTCAATGGCAAAAATGTGATAGCAAGATTTTCTCACTGTTTCTAAGTGGATCTTTACCAAATCTATGTCAAAGGTATTGATCACAAAGGTGTGGCGAATAGAAGGTTTGGAAGTTGTGGCGTAAACGTCAAGGTCACAAGCACACACACACACACACACACACACACACACACACACACACACACACACACACACACACACACACACACACACACACACACACACACACACACACACACCACACACACACACACCACTCACACACACACACACGCATCACACACACATACACACATAGCCCACACACACACACATACAGATATATATATAGATATACATATATATATATAAACACAGAGAGAGATAGAGACACTGAGAGAGAGAGAGAGTGAGACAAACAGAGAGAAACAGACGGAGAGAGAGAGGAGAGAGTGAGGGAGAGAGAGAGAAAATGATAGAGAGAGAGCAATGGACAGACAGACAGAGACAGAAAAAGAGACAGACAGACAGACAGACAGACAGAAGACAGAAGAGAGAGACCTAAACAACATCTTTCAGAAAGGTGTGTGAACATCAAATTCTCGTGAACTTTTGACGAACCCACAATCCCTACTTTATAACATGATACCCTATCTAACTGAGCTATTGGGCCACTAATAAAGATCTATGAACATATAATCAGGGTTATGAGAGACTAAAAATATACTGGAATTATTGCAAGGCATAGTGATTTCCGAGGAACCACAATCTTTCATGTGAAGACTGGATACTATCATCTATTCCAACATGTGTTCCTAATAGCTTGATGTCCATGCCAGACAGGACCATGGTCTCCAGAGCACATAATAATAATAATAATAATTACAATATTTATATAGCGCAAAATCTTGATAAAATCAAATCTAAGCGCTGAAGCAGACACACACGCAGCACGCACGCACCACGCACGCACGCACGCACGCACACACACACACCACACACACACACACAACACACACACACGCATGGCTATAAATGGGGAGAAAGAATAAAAGCAATAAAAGCAAGAATAAAAGCAATGGAAAATTATAGAGAGCATAGCATATACAATTATATATTATAACTATGTGATTCCCCTCCGAGCGGAGACAGGCTGCAGAGGGGGGGGGGGGGGGAGGGTTGAGTGAGGTTAGGATTTTATGCGGAGGAAAAAAGGTGAGTTTTGAGAGCGGACTTGAAGGAGACAAAAGTAGGTTGCTGACGGACTGAGAGAGGAAGTTTGTTCCAGGAGAGTGGACCAGAAACAGAGAAGGCTCGTGGACCATAGGTATTGAGCTTAGTGCGTGGAAAACGAAAAGTCAGAGGATCGGAGGCAGAGCGGAGGGTACGTGAGGGGAACATAGATCTCAAGTAGGCTTGACAGGTAATCGGGGGCTGCGTCATTGAGGCTTTTGTAGCACATGGTGTCTAGTTTGTACTGTATGCGCTTTGATACAGGGAGCCAGTGAAGTTGTGCCAGGAGAGGAGATATGTGGTCAGCTTTTTTCTTTTTGAGTACAAGGCGTACAGCATTGTTTTGAATGCGCTGTAGGATGTGAATGGTGGAGGCAGGAAGACCAGACAGGAGTGAATTGCAATAGTCAATGCGAGACATTATGAAGGAGAGAACGAGTTTTGCAGTTGTTTCGACAGAGAGATACTTCCTGATCAGCCTTATACGATGGAGATGATAGTAGCAAAATCTGGCAGTTTGAGAAACAAAGTTGTTCATGGAGAGGGTAGAGTCAATGCAGACACCAAGGTTTTTAGTTGAATCAGAAATTGGGACTGATGTGTTACATAATGGGAGAGAAAGAGGAGGCAGCTGAGAAAGTTTCTGACGGGTGCCAATGAGGATAGCTTCTGTCTTGTCGTCATTAAGCTGAAGTTTGTTGAACGTCATCCAGTTCTTAATGTCCGAGTAACACTCAGTGGTGCGAGTCAACAGGCGCTGTATATTATCAGGTGAGTCACTGTCTTGAAGTTGGGTGTCATCAGCATAGAAGTGGTGTTTTATAGAGTGGGAGTTGATGATGGTGGACAGGGGGGAGGAGTAAAGAGTGAAAAGAACAGGGCCAAGGACAGATCCTTGTGGAACACCACAGGTCAGGTATGCAGGTTGAGAGTAAGTGCCATTGATGAGAACAGTTTGTTTTCTGTTTGATAACTACGAAGTGCAAAAGGAGAGAGCAATGTCAGAGATGCCAAAAGTATGATGAAGTCTAGAAAGGAGAATACCATGGTCAATGGTATCGAAGGCTGCAGACAGATCAAGGAGTGTGAGGAGAGAGACTTTGCCAGTATCAGTTGCAAGGAGGAGATTGTTGAGAATGTGTAATAGGGCAGTTTCAGTGCTATGGCACTGGCGGTAGGCTGACTGGAAAGGATTGAGGAGATTGTTGGCAGACAGGTGAGAGTTCAGCTGGTTGAGGACAACTTTTTCAAGGAGTTTTGACAAGAAAGAGAGATTAGAGATAGGCCGGTAATTTTTCATACCATGCTTTTGCCCATTCTTCAGAAAGAAAAGAAATGAGCAATGTCTAAATGAACATCTCTGGAAGAGCAGGTCTGGGATGACAAAGAGGATTTGATGAGAAGCACATTCTTTATCCAGACCACTGGACTTTGAGGCGTAACTATGTTTGAACGCAAATATATGTCTCAAGTCTTTGAAGACAAATGCATGTGCACAGAAAAATTGCCACAAGTCAACCAACACCAGCAGGATCTTACCAGTGCATGATGTTTTGTTGTTGTGCTTTTGTTTTGTTTTTGTTTTTTGGTTGTTTGTTTGTGTTTGGTTGTTGCTTTCTTTCGCAGCTTTTAGGAGTCTGAAGATAACTGCTGGCAGATGTGGATGGAGTGCTTATGGGATTGTCTGAGCATGATGAATCCCCCCTGCACAGACTCCAAACTCCAGCAATCAAATAAACCATCTGTATCCCAACATTGGGTGAATCCGTATTCAAAAAACAACAGCAACAGTAATGAAATGACAAAATCAACAAAACATTAGAAACATTAATGATGGTGCTCCTCACCCAACACAACATTAGCAGCCACAAAAACAACAGCAATAAACAAGCTAACTAAAACTCACATGCTCTCGTTACTCTACACAGATAGCCATTTTCAAACAGCAGCAACAACAATGTTATCTCGTTCATTCATTAATAAGATTCCTGGTCAAAACACATAGACACCACATCTCCAACATCTCAGTTCTGATTTACGTCACTGTTCACCAGAGAACATCAATCTGCGCATGTGGATTGCGCACAGAGACCTGTCTTGTACCCCTTGAAGCAAAAAGAGGTCAATCACGGTCTGACAGAAACAAATGTTAGTTATCTGGGTGAGGGGTCCGAGTGGTAGTGTTTCTTGTTCTCCAATTCCCTCGTGGTTTTGCCAGTGTTCCTAGTGCCGGGTTGCTTATATCTGTTATGGATCTGCTTCTGTCAGATGCTGTGTGGTAACTGCATCACTGAGTTACGAGGTGATAAGCAATCAACGTTATGATCATGAATTATCTTTTCTTGTTCCTCGTTTCTATCTCCCCTTCGTTTTTATAAATTTCCTTTCTCTTGGCTTTCTTCTTTCATACAGTTGCCCATCCATTTTGTCTACACCAGACAGGGCACATCACCAGACCATGTTCTACAGTTTGGTTCACTGTTCAGAAATGAAAGAAACGAGCAGTGGCCAAATGAAACAACCCTCAGAAAGCAACTATGTTGCAACAAAGAGGACTTGACAAGAATCACATCCTTCAGCCACCAGACTGACTATTTGAGGTCTAACAATGCTCGAATTCAGACAATGACTAAATCCTTCAACAACAGACACACATTCACAGAACAACCGCCACAAGTTAACCAGCAACACCACAACCTTGCTGGTGCAGAGAATTTTGTGCAGCTTTTAGGAGTCCGAAGATAACTTCTGGCAGCTTTGGGTAGAGGACGCATGGAATTAATGAGTGCAATAAACCCCTCTTGGAAAAAGCGTAAACTCCAATGATTACATTAACCATCTGTACCCGGCATTGCATGAATCTTTATTCAAATAACAACAGCAACAATAAAGAAATGACAAAGTCAACAACAACGCTAGAAACAACAATGATGGTGCTCTTCATCCAATACAACATTAAGCGCCACAAAAACAACAGCAATAAACAAGCTAACTAAAATTCACATGCTCTCGTTACTCAGCACAGATAGCCATTTTCAAACAGCAGCAGCGACAATATTATCTCGTTCATTCATTAACAAGATTCCTGGTCAAAACACACAGACACCCCTATCTCCACTATCTCAGTTCTGATTTACGTCACTGTTCACCAGAGAGCATCAATCTGCGCAAGTGAATTGCGCACAGAGACCTGTCTTGTACCCCTTGAAGCAAAAAGAGGTCAATCAGGTCTGACAGAAACAAATGTTAGTTATCTGGGTGAGGGGTCCGAGCGGTAGTGTTGCTTGTTCTCCAATTCCCTCGTGATTTTGCCAGAGCTCCTAGTGCCAGGTTGCTTATGTCTGTTATGGATCTGCTTCTGTCAGATGCTGTGTGGTAATTGTATCACTGAGTTATGAAGTGTTAAGCATCAACGTTATGATCATGAATTATCTTTTCTTGCTCCTCGTTTCTATCTCCCTTTGTTTATAAATTTCCTTTTTCTTGGCTTTCTTCTTTCATACATTTGCCCATCCATTTCGTGCGTGCGTGCGTGTGTGTGCGTATTGTGTGTGGAGTGTGTGTGTGTAAAAGTGTGTGTGTGTGTGTGAATGTGTGTGTGTGTGTGTGTGTGTGTGTGTGTGTGTGTGTGTGTGTGTTGTGTGTGTGTGTGTGTGTGTGTGTGTGTGTGTGTGTTTTGTGTGCGTGTATGTGTGTGGTATAATAAAAGTTTTTAGAAAAAAGAGATTGACATAAGATTAATTCTTTGTTTTGTGTGTGTATGTGTTTATTGAAGAAATAGCTGAAAGAAGCAAATCCTTTTCGCTGCTCGACATACATGAAATTTTATGACATGTTGGCCCAGAATTCCAGGTCAGAGCTAAAAGTCATGGATGCATCAGATTAGTGATCTTTATCCTTTGTGCTATCAGACTGAATGTCACTTTTCTTTTACATCTGTATATTCAGACTGCTAGTTTCACTTTATTCAATTCAATTATTTACATTAAATTATTCAATTGTGTTGTTGTTCTGTTTCCTTTCACTCTTAAATAGTAATTGTTTCAAGATAAAACGATATGTATATATGCCTTATAAAATTTCGACTATAGTTTTCAGCTCTTTTATCAGGCCAGATGACAATGGATAGGATTTTACAAACGTTTTACAAATTATTATGATAGGGCAAACATGTGATACAAAGGTTATTATTATGATAGGAGAGGCATGTAATATACACGTTGTGATACCACAGACACGTGATATAGTTATCATATGAAGGACAAACATGTAATATGGTTATCACTGTGATAAGAGAGACATGTGATAGACATTACATCATGATAGGACAGACACGTGATATATTTAACATCATAATAGCACAGACACGTGATATACTTGTCACTATGATAGGACAGACATTGATGTAGTTATCACTATGCTAGGACAGACATGTGATGTAGTTATCACTATGATAGGACAGACATGTGATGTAGTTATCACTATGATAGGACAGACATGTGATGTAGTTATCACTATGATAGGACAGACATGTGATGTAGTTATCACTATGATAGGACAGACATGTGAAATAGTTATCACTATGATAGGACAGACATGTGATGTAGTTATCACTATGATAGGACAGACATGTGATGTAGTTATCACTATGATAGGACAGACATGTGATGTAGTTATCACTATATAGACAGACATGTGATATAGTTATCACTATGATAGGACAGACATGTGATATAGTTATCACTATGATAGGACAGACATGTGATATAGTTATCACTATGATAGGACAGACATGTGATGTAGTTATCACTATGATAGGACAGACATGTGATATAGTTATCACTATGATAGGACAGACATGTGATAGTAGTTATCACTATGCTAGGACAGACATGTGATGTAGTTATCACTATGATAGGACAGACATTGATATAGTTATCATATGATAGGACAGACATGTGATTAGTTATCACTATGATAGGACAGAATGTGATATAGTTAATCATATGTATAGGATACAGACATGATATAGTTCACTATGTAGGACAGACATGTGATATATTATCACTATGATAGGACAGACATGTGATATAGTTATCACATATAGACAACATGTGATATAGTTATCATATGATAGGACAGACATGTGATATAGTTATCATATGATAGACAGACATGTGATATAGTTATCATATGATAGGACAGACATGTGATATGTTATCAATGATAGGACAGACATGTGATATAGTTATCATATGATAGGACAGACATGTGATTAGTTATCATATCTAGGACAGACATGTGATATAGTTATCACTATGAAGGACAGACATGTATATAGTTATCACTATGATAGGACAGACATTGATATAGTTATCACTATGATAGGACAGACATGTGATATAGTTATCACTATGATAGGACAGACATGTGATATAGTTATCATATGATAGGACAGACATGTGATATAGTTATCATTATGATAGGACAGACATGTGATATAGTTATCACTATGATAGGACAGACATGTGATATAGTTATCATTAGATGACAGACATGTGATATAGTTATCATATGATAGGACAGACATGTGATATAGTTATCACTATGATAGGACAGACATGTGATATAGTTATCACTATGATAGGACAGACATGTGATATAGTTATCACTATGATAGACAGACATGTGTTGTAGTTATCCCTATGATAGGACAGACATGTGATATAGTTATCACTATGATAGGACAGACATGTGATAAAGTTATCATTATGATAGGACAGACATGTGATGTAGTTATCACTATTATATGACAGACATGTGATAAAGTTACCACTATGATAGGACAGACATGTGATAAAGTTATCACTATTATATGACAGACATATGATAAAGTTATCACTATGATAGGACAGACATGTGATAAAGTTATCACTATGATAGGACAGACATGTGATATAGTTATCACTATTATAGGACAGACATGTGATATAGTTATCACTATGATAGGACAGACATGTGATATAGTTATCACTATGATAGGACAGACATGTGATATAGTTATCACTATGATAGGACAGACATGTGATATAGTTATCACTATTATATGACAGACATGTGATATAGTTATCACTATGATAGGACAGACATGCGATAAAGTTATCACTATGCTAGGACAGACATGTGATGTAGTTATCACTATGATAAGACAGACATGTGATATAGTTATCACTATGATAGGACAGACATGTGATAAAGTTATCATTATGATAGGACAGACATGTGATGTAGTTATCACTGTTATATGACAGTCATGTGATAAAGTTATCACTATGATAGGACAGACATGTGATAAAGTTATCACTATTATATGACAGACATGTGATAAAGTTATCACTATGATAGGACAGACATGTGATAAAGTTATCACTATGATAGGACAGACATGTGATAAGGTTATCACTATGATAGGACAGACATGTGATGTAGTTATCACTATGATAGGACAGACATGTGATATAGTTATCACTATGATAGGACAGACATGTGATATAGTTATCACTATGATAGGACAGACATGTGATGTAGTTATCACTATGATAGGACAGACATGTGATGTAGTTATCACTATGATAGGACAGGCATGTGATATAGTTATCATTATGATAGAACACACATGTGATATAGTTATCACTATGATAGGACAGACATGTGATATAGTTATCACTATGATAGGACAGACATGTGATATAGTTATCACTATTATAGGACAGATGTGTGATATAGTTATCACTATGATAGAACAGACATGTGATATAGTTATCACTATGATAGGACACACGTGATGTAGTTATCATTATGATAGGACAGACATGTGATATAGTTATCACTATGATAGGACAGACATGTGATGTAGTTATCACTATGATAGGACAGACATGTGATATAGTTATCACTATGATAGGACACACGTGATGTAGTTATCACTATGATAGGACAGACATGTGATATAGTTATCACTATGATAGGACAGATGTGTGATATAGTTATCACTATGATAGAACAGACATGTGATATAATTATCACTATGATAGGACACATGTGGTATAGTTATCAGTATGCTAGGACGGACATGTGATATAGTTATCACTATGATAGGACACATGTGGTATAGTTATCAGTATGCTAGGACGGACATGTGATATAGTTATCACTATGATAGGACACATGTGGTATAGTTATCAGTATGCTAGGACGGACATGTGA
>JAPXFY010000024.1:45963902-45966402 GCA_030674185.1 Monoplex corrugatus
AGAAAGAAGTAAGGGAGAGACGTGAGTGGATTTAGAACGCCTGAAGATTAGTCGAGCAGCATTGTTTTGAGCTTTTTAAGTCGGAAGAGAAGATTCTCTTCCATATATCTGTGTATTTTTATTAATACATGACAGTGGACTTTTCTGAGAAATTTGCCAGACACATCGCCTCTTCTGCTGTGGGATCTTTCATGGGCGATAAATGCGTGCTGAAAAATAAGCGCACAGATTACCACGCAATGTCTAACTTGGGGGTGGGGGTGGGGTGGGTGTAGTGATGAAAGGACCAAATCTCTGCAGACCGATAATTGAACTCACGTTTCTCGCGTCCTAGGAAGGCGTTTATCCACAGAACCACACACAGCACGTCATTGTGTAACCAGTTAAAATAAGTATCTGTCTTTCACGTTCAGGTGGGAGTGATGCTTGGGTCATACCTTTTTCAATGACTGTGCTGCAGTTTTCACCATCTTCCTTATTCATGTCTGTCTAGCATCATTCTGTGCTCTAACCCCTCCCACCCGACCTCTGCTTTTTCTTCTGTCTGAGAGCCCTATCACTCCCTCCTTCATTGTCGCAGCGTTTGTCCAAGAGGGATTCATCGCACTCGGGCAATGCCTTACGCGTTTCACACATATCTCCTAGCAAATATCTGGCAGACTCCCCGAGCCTGCCCAAAACCCTTAGCGCTGGCAAGGTCTTGGAATTGAGACAGGGGAATGGGACCTGTGAAACACAACGCTGACAGCACCAGAATGATGGAAACATTAAGATGGGCAGCGAACAGGCCAGTTTTTAACGTTGCAGGCTGGGATTGAACTTGAAATGTCAGATCTAGAGTCCACAGCTCTATCAAAAGAAACCAAGTAGTCCATATAGAAATTATTGGTTCGGTTGTGTTAGTTATAACGGATGGCTGTGGACTGCTGAAGACCATAGGACTGGGCTGTCAGTGGCTGACAAGATACAGGATCACAATGTTCTTCCTCTTTCTTCTTTTTCTTCTTACTCTCAACACCCAGGATCTACAGGCAGGTCATGCCTAGCGTTTAACTCAGGGACCAAGCACAGGGCTAACGTGGAGCAATTTCCATAGAAAAGGCCAAGACCCAGACCACACAACACCCTGATGCGTGCCGCAACACTTTCTCCCCCTGTTTACAAATGTCCTCATTCCATGCCAGTGAACCCGCCCGGCGTCCCATGGCTTCCAATATGGCCGCCAGATGGGACAGATGCATGATGGGAAGGTTGCAGGTCGGCCAATGGACGAAGAGAGATGAGCAGTGCACTGTGAGGCCCTGTCAAGGGACAGGAAGGCAAATCAAATCAGATTTCAGCAGGGATCCAGGGTCAGGGCAGGACCTGTCGGTGCCAAGGGACCGGGTCTGTCAGACAGAGAGAAGTGAAGCAGATGTGAAATGACCTCCTGCACTCCCTGGAGATTCTTCTGCAAGAAAGACAAGAAACAGGTAAAGCAATTATTCGTTCCCATGACTCTATTTTGCGCAAGTCAGTGCAACAACGATTGTGTGTGTTGTGCGTGTTTAAGCTTTGCTTTGGTTCTCTTTCTTCTTTGGTGTGACATTGATATATCAGTGTAACAGTATCCTCTCTCCTGTTTTTGTTTGTTTCTTTCTTTTTGGTTTTTTGTCTTAATGCTGATTTTAGCAATTATGCTTCATTCTGTGGAGATCTTTTTTGTGTGTGTTCAGTTACATATCCATTTAATTAAATTTAAATTCAGATAAAAATCTCAAAATGCCAGACTTGATCGTGCACCACTCGTTAATACCAAAAACGGCCACTAGTATGCTTTTTATTCTTGTAAATTGAAATTTATTGAGATGTGAATTTGTATAAAAAGAGTTTAGAATTTAAAAAACAGCTGACTTGTTAACTTGGATTATATCATTTTATCATAGAATAGATTTTTGATTTATAAATTCTTTTCCTTTTAATTTCGCAACACCAGAGGTTTAAAAAGAAACTATCCCAGAAGTAGTTTCTCTTCGTCAGGGACAATAAGTACAAGTGAGTTTTTGAAATGTTTGTCACTGTCTATTCTTCTGTTATTTACTTCAGCTTAATGACGACAAAACAGAAGCTATCCTCATTGGCACCCGTCAGAAACTTTCTCAGCTGCCTCCTCTTTCTCTCCCATTATGTAACACATCAGTCCCAATTTCTGATTCAGCTAAAAACCTTGGTGTCTGCATTGACTCTACCCTCTCCATGAACAACTTTGTTTCTCAAACTGCCAGATCCTGCTACTATCATCTCCATCGTATAAGGCTGATCAGGAAGTATCTCTCTGTCGAAACAACTGCAAAACTCGTTCTCTCCTTCATAATGTCTCGCATTGACTATTGCAATTCACTCCTGTCTGGTCTTCCTGCCTCCACCATTCACATCCTACAGCGCATTCAAAACAATGCTGTACGCCTTGTACTCAAAAAGAAAAAAGCTGACCACATATCTCCTCTCCTGGCACAACTTC
>JAPXFY010000024.1:45968902-45981402 GCA_030674185.1 Monoplex corrugatus
CAGCATTCGGTTGAAGGTAAATCAGCATTCGGTGTTTCCTAACTGAACAGGACACTTGAAGGTAACAGCATTCGTTTCTACTGACAACACTTGAGTAATCAGATTCGTGTTTCCTAACTGAACAGGACACTTGAAGGTAAATCAGCATTCGGTGTTTCCTAACTGAACAGGACACTTGAAGGTAAATCAGCATTCGGTGTTTCCTAACTGAACAGGACACGGTGAAAAGAACAGACACGGATTACATGTGTTCCCATGATAGTAACCAGTACGTTTCAGTTTCTGTTAATTTTGATTTGTCACTTATCCTGGTTCTGCCACTGAGTGACTACTGCCGAAAGTAGGGGCCAGTGGTTTAAGTAGATTGGTTTCAAACCAGGCATGGCTGAACTCCATCTAAACAACCTGGCAGAAGTGCAGCACCACCTCTGGTGGGTGGCCTCATGGCAGCTTAACAACGCTTGCTATGGCATGACTCCAGGCACTAATGTTTAGGTTTGCTTTTGGTGTGGTTTACTGCAGTTGAAATGATCGGCGTCTGAGCATTACCATAGAAACAGCATGAAAAATATTGTAAAAAAGATTAAAAATGGGGACAGAAAAATCGACATTGAATATGTGTATTAACACAGTTGTTTTTTTATTTTTAAAGAGAGTGAGTGAATAAGAGAGAGGAGCGAGCGAAAGAGAGAAAAAGATAGAGAGACAGACAGACAGAGAAGAAAGAGACAGCAAGACAGAGAGAGAGAGAGAGACAGCGAGAGAAGAAACGATTTCTTTTAGAAACATTTCCGATTTGTCGCTTAAGCCTCTAAAAGAAAGGCAACAACAGACTATCAACAGCATCAACAATAGAAACAACAGAGAGAAAAAACAAAAACGTACAAATAAAAACCAACGACAGCAGCAACAGTAGTTTTCATAGTTGATTCTATTTGCAGTCGTTGTCAGTGCATCTGTTGTAGCTGCTGTTGCTGGATGTGCTGGAGATGACGAAGAAATAAAACGGAACAAACCTCCACGAGGAATCCTAGAACCATAAACAAGAAAGCAAATTCTCTGATTCCGTGATCCTCATCACAGCGACTGTCACATCACATTTACCACAATCACTGAGATGGTATCCCAAGAGATGGGGATGGCGACTAAGCACTACAGTATATCACCAGTAGCACCAAGAGTCGTTTAGTGATTTGATCCTTTGTAGACCACTGACGTAAGAACAAAACTTAGGACAGAATACTTATCCCAAACCGGTCGTATATCCTGTGACGTGCTTCGTTCCTCCTTCCGCATCTCCCATCACTTTAAACACAGGAGATCACACGCTGGTCTCAGGACTCGTCATAGGCGGGAGCGATAAGTGAGTGGTTGGAGCACTGGTTGTTTTTTTTCATTTGGGAAATTTGAGTTCAAAGCTGCTTCGAGTACCTCCAGTGTTACCCGATTCGCCTATTCCTGATTCACCTGTTCCTGATTCGTCTATTCGTGGTTCGCCTATTCCTGATTCGCCTGTTCCTGATTCGCCTGTTCTTGATTCGTCTATTCGTGGTTCGCCTATTCCTGATTCGCCTGTTCCTGATTCACCTATTCCCGATTCGCCTATTCCTGATTCGCCTATTCCTGATTCGCCTGTTCCTGATTCGCCTATTCCCGATTCGCCTATTCTTGATTCGCCGATTCCTGATTCAACTATTCCTGATTCCCTATTCCACACACATATACACACGCACACACACATCCACATCCACATACACGCGCAAACACACACGCGCGCGCGCGCACACACACATAATGTCTCACTCTGTCTGTCTGTCTGTCTGTCCCTCTCTCTCTCTCTCTCTCTCTGCGCGTGATTGGTGTGTGTGTGTGTGTGTGTGTGTGTGTGTGTGTGTGTGTGTGTGTGTGTGTGTGTGTGTGTGTGTGTTGTGTTGTGTGTGTGTTTGTGTGTGTGTGTGTGTGTTGCATGTGTGTGTATGCATGTACGTGTGTGAGTGTGTGTGTGTGTTTGTATGAGTGTGTGTGTTTTGTGTGTGTGTGTGTGCATGTATGTATGTACGTGTGTGAGTGTGTAGAGTACAGCCCTGTCACGCAGTCTTAATCCTAGATGGAACTCCGCAGCACCATGATTATCATCCTCTTTCACATCATCATCATCATCGCATTGTACAAGCTGTTCGAGCGTCTGTGGCCATTAAGCTGGCGTACAAAATGGGAGGAAAAAAGTGTGGACAAAGGTAACCTCCCTTAGTGCAATGATCCTTAAAAAAAATCTGATGTCTTGAGTTCAATCCCAGCCTGAACAATCAAACACTGTCCTGTTCACTCCAACCATTCTGATGGTGCCGACTTAATGCTTGGTCAGTTCCATTCCAATTCAGTGTCATTTTCAGTTTCAGTTTCTCAAGACGACGTATCCGCGCACGGAACGAATTCCACATGCTCTATCGTCACTAGTGTCACGTGTATGATGATCATGGCACAAACCCTCAGTCTGCACATAAACCCATGAGCTGGCCAGATCCTGAGGCCCTACCTAGCCTATTGACCAGCCTACCTAACCTTCCATTCCAAACACTCCCCTTCCCTCATTTCAAGACTTTGAAGAGAGAGAGAGAGACAGACAGACAGACAAACAGACAGACAGAGAAAGAGACACACAGAGACACACAGAGACACAGAGAGAGACACAGAGAAAGACGGAGAGTTTTGCCAAATAGTTACTGGCGAAGTTTTGAGTGAAGTGCTTATGGAATTGCCCGAAAACATGAATCCCTCTTGAACAAACTCCGAACACACCATATGAACCGTTCCGCTACCTCACCCTCAGTTTTCCCTCCCCAGAGCTTCGTGTGGGCGCAGGTTTAGTAGGGATGAAGAGTGGCCTGTCAGAACAAGATACACAAATATCATTTGTCATGGTCATCGACAAGCGCCTGTGGAGGATCAAAGCCTGAGAGAATTGACTGCGCACTCAAGCGCCTGCGCGATTACCATCGATTATCAGTCACTGGTCTATGGATTACTGTATGCAGACGCTGACATGGGGATGTGGCTGAGAAGACATGCTCGTGTGTGGACAGACACACGTATAAATACAGACACACAAGCTGGCTCACATACACACACAAATGGACTTGCTATGCACACACATGCGCATGTGCGCGCACGCACACAAACACATTTGTACACATAGACACACGCACGCGCGAAAACACAAGCACACACACACACTACACACACACACACACACACACACACACACACACACACACACACACACACACACACACACACACAACTAAATACACACGCAGAAACATACACACACACAAACACATACACATACTACATACACACACACAAATACACACACACACAAACACACACACAAACACATACACATGCTACATACACACACTACATACAAAACACACACACACACACAAACACAAAACACACCATACATATACACACATACACACACACAAACACACATACACACACACACACACACACACGCACACACACGCACGCACACACACGTAATCATCCACAGATAGAGGGATGGGACTGAGAAGACATGCTTGTGTGTGGACAGACACAAGTACAAACACAGACACACAAGCATGCACATACATGCTCATACAAATGGACATACTATGCACCCACATGTGCATGACAGAGCGCATGCGTACACACACACAAACACACACAAACACACACACACACACACAAACACACACACACACACATACGCACAAACACACACACACACACACACACACACACACACACACACACACACACACACACACACACACACACACACCACACACACACACACACACACAGAGTAATCATCAATATTAAACATAGCCGAAAGAAAGGGAGAGAACACGCCCATTGGATTAACCAACCTGTCGCAGCACACGAACTTAGAGATAAGCAGCTATTTGTAATATTCTTTTAATGCAAAGCAATGGCCTTTACGTTGCCAGCGATTGCAAGGGTGTAACCCATTCTTTTTGTGTGTTCAAATCCTATTGAGTTTCTTGAACTATCTGGGTGCTTAAATATTCTCATGCACACCAAGCCTGCTAAATGTAACTTCAGTTTTAATCCGCACATTGGGTTTTGAAAATATACAAACAAACTAACAAACAAATAGAGAAATGAAGGAAAGATAAACAGATCAATAAATAAATACATGGATAGACATATAAAGAAAGAAACAAACAAAGAATAAATGAAAAAATAAATCATAAAAAATAAATAATAAATAGATAAATAAAGAGATGAAACAAATCTATAAATCAATAAATCGATAGGCAAATAAATAAAGTAAATCGAAATTCAAAACAAGTGTGACTGTCCGCGTTCAAGCAAACAGGAACCAGAAAAAACACGAAAGAATAAGAACGCGTATTCAATACAACAAGACAAGACAGGCGCAAATTTTCGGCCAACTGGCGTTTGTCAAGCGTAAGATTACAAACAAACAAACACCAGATACAAAACTTTTTGAGAAAAAGATTGAAATTTCCCTGCTGCTGTGTCCAATGTGAGAAAATAAATAAAGGTAAGGGAAATGGAAAAATGCTCCCATATTGCCAATACTTTTAATTTAGTTTGTGCGAATTTGAGACACATACTCGCACGCTCTCAGAGAGACAGACAGACAGACAGAGACAGAGAGACGGAGAGTGAATGAGTGAGACAGAGACATAAACAGAGATAGAGAGAGAGAGAGAGAGAGAGAGAGAGAAAGTGGGTGGGTGGAGGGGCAGAGAGAGAGAGAGAGAGAGAGAGAGTGTGTGTGTGTGTGTGTGTGTGTGTGTGTGTGTGTGTGTGTGTGTGTGTGTGTGTGTGTGTGTGTGTGTGTGTGTGTGTGTGTGTGTGTGTGTGTGTGTGTGTTGTGAAGATGTGTGTTGGTGGTTGTCGTTTCTAGATAAGTGAACCCACGATAGTGTTGTTTTGAGATGGTTGTCAAGTTTTTTTCTTGACAAACGCATGACTACAGTGTTTTTGGTTGGATCATCTGTTACACAATGGCCGTTTTCTCCTCCCTCTCTTCTTTTATTTTTACTTAGCGCTTTGATATGCATCTCTCTCTCTCTTTCCTCTCTCTCTCTCTCTCTCTCTCTCTTCTCTGTCTCTCCTCTCCTCTCTCTCTCTCTCTCTGTCTGTCCGCTCTCTGTGTTTGTTTGTCTCTGTTTTTTCTCTCTTTCTGTGATTAGCTGTAAGACAAATGTAACGGGACCTGATCCTACCATCCTTCAGTAAAAACTGAAAAAGTATTCTGAACACACACACACACACTCTCTCTCTCACTTTCACCTCTCTCTCTCTCTCTCTCTTTCTCTCTCTCTCTCTCTCTCTCTCTCTCTCTCTCTCTCTCTCTTTCTCTGTTACTCTAGCTCTGTATTTTTCTCTTCTTCTTTGATTATTTCTATCTCTCTCTATGTCTATCGCTCTCTGTGTTTGTCTTTGTTCCTTTCTCTCTTTGTGTCACTAGCTGTAAAACAGATCTAATGGGACCTTATACTACTATCCTTGAGTGATAAAGTATTCTGAAAAAGTATTCTGAACACACACACACACACACACACACACACACACACACACACACACACACACACACACACACACATTTTGGATGAACTGGATGAGAAAATGATTTGATGCCAGCAGTTCATAGTTCTACAGTTCTCTCTGTGACGAGAACAGCGATGAGGGGAGAGATTAGGTGAGAGGTTGAGGCGTTATCATACTTTCTGAAACCAGTTTTTCATCTAGGCTTTCCGATCACTTCACTGCAAATGTAGTGGAAGACATGAAGTCATGACGAGGTGTTGGGTAAGGAAGGTACAGTAGCATGATATGATGTTTGTTGGTTTTATCAACCCTCGCTATGAAGGTGCTTTTCTTCAAAACAACAACAAAAAAGAGTGCACAAATTCTTAAGACATAAAACCAAAAGCATGCATACACACGTGACACGTCACGTCAAGCGATGATTTGCCACTGCATTCTTTTTTTCTTCTATCTTTGTATAGCAACTAAACAACTGACATGCAATTGTACAGCAAGAAGATTTTTGCTAAACAAAGGGAAATGTTTACGTGTAAACATGTTTTGTCCTTAATGGCATATATAACATATTCTTAACTGCCAACAACATGATCGATTAACCTCAATGTATATATGTACATTCCATGTCAGACGTTTAAACAAAGAACGAGAAATCAATTCAATTTCGTGGATCAGTCTCACACAGTTTCTGATATGGAAACCTTTTCTCTGAATAAACTATTTGTATCTCATTTACAAACGATTTATACTTTTTGGGATATACGTGTTCTTTGATTCTGTAGTTGTTTTCCACAGGTTTTGGTAAAATACAAAATGATGATTCCTGAAACTAGTTCTCTTCTGTTGAATGTTTTCATCATACTGGTCTCCCGTGCAATCCAGTGATTGATCTCCTGCTGTCTTCACTGTTGTCTCTGGTGGTGTGTTTTGATGTTGTGTCACTGCCCCAAATCTCTTGGGCACCCAGCAAAACAAATCACAGTTAATGCCAACCGACAGGCAGTATGATGAGCATCATAGGATCTTGTCTCTGTTTCAAGCCCTGACTCCAGTGCTTAGCTCTTTGATTCCCCGCACCCTGTCCACCAGCATCCTGCATTGTCAACCATGCTAGCAAAACAAACACTTAACCCTTTGACTCCCTCACCCTATCCGATAGGATGAGGGAGTCAAAGAGTTACGTTTTTGCAGTTAGTGGACAGGGTGCGGGAGTCAAAGGGTTTTAACAGAATACCTTGTCCAGCAAGTATTTCTTCGTCTTCTGCTATTACTAGTGGAACGTTAAAGGTGAAAAATGTCATACTGCCCTGAAATCATGGAGAAGTCATATTACAGAGACCTCAATTTCTGTTAAAGGTCATATCAACCAAAGATATGAGTGCTGCTTTTTTTTAGAATACAAAGTTTTTGCCGGCCCTAAAATCTATATAAACACAACCTTGATATTTCAACAACTATAAACAGTTGACGTAATTTTTAATATACATTCATGCCAGCACGCTTTTGATTATACGTACTCGTGGACAATTTCTAATCTTTAGATTTCCGCTAATATACATGTATGTGTGTGTGTTGGTGGTGGATGTGTTGGTATGCGTGCCTCTGTGTGTATGTGTGTGTGTGTGTGTGTGTGTGTGTGCCTGTCTGTGTGTATGTGTGTGTGCATCTGTCTGTGTGTGTGTGTGTGTGTCTATGTGTGTGTGTGCGTGTGTGTGTGTGTGTGTGTGTGTGTGTGTGTGTGTGTGTGTGTGTGTGTGTGTGTCTGCGTGTGTGAGGCGACAGACGCAGAATTTGATTTTCTCAGATTAAACTTTGGCATGACAATCAACGAATAGTACAGGAGATGTCCTTGTTTTTATGCCTAGCAAAACCTTTCAGCAAAATACACAAACAAAATATGATATTCGTGTATGGAAAATGGATGTGCTGCTTTATGGGAATACATAATTACTAGCCTCAGAATCACAAGGGAAAATTCTGTTGTGACAAGTTATAACAATATACTTCAATACAACATTATGTTATACAATAACACACATTATAGAATATAACAAAATATCTCGTGATACACAACCGCTGCTGCTGCTACTGCTCTTGCATATGCTGATACTTTCATTACTGTAATTAGTTTGAATACTACTACTGCTACTGCTACTACACCTACTTCTGTGACTGTTACTACAATTACCACTTCTTCTTCTCCTCCACCTCCTCCTCCTTCTTCTTTCTTCTTCTGCATTTTGTTCTCCTCCTCTTCCCCTAACTCCATGCATAATTTGTTGAGGCGCTGTCTGAAGAACTGTTCATCATATTCCTCCAGCTATGTCTGTTGTGTGCCAAAGCCCGGATCTGTGCAAATGTTTTTTCTGTCCAGTGTACGATGTTGACAGTTCACAGTTTTCTCTGTCTTCTCCTCTATCTCATTCCTCCAACAATTCCCTATGAGACTGATTTAGCAAGGCCACTGGATCTTGTTTCATTGTCGACCAGCGTAGATTTCTCTTGTTAGCTGATGCCAGCAGATTTTCATACAGTCAGGTGTACTGCTTGATAGTTTAGTGCACTTGTTCATTCGTGATTTGATCAGTGTATCTGATGTTTAATATCTCGCTATAGCATCTCATTTCTTCTATCACTTGGATTCGTCTTTCGAAATACGCTGTGAGGGTCCATCTCTCACATACATACAGAAAATGAAATATGCCGTGCAGTAGGAGACTGGTCTTGTGTTTCATGGAGAAGTTCTTGTGCTTCCATACAGGTTTCAGCCTGAATAATGCTGTTGTTCTCTTTACTGCTCTTGAGAGGAGTTCTGGTTTCGATACTACTACTGTTGTTGCAAAACGCCGTTCTCAAATTCGTTTTGTTTGTCTGTCTGTCTGTTTCTCTCGTATTTTTACACACTGGGATTTGTTCTAACTGTAATAGATGATTCCAGACTGCTGAAGACGATGGGACTAGACTGTCTGTGACTGACAAGATACATGACCACGATGTTCCTCTTCCTCCTTCTTTTTCTTCTTCCTCCCCTCAACACCCAGGATCTACAGCCAGGTCATGCCTAGCGTTTAACTCAGGGACCAAGCACAGGGCTAACGTGGCGCAATTTCCATAGAAAAGGCCAAGACCCAGACCACACAACACCCTGATGCGTGCCGTAACACTTTCTCCCCCTGTTTACAAATGTCCTCATTCCATGCCACTGAACCCACCAGGCGTCCCATGGCTTCAACATGGCCGCCAGACGGGACAGATGCATGATGGGAAGGTTGCCAGTTCAGCCAATGGACGAAGAGAGATGAGCGGTGCACTGTGAGGCCCTGTCAAGGGACAGGAAGACAAATCAAATCAGATTTCAGCAGGGATCCAGGGTCAGGGCAGGACCTGTCGGTGCCAAGGGACCGGGTCTGTCAGACAGAGAGAAGTGAAGCAGATGTGAAATTACCTCCTGCACTCCCTGGAGATTCTTCTGCTAGAAAGATAAGAAACATGTAAATACAATTTTATGCATGTCAGTGTGTGCATTATGTGGTTTGGTGTTACACTTTCTCCTTTTGGTCTCTCCTCTCTCTCTCTGTCTCTCTCTCTGTCTCTCTGTCTTGTCTCTCTCTGTCTCTCTCTCTCTCTCCTTTTTTCTTTCTTTCTCTCTTTCTTTCTCTCTTTCTTTCTTTCTTTCTTTCTCTCTGTTTCTCTCTTCTATCTCTCTTTTTTCTCTCTCCTTTCTGTCTCTTTCTCTCTGTCTCTCTGTCTCTGTCTCTCGCTCTGTCTCTTTGTCTCTGTCTCTGTCTCTCTGTCTGTCTGTCTGTCTGTCTGTCTTCTCTCTCTTGATGATAATCTGTTTATGCAATACCTTGTTACCTCATGAAATCCCAAAGAGAACAGCATGACTGCCTTTCAACCTCTCATAATTTGAAAGCAATTATCTCCATTTTGAAAACAAAAATCTCAATTAACGTATCCTTTTGGGAGTGACACCACGAGGCGCTGATGCAATAATTGAAATTATGTTTGTCTTGACACGGACAAGAGAGGAGGCAGGAGAGAAATTTTGTACGATTCGAACAATTGAAAATAGCTTTTCTCTGCAACATCTTCAACGTGGTCATTGTGACTTTACTATGCTTATGGCTACCGTTAAAGATGCTGGTTAGTACTTCTTTCTCTGTTCTTACGTTTTGTGGGTATGCCTTGGAAATGGCTTACGAATTGCATGATTGTTTGAATATGAAAATATCGACCTTTAGATATATTCTGGGATTTTAGTGTGTGTGTGTGTGTGTGTGTGTGTGTGTGTGTGTGTGTGTGTGTGTGTGTGTGTGTGTGTGTGTGTGTGGTGTGGTGTGTGTGGTGTGTGTTGTGTTTGTGTGTGTTTGTTTGTTGTTGTTGTGTGTGTGTATGTGTTCGTTCGTTTTTTCTTTAATTTAACGTCTTTTCACTATAAGTGATATTAGACGTGTGTTGTTATGTGTATGTGTATGTGTGTGTATGTGTGTATGTGTGTTGTATGTGTGTGTGGTGTATGTGTGTATATGTGTGTATGTGTGTATGTGTATGTATGTGTGTGTGTGTGTGTGTGTGTGTGTTTTGTGTGTGTTGTGTGTGTGTGTGTGTGTGTGTTGTGTGTGTGTGTTTGTTGACTGCCAACAATATGTGTTTTCATAATTTGTAATGCAATCCTGCAGTTTGTTAAAATGTTTCAACTTTGGAACTATGTTTAATACTTTGATCACAATCTTTGCATTTTTTTTATTATTTTTGATTTTGACACGTTTGTCTGATTTTACAAATTGTACTTTCCATTAAAAGGAAAACAAGTTCTTTGCAGGTGTGAAGTAAAGCAATACTAGAGACAAACTGTAACACTGCCACAGCCAATGTTATATAATTTTCTGAGGCTTGATATTCCCAGGACAGCCTTGAAATTATGTATTCTCAAAGCGTAAGCCTAAATTAATGTCACTGTTTTCTTTTCCATTTCTTAATTCCACAGAGAAACTTTGCCTCAATAAAATGTATCCAATGTGTTGTAAGACGGGCTACAGAGCTAAAAAGAAAAAGAAAAAACAAAAGCAAAAGAAAAAATATCAAAATACATACAAGGACAAACTATTTAATAAACATATGCGATAGATCATTCATGTATCAAAATATAATACATCTTTTTCTTTATTTGAAAATATTTGAAAATTTGATGTGTATAGTGTGTAGAACTAATGCATTTCTGTAACATATATGAACTGCGTTACTTAACCAGTTGTATTCAAACTCATCATCATCATCATCATCATCATCATCCGTCGTCGTCATCATCATCATCATCATCATCATCATCGTCGTCGTCGTCGTCGATCGCGTCGTCGTCGTCATCGTCATCATCATCATCATCATTATTATCACTACTATCCTCATCATGGCACTGTCATGAAATATCAATGACATGTACTACAGTTATATCTACAACAATATCATAGTTATTATCACCATCTTGCCTTGCCGCGTGGCGTTGGCGGTATGGCCTTCTCGCAATTCTATCTTTTGTGCCTGCAAGTATATCTCCTACGCTTTTTGTCCCCACCCACTTTGCAAAATTCATATTTTCTCCCTAGGTCTAGCTGGCGCTCTTTTTCCCTCTTACTTTCCTGTTGTGACTTGGTGCTCAGATTTCTCTTGCCTCATAAAATGTCCTATAAACATTGCTTGTCTTTTCATAACTATAGAAAGAGCTAATGAAGAAAAAAACAATAATCAGTTAAGTGTTCAATGTTATTGTTGGTTATTTTTTTGCTTCATTTGTTTTGTGAAACACATTTCATAACTGTAATAGTCAAAATGTAATTCACAGTTGTACCAGGTTGAATACATGTTTTCAATGTTTCAAATCAAAATCATATAATTTATGTGTAAATTCTTATTATCAGTAGTAATAGTAGTGGTAGTAGCAGTAGCAGTAGTAGTAGTAGTATAATTATTATCATTATTATTTGTATCAAATCACTTAAGTGAATAGATTTTAAACCAATGGCCAACACCACACACAACACACACACACACCCCACACACACACACACACACACACATACATTCACGCACACACACACACATACACACACACACACACACGCACGCACGCACGCACACACACACACAAACGCACTGATACACACACACAGCGCGCATGCAAACACACACATCAATGATTATTTTCTTAGCTCTGTCTCTACTTCCGTCTCTCTCAAATAACAGCAAATTGTGTTAACCTTCTGTTCTGTCTTCTGTTATTGATTTATACATGCTATAACTTTAGTATTGGGCTCGTCTTGTTGCCTTTTGTCTGTGTGTATGTGTGTGTGAGTTGTGTGTGTGTGTATGTGTATGTGGTGTGTGCGTGTGTGTGTGTTGTGTGTGTGTGTGTGTGCGTGTGTGGTGTGGTGCGTGTGCGTGTGTGGGTGTGCTGTGTGTGTGGTGTGTGCGTGCGTGCGTGTGTGTGTGAGCGTGTGCGTGGTGTGTGTGTGCGTGTGTGCGTGTGTGTGAGCGTGTGTGTGTGTGGTGTGCGTGTGTGCGTGCGCGGTGCGTGTGTGTGGGTGGTTTGTGTGTGTGTATGTTGTGTGTGTGTGTGTGTGTAGGTGTATGTACAGGAAGCATTCTTTTGACATGGACTGTTTGCGCTGTATAAATGAAATTATACACACACACACACACACACACACACCACACACACACACACACACAACACACACACACACACACACACACACACACACACACACAACACACACACACACACACAAGAAGAGAGAGAGAGAGAGGTGTAGAAAAGTGTGTATATGTATACATATATATATATATATGTATTTTGTGTGTGTGTGTGTGTGTGTGTGTGTGTGTGTGTGTGTGTGTGTGTGTGT
>JAPXFY010000024.1:45986402-45996402 GCA_030674185.1 Monoplex corrugatus
TTAGTTATATTTCTGTTTGTTTTACTATTTTCAGCCTTTGGTGATAATTTTGACGAAATGGCGTTTAGTTATATTTCTGTTTGTTTTACTATTTTCAGCCTTTGGTGATAATTTTGACGAAATGGCGTTTAGTTATATTTCTGTTTGTTTTACTATTTTCAGCCTTTGGTGATAATTTTGACGAAATGGCGTTTAGTTATATTTCTGTTTGTTTTACTATTTTCAGCCTTTGGTGATAATTTTGACGAAATGGCGTTTAGTTATATTTCTGTTTGTTTACTATTTTCAGCCTTTGGTGATAATTTTGACGAAATGGCGTTTAGTTATATTTCTGTTTGTTTTACTATTTTCAGCCTTTGGTGATAATTTTGACGAAATGGCGTTTAGTTATATTTCTGTTTGTTTTACTATTTTCAGCCTTTGGTGATAATTTTGACGAAATGGCGTTTAGTTATTATTTCTGTTTGTTTTCACTATTTTCAGCCTTTGGTGATAATTTTGACGAAATGGCGTTTAGTTATATTTCTGTTTGTTTTACTATTTTCAGCCTTTGGTGATAATTTTGACGAAATGGTCAATGCATGGCGCATATCTTTGGATTATGCGTTTGAATGCACTGATATGCGTACATAATCATCTTTTTCGATCAGTCTTTGGCTTTTTTCAGGATCAACGAGTTGTGCTGTGTGTGTTGAGATGGTTATAGCCCTGATATAGGTCTGCACAGTAAGCTGGGTTTAGAACGTTAAGGACACGAACATGCTGTCTCTGTGCATAGCCTTGGCCATTGTGCACGACGTCTTGTGTGAGTGCATGAATGCGTGTGTATTATTCCAGTATTTTTCAATAAAAGACAAGTTCAATGCACTTCAATCGACAGTGCTTCAAATCAACTCGTCTAAGTTCGTGACATCGATAAAGAATTGGTCATGTGCACGACAAGAATATAGAATTTCAACCATCAGCGAGCAAAAACAATATCTGTCTAGCTGGATCCATTAAGACTACGGTGCAAGTAAAATTCTCCTGTAAGTTAAGAAAAAAATCCAACGTAGTTAATATTTCCAAGTCACAATTGGTAAAATTACACAAATACCAAGCTTCGTTCACAGAAAAATGCTATCCGCAATATTCATATTTCCCAACACGTAGCACACATTTCATGACATCGAAGACAAAACCGCTCAGAGTTCGGAGTTTGTTTAAGACAGATTCGTCACACTCGGAAAATTACATACGCGCTCCACCCAAACCTGTCAATTATTATCTGGCAGATTTTTCCGAACTTCTGCAAAACCATATGCGCTGGTAAGGTCTTGAAATGGGGATGGGAGGGGGGTATGAGGGAAAGGAACCTATGAAACGCTGAGCTGACGTTACCAGAATGATCGGAGCATTAAATGGGCGACGAACAAGGCAATTTTAAAGTTGCAAGCTGGGATTGAACTCGAAATATCAGCTTTAGAGCAGATAGTTCAGAGGAAACTAGCCTGCAGTAAATTTGTGTGACCCACATTTTTGTTACTCAGAATTAATCACTATTTCAAGACGAAATGTGACTGTCAAATACAGAGACATGTCACCAGAGACTTGCTTGTGTGTCCTGTAGGGAATGTCCGCTTCCCGCGGAAGTGAGTGGGGGGGGGGGGGGAGTGTGTGTCTGTGTGTGGTGTATGTGTTTGTGTGTGTGTTTGTTGTTGTTGTTGTTTTTTGGGGGGGTACGAGGTTTGTGTCTGTACGTGCATGCGTGTGTGTGTATGTATGTGTGTGTGCGCGCGCGCGCGCGTGTGTGTGTGTGTGTGTCTGTGTGTGTGGATGTGTGTGTGTGTGTGTGCTTGTGTGAAATAGCTGTGCTCTATGACAAAGCTTTTATCGATGCTTTCCGTTCTAAACCCCTCAAAGATGTAAGAAGCAAACAAATTAGTTCACAAGTGGCACCAGGAAGAAGAAGCCAATTACCAATAAACAGATTAGTCTGCTATCTGAATCAAAACATCCCCTTCCCCGCTAATTGCAACAGAAAGAAAGGGGCTGTCTAAACGTATTCTGAGAGTGAGAAGTATTAATAGGTGGAGATTAGTGTTATCCCCTAAGAGGTCGGTGTTGCCTTGAAGAAGGTTCCCTTGAAATGAAACTTAATATTCATCGAGGGTAATGGTAGACAGTCAGAAAAGTAAAAACAGATTCAGACACTTTCAGAAATTCTTGACACGCACACGCGCGCGCGCGCGCGCGCACACACACACACACACACACACACACACACACACACACACACACACACACACACATACGCACACACATACATACATACATACACATACACACACACACACACACACACACACACACACACACACACACACACACACACACACACACACCACACACACACACACACACACACACACACACATATCCGTTAAAAAAAAGTGTTGAGTTAAGATTTTTTGTTTGGTACTTGGGAGATTTATCTTTCATAGTTACGCTTTTGCGGCTTGTAAACAGTCCACAGCTTTGATCAAACTTGGGTAAACATCCACTCATAGGGCCCATAGAGCTGAGACTATCTTGTTCACAAGTCTTTGTTGCAGACCGTTCTCATCAATGGCACTTACTCTCAACCTGCATACCTGACCTGTGGTGTTCCACAAGGATCTGTCCTTGGCCCTGTTCTGTTCACTCTTTACACCTCCCCCCTGTCCACCATCATCAACTCCCATTCTATAAAACACCACTTCTATGCTGATGACACCCAACTTCAAGACAGTGACTCGCCTGATAATATACAGCGCCTGTTGACTCGCACCACTGAGTGTTACTCGGACATTAAGAACTGGATGACACACAATAGACTTCAGCTTAATGACGACAAAACAGAAGCTATCCTCATTGGCACCCGTCAGAAACTTTCTCAGCTGCCTCCTTTTTCTCTCCCATTATGTAACACATCAGTCCCAATTTCTGATTCAGCTAAAAACCTTGGTGTCTGCATTGACTCTACCCTCTCCATGAACAACTTTGTTTCTCAAACTGCCAGATCCTGCTACTATCATCTCCATCGTATAAGGCTGATCAGGAAGTATCTCTCTGTCGAAACAACTGCAAAACTCGTTCTCTCCTTCATAATGTCTCGCATTGACTATTGCAATTCACTCCTGTCTGGTCTTCCTGCCTCCACCATTCACATCCTACAGCGCATTCAAAACAATGCTGTACGCCTTGTACTCAAAAAGAAAAAAGCTGACCACATATCTCCTCTCCTGGCACAACTTCACTGGCTCCCTGTATCAAAGCGCATACAGTACAAACTAGACACCATGTGCTACAAAAGCCTCAACAACGCAGCCCCCGAGTCAAGCCTACTTGAGATCTATCTTCCCTCACGTACCCTCCGCTCTGCCTCCGATCCTCTGACTTTTCGCTTTCCACGCACTAAGCTCAATACCTATGGTCCACGAGCCTTCTCTGTTTCTGGTCCACTCTCCTGGAACAAACTTCCTCTCTCAGTCCGTCAGCAACCTACTTTTGTCTCCTTCAAGTCCGCTCTCAAAACTCACCTTTTCTCCTCCGCATAAAATCCTAACCTCACTCAACCCCCCCCCCCCCCCCCCTCTGCAGCCTGTCTCCGCTCGGAGGGAATCACATGGTTATAATATATAATTGTATATGCTATGCTCTCTATAATTTTCCATTGCTTTTATTCTTGCTTTTATTGCTTTTATTCTTTCTCCCCATTTATAGCCATGCGTGTGTGTGTGTGTGTGTGTGTGTGTGTGTGTGTGCGTGCGTGTGTGTGCGTGCGTGCGTGCTTACGTGTGTGTCTGCTTCAGCGCTTAGATTTGATTTTATCAAGATTTTGCGCTATATAAATATTGTAATTATTATTATAGACACACACACACACACACACACACACACACACACACACACACACACACACACACACACACACACTCACACACACACACACACACACACACACACACACACACTCACACACACACACACACACACACACACACACACACCACACACACACACACACACACACACACACACACACACACTTTCTGGTGGGTAGAGCTGTTTATTGTCATTCATTCAGTGGCCATATGTCAGATAATCAAGACATGAATTCAAGATCTAATGTGTCGAGTTTATTTCCATTCGGCAACATAACTGGTCTGTTTGTTGCACATCTTAATACTCCAGTCATTCTGCTGGTGTCAACTTAGTGTTTAACAGATCTTGTTCCTTGCCTCCTTTCACACCCACACACATACATACATACACACACACACACACACACACACACACACACACACACACACACACACACACACAGAGGAGAGAGAGAGAGAGAGAGAGAGAGAGAGAGAGAGAGAGAGAGAGAGAGAAATCCTTCCGAGGTAATGTGCAATAACCCCCCTCCACTCGTTTTTTAGAGAGAGATTAAAAATGAAAAATGAAAATTCTAAACACTAAAACCACCAAGTTTCAGAGAGCTGCTCACTACCTTCGGTACTTCGGTCTATTGACTATGAAGTATGACGTTTGATTGACGTTCGAAATTATATATATCTTTTGGAATAGTTCTAAAAAACCCGACAATGCTTTTTCCATGTACTTCATCATTTCAGAACAATATTGTTGATATGATTTTGAATGTGTTAGATGTAAATAATCACAAAAATTTTGTGAACTGCAGAATACTGATCAGTTTCGTACTATGTGAGTAAATTCATCCAGTATATTAAGATTATTAAATTCTGTGTACTGGCTCTATGTTACCAAGTATTGTTCAAAATTGATCAGCTAATTGCGACAGATATCTGCGAGGATCGCACCCAATTCTAATCCTCTGATCTTTAGAGGAACATGTGTTGTCTATCTTCCGTGTGTGACACACACAGAAGATAGACAACATATGTTCCTCTAACTTATAATTTTATTTCAGTGTTAGGCCTAGTGGCCGACAGGCAGCAGATATGATAGGTAGGAGGTGGGGATGGAAGAGGCAGATTAGGATGGAGTAGAATGTGGATAGGACAGGTAGGAGGGATGGAACAGGCAGAGTGGGATGAGAAGGGGATGGGACAGGTACAGTGTTGTGGAGTAGAGAGGGGGATGGGACAGGTACAGTGATGTGGAGTAGAGAAGGTGATGGGACGGGACATGTTGAGTGAGGGGGGTATGGGACAGGTGGAGTGGGTGGAGTAGAGAGGGGGTGCAGTAGAGTGGGTGGAGGGGAATGGGACAAGTAGGGTGGGATGGAATAGAAAGAGTGGGATGGCACAGGTAGGGTGAAGTAGAGATAGGGGGGATGGGACAGGTAGGGTGGGATGGGACAGGTAGGGTGAAGTAGAGAGAGGGGGGATGGGACAGGTAGGGTGGGATGGGACAGGTAGGTGGGATGGAATAGAGGGGGGATGGGACAGATAGGATGGAGTAGAGGGGGATGGGACAGGTAGGGTGGGATGGAATAGAGGGGGGATGGGACAGGTAGGATGGAGTAGAGGGGGATGGGACAGGTAGGTGGGATGGAATAGAGGGGGATGGGACAGATAGGATGGAGTAGAGGGGGATGGGACAGGTAGGTGGGATGGAATAGAGGGGGGATGGGACAGATAGGATGGAGTAGAGGGGATGGGACAGGTAGGGTGGGATGGAATAGAGGGGGGATGGGACAGGTAGGATGGAGTAGAGGGGGATGGGACAGGTAGGTGGGATGGAATAGAGGGGGGATGGGACAGATAGGATGGAGTAGAGGGGGATGGGACAGGTAGGTGGGATGGAATAGAGGGGGGATGGGACAGATAGGATGGAGTAGAGGGGGATGGGACAGGTAGGGTGGGATGGAATAGAGGGGGGATGGGACAGGTAGGATGGAGTAGAGGGGGATGGGAGGGGTGGAGGTTGGTGGAGTAGAGAGTACAAGTATACGATGATAAAAGGATAAAGATATACAGATGGAAGACCTTGCAACACAGAAGGAGAAAGAGAAAAAGGAATAGGAAACATCACATACTATAGCGAATAAATAACGCAAAAATCAGTGAGCAATTATACAACATTATTGTTTGCAAAGAATTTGTTTATTTTTAGTAAAGAAACATACAAAAACTGGGTGAAAGAAAGAACAAATGTGTGAGAGAAAGAGAGAGAGAGAGGGTTGGGTACGAATACATAACTACAAGAGCACAAAAAAAAAAGAATATTGAAAAAAATGTGGCAAAAATAGGAGGTTGAAGACCCACAGAAAAAGATAAGAAAACGATAGGAAGAATAAGAGATTGAAGATTACTCACGAAAGAAAGAAAAAGAAAGAAGAACAATGAGAAAACAAGAGGTTAGCAGCCTCACAAAAATGAAGAAAATAGGAGGTTGGAGGTTTTACAAAAAAAGGAAACAGAGGAAAATGGATAAAATAGAATGAAAGCACCAGAAAAACAATTCAGAAAAAACCCGGAAAAGTGCAGGGAAAAAATAGATCAGAGGCGCTACAAACAAGCATGTGTATTGCATATATAAAAATCAAACTGCTAATTTCTGACTAATACACACACGCAAAGAATATCTTTGCTTCTTATTTCTTCTAAAATCAGATGCTACATGAGGGGTTTTCTATGTTCACATAATTATTTCCCTTTTTGAGACTATGACGTCATTAAAATTCAAATGATATAATTACTTCCCTCCCTATAACAATATGATTTGCTGTGATGATGGCTGAGGTAATAATGGTACAGCTACTGCACAGAAACTTTCTGTTGCAATTTCTGGAGGGTAGAGCTGTAAATGTTCACCCAGTCAGTGGCCACATGTCAAATATTCAAGGCATGGACTCGAGATTTGATGTGTCGAGTTCAATCCTGGTTGGCAACATTAAAAAACTTGCCTGTTCGCTGCACATCTTAATATTTCTGTCATTCTGATGGTGTCTGCTTAGTGTTCAAAGGGTCATGTTCCTTGCCTCCTTTCTCCAAAACCCCTCCATTTTATGATCTGGCCATTGTATAGAGTTATGTGCAGGTTCATGTCTGCCAGATACGGGTGGAGGGCGTATGGAATTGTCTGAATGCAATGAACCGCTCTTGGATGACTTTCTGCTCAAAACTCTCTGCCGTTCAAAGAGTGCAGACATTTGGATTGGATTGGTTTGGATTGTTTTTGAGTTGGATTTTTTTTCACCACGGGATTTTTCCATGTGAAATATAGGCCACTCTATCTGGGAAAAGCAATCCAGCATAGCACGGCACCAACCACTTGTTGGGTTGGTTGGTTTGGTTTGGTTTGGTTTGGTTTGGTTTGGTTTTGGTTTGTTGTTTGGTTTGGTTTGGTTTGGTTTGGTTTGGTTTGGTTTGGTTTGGTTTGGTTTGGTTTGGTTTGGTTTGGTTTGGTTTGGTATGGTTTGGTTTGGTTGGTTGGTTTGGTTTGGTTTGGTTTGGTTTGGTTTGGTTTGGTTTGGTTTGGTTGGTTTGGTTTGGTTTGGTATGGTTTGGTTTGGTTTGGTTTGGTTTGGTTGGTTTGGTTTGGTTTGGTTTGGTTTGGTTTGGTTTGGTTGTTGGTTTGGTGGTTTGGTTTGGTTTGGTTTGGTTTGGTTTGGTTTTTGGTTTTGGTTTGGTTTGGTTTGGTTTGGTTGGTTTCTTTTCTTTGTTTTTCTTCTTCTTTTTTTTTCTTTTCTTTCTGTTGTTTTGTTGGCAATACCTTTCAATGACGCGTTTGTGAATTTGATAAGACTTGACTTTGAGGTTCCAGTCTTCCTAAACGAGCTCATAGCGCGCTCAGCTCTGGACAGGAGCTGGTCGGGGTCACAAAACCTGACACTCTCATGTTTTGGACTGACGGGGGCTCCTTCTCTTTGGCTGCTTTTCTTTCAACTTTTCTTCTGCTGTTGCTATATCAGTTGTTGCTTTTTACTATCTCTCTTTGGGCTCATAGAACATATGAAACCTAACAAGAACTGACATGAATTGGCAATAAACAAAAGTGTTTTCTTCGTGGAATCTGATCGCCTGTGACAATGTTGGGCGATATAAAATATCTTTCAAGTGTATTGCCTAATTTCTTTGACGTAGTTACAGTTTCTGTGCATTATTGTGGCAGTAAATCTACGTCTATTCCATCAATTAAAATGTGTTATCGAGCAAAGAAACAGTGGAACACTGACCCACTTGTACAGTTTTCACAGGAGAATCAACAGACAGTGCGATCGATTTTGAGATTTTTAAAGGGAATTCCCTTTGCTGCTTCATTAAAAAAAAAATGACATGGGGTGTCTGTAGACGACAATCGAAAATGCCAAGCAGTTAGCATGGCGATGTGGTTAAAGCAGCAGTTTGTTGACTGGGAAGTTCTGATTTCAAACTCCTATCAGTGACAAAAATCATTGGGGGAATTTTTGGCAAACTTTGTGGATGCGTCATTCATGGTGTTTTCAAATGTCCTTACTAACACGGCATGTGTCTAAATATCTCTCTGGCCTGGTTGATATAAGAATATGTTATGAATTAAGAGTAGAGTACAACTCTGTCACGCAGCCTCAATTCGAAATGGAACTCAGTAGTATCAGCACTATCATCCAGACTGTCATCATCATAGTGTTGCGAAAACTTGTTTCAGATTCTGCGTCCCTTCCTTCTGCACTGTCGTGGTGACTTCCAGTATCCATGGGCTTGGAGAGCCAAATTAAGCAGATGGGAGTAGTGAAACAGCAGCCTAAGTTTTACGTGGTATTGTCTACTGTGGCAAAAGAAATGAAAATGAATATAGGTACGAATATGAATATGAACGTGAACGTGAATATGAATACGAGTATGAATCGAGGGAGAGGAGATGGGCACCTTCACTGCCCTATGATCCCACAGTTATGGGGCTACCTATCAAGGAGTAATAATAATAATAATAATTACATATTTATATAGCGCAAAATTGATAAAATCAAATCTAAGCGCTAAGTGCCACAGGACTGATGCAGAGGACGGGGAAGCAAAACTGTGATAAACTCCACAACTGGCTCATTGTTTTAGCATTTCTTTGCTGGATAACATACTGGATGGTACAGACCGTTGTTTATTGCCACCAACACACACAGAAACAGTCACCACCTTAACCTTTTGACTCCTGCACCCTGTCCAGCCGCATTCTACATTGTCAACCATGCTAGGAAATCAAAACCTTAACCCTTGGACTCCCTCACCCAACTCACCAGCCTCCTGCAGTTGGTAGATAGGATGCGGGAGTCAAAGGGTTAAAGAAACTGCGCAGCACACTGAATAGATCTTCACATCGTCCAAGCTTGTCTCTGTGATCAGATTCCAGGAAGGAAGCATCCCTTTTTACTCTTTGTGTTGTTGTTGTTTTCAGACCTCACTTTTATGCAGGCACATGAAGCATCCTTATTTTCTTCTCTCTCTTTCTTTCTCTCTTTCTTTCTCTTCTTCTCTTTCTCTCTTTTTTTCTCTCTCTTTTCTCTCTCTTCTTTCTCTCTTTCTTTCTTTCTCTCTCTTCTCTTCTCTCTCTCTCTTGCTCTCTCTTCTCTCTCTTTCTCTCTGTCTGTCTGTCTGTCTGTGTGTGTATGTGTCTGTCTCTCTCTCTCTCTCTCTCTCCCTCTGTCTGTCTGTCTATCTGTCTCTCTCTCTCTCTCTCATACACACACACACACACACATACATACACACTCACATTGGTGTTTCTCTCCCGCACGCCCCCCGCCCCCTTTTTTTTTTTTTTTTTTTTTTTGACGCTTTTTCAGTGCCTTTTCAACATGCTAAATTTGTTACACACCTTTTAGAAGATGATCAGTCGTACAGTGTAGATTACAGGAAAGATGTCTGTTATTGCCAGGCTGTGTCACTTTGTATTCAGTTTAAATGGGAGGTCCTTGCATCGAACCCTTATGAATCAAAAGAAATATTGCTGTGAGACATCAAGGAGACAAGAGGATCCAGATGATTACAGCATTATAAAGATACTGAGAAACAAACGTTTTATGTTG
>JAPXFY010000024.1:46008902-46013902 GCA_030674185.1 Monoplex corrugatus
GAAATTTCAGACCCTGTTCCACACTAGGACAATGGCAGTCATCATCATCCTTGTGTACGTTGTGGTGTTAGGACTGTTTTTCATCGTGGCATTTCGATACCGTGTCAGCGATGTAGAAGACCCAGTATCTGGAACACTCATAAAAACAGTAGTTCCGGGAGAATTGTACAAAGCTCATAAGGGAACTTGTCGATTATCTGACCGGGTTGGTATTTGGTTGGGGTCTGCCGGGTGCTGTGATAATTGTGGTGACCACAACAACGGTAATTACTGCCATCAGACTCCGACAGATCGTGACATGGCGTACTGGAACTTCATCTTCTGTCTCTGCACGTGAAGTAGCGCTGACCAAGATGCTGGTCGGCAATTCTGTCTTTTTCATCGCCTGTGTGACTCCCGATGCTCTCTTCCGCATTGTCGGCGTCTTCGTGCCAGAGATGGGTTTGGGGAAACGTTATCATAACTTGTACTCTTTGATTATGTGGGTGTTAGATGTGGTCGCTGTCGTTAATTCCAGCTTTAATTTCTTCCTCTATTATGCCATGGGGTCTCGTTACAGGGAAACATTCTGGGCATTGTTTAAAAGGAAGGTGTGATATAATAGTTTGATAAAATAAAAGTGATATAATAAAACTTGATAGACAATAGCAGACAATTCATTTGATAAAAGATGGACGCTAGTGCAAAGCAGCGACCAGTAGCAACAATGTGTAATACCTTAACATGAATATTAACAGGAACCAGAAAAAAACACGAACAAAGATTCAAAACGCATATTCAATACAACCAGACAAGACTGGCGCAAATTTTCGGCCAACTGGCCTTTGTCAAGCATAGACGTAAGATCACAAACGAACAAACACCAAATACAAAATTTAGGAGAAAAAGACAACACTTTCCTGCTGCTTCGCCCAGTGTGAGAAAAGACTAAAATGACATCATAATGTGTTTGTGAGAAAATATGATGTCAGAGGGGAAGTGAAATGAATTCTGCAATTTGAAAAGTGGTTATGCCATATTAGTATAGTTTTATCCTGAAGAGGGTCCAGAGCTAAAACAAAAACTATGATGGACTAGCTAAGAGTAGTTTCTGGGATGTAATATTAACATGATGTGGTGTCGGCTTGGTGTTGCGTGCATTTTGTTCTTCCTACCCCATCCCCATGCATGTTTTGAGGCCTTAGAATGGCTTGGGATTGTGTTCAGGGGATCTGTGGAATGGTATCCAGCAGACATGAGTGGTGTCAGTGTGGTCATCTGTTTTTTAATTATGATAATAATATAATAATGATAATAATGATAATAATAATGATATTCATATGATGTCAAATCTTGATGTATGAATCAAATCAAGGCGTACGCTTTCATCAGTCACCGAAACATTCACTCACAATAAAAAAAAAACTCTCAAGAGCACAAAGCAGACCCACACCGGCAGGGGGAGGAGTGGGACGAAGTGGTGGGCACGTAGAGAGGGGAAATCACTATTGGGCAAAACTGTATGTCTTCAAGTTAAACTTGAAGGAAGACAGAGCATCAAGATAGCCATATGTGCTCACAGTACACAATTTGCCTTAACTATTGATCTGCTGGTTATTGATGACGATCGAAGGTGGTGAAGCGTGAGGTGATGTTGTATGAAACATACACTTGCTGAGGCTAATTGTGAAGCCAAAGGTGTGCAGGCCACGCCCATGTAGGTCAGCAATGCACTGAATCCCATTGTGCGAGAGTGCATGCGGCCAATGCACAGTCATCCTCGAAGAGAAATTCCCACAGGACCGCTTCGAGCACTGTGGTTTTTGGCTTGAGGTCTCTCCAGGTTGAAAAGTTTTCCGCATGAGCAGAAGCTGACGTACCATTACGTCAAAATCTCTCAATGCTTCGATCAGTATCGTCGCAAAGACGATGGAGAAGAGTATGGGCGCTAGAACACATCCCTGTAAAGAAATGATACAGACACATATCATTAGCAATACATGAATCGCGTTGACCTTATTTTGTTGCCCCAGTTACTGGAGCTGATTCGGTGCAATGGCTCTGGGGCTGTCCATTCCATATCTTCAACAATACAATATCAGTACCAGGAAGTCAGTAGCTAACGCTGTGGTATCCCCACCAAAGGAGACTCTGGCTTCAACCAAGTCATTTTGAAGGAGGTCAGCATTGCCTGTTCTGATGTGCAGGACACTGCTTACTAATCCTTCTACAAATGACTCTAATTGCTCAGTCGTAGAGTTTATTCAGAAGCAATCATCGTACTCAGACAATCCCATATGCGTTCCACCCAATCATATCTGCAGAGTCCTTAAGCCTTCCCCAAATCCGAAGCTTTGGTAAGGTTTTGAAATAGGAAAAGGGGGAGGAAAGGGACCTGAGAAACACTAAGTTAACAGAATGATTGCAGCATGATGATGGGCAGTGAACATGCCAGTTTGTATGTTGGAATTGAACACGAGATATCGGAACTGGAGTCCACAGCTCTATCAACAAAGGCAGCCGGTCTGCATAAAATGCTTTGCTTCAGGATTGAACCCACAATCTTTGCTTTAACAGTATGACATTCTAAACTGCTGAACAAATTAATTAACTCCACGTCGCAGAGCCGGACTGAGTGAACATGTTCCTGGTGAGGTCAGTACCTCCATATTTGTCCGACGACAACCATTGACGAAATGATAATGATAATAATGATAACAACAACAATAGTATAATAATAATAATAATATAATGATATATATCATCATCATCATAAAAGAAATAGTGATGATGATGAGATGATGACAACGACGACGATGACGATGACGATGACGATGACGACGACGACGACGACGCGACGACGACGACAACAACAGCAATAATAACAATAATAATGATAATAATAATAATAGTAATATTATTATATAGCAATAATAATAATGATAATGCTCCAAATCTTCATACAAGAATCAAACCAAAGAAGCACTCCCATCATTCACCAAAGCAATCACCCAACAAAGACCAAAACACCAGTATACAAAACACACGCAAACTAGGGGAGGGGGGGGGGGGGTGCAGGACGGGAGTGAAGCAAAAGAGTGAACATGTACAAGGGGGGGGGGGGGGATCACTGCTGGACAAAAAGGTGTGTCTTCAAGCTAGACTTGAAGGAAGACAAGCGTTAACAACAAAGACTCCAATGTGAGTTTACTTGAGGTATGAAACAGTTTTGACGGGTGTTACGTGGCGATTTCATGATAATGGGGATTCTTCGTTTTCATCACCTTTTTCCTCCTCTTCTCTTTCTTTCTATTTGCCGTCCACACAGCCATGCCACAGCTGGTTTCAGTTTCAGTTTCAATTTCTCAAGATGACGTCTCTGCGCTCGGAATGAATTCCATATGCACTAACGTCACAAGTGCCATGTGATGGAGAAGGTCTAAAATGATCGCGGCAAAAGCCTTAAGCCTGCACAAAAACCCACAAGCTGGACAGTTCCTGAGGTCCTACCTAGATAGTCCTTTAACCCTGGGGTCGTAGGGGAGCGAGGTGGTATTACCTCAACTTTTCCCGGGGCCATAGTACACGAGGGCGGCGCCCATCCCCTCTCCCTCGATTCAAATTCACATTCATATACACATTTTATTCAACAAGACTTCAGGTAGACAAGAAGGCGAATTGGTCTCCAAAGGTTGGGACCTCGAAAATCAGCAAAGGGTGGAACCTGGAAAATCAGCTTATCTCTCTAATGTTTAAACCAAGACAGCCAGGCAGTGCCCTGCTCTTCACGATTTTCAACTGCTGTGGGAACTTCAGTGTGTGCAGCTAGAAGACACACGGGTCCAACTTGTTTTTTGTCCCTTGCGAGGGAGTAGACGTTCAGTTTGATTTTCTGGTCAAACTGAGGAGAAAAGTCATTCTGTTCATGCCGACAGCCATGGGGCTTGGTGGTCAGAGGAGTAGTTTTCCTCCCGAGTCCTTTGGTGCGACAGAGACGGATGGAAGGAAACCTCCGATAGCTCATCGTGGATCGTATTGAGCAGTAGGGTTCGGCACTGTTTCCCCTCTGAGGGAACCTCAGTGGGCGAGCGCCAGTCTCATTTGATGTGGATGACAGTTTAGACATTTGCGTTGTTTTAAATGTACCGTGGTTTGTTAGAAGGAGTCTACAGGCCCGGTACTTCTGATTTCAACCCTCTGACTTAACCCTCTGATTTCAGCTCTCTGGTTTCAACTCTATGAATTGAAACCTCTGATATCAACCATCTGATTTCAATCCTCTGATATCAACCCTCTGACATAACCCTCTGATATCAACCCTCTGATTTCAACCCTCCGCCTTAACTCTTTGATTTCAACCCTCTTATTTCAATCCTTTGTCTCAACCCTCTGATTTTAACCCTCCTATTTCAACCTTATGAATTCAACCCTGAATTCAACTCTCTGGCTTCAATCCTCTGACTTCAACCATATGACTTCAACCCTCTTTCTTCAACCCTATGACTTCAATCCTATGACTTCGACCCTATGACTTCACAGAAGAGCCAGTAAAAAGTCTTGGAAGATGGTATGATGACTCCCTGAAAGACACACAAAGGGGATGTGAAACCAAGCAAACAGCAGAAGAAGGCCTGAAGAAAATAGATAACTGCGGACTGCCAGGCAAATACAAAGTCTGGTGTCTACAGTTCATGCTGATACCAAAGCTGCTGTGGCCACTGCTAATCTATGACATTTGCACCAGCACAGTCGAAGCAATGGAAGCCAAAATCAACAAATACACAAGAAAATGGCTCGGTGTCCCACCTGGTCTCACTGATGTTGCATTCTACTGTCGTCAAGCAATGCTGAAGCTACCTCTCAAATCCATAGTGGAGGAATACAAAGTTGGAAAAGCAAGACTGTTGAGCATGCTGGAGGAATCGGAAGACAATATCGTGAGATCAGTTCATCCAAAGCTGAGAACTGGCAGAAAGTGGAAAGTCCAAGAGGCTGTAAACAATGCCAAGAGAAATCTCAGC
>JAPXFY010000024.1:46018902-46021402 GCA_030674185.1 Monoplex corrugatus
TATATATACACATATATATATATGTGTGTGTGTGTGTGTGCGTGCGCGCGCGCGCGCGCGTGTGTGTGTGTGTGTGTGTGTATGTGTGTGTGTGTGTGTGTTTTGTGTGTGTGTGTTTTTTTGTATATACTGAAATAGTTTAATTATTGTAGACAATGTTGACATTGTTAGCATATTGTGGAGTTATAAGTAATGTTCGGGATAGTTATTGATTGTACATACTTGGAGCAAGATAACGGTTGTTTCAAAGGAAATAATTGTGATTTACTATACACATAAATGTTCTTATCAATAAACGGGATATAGCAATGAATTTTTATTAACCCTGATATTTTTCTTTTGCTCTCTATTGTAACTAGAGGGGAGAGGCTGGTTCCTTGCTCTCACAGTTTTATTGACAACGTTGGATATTTATTCTTTGCATTTTCATAGTTTGCTGGTATAATAGTTGGGAAGCTTATTCATCGAAGATGGCAAAATGGACAGAAAAAAATGTTGACCAGAGACATAAACAAATGCTGTGATTCACCAAATTTCACCCCCTCTAAAACACAACAGAAACTAGGATCAACAAGAACGGAATAGTGATCAAAGCCTTAAGGAAAAAATAAAAGGTGAAGAAAAAAATTAGCAACAGGAGGCATGCTGTATCTATATTTGTTCTTTGTCTCCCACTCGGCCCATTAAACACATCAACATTAACATAAAATGACAAGAATTAGCAATAAGCCGAGATATTTGTTTTGTGCGGTATGATCCCACGGGGGAAAGGCTTGACGGTATTGGAAATATTCTCAGTATGATACACAATTTATCTGATATGATTACAGATTTTATGTGTTATCGTGGCAGTAAATGTAACTCTCTGTGCTGTTTAGTCTGCTTTTCAATCAATAAACGCTTGAATTGTGTAGAATTAGTTGTAGAACTATGCAGACTGGATCAGTCGTGGGCTTGAGATTTTATGTCTTGATTTCGACTCCAGTCTGCAACATAAACACTGGCCTCTTGGCTGCCCGTCTTACTGTTCCAATCATTTTGGTGGTGTCAGGTTTCTGTTTCATACGTCCTTCTCTCCGCTACTCCCTCCTCCCATTTCACGACCTTTACAGAGCATTGGGTTTTGTACAGGCTCCAGGAAACATCCAGATAATTACCAGTGTAATAATGATAATAATAACAACAGTAGTAGTAGTAGTAATAGTAATAATGATAATAATGATATTATTATTATTGTTATTATTATTACTAATATTATTGTATCACTATATTATTATTATTATTATCATTATCATTTTTATCATTATTATTATTATTATCAATAACAACAACAATAATAATCATCATCATAATAATAATGATGATGAGAAGAAGAGAAAAAAAAGAAGAAGACGATGATGACGATGCTGACGGACGACGACGACGACGACGACGATGATGATAATGATGATGATGATGCTAATGATGATGATGAAGATGATGATTCCAAAATATAGCGCAAACAATCCATGCCAGTGATTGCTCGTTACAATTTTCAAACAGCATGGACATTGCCATGTTGATACATCAATGCACTACAAACCCACAGATACATACAAGAATACATGAATGCGGTGTAAACATTGCCATATGGTACGTTATATATGCAGTACAACCATGTGAACAATGGATACGTGAATTCACCAATAACGTCAATAAAGTATAAACATACTTCAACCAACATCAGCAAATATGCTTTTCAGTTTATCTGTGACAAATACACACATGAAAATATACATACATATAATTAGGCACACTTTGTATACAGATATACATATACACGTACATGTATATTTATTCATATACATATACATATAAATAAACAAAAAGACATAGATAGACAGACTGACAGACAGTCAGACGGACAGATTGATAGATAGACAGATAGATAGATAGATAGATAGATAGATAGATAGATAGATAGATAGATAGATAGATAGATAGATAGATAGACAGATAGATAGATAGATTGATTCACACATACATACATACATACATACATACATACTTGCATACATACATACATACATACATACATACATACATACACGCATACATACATATAATACATGCATACATGTATAGAGATAGGAAGACGAACTGCAATATAAATAAAAGGCATAGGGTGGAGCACATATGTACTTGTCTGAGTACAGTGAATCCTTCTTGGGCAAACTCTTAACTTTGCAAACTCCTGACTCCAACAGAGAAGCAAGACTTCCAGGATTTGATTTTCATATTCCATAGGGATTTTCCCATTTTGTCTCAATGAGACAACAAACCAACAGGCCGTGAACGGCCTTGCCTTTACCATGCACTTAAAACATCTAAAGCATGGGTCATGTAGTGCAGTGGCTAGCACAACGGACAAACCAATGGATGGTTGTGGGTTCGAATCCCATCAAAATCTTTGTGGGATGTTTTTGGCTCCAACTGGTTCCTACCCGGGATTGAGTGTGCT
>JAPXFY010000024.1:46026402-46031402 GCA_030674185.1 Monoplex corrugatus
ATAAGAATACGGATGATAATGATGATGCTATGGACTTCCAGTTTAGACTGAAATTGTGTGACAGAGCTGTACTCTGCGACATCCTTGTATAAGATATCCTGGTGACAAACTGACCCAAGAGATAGATGTTTGGTTTTTCTTTTTTCTTTTCTTTTTTTCCTTTCTGTCTTTTTCACGTTCTCCAAAAGCGGTGTCATATCTCTGTAACACAACAGCTGGATACAAAGAATGAGTGATGATCTCAGAGACCTTGTAACAGGTGCAATTGACTGGATGAATGTCAAAGCAACGTGAACATTGGACAGAACGCATATGTCATTGGACAGATGGAATGTTATCAAAAAACGATGTTGAAAACTGGTTTTGGGAAATGGAAATATCTGGTCTCTTTCAGTATGGTCTTAAATTTGTTTTTTTGTTGTTGTTTTTTTTCATTCGTTTCTTTCTTTTTTCCTTCCTGATCGTTTTTTTTTTCTTTCTGTCTTTCTTTGTTGGTTGGTTGATTGGTTGTGTTGGTTGTGTTGGTTGGTTGGTTGGTTGGTTGGGTGGTTGGTTGGTTGGTTGGTTGGTTGGTTGGTTGGTTGGTTGATTGGTTGGTTGGTTGGTTGGTTGGTATGCTTGTTTGTTTGTTTGAATCTTTGTTTATTTGTTTGTTTGTTTCCTTACTTGTTTGTTTGTTCCTCTCTGTAATTGAAATATTTGTTTGCATTTTGTGTTGTGTTTTGTTGATAGCATTTGCGAAAGGTACAATTAAGGTCCAAAGAAATAAATTTTCAAAAACCAAAAGCGCGAACAAGTTAGAAACTTCGCTTATTTACGCTTTGTGATGATTGCCAAGATAACATTGAGAGGACACAACGTTTTTGTGACAACACTGTGAGTTTCTCACCAGGGTCTTGTTGTTTGTAGTATATGTGTAGAGGACAGCTGAGCACCATATTTTATTGAATCATCATCAAGCCAACGCTAGTCTCAAAACAATTAATAAGATCTGATTTTCTTAAAAAGAAAACGATTGGCTGATCAATATCATTTTTACAGAAAAACGTTTTTAATCATAACTTCCTTGTGGATTTGAAGAAAGATAAACATGAACAGATGAGTGTCAATAAAGACATGATGGAACACAAGGATAGCATAAAACCACGATCCCCACATGTGTTGATGCGCTGACGTACATACAAATGAATATTCAAGAAAAATAATGGATTTACCTGTTTTTTGTCTTTCTAGCAGAAGAATCTCCAGGGAGTGCAGGAGGTAATTTCACATCTGCTTCACTTCTCTCTGTCTGACAGACCTGGTCCTTTGGCACCAACAGGTCCTGCCCTGACCCTGGATCCCTGGTGAAATCTGAATTGATTTGTCTTCCTGTCCCTTGACAGGGCCTCACAGTGCACTGATCATCTCTCTTCATCCATTGGCTGAGCTGCAACCTTCCCATGATGCATCTGTCCCATCTGGCGGCCATGTTGGAAGCCATGGGACGCCGGGCGGGTTCACTGGCTTGGAATGAGGACATTTGTAAACAGGGGGAGAAAGTGTTGCGGCACGCATCAGGGTGTTGTGTGGTCTGGGTCTTGCCTTTTCTATGGAAATTGCTCCACGTTAGCCCTGTGCTTGGTGCCCGAGTTAAACGCTAGGCATGACCTGCCTGTAGATATAGGCTGCTGTGAGAATGAGGAAAAAGGAGGAAGAACACTGTAGTCTTCTACCTTGTCAGCCACTGCCAATCCAGTCCACGGTCTTCAGCAGTCCGAAGTCATCCATTACAATTACATGTAGCACAGATCACAATATGTGAGAAGAGGTAAGGTGACTAAAAAAACAATGGAAACGAGACTGGCAAGAGAACGATAGGTTATGGAAACTGTGGTACCACATGCTGTGATGACTGCTGTCGTTGTTATCGTTATCATTATTGTTTCTGCTGTTATTTTTGTTGTTGTTGTTATGATTATCATCTTGTTCCAGTTGTTGTTGTTGTTGATCAGGATGTTGTTGTCATCATTAACACCATTTTTGTTGTCTTTGTTGTTGTTGTTGCTCTTTTCACATAATCAGCAGCAGAAGAAGAAATGTTTGCTTGTAGTCCCTGAAGGAGTACGTGTTTACTTCATCACTGGAACAAAGAAACATATCACAATACAGGCTGACGTCTGAACACACAAACAGCTCACGCAACACAAACAAAAAACAAGGAATATTTACTACAAGGGGACAATGTCTTTCAACATTATTAGCGTGCAAGAACAAGAATATTTTGACAGGACACAGAGCAGGAGGTTGTTGAATATTGTTGTTCATTTGTTTGTTCGTTCGCTTTGCTGGCTCGATTGTTCATTTGTCCACTTGTTCTTATGGCCAAAGTGTTCACTTCGCAGCCATCAAGGAGATATTGTTTTCTTCACACAAAAAAAGACAATCACTAGTCATTGACCGGTGGGACTTTTGTGTGTGTGCATGTGTTTTCGTTTTGTTTTGTTTTTAATTTGTTTGTTCACTTTATTTTCTTTGGTGTTGGAGGTCACCCTCCCACCCCACCCCCACCCCCCATTTCATCTTATGAAAAATCTCATATCACTACTCTTACGCTGTTCATTTCAGTTTCTGTCCAAAGTATCTCTGAATCTACCAAAATTTAAGTCACTGTTAGAGCTGAGAATGAAGTGCCACAGAATCTGGAACAAATATTATAATGCTGTGAGGATAAGAAAAGAAATGATATGATGATGCTGTGGAGTTCCATTTTAGACTGAGGTTGCGTGACAGAGCTGTACTCTGTGGCTTCCTTGCATAAGATATCCTGGTGTCAATCCGACCCAAGAGATACATGTTAAAACGATCAGCGTTTGTTTGTTGTTCTGTTTGTTTTTCTTTTTTTTTTTTTTTCTTTTTGTCTTTTTCACGTTCTCCAAAAGCGGTGTCATATCTCTGTAACACAAAAGCTGGATACAAAGAAATGAGTGATGATCTCAGAGACCTTGTAACAGGTGCAATTGACTGGATGAATGTCAAAGCAACGTGAACATTGGACAGAACGCATCTGTCACTGGACATATGGAGTGTTATGCAAAAAACGATGTTGCAAACTGGTTTGGGGAAAATGGAAATGTCTGGTCTCTTGCATGTATGGTCTTAGATTTGTTTCTTTTTTTTTCCCTTCCTTTCTTGGTTGGTTGGTTGGTTGATTTGTTTGTTTATTTGTTTGTTTTGTTTTTGTTTGTTTGTTTTTTGTTATTGAAATATTTGCCAGTATTTTGTATTGCGTTTTGTTGATGGCACTTGTAAAAGCTGTGCTTCGGGCTCAAAGAAATACATTTTCAAAAAACAAAGGACGAACAAGTATAAAATCTCGCTTCAATACCTTTTGTGGTGATTACTAAGATCGTAATGAGAGCACAATGCGCAAGACTTATACACCACCGTCTGTGAAAACATTGTGAGTTTGTCACCAAGTTCTTGTTGTCTGTAGTTTTCGTGTAGAGGACAGCTGAACACCAGACTTTATTGAATCATCATCAAGACAACGCTAGTCTCAAAAGAATTAATCACATCTGATTTGCTCAAAAAAGAAAACAATTGGCTGATCAGTATAATTTTTTACAGGAAAACGCTTTTTATCATAACTTCCTTGTGGATTTGAAGAAAGATAAACATGAACAGATGAGTGTCAATAAAGACATGATGGAACACAAGGATAGCATAAAACCACGATCCCCACATGTGTTGATGCGCTGACGTACATACAAATGAATATTCAAGAAAAATAATGGATTTACCTGTTTTTTGTCTTTCTAGCAGAAGAATCTCCAGGGAGTGCAGGAGGTAATTTCACATCTGCTTCACTTCTCTCTGTCTGACAGACCTGGTCCTTTGGCACCGACAGGTCCTGCCCTGACCCTGGATCCCTGGTGAAATCTGAATTGATTTGTCTTCCTGTCCCTTGACAGGGCCTCACAGTGCACCTGATCATCTCTCTTCGTCCATTGGCTGAGCTGCAACCTTCCCATGATGCATCTGTCCCTCTGGCGGCCATGCTGGAAGCCTATGGTACGCTGGGTGGGTTCACTGGCTTGGAATGAGGACATTTGTAAACAGGGGAGAAAGTGTTGCGGCAGCATCAGGGTGTTGTGTGGTCTGGGTCTTGACCTTTTCTATGGAAATTACGCCACGTTAGCCCTGTGCTTGGTCCCTAGTTAAACGCTAGGCATGACTGCCTGTAGATATAGGCTGCTGTGAGAATGAGGAAAAAGGAGGAAGAACACTTAGTCTTCTACCTTGTCAGCCACTGCCAATCCAGTCCTCACGGTCTTCAGCAGTCCGAAGTCATCCATTACAATTACATGTAGCACAGATCACAATATGTGAGAAGAGGTAAGGTGAATAAAAGACAATGGAAACGAGACAGGCAAGAGAACGATAGGTTATGGAAACTGTGGTACCACATGCTGTGATGACTGCTGTCGTTGTTATCGTTATCATTATTGTTTCTGCTGTTATTTTTGTTGTTGTTGTTATGATTATCATCTTGTTCTGGTTGTTGTTGTTGTTGCTCAGGATGGTGTTGTCATCATTGACACCATTTTTGTTGTCTTTGTTGTTGTTGCTCTTTTCACATAATAAGCAGCAGCAGAAGAAGAAGAATGTTTGCTTGTAGTCCCTGAAGGAGTACGTGTTTACTTCATCACTGGAACACAGAAACATATCACAATACAGGTTGACGTCTCAACACACAAACAGCTCACGCAACACAAACAAAAAACAAGGAATATTTACTATAAGGGGACAATGTCTTTCAACATTATTAGCGTGCAAGAACAAGAATATTTTGACAGGACACAGAGCAGGAGGTTGTTGAATATTGTTGTTCATTTGTTTGTTCGTTCGCTTTGCTGGCTCGATTGTTCATTTGTCCACTTGTTCTTATGGCCAAAGTGTTCACTTCGCAGCCATCAAGGAGATATTGTTTTCTTCACAAAAAGAAAGACAATCACTAG
>JAPXFY010000024.1:46036402-46056402 GCA_030674185.1 Monoplex corrugatus
TTTAGATATATCTCTACTTTCAGATGACGATTTATATGACCCTTTGTTTGTTTATGATAGATAGATAGATAGATAGAATAGATACATAGATACATAGATACATAGATACATAGATACATACATGTAGATACATAGATACATAGATAGATAGAGAAAGAGAGATGTTTTCTCTATGACCTGCCTGTATATGTTTCTATATCTATTTTACATATTGTTGACAGTGATGGTCCTTCATGCAGATAGACCCCTTGTTGAAGATGTGGAAGTTTAAATGTTTTACAAATTATTCTGCTATGCTAAAATTGTTTATCTGTGTATTTTGTTAAACAAAATGAAAAAAAAAATTTCAAATGCCGTTTTTTTCAATTGTGAAAACTGTTTATGAAAATATTCAAGTGGTTCTGATTGATACAGACAGTCCCTAAATTAGTGAAACTGTGATTATTGTTAACTAAAATCATTATACAGGTACACAGGTGTATTTATATCTGATCATTAACTTTAACGGCTATATCTCTCTTCCTCTTCCTTCTTCTTCCGTGTTTTCTTCCTCCACAGCTCCACCATCATATCTTGCTTCTCCTAAACCTAATTTCGCACAAAAGTCATCGAATTAACACCATTTTTACAGGCGGACAGAGAGTGAAAGACGATGAGGAAAGCAGGATTCACCAAACAGATAAGATACTACTATACAGTCCTCACATTCTACTGATGAAAGACAAAGGCCAGTGTCTACTTATCATCTGACCTAGTCCTCTGCTGACCATTCCAACAGGATTTCAAATTTTGGGGGAACAAGGGATATGGAAACAGAGTGGCTCGCGTGTGTTTCTCTTTGGTATCATGAACCAGAAGAACAAGAAAACCGATAAAGAACGCGTATTCAATACAACAAGACAAGACGGTGCAAATTTTCGGCCAACCGGCCTTTAGCGCTGACAAAGGCCGGTGGGCCGGAAATTTGCGCCTGTCTTGTATTGTTGTATTGAATACGCGTTCTTTTTCGGTTTTCTTGTTCTTCTGGTTCCTGTTTGTTGGACGCAGGCAGTCGCACTTATTTTGGATCTGTTTGGTATCATGTCTAGTCATCTCTGTAATGGTTGTTTTAATCAGGACGTCTTAATTTGTGTCACGGGTCCTGTTGATGTGTGTGTGTGTGTGTGTGTGTGTGTGTGTGTGTGTGTGTGTGTGTGTGTGTGTGTGTGTGTGTGTGGTGTGTGTGAGTGTGTGTGTGAGTGTGTGTGTGTGAGTGTGTGTGTGTGAGTCTGTGTCTCTGTGTGTGCATGTCTGTGTGTGTGTGTGTGTGTCTGTGTCTGTGTGTCTGTGTGTCTGTGTGTCTGTGAGTGTTTGGTTGTCAGTGTCTGTGTCTGTCTATCTGTCTGTTTGTTAGTTGCATGCGTGTTAGGTTATGCTTATGCTTATCTATGAAAGTAGATTTTGCCAGTATTTTAGCGAATGACAACTCCTTTTACTGCTGCAAGTTCTGTAATATGCAATGAGTGTGTACTGCACACGAGAGTTAGCTTTGGCGTCTTATACGAGGAACTTGCAGCTAGACAACCACTTTACGATCTAGTTGAGGGGAGAGTGGTATGAAGAAAAATTCCTGTCCAATCTGTGATTCGAACCCATATTTCTTGAGTCTGGGCAAGCTCCTTAACCAATAGGCACCCACTCCTACAGGCAGATAATGATGATGATGACGATGACAACGATAAAGGCGCTGATAATGATTGCTGTCGTTGTTATTGTTATCCTTATTGTTTCTATTGGTATTTTTGTTGCTGTTGTTATGATTATCATATTGTCCCAGTTGTTGCTGTTGATGATCAGGATGTTGTTGTCATCGTTGACACCATTTTTGTTGTCTTTGTTGTTGTTGCTCTTTTCACATAAGCAGCAGCAGAAGAAGAAGAAATGTTTGCTTATAGTCCCTGAAGGAGTACGTGTTTACTTCATCACTGGGGCAAAGAAACATATCACAATACAGGCTGACGTCTCAGCACACAGATCACGCAACACAAACAAAAAAGGAATATTTACTACAAGGGGACAAATGTCTTTCAACATTATTAGCGTGCAAGGACAAGAATATTTTGACAGGACAGAAGAAAAGGAGGTTGTTGAATATTGTTGTTCATTTGCTTTGTTGACTCAAGTGTTCATTCATCTGCTTGTTCGCATGGCTAAAGTTTTCACTTCTCAGCCATCGAGGATATAATGTTTCCTTCACAAAAAGAAAAATAATCATTAGGATATAATGCTTTCTTCACAAAAAGAAAAACAATCACTAGGATATAATGCTTTCTTCACAAAAAGAAAAAGAATCAATAGTCATTGACCAGTGGGGATTTTGTGTGTGCATGTGTTTTTGTTTTGTTTTTATTTTTTATTTTGTTTCTTTATTTGCTTTGTTTTCCTTGGTGTTGGAGGTTTTCCCCCTGTTTCATCTTCTGACAAGTCTTGTATTACTGGCCTTACGCTGTTTCTTTCAGTTGTCTGTCCAAAGTATCTCTAAATCCACCAAAACTTAAGTCACTGTGAGAGCCGGGTATGACGTGCCACAGAATCGAGACAGTTTCTATAATGTTGTGATGATAAGAAAAGGGATGATAATGACGATGCTGTGAAGTTCCATTTTAGACTGAGACTGTATGACATGGCTGTACTCAGTGGCTTCCTTGCATAAGATATCCTGGTGTCAACCTGACCCAAGAGATAGATGTTGAAAACGATCAGCGTTTGTTTGCTTGTTCTGTTTAGTGTTTCTTTTTTTTTTTCCTTTTTCTTTTTTCCTTTCTGTCTTTTTCACGTTCTCCAAAAGCGGTGTCATATCTCCGCAACACAACAGCTGGATACAAAGAATGAGTGATGATCTCAGAGACCTTGTAACAGGTGCAATTGACTGGATGAATGTCAAAGCAACATGAACATTGGACAGAACGCATCTGTCACTGGACAGATGGAGTGTTATGCAAATAGCGATGTTGAAAACTGGTTTGGGGAAAATGGAAATGTCTGGTCTTAGATTTGTTTGTTTGTTTGTTTCTTTCTTTTTTTCTTTCTTTCTTTCTTTGTTTCATTCATTCTGTCTGTCTTTCTTTGTTGGTGGGTGGTTGGTTGGTGGGTTGGTTGGCTGCTTGGTTGGTTGTTGGTTGGTTGTTGGTTGGTTGGTTGGTTGGTTGGTTGGTTGGTTGGTTGGTTGGTTGGTTGGTTGATTTGTATGCTTGTTTGTTTGCTTGAATCTTTCTTTCTTTCTTTCTTTCTTTGCTTGTTTGTTCCTCTCTATTATTGAAATATTTTGCAAGCTTATGTTTTGTTGATACCATTTGCAAAATGTATAATTAAAGTCCAAAGAAATAAATTTTCGAAAACCAAAAGAGCAAACAAGTAAAACCCTTGCTTCAATACCCTTCGTGTTGATTGCTAAGATAATATTGAAAGTACAATGCACGAAGCTTCTGTGACAACACTGCGTTTCTCGCCAGGGTATTGCTGGCTGTAGTATATGTGTAGAGGACAGCTCAATACCATATTTTATTGAATCACCATCAAGACAACGCTAATCGCTAAACAATTAATCAGATCTGATTTTCATAAAAAGAAAAGAATTGGCTGATCAGTATTGTTTTTTAACAGAAAATTTATTTATCATCAATTTTTAGGGATTTGAAGAGAAATAAACATAAACATCTGTCAACAGAGAAAGATGGAACACAAGTATATCATAAAATCATGATCCACACATGATGCACTGACGTGCATAAAAATGAATATTCAAGACGAAGAATTGATTTACATGCTTCTCGTCTTTCTTGCAGAAGAATCTCCAGGGAGTGCAGGAGGTAATTTCACATCTGCTTCATTCTCTCTGTCTGACAGACCCGGTCCTTTGGCACCGACAGGTCCTGCCCTGACCCTGGATCCCTGGTGAAATCTGATTTGATTTGTCTTCCTGTCCCTTGACAGGGCCTCACAGTGCACCGCTCATCTCTCTTCGGCCATTGGCTGAACTGGCAACCTTCCCATGAAGCATGTGTCCTGTCTGGCGGCCATGTTGGAAGCCATGGGATGCCAGGCGGGTTCAGTGACTTGGAATGAGGACATTTGTAAACAGAGGGAGAAAGTGTTGCGGCACGCATCAGGGTGTTGTGTGGTCTGGGTCTTGGCCTTTTCTATGGAAATTGCGCACGTTAGCCCTGTGCTGGTCCCTGAGTTAAACCTGCCTGTAGATCCTGGGTGTTGAGGGGAGGAAGAAGTAGGAGGAAGAACATTGTGGTCCTATATCTTGTCACCCACAGACGGTCCATTCCCATGGTCTTCAGCAGTCTGGAGTCATCTGTTGCAGTTAGCACAGATCCCAGTCTGTGAGAATGGAAGAGAAACAGCCAGGCAGACAGACAGTGGAATCGAGACTGAAAAAAAATAAAGGTGATGAAAACTGGACCATGGCAAAAGAAGTGTTGCACCTATCCTCTCCCCTCATCGCGTTACTCAATCAGTCCGGATCATAAAATGGTTCGTTTACGCAGTGTGCATAAAATCCTGCGAAGTAATATCATTCTTAAAGAAATGGATTTGTAAATAACTTCCTCTGTAACTTCTGTTTCGAAATTAAAGGTGGTACTTATAATATCGGTTGGAAGTGCTTGTATGTCCAGAAATATTAGGAAAAGAGAAGAATTTTTGCCTGACTTGCGCAAACGTCATGTCCACCCCATCTGAAAAAGTTATTTAGGGCTCATGAATATATGGGTATAGACTCAATATTTGATTGAATGATCCTTCTATAAAAACATGTCTATTCGTAGAGGCAAACTCGAAAAGAAATCTACAAAACACCCCTTTTTACAAGATATATTATCACGAAATACCAGATAGAATGATAGAATACAAAACTGAGGTGGAAATTACACACTTTTAGACATGTCTCTAGTTTCAGATGAAGTATATGTGACTGTTTGTTTATGATAGCTAGCTAGATAGCTAGATAGATAGATAGATAGATTAGATAGATAGATAGATAGGTAAGAAGGTAGGTAGGAAGATGATGGATGGATGGATAGATAGATAGATGGATAGATAGACAGATAGATAGAGAGAAAAGAGATAGACAGAGAAAGAGAGAGGAGAAGGAGAGAGAGAGAGAAAGAGAGAGAGACAAACACAGAGACAGAGACAGAGATGTTTTCTCTATGACCTAGCAGCATTGTTTCTATATTTGTGTTACATATTGCTGACAGTGATGGTACTTCACACAAAGGGACCTTTTTTAACGATGTGGAAGTTTAACTATTTATACAAATTATTCTGCTATGTTAAAATTGTTTATCTGGTATTTTGTTAAACAAAATAAAACGAAAAAATGCTGGGGGGTTTTCAATTATGAAAATATTTTAAGTGTTTCTGATTGATACAGACAGTCCATAAATTAGTAAAACTGATATATTGTTAACTAAAATTATTACACAGATACACAGGTGTATTCACATCTGACCGTTAACTTCAATAGCTACATCTCTCGTCTGCCTCCACCTTCTTCTAAGTCTTCTTCCTCCACAGCTCCACCATCACATCTTGCTCCTCCTAAACCTAATTCTGCACAAAAGTCATCGAATTAATACCATTTGTACAAGCAGACAGAGAGTGGAAGACAATCAGGAAAGCTGGATTCACCAAACAGATAAGATACTACGCAGACCTGGCATTCTACTGATAAAAGACAAAGCCCAGTATCTACTTACTACCTGACCTAGTCCTCTGCTGACCATTCCAACAGACTGTCCACCAGGAATTCAAATCGTGGGGAACAGGGGGTTTGGAGACAGAGTGGTGCGTGTGAGTGTTTCTCCCTTTGCTATCATGTCTAGTCATCTCTGTAATGGTCGTTTAATCGGGACGTCTTAATTTGTGTCACGGGTCCTCTTGATGTGTGTGTGTGTGTGTGTGTGTGTGTGTGTGTGTGTGTGTGTGTGTGTGTGTGTGTGTGTGTGAGTGTGTGTGACTGTGTGTGGTGCGTACTGTGTGTGTGTGTGTGTGTGTTTGTGTGTGTGGTGAGTGTGTGTGTGTGTTTGTGTGTGAGTGTGTGTGTATGTGTGGTGTGTGGTGTGTGTGTATTTCTGTGTGTATGCCTGTGTTTGTGTTTGTGTGTGAGTGTGTGTGTGTGTGTGTGTGCGTGCGTGCGCGCACGCGCATGTGTGTGAGAGATTGAGAGAGAGAGAGAAAATGAGAGAGAGAGGAGAGAGTGTGTGTGTGTGTGTGTGTGTGTGTGTGTGTGTGTGTGTGTGTGTGTGTGTGTGTGTGTGTGTGTGTGTGTGTGTGTGTGTGTGTGTGTTGGAGGAAAAATGATAAACAACATTCGATACGCAGATGACATTGTGCTGGTTGCAGAAAATGAAAGGGACCTACATAACATTGTCAGTATACTAGAAATAGAAAGCATTTATGTTTTCCGTTTTATTGATTCGTACACATCGTTTCCATTTTATTGATTTTGTACACATCTTTTCCATTTCATTGATTTAGACACATCTTTACCATTTTACTGATTTGTACACATCAACCTACTCCTAGCTGTAATAAGCAAATGCTTCTTGAACTTACTGACATTCCAAAAAAATGTCATCCTTTTATGTCTTTGTATCAACCTTACTCCTGATTAAACTAAGCTAAACTACGTTCTGTATTATCAAATTTCTCTTGTGGGATTGGGTTCTGTTTTGTCTCGCTTTTCTTTCTGTTTTTTTTATATTATTATTATTATTATTATTTCTGGTTTTGTTGACCGTTTTGTATTTGGCTTGGCTCAATTCCAGGTTTCATTTCTGGCTTCTCAGATTACAAGTCCCCACCCACCCTACCCCATTTCCCATCGGGTTCATCACAGTGCGAAACGTCTTCCCTTGTCGTTCTTGTAAAAGGCAATGAATTTTGTCACGTTGCCGATTCTGTCTGTAAACTGTACAGCACAAACTCATCTGTATGAATCCAGTGGGAGACTTGTCTTTAATGTGATATCTTTGTCTTATGATCTAGTAACTTGATAGTTACACGTCTTGCATTTGTACTTTTTTCCTTATTTTAATTTACTTTATTTTATTTCATTGTATTTTATTTTATTTTATTTACATTATATTTTGTTGTGTTTTATCTTATTTTTGTTTATTTTATTTTGATTTATTTTATTCTATTCTATTTTATTTTATTTTATTTTATATTGTCTTATTTGTTTATTTTATTTCTCCTTTTTTCTTTTCTTTTATCTTCTTTTATCTATATTATTTCATGTTGTTTTATTATATTTTACTTTATTTTATTTCTTTTGTTTTGTTTTATTTCCTTTGAACTATTTTTTTTTGTAGTATCGTATTGTATATATTGTATTGTATATATTGTATTGTATATATTGTATTGTATATATTGTGTTGTATATATTGTATTGTATATATTGTATTGTATATATTGTATTGTATATATTGTATTGTATATATTGTATGTATATATTGGTAATTGTATATATTTGTATTGTATATATTGTATTGTATATATTGTATTGTATATATTGTATTGTATATATGTATTGTATAATATTGTATTGTATATATTGTATTGTATATATTGTATTGTATATATCGTATTGTATATATTGTATTGTATATATTGTATTGTATATATTGTATTGTATATATTGTATCGTATATATTGTATTGTATATATTGTATCGTATATATTGTATTGTATATATTGTATTGTATATATTGTATTGTATATATTGTATCGTATATATTGTATTGTTATATATTGTATATCGTATATATTGTATTGTTATATTGTATTGTATATATTGTATTGTATATATTGTATCGTATATATTTTGTATATAGTTTTTATTATTAGTTTATTTAGTTTTAGTTTTAGTTTATTTACTTTACTTTACTTTACTGTACTTTACTTTACTTTACTTACTTTACTTACTTTTTACTTACTGTACTTACTTTACTTTACTTTACTTTACTTTACTTTACTTTACTTTACTTTACTTTAACTTTACTTTACTTTACTTACTTTACTTTACTTTACTTTTACTTTACTTTACTTTACTTTACTTTTACTTTACTTATTACTTTACTTTACTTTACTTACTTTACTTTACTTACTTACTTTACTTTACTTTTACTTTACTTTACTTTACTTTACTTTACTACTTTACTTTACTTTACTTTACTTTACTTTACTTTACTTACTTTACTTTACTTTATTTTACTTTACTTTACTTTACTTTACTTTACTTACTTTACTTTACTTTACTTTACTTTACTTTACTTTACTTTACTTTACTTACTTTACTTTACTTTACTTTACTTTTTACTTTACTTTACTTTACTTTACTTATTACTTTACTTTAACTTTACTTTACTTTACTTTACTTTACTTTACTGTTACTTTACTTTACTTTACTTTACTTTTTACTTACTTACTTTACTTACTTTACTTTACTTTACTTTACTTTACTTACTTTACTGTACTTTACTTATTACTTTACTTTACTTTACTTTACTTTACTTACTTTACTGTACTTTACTTTACTTTACTTTACTTTACTTTACTTTACTTTACTTTACTTTACTTTACTTTACTTACTTTACTTTACTTACTTTACTTTACTTTACTTTATTACTTTACTTTACTTTACTTTACTTACTTACTTTACACTTTACTTACTTTACTTTACTTTACTTTACTTTTACTTTACTTTACTTTACTTTACTTTACTTTACTGTATACTTTACTTACTTTACTTACTGTACTTTACTTTACTTTACTTTACTTTACTTTACTTTACTTTACCTTTACTTTTTACTTTACTTTACTTTACTTACTGTACTTACTTACTTTACTTTAACTTTACTTTATTACTTTACTTTACTTTACTTTACTTTACTTTACTTTTACTTTACTACTTACTTTACTGTTACTTTACTTACTTACTTGTACTTTACTTCTTTACTGTACTTTACTTTACTTTACTTTACTTTACTGTACTTATACTGTTACTTTACTTTACTTTACTTTACTTTACTTTACTTTTACTTTACTTTACTTTATTACTTTACTTACTTACTTTACTTTACTTTACTGTACTGTACTTACTTTACTTTACTTTACTTTACTTTACTTACTTTACTTTACTTACTTTTACTTTACTTTACTTTACTTTACTTTACTTTACTTTACTGTACTGTTACTTTACTTTACTTACTGTACTTACTTACTTTACTTTACTTACTTTACTTTACTTTACTTTACTTACTTTACTTTACTTTACTTTACTGTACTGTACTTTACTTTACTTTACTTTACTTTACTTACTGTACTTTACTTTACTTTACTTTACTTTACTTTACTGTTACTTCTTACTTTTACTTTACTTTACTTTACTTTACTGTACTGTACTGTACTTTACTTTACTTTACTTACTTTACTTTACTTATACTTACTTACTTTACTTTACTTACTTTACTTTACTTTACTGTACTTTACTTTACTTACTTTACTTTACTTTACTGTACTTTACTTTACTTTACTTTACTTTACTTTACTGTACTTTACTTTACTTTACTTTACTTTACTTTACTTACTTTACTTTACTGTACTTTACTTTACTTACTTTACTTTACTTTACTTTACACTGTACTCTTACTTTACTGTACTTTACTTACTTACTTTACTTTACTTACTTTACTTTACTTTACTTTACTTTACTTTACTTTACTTTACTTACCTTTACTTTACTTTACTGTACTTTACTTTACTTTGCTTTACTGTAATGTAATGTAATGTAATGTAATGGTTTTTGTCTTATTTATTTTTGTCACATTGAATTCTCTGAGTAAAATTTGCACTGCTCTCATTGGGTGAGAGCGTATCGCCGCTACGCAGTGCCACCCATACTTTGTCTTAATATATCTTTTTCTGTCTACATAATTATTATATTTTTATACATAATTTAGCTTGAAACAATTTTCTGTTGCCACGGGATCTTTAACGTACGCTTAGTGTGTGCTGCACACGGAACCTCGGTTTATCGTCTCTTCCCAAAGGCTCGAATCTTGTTTTTATTAACGATCGAAAGCAGATATTTTCGTATTCTTTTCCGCGATAAGAGTGAAACAATTATTCTCGCCAGTGAACTTATGAGATAAAAATTAGTCGAGGAATGAACTATTTCAAAAAAATCCTACGCTACGAATATTTAGTCTAATAACTGGAAATTTCAGACAACAATTCACTCTGATTCTAAATAAGGAAAATAATTTCTACAAATAGCCATGCTGGGAAATGAAATTCACGTTGATGTGTGTACTAAATAAACATTGAGCAATGCTTCTTCCCTTGGTACGTTTTCTGACTCAGGAGGAGAGAGCAGGGACGGGAAGAGATGGAGGGAGCGAGAGAGGGAGATAAAGAGTAGGATTGGGATGACAGCATGGTCGTACATTTACTAAAATAAACCAACACGTAGACAGGACAGACATGGTGTACATAATACCGTAACAAATAAAAACACAGACACGAGACAGACAGACATGGTCTACATTAATACCGTAACAAATAAAAACACAGACACGCAGACAGACAGACATGGTCTACATTAATACCGTAACAAATAAAAACACAGACACGCAGACAGACAGACATGGTCACATTAATACCGTAACAAATAAAAACACAGACACGCAGACAGACAGACATGGTCTACATTAATACCGTAACAAATAAAAACACAGACACGCAGACAGACAGACATGGTCTACATTAATACCGTAACAAATAAAAACACAGACACATAGACAGACAGACATGGTCTACATTAATACCGTAACAAATAAAAACACAGACACGCAGACAGACAGACATGATCTACATTAATACCGTAACAAATAAAAACACAGACACGCAGACAGACAGACATGGTCTACATTAATACCGTAACAAATAAAAACACAGACACGCAGACAGACAGACATGGTCTACATTAATACCGTAACAAATAAAAACACAGACACGCAGACAGACAGACATGGTCTACATTAATACCGTAACAAATAAAAACACAGACACGCAGACAGACAGACATGGTCCACATTAATACCGTAACAAATAAAAACACAGACACGCAGACAGACAGACATGGTCCACATTAATACCGTAACAAATAAAAACACAGACACGCAGACAGACAAGGAGACCGCAGACAAGAACATAAATATCAACATGGTCGGGGTTGGAATTTGTTGAAGACGGATTCATCGCGTTCGGGCAATTCCACATACGCTCCACCTAGATCTGTCTGCAGTTATCTATCAGACTCTTAGAGTCTACGCAAAACCCTGTGTGTGGGCTGGCAAGGTGTAGCTAGAACTGGAGAGGAACTATGAAGCACTAGGCTGACATCACCAGAATGATTGAATGTTACTTTAAGACTACCGCCACACTACCACTACCGAAGCGTCGTGAAAATTAGCAGAACGTGGTTTCAATTCATGGGACATCTGGGTTTCGGGCCCAGGGCGCATCCACTGCGCCACTTTCAGATTAGCAGCAAACAGGTCAGTTTACACGCTGAAGGCTGGGATTTGAACTCGACACACCAGGTCTTCAGTTCACGGCTTTACCGACAGAGCCAGGCAGCACGCTGATAGTTGTGGTCTGTAATTGGATCAAACCCTTGCCTCCTGTGAGATCAGCATAGTGCTCTGACCAAGATGTAGTGAACAAAACACCAGGACACAGACATACAGAGGCACACACAGACAAAAGGCAAACAGTTAAGTAGATAGACTGGGTCATATGTCTCAACAAAATAATAGATGGGTCAGCAGGACATAAACGCATAGACAAAACCAGGCAAGTAGGCAGGCAGACAAACACATACATACGTCGATGAAGATGTGAATAAACCAGCACAATGAAGACCACAGACCCACAGAGAGACAAAGAGACATGCAAGCAGGCAAACAGATAGAAGCATACATACATACATACACACACATGTGTATACATATATGTGTATATATACATTTATGTATGCATGTAGGTATATATGTATGTATGTATGCATGTCTGTCTGTCTGTCTGTCTGTATGTATGTATGTCTGTCTGTCTGTCTGTCTGTATGTATGTATGTATGTATGTATATTAATACAGTAATAGATAAACCTGCAGGATACAGACGCACAGATTAACAGACAGATAAGCAAGCAGAACAGCAGATACATAGAGGTATATACATGATCTCTCCTCTCTCTCTCTCTCTCTCTCTCTCTCTCTTCTCCTCTCTCTCTCTCTAGCCAGCGGGTTAAAGATATTCAGACTAACAGAGACAGACAGACAGACAGGCAAGCAAGCAAGTAAACAGACAGAGGTATATATATATATATATTTATAGACATCATCATCTCTTTCTAACCAGCAGGTTAAAGATATTCAGACTCACAGAGAGACAGACAGACACACACACACACAGGCAAGCAGGCAAGCAGGCAAGCAGGCAAACAGAGAGACAAAGGTATATACATCATCTCTCTCTTTTTCTCTCTCTCTCTCTTTCTTCTCTCTCTCTCTCTCTCTCTCTCTCTCTCTCTCTCTCTCTCTAACCAGCAGGTTGAACATACTCAGATTCACAGAGAGACAAACAGACAGGCAGAGAGACAGAGAGACAGATAGACAGACAGGCAAGCAGGCAAGCAGACAGACAGAGGTAGATACATTAACAAAGCAGTAAATAAACCAGCTGGACACGACAACGTGGTATGGGAGGGAAGATAAGTCCAGTGGCATCAGCAGCAAAAAGTGTGATGAAGCTGGCAGACAACACAGGATGAAACCACGGCCAGGACCAACATCCCAAGACAAATGGACGCCCGACGTTTCCAGACCTGATCAGCCATAAAGCCAGATCAAAGTCGCTGCAAATCATCCCTCACACCCGGTGAACACACTTAGTCCTTTCACTCTCTCCTCCCCTCTCTCTCCTTTTCGTCCGCTTCTTTCTTCTATTCCCTACTATCCGCATTCCCAATCCACCTAACCACACCAACCCCCAAACCTCTGCTTCAGCTTCAGCAATGCTGTGTTGAATGCTAAAGGTACCTCGATATCATGATGTTCTACGTATTTGGTCTTATTATCACTATTATTATTATTATTATTATTATTATTATTTTTTATTATTATTACTATTATTATATTATTTTTATATAATTTAATTTATGTTATTACTATCATTATTCTTTTTATTATCATATTATCACTGTTATAAGTTATTATTATTATCATTATTATTATCATTATTATTATTGTTATTAAATAGTATGTATATTCCGTATGCTATATGGAGTTCATGTGTCAACATTGTCTTTTCATATGAGACAATTTTGTTTTTGTTGTCATTTCTCGTTGCCACATTTTGTCCGTTAGTTGTGAAACAAAAGATGAATAAAAAAGTTTTCAAAAAATTATTATTATTACTATCATTATTATTATTATTATATTATTATTATTATTATTATTATTATTATTATTATTATTATTATTATTATCATTAGTATTATTATTGTTGTTGTTGTTACTATCGTTATTATTATTATTATTGTTGTTGTTGTGTTATTGTTGTTATTGTTATTATCATTTATTATCATTATTATTATTACTATTATTATTATTATCATCATTATTATTATTATCATCATTATTATCACTGTTATCCTTTATGGTGAGCTTGCCACAGGGCAGAGAAACATTGGCCGCCCACAGCTGAGATACAGACGTTTGCAAACGTGACATGAAGGCGCTTGAGATCAACACTGAGTCCTGGGAGGACCTCGCAGACGACCGCAACAGCTGGAGAACCACTCTCAAGAAACAGCTGCGGGTTGGTGAGGACAAACTGTCAGCTGCTGATGCAGAAAAGCGAGTTCGCAGAAAAGGGATGACAGCCAACAGACCAGCATCAGCATACATATGCGAACCGTTGCGACAGAGACTGCCTCTCTCGCATTGGGCTCTACAGTCACAGGCGACGCTGCTTGGACCAAGCAGACATCCCATCTAGACATTAGAACGGATGTACTTTGTCCATGGTCAGCCATGATCGAGGGAGGCCTACTACTACTACTATTATTATTTGTTTTATTATTATTATTATTATTATCATTCTTATTATTCTTTTATTATTATAGATATAAGTATGTACTGTTTTTAAGAAGAAAAAGTATATCGCAGTTACTAAACATTTATGAGTTACTTCACGAAATAACAATACCAAACAAACCCCAGCGTTCACATTTCGAAGTATTTAATTTCTTTTTCATATGTTAAAGTGAGGATATGGGAAGATATCTAGACAGTCAGATTTCGACAGAATTTAACCATACACTGAGAAGCAAAGGCATGATTCTAGAGTTATTCAAACTGGCAAGTGACCTATTCTAAGGTTGTGTAACTTAAATATCAGATGAAACTTTCATGAACTGCAAAACTAAATTAGATAGCCAGTTAAGGTTAGATACAGAAAAGGAAACATTCATCTTTATTTTCAGAACTCCTTAGCATAGATGGTGAATTTGTGCTCATTTCAAAATTCCTTGAATTTATGGACGATCGACTGGAATTCATTTTAACAATTACTTTTCTGTCAGTTGTGTACTCTCTCTCTCTGTCTCTCTCTCTCTCTCTCTCTCTCTCTCAGTTTCTCTCTCTCTCTTCTCTTCTCTCTCTCTCTCTCTCTCTCTCTCTCTCTCTCTCTTCTCTCTCTCTCTCTCTCCCTCTCCTTCTCCCTCTCTCACCCCTTCTCTCTATCTCTAACACATACACACGCGTGCGTGTTCACAACACACACACACACACACACACACACACACACACACACACACACACACACACACACACACACCACACACACAAGCGCGCACACGCACATTCATAGTTTCCTTCTTTCTTGTTCTCATACAGTCACGCACACACAAATTCGCGTGAATTGTCAAAACAATGAAATTAGCTTTCTCATTCGATGTTTGCATTCTTAGATTCATTTTTGTAATTACTGACAATCGGCTTGATTCAAATTAAGATTAGAATGGGCGAAATAAACCATGAGTTTCAGATGGGTTCATTGAATTAGAATAGAGAAACGGAAACATTGCCTTGCATATTTATTCAGAGTTTGAATAGGGAAAAATAAAAATGAATTTCACGTGGATTCACTGAGAATATTGATACAGAAATTATGGATTTCACATTGTTTCACAGTGCATCTTAAATGGGAGTTAGGAAAAGGAGAAAAAAACTGATATCAGGCTTGTTCATTTGAGTTGAAGTAGGGAAAAGAAAGAATTAATTTCAGATTGGTTCGTAGAATTATTCTTACTCTTATTGTTTAAAGTCCCGCCGACTGCACAGAGCCATATCAGGGCTATAACCATTTCAATACATGCACAATGTCTGTTTGAAAAAAAAGCCGGAAAAGAAAATTAAGTACAAATACCAATGCATGCGCGCACATAAATCAGAGGATACGCCCCCGGGGAAAGAGATCTGAATACAAATGTAAACATAACTAAAGACACTAACGCATACATAAAAATGGCCCAGATTACCTGAAATTGATCCTGCATAGTGCATTTCTTTAGAGCCGAACATGCAATCAATACATTACCCGATTATCAGTCCTGCAAGAAAATATGTAAGGCTTTATAGAACACGTACAGGTGAATGGAGCATCAAGGCAAAAAATGATAGGAAGAAATGACAGAAAGCAAATAACCACTTCGACCAAAAAAAAGTTCCAGAGGTTGGGGGATACTGTTTGTACTGAAAGAGTACCTGGCATCCCTAAGGGGGAGGTTCATAGAGTTAGAATCGCGGAAAAGAAAACAATGATTTTCAGACTGTTTCATCATGTTAGGACATAAAACAAAGAAACATTGCCTTTCAGTTTGGTTCGCAATGCACTTCAGACTAATTCTTAGAGTTAGATTAGCGAAATAAGTAATTAATTTCAGGATTATGTAAAAGAAATTGAATACAGAAAATAAACAGCGTGTTGCCTATTCGTTGCTAGAGTTTAAATAAGCAAAATGAAGAATGATTTTCAGACTGATTCATAGTGTTAGGATAATGTAAAACAAACATTGCTTTCAGATTTGTTCACAGATTTAGGATAGGAAATGGAAAAAAGAAACTAAAAGTCAGAGGAGTTCGTAAAATTACAATTTAAGGAAAGAAAAACAACTTTCAGATGAGTTCTCAGAGGTGATAAAATAAATAAAGAAACGAACTGTAGATGTCTTTATACATAGAGTTAGAATATGAAAAAAAATCGAAATTTCAATTAGAACAGGCGAAACTAAACAATACGCTTTGGATAGATTCATACAGTTTGGATAAGAATAAGACACAGTGCATATCGGAGTCATTCTCAGAGTTAAACCATAGAAAATGATCCTGTGTGCTTGCTTGTTTACTTAATCACTTACTCAGTCACTCACAGAGAGACAGAGAGAGAGAGAGAGAGAGAGAGAATATATACACACTCACGCATACACGTACACACCCATACACTGTCTGATGACTGACTGACTGACAGACTGACAGACTGACAGACTGACTTGCTTGCTTGCTTAGCGCTTGCTTGCTTGCTTGCTTTATTGCTTACTTACTCAATCACTCACTCACTGGCTGGCTGACTCACTCACTCACTCACTCACTAATTCTCTCACTGACTGGTTGACTGACTGACCGACGTATTGCCCATAGCGGGCCAGCTGGCTCTGTTAGCAGATCCGTGGACTCAAGATCTGATGTCTTGAGTTCAACCCCAGCCTTTAACATAAAACTGACCTGTTCGCTGACCATCTGATGGTTTCCATCATTCTGGTGGTGTCAGCTTAGCGTTTCCATCATTCTGGTGGTGTCAGCTTAGCGTTTCTTAGGTCCCTCTTTCTCGCCTTCTCCACACCTCGCTCCACCTCCTCACTTGAAGACCTAGCCAGCCCATAGGGTTTTGCGTCAACCTCAAGGGTTAAGGGTATGCCAGATAATTATTGGAAGATTGGGATAGAACGCAAATGGAATTGCCCGAATGCGATGAATCCCTCCTGAACAAACTCTAAACTCCAAACTCACCATCATCATCATCAGGTGCCCTGCCGCATGGCGTTGGCGATCATGGACTTCCATCTGTCTCTATCTTTCGTTGCCCCTAGCATCTCCCCCACCCTCCTCGTCCCCAGCCACTCTGCAAGTCTGTCCAGCATTTTCTCCCTGGGTCTACCTGGTGCTCTTTTTCCCTCCAAACTTCAAACTACGTTATGATATTGAATGTAGGGCGACAACGAAGGTACTTCACACCTGTCTTCTCTATGCCAGGCTCTGTGTGGTACCTCAAAGTGTGTTTCAGGACCTTCCATGTTGCCAGGGGTTTTTGGGTCTTCCTCTCTTCCGTCTTCCTTCTGAATTTCGGTGAATGGCAGTCTGGGTGATGTTATGCTGTTCTCTTTCGACGGTATGCCCTTATCTATCTCCATTTTCTTTTCATAATGATGGCATCCCTGTTTTTTATGACTGCATCAAATGAGCGTTGAAATTATTTGATTTGGTCGAGATCTTGATTCTGATATTGATAATTAATAATAATAATAATAATAATAATGTTTATTTGTATAGCGCATATTCCATATAAAAAACATGCTCACCAGCGCTTTACATTTCGCAAGAAAGGCAAAAGGTGATAAAAAATGTTCACAATTACATACACAATAAGATAACAACAAACATTAAAGCTATACAAGTAAGAAGACACATAAGAAACCACAGAATATTAAAATTTAAACACTGACTTACGTAATGAAGAAAGATTAACAGATTTTTCATATGAATAAAGAGGCATACTGTGTTTATATATTGCTGCGTGTGTGTGCTTGCGTACGTGTGTGTACATGTGTGTGTGCGTGCGTGTGCGTTGCTGTGCGCGTGTGTTTGTAAGAATGTGTGTGTGTGTGTGTGTGTGTGTGTGTGTGTGTGTGTGTGAGAGAGAGAGAGAGAGAGAGAGAGAGAGAGAGTGTGTGTGTGTGTGTGTGTGTGCGTGTGCTATGTTTGCATGCGTGTGTGTGTGTTTATGCATGCAATAGTTGTACATAAAATTATAATCAATATTTTGAATGAAGATAAAAACAGAAAAATTCTAATCCATATACAGGAAAAACATTACAACTTCAGTATTACAGCATTAATACCTTGACAATCAAAATTCCTCACAAATTATGAACTATTTGCATATCATACATCACAATTTACATACAAACAAAGATTTGAAAAAGTTTCTTAAAGTATTTCAGTCTCTTTCCCACTCAATTTCTCCCCTATCCCTTCCTCAGCTGTACACATACAGTGATACACACACATGCTCACTCAAGCACACACACACACACACACACACACACACACACACACACACACACACACACACACACACACACACACACACACACACACATACACACATGCACGCACACACACACCTTGCTCTATAGGCCCTTATACAAAATACTGTTATACAGGCAGGAGAGATTAGTCTGATGACAGACTTGCAAACTAAGGCTCTTCAGGTTAGATGGGTTTGAAAGAGGTGGGTTTTCAGGTGCCGTTTGAAGGTTGAGAAACACTTAGTTTTTCTGAGAGACAATGGTAGAGAGTTCCATACATTTGGGCCAAAGACAGAGAAATAATTGCATGAATCCTCTTGGATTCGGGTTGTAAGTAAATTGGGTAATTGGAAAAAAGGAAACAGACTATACACATTTAATCTGTTCTTCATAACACAGTCTCCTTAAGGAGCAGAATTAGCGTCAACAGCTACAAATACGTTCTGGCGCTTGTCAGCCTCTTGGGAAACAATACGTGTAGAAATTAATGCCTGGGTAATTGAAAATGTGAATATCTTGAACATTAACATAAGGAATTATGTTTATGCATTTGCACTGTTAGTACAACAATAGCTCGTGTGCCAGCGTGACCCTCATAATTATACAACCTTCCATTCATAACTTGGTCACAGCTGTGGATTCCCACTGGCCCACTTGGTGGCTGAAGAACGAGGAAGACGATGTTTCTGTTCTCAAGTAAATATGACAAAAAGGCCAAAGGGGGTTAGCTCAGCTGCTGTATGATGTACGCAATGGAATGGAATCTTATTTGATGTCTGTTCACAATAGTGATTTTAGACACACACAAAAAGGAGGGGGGAGTGGGATTTGAAGGTAAGAAAGGGAACAATTACACATAATAATTTAGAAGAATGAAATAACAGCGTCAAATAACAACAGGCAGTAACTAATTAATTTTTTATGACCATCTCCCGACAGGGGATCTAAGAATTAGCTGGACTACCGGAATAATATTATTTTTGTCGTAAAGGATATCCCTAATGTCAGTGTATAAAAAATCGAGATTGTTATTTCTATATGTCGTAAGTAAGTTAGGAGATTCAAAAAACAGATGGTGGACTGATAGTACCTTTGAATAAGTACATACAATTAGTGTATATTTTGTTTTCCAAAAGGTAAACCTTGGTTTGTATATCAAGGGCGCTAGCTGTCTGAAGCAGTAAGGTATCAGGCTTTGAGTTACTGAGAAATGAGCATATACTGATCGATCTAACACAGAACCAAGTTCATGAACTAATGGTCTGATATTACTGAATGTTATGGTATTTGCATTATTTGATGTACGCAGTTTGTTGTACTCTGACCGTTTTTTATCTGTTCCACCATAATCAGCAAGAAATGATCTGATTACTCCCTGAAGATGAGCGTGCTACATTACTGAATCAGTTCAGCATGGCAAAGTGGATCCTATTAGTACTTGATATACAGTGCTTTTACGAGGTCGTGGCGGATTGACATGGTTAACTGTTTTCCCCTTATCACTATGATCCCCAT
>JAPXFY010000024.1:46061402-46063902 GCA_030674185.1 Monoplex corrugatus
TTACTCCTTTTGTTTGTTTAGTGACGTTTTGTTTGTGTGCAGTGTAGTCCTTTGGGTAAAGCCTTGATGGGAAAAGAAAACTAGTTTTATTTTATTATCAGCGAAAATCAAATTGTTCTTTCGTTCTTTTTCCGTTATCTATCTGTTTCTTGGTTTCTCTGTCTATCTGTCTACATGCGTATTGTTTTCCATCGTTGCTATCTGTTTGTGTGTCTTTCCAAGCATCCATCCATTTAACTATGTGATATAATTTGTTCTCGTGAATTGTTGCGTAACACTTAATTGTGAATTTTATCAGCAACATCAGCTAATTTGAGAAGACATGCACCATGTTATCACTGCAAAATAAAGCATCTCTCTCTCGCACACACACACACACTCACACACTGTGTGTGTGTGTGTGTGTGTGTGTGTGTGTGTATGTGTGTGTGTGTGTGTGTGTGTGTGTGTGTGTGTGTGTGTGTGTGTTTGTCGTACACACACACACACACACACACACACATATTCATACGCACGAACACACACACACACACACATGCACACCCACATGCACACACATACGCACGCACGCACACATACTCTCTCTCCCTCTCTCTTTCTTTCTTTTTTTTCTTTTCTTTCTCGTATATATACATACACACAAACATACACACACTCTCTCTCTTTCTTTCTTTCTCGTACACACACACACACACACACTCTCTCTCTCTCTTTCTCCCTCCCTCCCTCTCTCTCTCCCTCCCTCTCTCTCTCTTTCTCTCTCATCTCATCTCACGTCCTCCACGTCTAGGCAACTTGTCAAATTACAGCTGACTGCAGGTCCACGAAGACAGGCACCACCATCCCACCCACCCGTGCCCTCTCCCCTCCCTCACCCTTCCCTTCGACACACACACACACACCTATCACACCACCACACCCCTTCTATCTCCAAGTTATCGTCGTTGTTGTCGTCTGCTCCCTATTGCCTCTGCGGCTCTGGGATTCCAGCGAGGTTCCACCGCCTTCTCTTCCTCCTCCTCCTCCTCTCCATCGTCCTTCCTTCCCGTGTTGCCCTGTGTGGACATGGAAGATGAAAAGGAGGGAAAGTGATCAGGTAGAGGGGTTGTGGCGGAGGAGAAAGAGGAGGAGCGAAGTTATCTCGTCCCTTAGCGTCTCCTAGCCCGCTACACGCCCAAAGCCCTGAGGTGTCGCCACAACAAATGAAACCATCAACCTTCCCTCCGACTTCTGTCAACCTCCGCCGTCGGCAAATTTGCAAATCTCGTGCTCTCTCCTCCGCTGCCGCGCATTTCTCCGCGACCTGGGACCTTTCTTATCTCCCCGAGAGGGAGAGCCGCGTGCGTGGACCAATCCTCGTGGCGTTCGCGCCGGCACGCGAAGCACTCGACTAGAAGCTGAAATCTGTCGAAGGATGTGCGTGTGTACCTTTTAGGAATTTTTAGGTTTCTTTCCTTTTTTTTTTAATTAAGGCACGGTGTGTGTGTGTGTGTGTGTTCGTGTGTGGGGTGTGTGTGTGTGTGTGTGTGTGTGTGTGTGTGTGTGTGTGTGTGTGTGTGTGTGTGTGTGTGTGTGTGTGTGTGTGTGTGTGTGTGTGTGTGTGTGTGTTTACCGTCCGTACGTGTGATTCGTTGCTTAACTTTTACGTGTTGGGTTAAGTCGAGTTAAGTCTACATGTCAGTTTCGATCAAGCGTGAAATTTGTTTCCCCTTTGCCCTTTACAACCGGTGAATTTGATTTTTTTTCTGGACTCTAAAACAAAAAGGTTTGAGGTGGTTTTTGTGTGTGAGTGTATGTATGTGTGTTGTCTGTTTACCAGACAAGAGAGACTGATTCAGATGGATCCTTGGCGTCTTCAGGCTTCTGTCAATACAGTGTCTGTGTGTCAGTCAATTGGCCAAGTTGACTACTGACTAGATGGTCGTGGGTTTGAATCCCAATCAGTCCAAACATATGATTGTTGGAATTTTGTTGTTGTTGTTGTTGTTGTTTTTTGCCCCAATCGTTTTCTACCCTGAGCTGAGCGTGGCGTGGACTCTCTGGGAGTCTCATCTAATTTATGGTTGCGTCAATGCAGGTGTGGCTCAAATTTTCTGACCAGCTCACTGGACGTTTTTATCTCTCGGGCCTGGTTTACAGCAGGAGGTATCATGAAAGTAAGTGTACAGTCCCGTCACGCAGTTTCAATCCAAGATGGAACTCTTTAGCATAGTCACTGTCATCCCAATTCTCATCATCATATCATCATCGTCATCATCATCATCATCATGTGCCCTGCTGCATGGCGTTGGCGATCATGGCCATCCATATGAATCTATCCTTTGTCGTAGCAAGTACTTCTCTCACAATGTCTGTTCTCATCCACTGCCCAAGTCCGTCCAATATTTTCTCCCTGGGTCTACCTGGTGTTCTTTTTATCTCCAGCTTTCCGGCTGTGACCAGGTGCTCTAATTTCTCTTGCCTCATAAAATGTTCTACAGATGTTACTTGCTTTTCCTAA
>JAPXFY010000024.1:46068902-46073902 GCA_030674185.1 Monoplex corrugatus
CATCATCATCACCACACACGCACGGTCACAATGCTGAGAGTGCATGAAACATAATAGTGCGTGCCCATGGTTACTTCCATGTATTCTACGTCAAAGTTCCCCAGCACGTCAGAGGCATAACGCAGCAAGCGTGGGAAGGGAAAGTACTGTCCACTCTAAAGGATCATGCCTCTCAACTCGCCCCTGACCAGCGCCATAACATAATGGACTTCCACAACACAGCAGCCAGGCAGCGTGATACTCACAGCAGGAGGGAAGCCACTGACCATGTTTGTCCATCGTCTGGTATAATGGTCTCCCCTGGACATATGATCTCCTGTCTGATGATACGTCCACCAACGCTGCCATCAACGCCCAGTTGATGAACCACGTAGACATGGATAAAGAGACAGGCACACTGGATCAGTTGCATTAATCGTGTCTAGAAGCAAGAACAACACAAAAAGAAAAAAACATTTGGTCAGTGCATTTGTTCCTATCAACGCCCCCAACACCTGGAACCAGCTCCCATTCTCTGGTAGACATTCGCAGTCCTTGCAATCTTTCAAAACAAGTCTGAAGACCCGTTTATTCCCAAAATACTGTTATCTTGTTAAGTTTCATATCTAGCTGAATTCCCTTTATACTATACCATGGAAGCTTCTCTTTCTCCCTGCTTCTTCTTCATCATCTTCTTCTTCTTGTTGTTGTCCTCCTCCTTCGTCTTCTTTTATTTCTTTTTCTTTTCTTCTCCTCTGTCTCTCTCTCTCTGTCTGTCTCTCTGTCTCTCTCTCTCTCTCTCTCTCTCTCCTCTCTCTCTCTCTCTCTCTCTCTCTCTCTCTCCTCTCTCTCTCTCTCTTCTCCCCTTTGTTTTCTTACATTCCCTCATTACATTGATTTTTCTACTTTCTGTCGCGTATGCATGTTGAATTTATAATGCCTTGTTGTGGTGCTAATGTAGTTGAATTTGTCCGTTGTGTGTGCTTACGCATGTAATGTTTGAATTTATCTATTTGTGTTGTGTGTTGAAGCCAAATACTTTTGGTTGTTTAGAATGTGCATGCGTACTGACTTTGTGTTTTTTGAGTTGTGCTGAAAATGAAGGTCATATGAATGAGTGTATGATCTGTCATTTGTTGTCGTTCAATTGTGTGCTGCGAATTACGTTTTTGCTATGTTTGTACCATCTTAATTAATTATGTATCATGCCTAAAGCTATTTTGATCAGGCATCACTATTCAGTCTTCCTTGGAGATGAGGGGACAGTTATCCAAGGCTGAAGCAATTTGTGGGTTTTGAAATCAAAGTTTTCCCTCAGAGTGTTCACGCCCCTTGAACGGATTACCTTGAAAAGACTATCGATCATCATCTACCCAAGATAGAGCTGAAGCTCTCATTGCTTTTCTCTTGTTCGTTTATTTCTGTGATGTTAGTAGAAAGAAACTGTGGGAAGAGCCGGACAGCAGAAGGTCCTGAGAGGACAAACCCCGGTCAAGCAAGTGTTTCGGCCCTTAACTCCTGACACTCTAAGGGGGCCGGGCCACATCCAGGTCATGACTTCTGGACACCCCTTCTGCTGTCTCCATTTTTTTATAGTCTTCCTCCTGGAATCGAACCTGCACATCCTAGGTGGTCAGGTTTCTCAAGGCAATGTCACCGTTGTGATGTCTTAACTACTTGGCTATCGCTCACCAGCAACATACGGGGGAATTTTGTTCCTCCTGGTCCAGATCCTGGTGGAGCTTTTATCCGCTGCTTCTGCCATTGCCTTTAGGGCTCTGGTCCTCTCTCTCCCCGAAATGAAGAACTGCTTCATGAGATCATAGGCTGATGTGCCTGTCAACCCCCTTCTCCAACCTCTACGGCGAGAACTTTGGCTTGAAAGCCAGTTGTCCTCATTTGCTGGCTAGACTATCGTACTTTTCAGTCTTGTAGATATGAGCTTCCTCCATTCTGCTTTTGTATGGTACAGTTAGCTCTTGTTCGTTCATTTCTTTGATATTAGATTACTACCTAAATATGATATAATGCATGCCTTTTAAATCCTACACCTAATCCACCCCACACACTTCTTCTTTATCTTATTCATTTATTTATGTATTTATCCAGTTATCTATTTATCTATATATTTCGAATGCATTTGATATGTGTACTTTATTTTCTTTTCTTTTTTTATCCTGTTGAAGTTTTATATGTTTTGAGGCGTTTATAGCCTTGATATGGCTCTACACAGTCGGCTTGGCTTTAAACAACAATAACAATCTACATATTTCTGCAGTTCTGCAGTTCTGCATGTTTTCATCTTCTAAAAAGCACATTATGTGAATAGACGTTAAAAGAAATAACGAACAAACCGAAGTCCTTTCAGCAGATTTTGTGCAAACATGGGTCGTCTCCCTCCTCCTACAGTTACAGTAAAATTTGCACCCAGACCTCTACTGGAGACCCCGAGGGGCGAAGGGGTTGGGAACAAAACTCTGAACAGTCGTGTTTTTTTTTCAGTCTGGAAACTAAAAGACATTAATCACCCAAAATTAGGAATCCATGTCGCGAATGTCATCGGCCATGAGTTTTCTGTGTCGCCAATTTCTGTTACTATTGCTATCTATGGTTGGGTGTACGCACCAGGTCTGAGACTACATATCTCCATAAGGATTGAACACACACACGCCCATCGTTTTTACTGCCCGTTGTGTCAGATGAAACAATTAGCTGTGGTGAGAAAGAAGAGAACAACATTGTGACAAGAAATTACCTGCTATAACAACAACAATGTGTACTTCCAGTGCAGCGTTCAATGTTTTCACCTAACCGTAATTCTTTCTTGGATTATTAGTATCATTGTTATTATCATCATCATCAGCAGCAGCAGCAGCAGAATTATTATTATTATTATTATTATTATTATTATTATTATTATTATTATCATTATATTATATCATTATTATTATTGTTATTGTTATTATTATTATTGTTGTTGTTGTTGTTGTTGTCGTCATCATCATCATCATTATTGTTATAATTAGTAGTAGTAGTGTTGTTGGTGGTGGTATCGTGATTACTATTATTATCATCACTATTATCAAGGTAATAGCTCAGGTTCACAGCTGTGGCCTGTACATAATACCTCTACTCACATTTTCTGCCAAGCTCGGGCACGCCATTTTTCCACTAGCCGTGCTGCGCATGAACGGAAGGGGTCTCCCCAGGGACCGGAAGTCTGGCCAGCAGGAGTTGACAGAGCATTGTGGCTGGGAGCAACAGCAATCATTTTAATTAAGTTTACGCCAACCCCTCCCCCGCCCCTCTCAACCCTTAGTCCAAAGAGACAAAGCTCTGAAGCTACAGGACACGAGAGAAAGGGAAGAGTTCATTGATGTCGATTCCCAGTATCAGGAGTCCTAATCTATGTGCATATAGGAGGCCACCTTCTAATAATAATAATAATAATAATAGTGCATTTATAGAGCGCTTTCCGAAACCTCAAAGCGCTTTACATCAGTAAACCATACATATATAAACCAAATAACAGGCTACAATACAAACAAACTCATCAAAAACTATCCACAGGAAATCAACAACCACACAGACACACCAAATAATCTCTCTCCCTCTCACCCCCTCCCCGCCCACCCCTCTCCCCCATTTTCAAACACACACACACAACACCCACACACACACAGCCACACATCACACACACACACACACACACACACACACACACACACACACACACACACACACACACACACACACACCACACACACACACTGGCATACACCCCATTGTGCACAATTTCATCCAGAATGTCAAGCAGGATCAACCCACTAGCCAAAATCAGGAAAAACACTGTTTAAAGAAGTAAGTTTTTAAACTTGTTTTGAAAGATGGTAGAGTTTTAGAGTGGCGGACGGACTGAGGCAACAAGTTCCATGTCTGAACAGCAAAAACTGCAAAGGCTCTACCACCGTGAGTTTCTCTGTTATATTTTGGCACACGAAACTTCTTGTCATCCACAGAAGAGCGGAGTGATCGAGAAGGTACGTAGACAGTCAAGAGTTCAGAGAGATAGTCAGGAGCAGTTCCAGAAATGATGTGATAACAAAGGCAGCAAATCTTGTATTTTATTCTTTGTTCAACCGGGAGCCAGTGCAGTGTCTGAAACAGGGGTGTGCAGTGCTGTGACCTACGTGCCTTGAAGATGAGTTTAGCTGCAGAGTTCTGAACTTGTTGCAAATGTTTGAGATGTTTCTGAGGGCAACCCGCAAGGAGTGAATTGCAATAATCTAACCTAGACAGAATGCATGCAGTAACTAACGTCTTGGTTGCGTCTAATGTAAGGTAGTGTCTAATAGAATTAATGCGTCTAAGTTCGATGTATGCAGCCTGACATGTTTTGATGATGTGCTGGTGCATGGAGAGATTATGGTCAAAGACAAAACCGAGGTCACGAACGCAATCAGAAAAAGCAATAGCGGTATTACCGACAGTAATAGTGGAAGGCAGAGAAGAAAGATCTGCAGGCAATGGAGAAACACGAAGGGCTTCAGTCTTGTCATCATTCAACTTAAGTCGATTTTCATACATCCAGGATTTTACTTCAGAAACGCAGTTCTGAAGAGACTGAACTAGATGATCGTAGTTAGAAGGAGAATCAGTATGATTGAGCTGGGTATCGTCCGCATACATTTCATGACGGATGGAATATGAGTCAATAAGGTGGGTCAGAGGAGAAGTATACAATATGAAAAGCACAGGACCCAGAACAGAGCCTTGAGGCACGCCAAAATCCAAAGGCAGCTCAGAAGATTTGTTTCCGTCGACAAGTACGGTTTGCTTTCTTTCTGAAAGATAAGATCGAAACCAGTTGACTTGTTGACCAGTCTAGACTTGTTGATTTCCTACGATGGCTGTGTGTGCGAGGTTTTTAATGTGTGTTCTGTCCTCTTTTTAGTTATCTTCTGGGGGTGGGTTTTTTTAATAGGATTTTTTAGTTTGTTTGTTTGTTTTAATTTTGTGTG
>JAPXFY010000024.1:46081402-46086402 GCA_030674185.1 Monoplex corrugatus
CAACTGTACGCGTTCTACGAAGTCTTATATATTGTCTCAGGATTGATAATTCGGTTCGCGTACTAAGTGCATAAAGCATTCTTACCAACAAATGCCTATCAATTAACATCAGGAAGAGTGTTCTTGAATGTTATATAGAACCGATACTGTTGTACGGTTGTGAGGCGTGGACAGTCAACACGCAAAGTCAGAACAAAATTGAGGCAACTGAAATGTGGTTTCTAAGAAGAAAGTTGAGAGTTCCATGGGTAACAAAGAAAACAAACGAGACAGTCTTGAAGGAGGCAGACACAAGAAGATCATTAATAAAGAAGATTAGGAAAAGACGAGCAACATTTAGAGGACGTTTTATGAGGAAAGGGGAATTAGAACACCTGGTCACAAAAGGAAAGCTGGAGAGAAAGAGAACACCAGAAGACCCAGGGAGAAAAAAAATGGACGGACTTGCAGGGTGGCTGAGGACAGAGAGGGTGGGAGATGTAATTGCAGTGACAGGGGATTATTCGTATGCGGACCCTAATCGCCAAAGCCATGCGGCAGGGCACATGATGATGATGATGATGATGATGATGATGATATGATGATGATGATGTGATAATGATGATGATGGTGATGATATGATGACATTTCTGGCTCTAAGAAGTGGGATATACATGAGCAATTTCAGGTAATTGAGGCTAGTTTTTATGTATGTTTCAGTGTCTAAGGGTATGCTTCCCTTTGTGTTCAAGTTTGTTTTTTTACACCCTCAGTGATAAATTGGACAGAATGGTCAATGCCAGGGCCATATCTTTAGAATCTGTGCGAGAACGACTGATATGTGTATTCAATTAATTTTTCTTTTCAAGATAGTGTCTTTTTAATGTTTTTGTTTTTAAATGAGGTACTGTGTACGTTTCGATGAGATTATAGCCCTGATATGGTGCTACACAGTCGGCTGGGCTTTGCATAAGGATAACAATAACAATGGTAATAGAGCCTGGTCGGAGATCGTCCTCTACTACTGGTAACCATGTAAGCCAATACCACCTGCCGCATGTCGGGAAGGAACCCAACAAAAATCCAGCCTGGAGATGGATGGGCACTGTCAACTTCAATTGCCCAATACACGCCGTATGATAGAAAACTACATTGGTACGGCCATGTAACAAGCAAGACCCAGTGTAATGGTCTTGCTGAATCGATTCTCTAGGCTACTGTTGAGGAAAGGAGATGGAAGGGAAGGCACAAAAAAACAAAAAACAAAAAACGATGGACCATGGATGGAATAAGCTACTGTTGAGAAAGGTGAAAGTGAAGACAGAAAAAGAAAAAAACAAAGAACGATGGACCAACTACAGCGTTGCGGAGTGGACAGAGAAACCATTTGCAGAGACCCAGGCTTTGCTGCACAGCCGACAGAACTGGAGGAATCTGGTAAATAATTTTTTAGTGGGGCGCCCTGATGTCTTTTCATGGAGTAAAGAGAGAACAATGAGAAGAAGATATTTGGTAAAACGTTTTAGTTTGTATGTACCTGTGCATGTCTATTGATGTGTGTATTTCTGATGTGTACCTATATGTGTTATGTATTATGTATTGCACTCTGTGTCTTACAAGACATGTAATGTGCATCATCATCATCATCATCATTATTATTATTATCAGTAGTAGTTGTACTAGTAGTAATAGTATTTATCTTATTTATTATTTTTATTATTATTATTGTTATATTATTACTATTATTATTATTATTATTATCATTATTATTATTATTATTATCATTTTTATTATTATGATGATTATTATCATTATTATTATTATTATTCATCATCATCATCATCATTAGTATATTACTATTATTATATTATCATTATCATAATTGCTTTTATTATCATTATTATTCTACTTACATATGCTGTACTTTGTTCTGCTTTGCTATGCTACATAGTAGATTGTATTACTGTACTGCACTGCACTCTACTCTACTCTACTCTTCCATACTATACTACACTCTATTCTACCTACTCTACTATACTATACTATACTATACTATACTACTATACTATACTATACTATACTAGACTAGATAGACTAGACTAGACTAGACTAGACTATGCTACGCTATACTAGACTATACTATACTAGACTAGACTTACTATACTATACTATACTATACTATACTATACTATACTATACTATACTATACTATACTATACTATACTATACTATACTATACTATACTATACTATATAACTATGCTATACTATGCTATACTATGCTATACTATGCTATACTATGCTATACTATGCTATACTGTACTGTCTGTACTGTACTGTTCTTTTACTGTTCTGTACTGTTCTGTTCTGTCTGTTCTGTACTGTTCTGTACTGTACTGTACTGTCTGTACTGTTCTGTTCTGTTCTGTTCTGTACTGTTCTGTACTGTTCTGTACTATTCTGTTCTGTTCTGTTCTGTTCTGTTCTGTTCTGTTCTGTTCTGGTCTGTTCTGGTCTGTTATGGTCTCGTCTCTTCTCTTCTCTTCTCTTCTCTTTCTGTTCTCGCTTCTTTGGCTACTGTCGTTGTTATCATTGAAGTTGTCGTTATTATCGTGTTGCTGTTGTTGTTGTTTTATTGTTGTCGTTGTGGTTGTCCTTTCAAACGTTAATGATACTGACGTTGTTGTTGTTGTATGTATATGACAGAAAGCAGAAATAAAACCAATTCAAGCAGAATTCGTGGTCTGATATGGTCTATGTCCTTTCAAAATATTCGACAGAAAAAAACAACAGCAACAACAACAACAACAACAATGATAAAATTATCGAAAACACTTCATGAATGTATAACATTAAGACACACAAGCAGACAGATAAGTAAAGACATAGACACACATCATGAATGTATAACATTCAGACACACAAGACAGACACAGACAGACACATCATGAGTGTATAACATTCAGACACACAAGACAGACACACAAGACAGACACAGACACACATCATGATGTATAACATTCAGACACACAAGACAGACACAGACACACATCATGAGTGTATAACATTCAGATACAGACAGACAGATAAGTAAAGACATAGACACACATCATGAGTGTATAACATTCAGATACATAGGCAGACAGACACAGACAGACACATCATGAATGTATAACATTCAGAACACACAAGACAGACAGATAAGTAAAGACACAGACACACATCATGAGTGTATAACATTCAGATACACAGGCAGACAGACACAGACAGACACATCATGAGTGTATAACATTCAGACACACAAGACAGACAGATAAGTAAAGACACAGACACACATCATGAGTGTATAACATTCAGACAACAGGCAGACAGTAAGTACAGACACAGACAACACATCACGAGTGTATAACATTCAGACACACAGGCAGACAGACACAGACCAGACAGACACATCATGAGTGTATAACATTCAGACACACAAGGCAGACAGATAAGTACAGACACAGACAGACACACCATGAGTGTATAACATTCAGACACACAAGGCAGACAGACAGGTACAGACACAGACAGAGGCTCCATGCCGTACTGGTTAGACAAATTCAAACTCCCAATTTACACAGGTAAAACTTGGAGACGAGGAAAAGTTGAAAGATAAAAAGAACAAGGGAGATAAGTTCAACGTTACAAAGACTGACAAACACGCTAACTTGGTTACCTCACTCTCAATGTGGTTATGTATTATGTATACATTTATAATCCGATGTCACTTCCTACCCCTTCCTCACCCTCCTCTCTCTGTTTCTCTGTCTCTGTCTGTCTGTCTGCCTCTGTCTGTCTGTCTGTCTGTCTCTCTCTCTCTTTCTCTGAGTCTCTCTGCCTCTGTTTCTGTCTCTGTCTCTCTCTCTCTGTCTCTCTCTCCCCTCTCTCTCTGTCTCTGTTTCTGCCTCTGTCTCTGTTTCTGCTCGTCTGTCTGTCTGTCTGTCTGTCTGTCTCTCTCTCTCTCCTCTCTCTCTCTGAGTCTCTCTGCCTCTGTCTGTTTCTGTCTCTGTCTCTCTCTCTCTGTCTCTCTCTCTCTCTCTTTCTCTCTCTCTGTCTCTCTCTCTGTCTCTGTCGCTGTTTCTGCCTCTGTCTCTGTCTCTGTTTCTGCCTCTGTCTCTGTCTCTGTCTCTGTCTGTCTGTCTGTCTGTCTGTCTGTCTCTCTCTCTCTCTCTCTCTCTCTCTCTCTCTTCACTCATATATAGACTAGTATATACACATGTGCACGCCTGCACGCTTACACAAGCACACATATACATACAACGTGCTTCTGCACTCACACACAACGTGCACACGAACGCGCGCGTTAATGTTGTTAATACTAGTGTATACACATGTGCACGCACGCACGCACGCACACACACACACACACACACACAGCCTCATTCGTTCTTTGCACACACATATACACACACTGTATCAAGATTATCTTGAACCATTTAAAGTCAGATTAACATAAAAGTTGTGCCTATATATTGAAGATATACATAACTGAACATGGAAATAATTATGAGTAGACACATCTTCTTGTTGATTGATTAATTTTTCGTGTCTTTCCTGTCAAAGGCCTTGGTATAATCAACGAAGCGTTAAATTAAATCCTTATTTAACTCTATTGACCTCTCTATGATAGTTCTTTGATGTATATGGCATTAATAGTTCCTTATCAAATAAAATAAACAACATGCTTGCGTGAAGATCATGACGCTTCTTAACTGTATGTAATGGAGCATAATATATAATACATACCAAGAAAAATTCAGTGCCGTTGAGAATAACAACCAAGTGTATAAATACTCAGGCACCAGCAAGATTGTTTTAACTATAAGATTTGAATTTTTGATTTTTGTTTTTAGAAACCATCGCCGTAAGTTTCGCTGATTCTACTTCACTTTTAAGTTTTCATTGCTTGAAATAATCATATGAAAACTGTAAATTATTTTTGCAAAGTACTAAGAGAGTCAGATAAAGAAGTGATATTAT
>JAPXFY010000024.1:46093902-46096402 GCA_030674185.1 Monoplex corrugatus
TTGTGTTGTAGGTGGTGGTGGTGTTTACTGCTGTTATTTGTTTCTTTCTTTCCTTTTCGTTCTTTTTTTCCTCGTTGTTTGTTTGTTAGTTTCTGTGTTTGTGTATTTCTTTCTTTGTTTCTTTCTCTTTTTCTTTTTCTGTCTTGTTCCTATGTTTGTTTGTTTGTTTGATTGATTGATTGATTGATTGATTGATTGATTGATTGATTGATTCAGTATAAATAGTATCCTCACCTTCTGGAAATTTTGTGCCAGAAATTTCCTCTTTTCTGTCACTCTCTTTGTTCCTTTCTTCCTCCTTTGCTTTCTGTCATTTCTTCCTATCATTTTCTGCCTTGCTGGTCCATTCACCTGTATGTGTTCAGTAAAGTCTCACGAACTTTCTCTTAGGATTGATAATTGAGTACATGTATTAAGTGCATTTTTGACTCAAGAGAAATGAGATATGCAGAAACTATTTTAGGTCATTCAGGCCGTTTTTGTTTTAGTGTCTTTAGTTATGTTAAAATTTGTATTCAGGTGCGCTTTTTTATATCCTTTATGTGAAAAATTGGACGGAGTAGTCAACGCCAGGGGCATCTCTTTAGATTATGTCCACAAATGCATTGATATGTGTACTTGGTTTTCTTTTCCTTTTTTCTTTTTTTTTTAAAAATAACAATAACAATCTCCTGGAAGATCGGGAAAATCTGTACCCTGTTCACACCGGGTGCGAATGCATTGATATGTGTACTTAATTTTCTTTTCTTTTTTTTTCCTGTTGAAGTATTGTATCTGTTTTGAAACGGTCATAGCCCTGATATGACTCTACGCAGTCGGCTGGGCCTTAAACAACAATAACAATAACAATCACCGGGCGAGAGGTACCCAGGCAGGATTGAACCTCAGACCTCCTGATTGGCAGTCTGACGTCTAACCCACTTCACTATAGCGCCCCTCACCTTCTTCTTCTTTTGGTCCCGTCACCAGTGTGGTCGTGAGGGGGATATCCACAATCCAGTCACTGACATGACTTACAGGATCTTTAACGTGCATAGCCTGATCTTCTTCTGCTTGCGTATACACACAAAGGGCTTAGAGGCAGTGGCAGGTCTGCACACATGTTGACCTGAAAGATGGGAAAAACCTCCACCCTTTACCCACAACAAGCGGAGGTTTCTAAGCGGATCGAACCCAGCACCCTTCGATTGGAATTTCGACGTTTGCCCACTCACTTACTGAAGAACAGACAGACGGACAGACAGAAGAAGTCAGGCAGGCATAAGGCAAGACAGACAGACAGGCAGGCAGGCAGAAAACAAGACAGACAAAGAGGCAGGCAGGCAGAAAGCAAGACAGACAGACAAACAGGCAGGCAAGCAGGCATAAGACAAGACAGACAGACAGACAGACAGGCAGGCAGGCAAGCAGGCAGAAAGCAAGACAGACAGACAGACAGACAAACAGGCAGGCAAGCAGGCAGTAAGCAAGACAGACAGACAGACAAACAGGCAGGCAAGCAGGCATAAGGCAAGACAGACAGACAGACAGACAGACAGACAGGCAGGCAGAAAGCAAGACAGAAGGCAGACAGACAGGCAGGCAGAAAGCAAGACAGAAGGCAGACAGACAGACAGGCAGGTATAAGACAAGACAGACAGGCAGGCAGGCAGGCAGAAAGCAAGACAGACAGACAGACAGGCAGGCAGAAAGCATGACAGACAGACAGACAGACAGGCAGGCAGATAGCAAGACAAAGACAGACAGGCAGGTATAAGACAAGACAGACAGGCAGACAGGCAGAAAGCATGACAGACAGACAGACAGACAGGCAGGCAGAAAGCAAGACAAAGACAGACAGGCAGGTATAAGACAAGACAGGCAGGCAGGCAGGCAGAAAGCATGACAGACAGACAGACAGACAGGCAGGCAGACAGGCAGGCAGAAAGCATGACAGACAGACAGACAGACAGGCAGGCAGAAAGCAAGACAGACAGACAGACAGACAGACAGACAGGCAGGCAGGCAGAAAGTATGAACAGACAGAAGACAGACAGAAACAAGACAGAGCAGACAGAAGACAGACAGACAGGACAGCAGAAGACAGACAGACAGCAGACAGGCAGCAGAAAGCATGACAGACAGACAGACAGACAGGCAGGCAGAAAAGCATGACAGACAAAACAGACAGGCAGGCAGAGAAAGCAAGACAACAAACAGGACAGGCAGGCAGAAACACGACAAACGGACAGCAAGCAGGCAGGCAGAAAGCAAAACGACAGACAGGCAGGCAGGCAGAAAAGAAAGCAAGACAGACAGACAGGCAGGCAGGCAGAAAGCATGACAGACAGACAGACAGACAGGCAGGCAGGCAGAAAAGCAAGACAGACAAACAGACAGACAGGCAGGCAGGCAGGCAGGCAGAAGCAAGACAGACAAACAGACAGACAGACAGGCAGGCAGGCAGAAAGCATGACAGACAGAGACAGACAGACAGGCAGGCAGAAAGCAAGACAGAGAG
>JAPXFY010000024.1:46106402-46108902 GCA_030674185.1 Monoplex corrugatus
TATAGATAGTATAGATAGATAGATAGATAGATAGATAGATAGATAGATAGTGATAGATAGATAGATAGATAGATAGATAGATAGATAGATGATAGATAGATAGATAGATAGATAGATAGATAGATAGATAGATAGATAGATAGATAGATAGATAACGCTCAGCAAATTAGAGCGAACCAATCAACTGTGAAAATTGGATGCTGTTCATGTTCATGACAATTGCTGGGGAAACGCCGAGGTGGTCAAGATCATTCGTAACATCAGCCCTCAGAGTCAGGGTTCTGCATTGTCCACGTCGAAGGTTGACACGGTCGCTGAGGTTGGCAGACAATATGTCGCCCAGGGGAGTGGGACACCTTGTCTGCATTCGAAGGTTGTGCCCGATCAGTCTCAGTCGGCGTCTTCGAAGAGTCTTGCTCAAGGGTGAGAGCTTAGTCCGAGAGCAGAGCGCCTTGGTGGAGATTTTCTCTGGCCAGTAGATACCGAGTGCCGAGCGGATCATACGCCGATGAGAAGAGTCGATCAACTTCGAGAGAGTTTCGGTCAGATAGATAAATAGATAGATAGATAGATAGATAGATAGATAGATAGATAGATAGATAGATAGACAGACAGACAGAGAGAGATATAGATAGATAGATAGATAGATAGATAGATAGATAGATAGATAGATAGATAGATAGACAGACAGACAGAGATAGACAGACAGACAGACAGACAGACAGATAGATAGATAGATAGATAGTTAGATAGATAGATAGATAGATAGATAGATAGATAGATAGTTAGAGAGATAGATAGAGAGATAGATAGTTAGATAGATAGTTAGATAGATAGATAGATAGATAGATAGATAGATAGTTAGATAGATAGTTAGATAGATAGATAGATAGATAGTTAGATAGATAGATAGATAGATAGATAGTTAGATAGATAGATAGTTAGATAGATAGATAGATAGATAGATAGATAGATAGTTAGATAGATAGATAGATAGATAGATAGACAGATAAATAGATAGATAGATAGGCACCATTTTTAACATGTTTATCTCTAATTCTGAGTTTATGAGAGTTTTATATGGATACCTTCTGTAGTCTTAGCGCACGCACATGTGAAATATCTTTTTTAATGTCAGGTGGTTTCACAGATATATCATTTTTAGACTCATCTCTAAGTCTCAGTCTCGCCTTAGCTGTCTCACCTGTCTCATCAGTCTCACCTGTCAGCGTCACCGGGTTCAGTGTTGGCCGCTGCACACCAGGGCTCCACCATCTCCCTCCAGGCCGCACTGTCGTGACTTTTGTGGACAATAAGTTGAATGTTTAGGCCACTGATGTTGGTTATGTTCTTGATGTATGGCAATGGAGGTCTGCCTTTCTTCCTTTCTGCCACTGTTTTTCCCTGAAAGATGGTTGCCATGAGGTCTGTGTTCTTGCAAGTCTCAGTCTATGAGAGTTTAATATGGATACCTAGTGATGCTATCCACTGTAGTCTTAGCGCGCACACATGTGAAATTTCTTTTTGTTGTTGTTGTTTTTTGTTAATATAAGATAGTTTCATATACGTATCTTTTTTTACATGTTTATCTCCAAGTCTTAGTCTATGACAATTTCATATGGATACTCACTATTGGTATGTACTATAGTCTTAGCGCACACACATGTGAAATATCTTTCTTTAATATCAGGTGGACTGAAGTCATTGGTAATCAGTAAAAAAAAAAACATGAAATCCCCATCGTGCAAAATAACAGCAAATGGCTCAACTTTGAGACAGGTTGATCAGTCTAAACATCTGGGAACAATCATCTCACCAGACGGCAGATGCACATTAGAAATAGCCAGCAGAATCGGCCAAGCTAAAACAACATTCGAGAAGATGGAAAGGATTCTTACCAACAAATGCTTCCCAATTAACATCAGGAAGAGAGTTGTTGAATGTTAATAGAGCCGATAATGTTATACGGTTGTGAGGCGTGGACAGTCAACACGCAAAGCCGGCAGAAGATTGAGGCAGCCGAAGTGTGGTTTCTAAGAAGAATGTTGAGAATTCCACAGACAGCAAAGAAAACAAAGGAGACAGTCTTGATGGAAGCAGACACAAGAAGATCATTCAGAAGGAAGATAAGGGGGGAAAGCAACATTTATAGGCCATTTTATTAGGAGAGGGGAATTAGAGCATCTGGTCACAACAGGAAAGCTGGCGACAAAGAGAGCACCAGGTAGACCTAGGAAGAAAATACTGGACGGACACGCAGGGTGTTTGAGGACAGAGAGGGTGGAAGATGTACTTGCAGCGAGAAGGGATAGATGCATATAGAGGGCCATGATTGCCAACGCCATGCGGCAGGGCACATGATGATGATGAATATTAGATAGTTTCACCTATATACCGTTTTTTACATGTTTATCTCTAATTGTTAGTCTATGAGAGTTTTATATGGATACCCACTGCTGGTATCCACTGTAGTCTTACCGCACACACACATGTGAAATAT
>JAPXFY010000024.1:46128902-46131402 GCA_030674185.1 Monoplex corrugatus
CATTCTCTTCTTCTTCTTCTTCTTCTTCTTCGCATTCTTCTTCTTCTGCATTCTTCTTCCTTCTTTTCTCGCATTCTTCTTCTTCGCATTCTTCTTCTTTCTTCGTTCTTCTTCGCATTCTCTTCTCGCATTCTTCTTCTTCTTCTTCTTCGCATTCTTCTTCTTCTTCTTCGCATTCTTCCATTCTTCTTTCTTCTTCTTCTTCTTCTTCTTCTTCTTCTTCTTCTCATTCTTCTTCTTCTTCTTCGCATTCTTCTTTCGCATTCTTCGCATTCTTCTTCTTCTTCGCATTCTTCGCATTCTTCTTCGCATTCTCTTCTTTTCCGCATTCTTCCTTTCTTTCTTCGCATTCTTCTTCGCATTCTTCTTCGCATTCCTTCTTTCGCATTCTTCTTCTTCCTTCTTCGCATTCTTCCATTCTTCTTCTTTTCGCATTCTTCTTCTTCTTCGCATTCTTCTTCGCATTCTTCTCATTTCTTCTTCTTCTCGCATTCTTCTTCGCATTCTTCTTCTTCTTCGCATTCTTCTTCGCATTCTTCTTCTTCGCATTCTTCTTCTTCTTCACATTCTTCTTCGCATTTTTCGCATTCTTCGCATTCTTCTTCTTCTTCTTCTTCGCATTCTTCTTCTTCTTCTTCTTCGCATTCTTCGCATTCTTCTTCGCATTCTTCTTCGCATTCTTCGCATTCTTCTTCGCATTCTTCTTTTTCGCATTCTTCTTCGCATTCTTCTTCGCATTCTTCGCATTCTTCTTCGCATTCTTCTTCTTCGCATTCTTCTTCGCATTCTTCTTCTTCTTTCTTTTCTTCTCCTGCACCTTCTCCTCTTCCATCTTTCATCACTTGTAAATGTGTAACATTCAGTAAGTAAAACGAAATCCAAAATGTCAGCTGCTCTAAATGTTTTCAACTGTATGTTGGTGAAACTGGACGTACCCTTGATACACGTTTCAAAGATCACTTGGCTGATATCCGACATCAAAGAGATAAAACTATCTCAAATTATTTCAACCAGTCGGACCAATCAAAAACATTCGAGTGAAAGGTCTGTGGCTTCTATACAGTAACAGTACCATAGACAGGAAAGACAGAGAATCCCATCTTATAGATAAACTTGGTACGCGCAAGCCACATGGCCTCAATGACAAATCATTAAGATTTCCTCAACTGAATTCAGTATCATGCCACTTCATGCAATTTTATCTGGACATGGCTTTGCGTGCATGTACTTTTACCTTGGTGTGTATGTGTATGCGTATGTATTCGCTCAGATGTATACGTATAACATTTCTTGTACCTCATGTATAATTTATGTTTATACTGCTTGGATGATTTTATGCATGCTATTGTCTTCTTTTAATGTGCCCTTGAGTCCATGTATGTTTTATCTCGATGATGATTGACTGAAATAGATCATATTATCACCATTTTCCCATCCCAGTGAGGTATTGGCTTTGCGGCTGCACACATGCCTTTTTATTTTTATTATTGTTTTTATTTTTATTTTCATTTTCATTTTAAATTCAATCTGTTTGAATTCTTCTTTCACAAGACAGGCCCAACCGCGTCTGACTAAGGGTCTTTTCTCCGGGGACTCCGGTTTTCCCTTCAGCCCCTTGGCTGTTAGTTTAGGATGTTTTTCTTCCTATTCCAAGGTCACACCGGATTCGTTGCACTAGGCACGATCCATTTACATCAGCCACACCTCTTGATTAAATGTTTTTCCATTCTGTCGAACATATGCCTGTATTTTCTCTTATGCATTATTTAATACTGGTATCCTTCCCATTCCAAACACTACTCTTCGCTAGTGAGTCATAGTTCTCATTTCCGCTCTGACATCATATTTACTCAAAAACACATTATGATGTCATCTTCATCATCATCAGGTGCCTTGCCGCATGGCGTTGGCGATCATGGACTTCCATCTGTCTCTATCTCTTGTTGCCTCAAGCATCTCCTCCACCCTCCTTGTCTTCAGCCACTTCTCAAGTCCGTCTAGCATTTTGTCCCTGGGTCTACCTGGTGCTCTCTTTCCCTCCAGCTTTCCCGTTGTGACCAGGTGCTCCAAATCCCCCTTCCTCATAAAATGGCCTATAAATGTTGCCTGTCTTTTCCTAATCTTCCCTATGAGTGATCTACTTGTGTCTGCCTCCATCAAGACTGTCTCGTTTGTTTTCTTTGCTGTCCATAAGATGACTTCCGTCGATGTCACCTTAGTCAGTTTGTTCCTTTTCTCACACTGGACACAGCAGCAGGGAAGTTTCAGTCTTTTTCTCATGATTTTTGTATCTGGTGTTTGTTTGTTTGTAATCTTACGCTTGACAAAAGCCAGTTGGCCGAAAATTTGTACCTGTCTTGTCTTGTTGTATTAAATACGCGTTCGTATTCTTCTTTCGTGTTTTTTTCTGGTTCAGTAAGTAAAGCAAAAGATAAACACAGAGAAAAGAAAGAGGGAAGAAATCAGAAAACAAACAAAAAGAGTTCTTCCCTTCTGTGTT
>JAPXFY010000024.1:46136402-46143902 GCA_030674185.1 Monoplex corrugatus
TTGACTGCCACACTCTATCTACCAACAGCAAAAACTGAAGTACTTGACTCCTTCACCCTATCCACATGCTTCCTGCAGGAAGCTGGTAGATAGGGTGAGAGACAAGTTGATTGATTTGGTTCAGTTTTTACGTCGAAACCCACCTCAGGTGATATGCCCGACGGGGATAACCATCCCAGGGAAGTGGGGGGAGGGGGACTTATCTAATCCTATACCGACACCACCAGAACAGCAATGATGTTAAGATGGGACAGCGAGATGGCCAGTTTTAATATAGCCACCCCGGGATTCGAACCCACAACCATTAGCATGTGAATCCGACGCTCAAACCAACTGAGCTACTGGGGCCCGCTGTGAGAGACAAGATAAAATCGTTCCAGTTATATGGACCAGACACAGCAAAATGCGGCGACCGACTGTGGAACATCCGTATCGAGGAATTAGTTAACACATAGTATCAGAGGCAGAACAAAGAGGTCGGGCAGGGGTGTACATTCGTACGTGGTCACATCTGTTGTATACGTGTCGTACAATATGAGAGTATCACTTTCTCGTAAATGTTTGAATTGTGTTAATGTCCGTGTTGGTGACTGTCTTTCATTGTCTTGGTGAAATGGGAAATAACTGTGTCCTGTACTTAAACACGTTCAGCTTATAGTCACTTTGGAAAGAATACAAAGCTGCAGTCTAAACACAACTTTAAAAAATGAAACTTTTTTTTAATTATTATTCTCTGATTCGTTCAGTTATTGGTGTCTGATAATTATCAAAGGTTTCTATTCTCTGATTCGTTCAATTATCAATATCTAATAATTATCGAAGGTTTCTGTTTTCTTTGTTATTACAAACTGGACGGCGAATTCTGCCTAGTAAAAGTGGGGGTTTTTTGGTGGTTTTTTGTTTGTTTTGTTTTTTGCTTGTTTCATCTGTTATTTGTTTGCTTGCTTGCTTACTAGCGTGCTTGCTTGCTTGATTGAATGATTAAATGATTCTTCTTGCTTGCTTGCCTGCCTGCTTGCTGTTTGCTTGCTTGCTTGCTTGCTTGCTTGCTTGCTTGCTTCTAGCCATCTCCCTACCTTGCCATTCGGCTTGTAAACAAGTTAATTGTTGACTGGGTCTGAATGAGTCTTGCAGCACAGGTACAGCCCCGTCCTTTGCTTGGCGAAATGGTTTCGTGTGGCGTCTGGACTTGGGAGGTGACTGTCTGGCCAGAGATGGGGTATTGTTGCTCTGGGTCCCATCCAGCACCCTCGGGTGTTTCTTAGTAACACGTAATGACCATGTTTCATCGACAAACAGCGTTTAGTGTTCTTGTAACCAGTCCTTTCTGGGTGGTTCGACTTTTAACCCTTAGACTCCTGCACCCTATCTACCAACTGCAAAAACTTAACTCTTTGACTCCTTCACCCTATCCATCAGTTTCCTGCAGGAAGCTGGTGGATAGGGTGAGGGAGTCAAAGAGTTAAGTTTTTGCTTGGCTGGCATGGTTGACAATGCAGGATGCTGGTGGATAGGGTGAGGGAATCAAAGAGTTAAGTTTTTGCTTGGCTGGCATGGTTGACAATGCAGGATGCGTGGACAGGATGCAGGCGTCAAAGGATTAACTTACATGAAGACCCAATGTGCCTTACTTGTCCAGCAGACCGACAGACAAGCCTGTCAACCACTGTCTTTTGTTCTACACTCAGCTATCCCTGTCATCATCATCATCATCATCATCATCATCATCATCATCATCATTGCCCTCCATATGGAGTTGGCGATCATGGCCCTATATAAGATTATGTCCCTTGTCGCTGCAAGTACATCTCCCACCCTCTCTGTCCTCAGCCATTCTGCATGTCCGCCCAATATTTTCTCCCTGGGTCTGCCTGGTGTTCTCTTTTTTCCCTCCAGCTTTCCTATAACCAGTGTCTAACTCTTCACTACACCACACCATGCTTCTGTCTATCTTACCATCAACTCTGCTTTGTTAAGGGAGAAGAGTGGCAGAATGGTTCAGACGTTCGCCTGTCAATAACTAAACTCGAGGTTCCAGGGTTCGCTTCCCGTAGAGGCCTCCACTTTTTTCCTCAGTTTGACTGGGAAATCGAACTGAACGTCCAGTCCTTCGGAAGGGGACGAAAAACGAGTCGGACCCGTGTGCCTTCTGGCTGCGCACGCTAAACATCCCACGGCAGCTGAAAATCGTGAAGAGCAGGACATTGCCCGGCTGCCTTGGTAAATAACATTGGAGAGATAGGTTGATTTCCCAGGTCCCACCCCTTGAAGACCAATTAGCCTTCTTGCCTTTCTGAAGTCTTGGTTAAAAAAATGCGAATATGAATATGAATTTGAAGGGAGGGAGAAGGTATGGTCGCCGCCCTCGTGTGGTGCTGGCCCCGGGAAAAGTTGAGGTCTCGGCCACCTCAGGGTTATGGAACTATCTGGGTGGGATCTCAGGACCTGGCCAGCTCATGGGTTTATGTGCAGGCTTAAGGCTTGTGCCGTGATCATTCTGGATTTTCTCCATCATATGGCACCTTCGACGTTAGTGCATATGGAATTCATTTCGAGCTCGGAGACGTCATCTTGAGAAACTGAAACTGAAACTATTTTCGGACGATGAAACGGAAATGTACTGTTCAAACCTTTGGACTAGGGGACATTGTTCACACAAATGAACTAAACACCCACTGGTGTTCGACCTTTGGATCTTCTGCAGGGTACAAAACGAAAAACAAAACCTACAAAAGGAAATGTTATCACATATGAAGGGATATGCACACACTGGGTTCATGTGATAAGAACACTGTGAAAGGGAGATAACACATATGGTAAAGGGGATGTGACAAGTGAGGTAATTGCTTTGTCACGGGGCCAGATTGAGTGAGCGCCCCTACACCACCACCCCGACCTCCCAAAGAAGGAACTCCCCACCCCCACCCCCCGTCTCTCTCTCTCTGTCTCTCTCTCCCTCATTCTCTCTCTCTCCTCTGTCTCGCTCTCTCTCTCTCTCTCTCTCTCTCTCTCTCTCTCTTTCTCTCACAATGTTGTTCCAGCGACAGGCCCAGTGAGTCACTGACGTCAAAAACCACGATCTAAATGTATCTCTAGTATGGAAATGGCAGAGGAAACCAGAGGCGACAAAGGATCAGTGGGCCTGATCATCAGTCCGATCCATGGGACTGTCCATCATCATTATTATAGATAAGTGGATTAGCAAAGAGCAGCTGTAGCACAGGCACAGTGGGGTCAACTGCTATTATCCTGGAGTAATGCAGTGTTTTACTGTTCGCCTGGAGTAATCCGACGATCCTGTGTCACTAATCCCTACACTGCTCATTTTAGTTCTCCAGCACAACCCCCAAAACTGCTCATCTCAGTTCTTCTCAATAACTCCCTAACACGGCTTGCGAACACACACACACACACACACACACACACACACACACACACACACACACACACACACACACACACACACACACACACACACACACACACACACACACACAACACATACAGAGAGAGAGAGCTCATTTCAGTTTTCCAACACAAACTCACCCACACCGCTCATTTCAGTTCTTCAAAATAACTCCCCAACACCGCTCATTTCAACTTTTGAACACACACACACACACACACACACACACACACACACAACACACACACACACACACACACACACACACACACCACACACCACACACACACCACACACGCACACACAGCACACACACGCACACTCCAACAAACACACCGCTCATTTCACTCTCCAACACAACTCCCCCACACCACTCATTTCACCTCTCCAACACAACTCCCCCACACCACTCATTTCACCTCTCCAACACAACTCCCCCACACCACTCATTTCACCTCTCCAACACAACTCCCCCACACCGCTCATTTCACCTCTCCAACACAACTCCCCCACACCACTCATTTCACCTCTCCAACACAACTCCCCCACACCGCTCATTTCACCTCTCCAACACAACTCCCCACACCACTCATTTCACCTCTCCAACACAACTCCCCCACACCGCTCATTTCACCTCTCCAACACAACTCCCCACACCCACCTCATTTCACCTCTCCAACACAAACTCCCCCCACACCCTCAATCTCTACTCTCCAACACAACTCCCCCACACCACTCATTTCACCTCTCCAACACAACTCCCCCACACCACTCATATTCCCTCTCCAACACAACTCCCCCACACCACTCATTTCAGCTCTCCAACACAACTCCCCCACACCGCTCATTTCACCTCTCCAACACAACTCCCCCACACCACTCATATCCCTCTCCAACACAACTCCCCCACACCACTCATATCTCCTCTCCAACACAACTCCCCCACACCACTCATTCTCCTCTCCAACACAAACTCCCCCACACCGCTCATATCTCCTCTCCAACACAACTCCCCCACACCACTCATATCTCCTCTCCAACACAACTCCCCCACACCACTCATATCTCCTCTCCAACACAACTCCCCCACACCACTCATATCTCCTCTCCAACACAACTCCCCCACACCGCTCATATCTCCTCTCCAACACACTCCCCACACCACTCATATCTCCTCTCCAACACAACTCCCCCACACCACTCATATCTCCTCTCCAACACAACTCCCCCACACCACTCATATCTCCTCTCCAACACAACTCCCCCACACCACTCATATCTCCTCTCCAATACAACTCCCCCACACCGCTCATATCTCCTCTCCAACACAACTCCCCCACACCACTCATATCTCCTCTCCAACACAACTCCCCCACACCCTCATATCTCCTCTCCAATACAACTCCCCCACACCGCTCATATCTCCTCTCCAATACAACTCCCCCACACCGCTCATATCTCCTCTCCAAACAACTCCCCCACACCGCTCATATCTCCTCTCCAAACAACTCCCCCACACCGCTCATATCTCCTCTCCAACACAACTCCCCCACACCGCTCATATCTCCTCTCCAACATACACTCCCCCACACCGCTCATATCTCCTCTCCAATACAACTCCCCCACACCGCTCATATCTCCTCTCCAATACCCCACACATACTCCCCCACACCGCTCATATCTCCTCTCCAACACAACTCCCCCACACCGCTCATATCTCCTCTCCAATACAACTCCCCCACACCCTCATATCTCCTCTCCAACACAATCCCCCACACCGCTCATATCTCCTCTCCAATACAACTCCCCCACACCGCTCATATCTCCTCTCCAAACAACTCCCCCACACCGCTCATATCTCCTCTCCAACACAACTCCCCCACACCGCTCATATCTCCTCTCCAAACAAACTCCCCCACACCGCTCATATCTCCTCTCCAACAAACTCCCCCACACCGCTCATATCTCCTCTCCAACACAACTCCCCCACACCGCTCATATCTCCTCTCCACATAAAACTCCACCCACACCGCTCATATCTCCTCTCCAAACAACTCCCCACACCGCTCATATCTCCTCTCCAATACAACTCCCCACACCGCTCATATCTCCTCTCCAACAAACTCCCCCACACCGCTCATATCTCCTCTCCAATACAACTCCCCCACACCGCTCATATCTCCTCTCCAATACAACTCCCCCACACCGCTCATATCTCCTCTCCAATACACACTCCCCCACACCGCTCATATCTCCTCTCCAACATAACTCCCCCACCACTCATATCCCTCTCTCCCTACAATCCCACACCCTATATCTCCTCTCAACAACTCCCCACACCGCTCATATCTCCTCTCCAACAACTCCCCCACACCGCTCATATCTCCTCTCCAACAAACTCCCCCACACCGCTCATATCTCCTCTCCAACACAACTCCCCACACCGCTCATATCTCCTCTCCAACATAACTCCCCCACACCGCTCATATCTCCTCTCCAACACAACTCCCCCACACCGCTCATATCTCCTCTCCAATACAACTCCCCACACCGCTCATATCTCCTCTCCAACACAACTCCCCCACACCCTCATATCTCCTCTCCAACATAACTCCCCCACACCGCTCATATCTCCTCTCCAATACAACTCCCCCACACCGCTCATATCTCCTCTCCAACACAAACTCCCCACACCGCTCATATCTCCTCTCCAGTACAACTCCCCACACCGCTCATATCTCCTCTCCAGTACAACTCCCCCACACTACGCTCCATATCTCCTCTCCAAAACCCACCAAAAGTTTGGTCACCATAAGAGCAAGGTAAATAGGGCCACAGAATCTTGAACAATGCTTACACAATGCTATGATGATGACAATGGGTATGATAGTGATGGTGATGTGGAGTTCTATAGCTCGAAATGAGGATGCACGACATGGTTGTGCCCTACGCTTGCTTTCATGATATAGTCTGGCATCAAACAGGAACGAGAGATACAGACACCTGCAGTTTGGGCCAAGAACACTTGAGCAATACCCTCAGTGATCATCCGTAAAGCAGATGAAACTGGACTGTGCTGTCCCGATCTTCCCCACGATCCCATAGCACGCTGTTTAACTTTAGGTAGGAGGGGATTCTTTTGTTTTTGCTGTTGTGTTTGGTTTGGTTGGTTGGTTGGTTGGTTGGTTGGTTGGTTGGTTGGTTGTGGTTGGTTGGTGGTTGGTTGGTTGGTTGTTGGTTGGTTTGTGTTGGTTGGTTGGTTTCCTGACTGCTTGCTTGCTTGCTTGTTTGTTTGTTTGCTTGCTTTTTGTTCGGTTTTTTGGTTGGTTGGTTGGTTGGTTGGTTGGTTGGTTGGTTGTGGTTGGTTGGTTGGTTGGTTGGTTGTTGGTTGGTTGGTTGGTTTCCTGACTGCTTGCTTGGTGGCTTGCTTGCTTGGTTGCTTGGTTGGTTGAGAAAGGCTACTTCTAACTTGGTAGTGGGTGACCATTTCCATCCAAGCGTATCACAGATGGCGGATGATGGATAGCTTTCACGATAAGACAGGTTAGCTGCTGAAATAAACTGAGCTTGCCTGGACGAATAAGTAAGGGTCCCGGGCCAACAGGCGATGGCTTCTATCAGAACGAGGTGGGGTGGCCCTTGGCATGGTCACAATCATTAAATACTGTATATGTCCTATGACAGAGCCGTCAGGTTACTAAGGTCCCTCCTGTCCAGGGAGGGTTGGATGGTGGGTGGAAGGAAAAGCCATCGACAACTCCCGACCACCACGTTTGGAGTTTGGAGTCTGTTGGGAAGGGATTGATTGCACTCGAGTACTTCCATATGGGCTCCATTTAAACCTGCCAGTCACCCCGGTATGAAAAGGCGGGCCACAGTACCTCAGTTGGTTTGAGCGTCGGATTCACATGCTAATGGTTGTGGGTTCAAATCCCGGGATGCGTTACATTAAAACTGGCCTTCTCACGGTCCCATCTTAACATCATTGCTGTTCTGTTGGGTTCAGTATAAGGATTAGATAGGTCCTCCCTTCCCCCACTTCCCTGGGATGGTTTTTCCCCGTCGGCCATATCACCTGAGGTGGGTGTCCACGT
>JAPXFY010000024.1:46156402-46163902 GCA_030674185.1 Monoplex corrugatus
TTAGAGCCCCAAATCCTTGAAGCAGAAACACGAAAAGCAATTAAGACCAGCCCAAAGGGCAAAGCAGCAGGCAATGATGGCATAACAACTGAAGCCATCCTTGCATGCGGAGAAACGGGAGTTAAGTGGCTCACCATCATCTTCCAGAAAGCATGGGAAGAGAGGAAAGTACCATTGGACTGGCAAAATGCAATAGTGGTGCCAATTTGGAAGAAGAAGGGCAGCAAGAAAGACTGCAGCACATACAGAGGCATTTCACTTCTCAGCCATGTAGGGAAAATGTATGCAAAGATTCTGGAACAGCGCACAAGAGCCAAAGCAGAACACCTACTGAGCAATGCCCAGTTTGGCTTTCGGAAAGGAAGAGGGTGCACAGATGCCATTTTCGCACTCCGACAGCTGTGTGAAAGAGCCATCGAATACAACCAAGACCTGCATACAGTATTCGTTGATCAAGAAAAAGCTTTTGACCGAGTCAACAGAGACAAGCTCTGGAAGATCCTGGAGCAGTACGACGTGAAGGGGCAGTTGCTTGATAACATCAGAGCAATCTATGCCAACAGTAGGAGCGCAGTCCGAACAGCCAGTGGAACATCGGACTGGTTCCCGGTTACATCAGGGGTCAGGCAAGGCTGCGTACTCTCTCCCCTTCTCTTCGTGATCTACATGGACCAGATTACAAAGGAAGCCAATCCAGATCTGGAGGCCCTGAACGAACTATTATTTGCTGACGACCAGTCCTTGGTGAATCAGAACAAAGCAGCTCTTCAAGAACACACAGACCAACTCAACACAAGCTGCGAGAAGTATGATATGAAGATCAGTATCAACAAAACAGAAGTTATGTCTGTCAGCAGAAATCCAGGAAAGCTGGACATCAACATCAACGGCACCCAGCTGAAACAGACCAAAGAATTTAAATACCTTGGCAGCCTCTTCACTGAAGATGGAAAATTGGACAGAGAGATAGAAACAAGATGCCAGAAAGCGAACGCAGTCAGTTACCAACTCGCCCCCCTTCTGAAACATCCCAGCATCCCAATGAGCACCAAGGCAAAACTCATCAACGCCATCTTCGTTCCAACACTCACATACCAGTGTCAGACATGGGCCCTAACAAAAGCCTTAGAGAGAAAATTGGTCACATGTGAAATGCGCTGCCTGAGAAAAGCTGTCAACAAGACCAGACGCGACAAGATCAAGAATGAGGTGATCAGAAACATGGTCGGACTAACACCAATTCTCCACCATGTCGAACAACAAAGGATCAGGTGGTTTGGTCACCTCACCAGAATGCCGCCCGACCAACCGGCCCTACGGGCATACACCACCAGATACACTGGCTGGAAAGCCAGAGGTAGACCACGGAGACGATGGAGCGACTCCGTGGCTGACACCCTGCGAGCCCATGACCTGTCACTCTATCAAGCCTCCCGCCTTGCTGCAGACAGACGTCTGTGTCTCCCCGCGACGCCGAAGGGCACCAGCGGCAGATGAAAGAAAGAAGAAAGAAAGAAGACTGAAAGGCGAGAACCTAGATAGATAGATCCTATGGCGATTTCAGTTTCAGTCGGTTTGGAGATGAACTGTGGTGTGGCACAGGAGCGATAAGGAAGTTGTTATTATTGTTTAAAGCCCAGCTGACTGCGTATTTAATACAACCAGACAAGACAGGCGCAAATTTTCAGACAACTGGCCTTTGTCAAGCGTAAGATCACAAACACACAAACACCAAATACAAGAATTAGGGAAAAAAGACTGAAACCTCCCTTTTCTCACACTGGACGAAGCAGCAGGGAAGTTTTAGTCTTTTTCTCGTAGTTTATGTCTTTGGTGTGTGTTTGTTTGTAATCTTACGCTTGACAAAGGCCAGTTGACCGAAAATTTGCACCTGTCTTGTCTGGTTGTATTTAATACGCGTTCTCATTCTGTTTTCTTTTTTTTTTCTGGTTCCTGTTTGCTTGAACGCAGGCAGTCACACTTGTTTTGGATTCCAGCTGACTGCATAGAGCCATATCAGGGCTATAACCGTTTCAAAACATACACAATACTTCAACAGGAAAAAAAAACGAAAAGAAAATTAAAGTACACATATCAATGCATTCGCTCACATAACGTAAAGAGATGCTCCCTGGCGTTGACCATTCCGTCCAGGTTATCGCACGGGGGATTTGAGCAACATACCTGAATACAAATTTAAATCATAAACTAAGGACACGAAAACATATATAAAAACAGGCCTAAATTACCTAAAATTGCTTCTGCATATCTCATTTCCCTAGAGCCAAAAGTGATCTTAATACATGTACCCAGTTATCAATCGTAAGAGACAAGTATGTAAGACTTTATCGAACACATACAGAATGGACCAGAAGGCAAAAACGATAGGAAGAAATGACAGAAAGTAAAGGAACAAGGCAGAAACAAAGAGAGTGACAGAAAAGAGGAAAGTTCTAGCACAGAATTTCCAGAAGGTGTGGATACTATCTATGCTGAAAGGAGCCCCTGGCATCCCCACGGGGGTCGGTGCGGAAGTTAAGGAAACAAAATAAAAATGGTAGCAAATATCCACACCCACTTCGGAAATGAGTTCGATATTTTGAGCTGGAGCATGGAAAGATAGTAGAGAGATTCAGACGTTGGCGTATATTCAATGCATGTGATAATAATATAACTGAATGTACATACACCATCTCATAGATAACTATGAACGCCTGACGTAGTTAAAAACAGAAAAGAAAATACCATAATGATTGGAAATTTTGTGAGTGCATGTTTACACACAAAAATGTTAGATACATGGCTCATCATCACCATCATCACCATCATCATCATCATCACCATCATTATCCTGTGCCCTGCCGTGTGATGTTGATGATCATGGCCCTGGGTACGAATCTATCTTTTGTCTCTGCAAGTACATCTCCCACCCTTTCTTTCTTCATGCACTCTGCAAGTCCGTCCAGTATTTTCTCCCTGGGTCCACCTGGTGCACTCCCCCCCCCCCCCCAGCTTTCCTGTTGTAACAAGATGCTCTGATTTCTCTTGCCTCATGAAATGTCCTGTGAATGTTGTTTGTCTTTTCCTAATCTTCTTCATTAGTGTCTTTTTGTGTTTCTTCATTTTTTCCCTACTTTTCCTCCCTTGGTGATGTGATGCCTGGGACTTTCAGTGTAACTAGTATAATTATCCACTTTCAGTGTAAATAGTATAATTATCCACTTTCAGTGTAAATAGTATAATTATCCACTTTCAGTGTAAATAGTATAATTATCCACTTTCAGTGTAAATAGTATAATTATCCACTTTCAGTGTAAATAGTATAATTATCCACTTTCAGTGTAAATAGTATAATTATCTACTTTCAGTGTAAATAGTATAATTATCCACTTTCAGTGTAAATAGTATAATTATCCACTTTCAGTGTAAATAGTATAATTATCCACTTTCAGTGTAAATAGTATAATTATCCACTTTCAGGAGTTTCTGTGCTGGAAACTACCTCTCATCTGTCACTCTCTTTGTTTCTGCCTTACTCCTTTGCTTTCTGTCATTTCTTCCTAGCATTTTCTGCCTTGCTGGCCCATTCACCTGTACTTGTTCTGTGAAGACATTACATACTCTCAATTAGGATATTGATAATTGGGCGTATTAACTGCATTTTTGGCTATAAGAAAATGTGACGTGCAGAAGCAATTTTAAGTAATTTAGGCCAATTTTTATGTCTGTTTTAGTGTCATAAGTTATATTTATATTTGTATTCAAGTTTTTTTTTAACACCAAGGTGATAAATTGGACGGAATGGTCAACGTCAGGGAGCGGGCCCCGGTAGCTCAGTTGATTGAGCGTCGGATTCACATGCCAATGGTTGTGGGTTTGAATCCCGGGGTGCGCTACATTAAAACTTACCTTCTCACAGTCCCACCTTAACACCATTGTTGTTCTGGTGGTGTCAGTATAGGATTAGATAAGCCCCCCTTCCCCCACTTCCCTGGGATGGTTATCTCCGTCGGCTATATCACCTGAGGTGGGTGTCGACGTAAAAAATAAGCGAAACCAAACCAAACCAAACGACAGGGACATATCTTTAGATTATGTGCGGATATGCACTGATATGTGTACTTAATTTTTTTCTAGTTTTTTCTTTTAGAACCATGGTGGTGTTGTGTACAATTTACAATGGTTATAGTCCTGATATGGTAGGCGCAGTCGGCTGTGCTTTGAATGATAAACATAATCATAATCATAATTCACAATTCTTCACATTTAGGTCCTTTCCTTGGACTAAGGTGTTGTATGTTGTTATACGTCAAATGACATTGCACATTGTTAAGAAAATTTTGTAGGAAGTTTGAAAGAAAATTTCCAGTGGAATTTTTGTACGAGTGCACTTAACTTAAGCACATCAAAAGGTCTGGGCCATCAGAAAAATACAGTGGTAAATCCTCCCCCCCCCCCCCCCATCCCTACATACATCGACCGATCATCAAAAATACATGGTAAATCCTCCCCCCCCCCCCCCATCCCTTACATACATCGACCGGATCATCAGAAAAATACAGTGGTAAATCCTCCCACCCCCCCCCCCCCCATCCCCTACATACATCGACCGGATCATCAGAAAAATACAGTGGTAAATCCTCTCACCCCCCCCCCCCTTCCCTACATACATCGACCGGATCATCAGAAAAATACAGTGGTAACCCCCCTCCTCCCCCACGCACATCGTTCGGACTATCAGAAAAATAGAGCGGCAGACAACCCCCCTTCCCCACACACATCTGAAAAGGTGAAAGTGATATTTTGAGTAGGAGCATCAAGACTGTAAAGAGATACGGATTTACGTCAATACCAAAAAATGTTGTGCAGTCACTACAAGTTCTAATGTGACATATGAACTAATAATGATGAATTGTTTTTGATTCACGCTTTTCTTCAAACTAATATGGACTCACTGCTCATTACGTATTCACAAAACACAATGTGAAATACTGATATTACATACACACCACACACACACACACACACACACACACACACACACACACACACACACACACACACACACACACACACACACACACACACACACACACACACACACACACACCACACACCACCCACACACGGACACAAATGAATACATGCTCAGAAGGTATGACAATATATGTTCACACTAGTGGTACAAAATTCATAGATTACAAACTTAAATAGGAAAATCCGATATAACCCATTGCAAACTCGTTACATTACTGAAAACGGAAAATAAATGCTTGACCTGTTAAAAAATGTTTCGAGCCTTTTAGTAAGTATACCACCCCAAAGACTAAACGTACTGCTCAGAATAGGGTAAAAACGCAATTAAGATGGCGCCTGTTACGAAAATTTCCAACGGAATGACCGCAGACTTCATTGCCTATACCTCATGTACAAACTGTCGGGGGGAAACACACATACACACACACACACACACACACACACACACACACACACACACACACACACACACACACACACATACACAAATATACACACACACACACACACACACACAGACACACACACACACGAGACACACACACATACACAAACACACACACACACACACACACACACACACACACACACACACACACACACACACACACACACACACACACACACACACACTCACACACACACACAACGACAAATCCCCCGACCTCAAGCTCCCCTCCAGGTGAAGCTTTTATATTGTGTGCTAGTGTAGAAAGACCCAACAAGATTTCACATTTTTCTCTTCAATGCCGGAAGTTGCTGTGCATTCAACGCAGAAGATAACGTGTTCTTTACGTCTGACTTCAAATGGCATCACCTAATAACCCACTGCAGACTTGTCACACAGTATCTTTACTGCCCATTGTTTGTTTGTTGTTTGTTTGTTTGTTTGTTTGTTTGTTTTTGTTTGTTTGTTTGTTTGTTGTTGTTTGTTTGTTTGTTTGTTTGTTTGAGTGTTGTTGAGTGTTTGTTTTTGTTTGTTTGTTTTGTTTGTGTTGTTTGTGTTGTTTGTTTGGTTTAGTTTGTTTGTTTGTTTGTTTGTTTGTTTGTTTGTTTGTTTGTTTTGTTTGTTTGTTGTGTTTGTTTGTTTGTTTGTTTGCTTGTTTTTTGTTTGTTTGTTTTTTGTTTGTTTGTTTGTTTGTTTGTTTGTTTGTTGTTTGTTTGTTTGTTTGTTTTGTTTGTTGTCTTGTTTGTTTGTTTGTTTTGTTTTTTTTGTTGTCTGTTTGTTCGTTTTTTTTTGTTTTTTGTTTTTTTGTCTTTGTTTTGTTATTTTCTGTTATTGTTATTGTTATTGTTGTTAAACAAACCCAGCCGACTGCCTGGAGCCAGATCAGGGCTATAACTGTTTCAAAACATACACAATACTAAACAGCAAAACAAGGAAAAGAAAATTAAGTACATATATCAATGCATTCGCACACATAATCTAAGGAGATGCAGCCGGCGCTGACCACTCCGTCCATCCAATTTATCACATAGGGGATTTAAAAAAGAACATAGTTGAATACAAATCTAAACATGACTAAGAACGCTAAAACATATATAAAACAGGCATAAATTACCTTTAATTGCTTCCGTATATCTCATTTCCCTAGAGCCAAAAATGCACTTAATACATGTACCCAATTATCATTTCTAGAGAAAGTATGTAAAATGTATCGAACACATACAGGTGAATGGACCAGCAAGCAGAAAATGAAAGAAGAAATGACAAAAAAAAAAAAAAAAATGAAATGACAGAAAGCAAGGAACAAGGCAGAAATAAAGAGGATGACAGAAAAGAGGAAGTATCTAGCACAGAATTTGAGAAGGTGGGGATACTATTTATACTGAAAGAGCCCACGGCATCCCACAGGGGAATCGTCTTGAAGTAAGTAATCCGCACCAAAGGCTAAACATAGTGTTCAAATACGAAGAACGCAATTAATATTATTCTGGTTACAAAAACTCCCAAGGAAGTAATCTGTGCCGTTTGTGCCTATGTTTGATTTTACAAACATTCAACAACAACAACAAAAACCACTGAAAAATTCTCCTCAAACGACTTTCCGGGTAGAAGTTTCATACTGTCAGCTAGCACATATAGATTAATCAGTAATTTAGGGGTTTGTGTTAACAATTAACATCTAATTCAAATAGCATCATGTAACAAACCACTACAAATTTGATATTCTGATTAAAACAGAAACAAAATTTCTTAATTTGTGATAACGGTTTGATATTCTTCTAATGAAAACAGAAACGAAATGCTTTAATTTGTGATAACGGTTTGAATTTTTAAGTATGTCCCTAAGAAACAAAAACATGTTCTGGTCGCACAAACCCTACACCAACTGAATGGTGCTAAGACTGTGAATGCCAACATTTCAGGGCACATGCTTTTAGAAAAGCACAGTGACAAATCACCCGAACATTTCCTTCCGGGGTGAAAAGTTCACATCGATAGCTGGCGTATTAAGACTG
>JAPXFY010000024.1:46188902-46193902 GCA_030674185.1 Monoplex corrugatus
GATCGGAGGCAGAGCGGAGGGTACGTGAGGGAACATAGATCTCAAGTAGGCTTGACAGGTAATCGGGGGCTGCGTTATTGAGGCTTTTGTAGCACATGGTGTCTAGTTTGTACTGTATGCGCTTTGATACAGGGAGCCAGTGAAGTTGTGCCAGGAGAGGAGATATGTGGTCAGCTTTTTTCTTTTTGAGTACAAGGCGTACAGCATTGTTTTGAATGCGCTGTAGGATGTGAATGGTGGAGGCAGGAAGACCAGACAGGAGTGAATTGCAATAGTCAATGCGAGACATTATGAAGGAGAGAACGAGTTTTGCAGTTGTTTCGACAGAGAGATACTTCCTGATCAGGCTTATACGATGGAGATGATTGTAGCAAGATCTGGCAGTTTGAGAAACAAAGTTGTTCATGGACAGGGTAGAGTCAATGCAGACACCAAGGTTTTTAGCTGAATCAGAAATTGGGACTGATGTGTTACATAATGGGAGAGAAAGAGGAGGCAGCTGGGAAAGTTTCTGACGGGTGCCAATGAGGATAGCTTCTGTCTTGTCGTCATTAAGCTGAAGTCTATTGTGTGTCATCCAGTTCTTAATGTCCGAGTAACACTCAGTGGTGCGAGTCAACAGGCGCTGTATATTATCAGGTGAGTCACTATCTTGAAGTTGGGTGTCATCAGCATAGAAGTGGTGTTTTATAGAGTGGGAGTTGATGATGGTGGACAGGGGGGAGGGATAAAGAGTGAAAAGAACAGGGCCAAGGACAGATTCTTGTGGAACACCACAGGTCAGGTATGCAGGTTGAGAGTAAGTGCCATTGATGAGAACAGTTTGTTTTCTGTTTGATAAATACAAAGTGAAAAAGGAGAGAGCAATGTCAGAGATGCCAAAAGTATGATGAAGTCTAGAAAGGAGAATACCATGGTCAATGGTATCGAAGGCTGCAGACAGATCAAGGAGTGTGAGGAGAGAGACTTTGCCAGTATCAGTTGCAAGGAGGAGATTGTCGAGAATGTGTAGTAGGGCAGTTTCAGTGCTATGGCACTGGCGGTATGCTGACTGGAAAGGATTGAGGAGATTGTTGGCAGACAGGTGAGAGTTCAGCTGGTTGAGGACGATCTTTTCAAGGAGTTTTGACAAGAAAGAGAGATTAGAGATAGGCCTGTAATTTTTCAGTTCATTTGGGTCTAAATTGTGTTTCTTGAGGAGAGGGTGAACAATAGCAGACTTGAAAGAATCTGGGACAGTTCCAGTTTGAAAAGAAGTGTTGATGATGTCAGTGATGAATGGGAGGAGAGTACGGAGACAATCGGAGTAGAGAGAACCTGGAAGAGGATCCAGTTCGCAGGTTTTGAACGACATGGATCTGATTGTGTTGAAAATTTCTTCTTGTGAGACTGGGGTAAAAGTAGTGAGAGGTGTGCCAGAGAAGGAAGGGTCAGGTGGGCATGGTTGACAGGGTGTCCTGTCAAGCCTGTCACGAAGAGTTTGTATTTTGGTGGTGAAATACTTAGAGAATACAGATGGGAGTTCTTCATTTGTATGTTTTGTTGGAGAGGTAAGTCTTTTCGTGTGCCAAGGAGATGATTCATGGTTGTAAAGAGTTCTTTTGAAGAAGAGGCATTCAGGATTTTGGTTTGGAAATAGCTTGTTTTTGCAGATGCAATGAGGGTGGATACTTTTGTTTTAGAGGCTTGGAAAAGTTGCCTGTGTACAGTGAGTTTGGATTTGCGCCAGCGGCGCTCTGCTCTGCGGCGGGCACGTTTTGCACAGGCTATCTCATGAGTGAGCCAGGGGGTAGGGGGGCGGTCAGGTAAAAGACGGGTTGTGGCTGGAGCATGAGTGTCCAGAAGATGGTGGAGAGTAGTATAGAATTCATCGGCAAGGTTATGTGACTTTTCAGAAAGGAGACGGGAGGCATCAGATGAAAATGTGGAGAGGTCGATAGATTTGAGATTGCGTCGAGTCACTGTGCGCGTGGTACGGGAAGGAGGAGAAATGTCAAGAGAACAGAGAATTGCAGAGTGGTCAGATGGAAGGGCTGAAGTTAGACGGGTAGAAAGAACTAAGCAGTTGTTAGTAGCTGAATTGTGGTGATCACGAGAAATGATCCAGTCAAGAATGTGACCTTTTTGATGGGTTGGTTCAGAAATGTGTTGAGTCATATTGTGATTGGACAGAGAGTTGATGATATGTCTTGTGTCATAACGGTGAGTGTTGTCATAGTGGACATTGATGTCACCTAGAATGATGAGATTTCCAGGTAAGAGGCAGTAGTGGTCAAGCAGTTGGTCAAAGTCAGAGAGAAACGTGGATGTGGTGAGTTTATTGGCAGAGCTAGGTGGAGGTCGATAGACACAGGAGAAGGTGATGGGGTGAGGGGTGGATTGGAAGGATACTTCAACGTGCTCGAAAGAAGGATGGGAGAAAGGCAGAGACTGCGAGAAAGATAGGCGGGAATGGAGTGAGTCGTTGTAGAGGATGGCGATACCGCCACCTCGAGATGAGCGATGGAAAGAAGCAAGCCTGTAACCACTCGGAGTGAGGCTAGCATGTATAGGTTCATGACCAAGGGGGTTAAGCCATGTCTCTGTGATAAAAGCAATGTCAACGTGCTCATCAGCGATAAAATCGGCAATGACCTCGGCTTTGCCATCTTTGCATATTGATTGAGCGTTAAAAAGGCATAGTTTCAGCCTATCACAGTCATATGGCGGCGGCCGAGGTGGCGAAGAAGGCGGCACCGACGGGACAAAAGACGAAGGCGACACCAGCGGGGCAGAAGACGAAGGCAGCAACGATGGAACAGAAGAAGAAGACAAAGGTAGCACCGGCAGGACAGAAGACGAGGGCAGCGCCGGCGGGACAGAAGACGAAGGCAGCACCGGCGGGACAGAAGGCGAAGGCGGCACCACCAGGACAGAAGGCGAAGGCGAAGATGGCAGAGGAGGAGACAAAGCCCGCAGCAGCGAGGTCGAAGGCAGGGGCAGTGGAGGAGACGAAGAAGCAGAAAAAGAAAAGTGGCGTCGGGCTGGCACAGCAGGAGGCAGGTTGTGCCAAAGTCGGTGGAGACGTCCACCACGACAGGATCGCGCAGTGCGGGGCTTGCTACACAGCCCCAATGTACGTATGCGCTGGTAGACGCCTCCACCGAGGTAGCATTTGCTGTGTTTAAAAAGTGTCAGTCCAATTTGTTTAAGGATGGACGGATCCATAATTGAGAGCCAGTCAGGAGAGGATGATGTTTGCAGAGAACAAGGGAGCTGTAGCGTTGGGCGAACACAGTAGGCTAAAATGTTAACACAGTTCACAGGTTAAATGTCCGACCTGAACGGCAGAATTAAAATGAGGAAAAGTAGGCATACGAAACTCTAAAATCAGATTATCCGGTAAAATATTCAAAATTTTAAAAAAAATATTTACATCACCATTTGTCGGGACCCAAGAGGAATAAACTGATATAAAATTCAATGTACAAAAACAAATAGAACCACGATAAAATCACTGTAAAATACCACACACACTTTTGCTGCCTGCTGGCGCGACATCTACTCACTACACACTGTAAAGGTACTGTAACAGTACTGTAACCTTTCTGTGTGTGTGTGTGTGTGTGTGTGTGTGTTTGATTGTGAGTACTGTAACCTTTCTGTGTGTGTGTGTGTGTGTGTGTGTGTGTGTTTGATAGTGAGTACTGTAACCTTTCTGTGTGTGTGTGTGTGTGTGTTTGATAGTGAGTACTGTAACCTTTCTGTGTGTGTTTGTGTGTGTGTGTTTGATAGTGAGTACTGTAACCTTTCTGTGTGTGTGTGTGTATTTGATAGTACTGTAACCTTTCTGTGTGTGTGTGTGTGTGTTTGATAGTGAGTACTGTAACCTTTCTGTGTGTTAGTGTGTGTATTTGATAGTGAGTACTGTAACCTTTCTGTGTGTGTGTGTATTTGATAGTGAGTACTGTAACCTTTCTGTGTGTGTGTGTGTGTGTGTATTTGATAGTGAGTACTGTAACATTTCTCTGTGTGTGTGTGTGTGTGTGTGTGTGTGTGTGTGTGTGTGTGTGTGTGTGTGTGTGTGTGTGTGTGTTTGATAGTGAGTACTGTAACCTTTCTGTGTGTGTGTGTGTATTTGATAGTGAGTACTGTAACCTTTCTGTGTGTGTGTGTGTGTGTGTGTGTGTTGTGTGTGTGTGTGTGTGTGTGTGTGTGTGTGTGTGTGTATTTGATAGTGAGTACTGTAACCTTTCTGTGTGTGTGTGTGTGTGTGTGTGTGTGTGTGTGTGTGTGTGTGTGTATTTGATAGTGAGTACTGTAACCTTTCTGTGTGTGTGTGTGTGTGTGTGTGTGTGTTTGATAGTGAGTACTGTAACCTTTCTGTGTGTGTGTGTGTGTTTGATAGTGAGTACTGTAACCTTTCTGTGTGTGTGTGTGTGTGTGTGTGTGTGTTTGATAGTGAGTACTGTAACCTTTCTGTGTGTGTTTGTGTGTGTGTGTTTGATAGTGAGTACTGTAACCTTTCTGTGTGTGTGTGTGTATTTGATAGTGAGTACTGTAACCTTTCTGTGTGTGTGTGTGTGTGTGTGTGTGTGTGGTGTGTGTGTGTGTGTGTGTGTGTGTGTGTGTGTGTGTGTGTGTGTGTGTGTGTATTTGATAGTGAGTACTGTAACCTTTCTGTGTGTGTGTGTGTATTTGATAGTGAGTACTGTAACCTTTCTGTGTGTGTGTGTGTGTGTGTGTTTGATAGTGAGTACTGTAACCTTTCTCTGTGTGTTGTGTGTGTGTGTTTGATAGTGAGTACTGTAACCTTTCTGTGTGTGTGTGTGTATTTGATAGTGAGTACTGTAACCTTTCTGTGTGTGTGTGTGTATTTGATAGTGAGTACTGTAACCTTTCTGTGTGTGTGTGTGTGTGTTTGATAGTGAGTATTCTAACCTTTCTCTGTGTGTGTGTGTGTGTTTGATAGTGAGTACTGTAACCTTTCTGTGTGTGTGTGTGTGTATTTGATAGTGAGT
>JAPXFY010000024.1:46196402-46203902 GCA_030674185.1 Monoplex corrugatus
GGAGGATGATTTGGGGGGGGGGGGGGAGGAGGAGGGGAAAGAAGGGAACAGAGTAAGAAAACGGGAAAAAAATTAAAAGGAACCGGCAAGGTCTTTAGAAAAATGATATGGATGATCAGAGAAATGAAACTAGAACAACGCTAACATCAAATGTAAAAGAAAAATCGTCATAAAAAGCAAAACAAAACAAAATAAGATAATGATAATTAAAATAATAACCTTAAAGTAACGCATTAACAGGACTGTGAACCAATGATTCTGAAATTTTAACTAACAGAACTTGATCTGATATCACTTCTTTAAAATGCTTTTCAAGATAGTTTCCTTGTGTAAACATCTTTGGTAAAAAATAACGAAGCTTTCTGCAGTAAAACAAACAGTGATACAATGTGAATTGTTCACCGCAAATACATAAAACGTTTTTACAATATTTTGTTTTCAAAGCGTTCAGTTGAATACGAAAATATGTGGTAACAATTAATCTCAAATGATATATCGAAGAATACTGCATTTTTTTACAGATATTTTGAACTGAAAGTTTGATTCTTTTTTGAGACACAAATTTTTCATTTAAATGTTCATGAAATCGAATCCATGATGCTAATTCTAGCGAGTTGTAAGCTTCTTTTACCGAGGTGTTAACATGTAATTCTATGGAATTTTCAAAACAGAGTGCACCGGATTTAGCTGCTCTGTCAACTACGTTGTTGCCGTGAAGACCAACGTGAGAAGGCACCCAGCATAAACTGATTTCCGAGCCATTTATCTTTAAACAGTGTATTAGATGATTTGCCTCAATTATTAAATCAGGTCTTGTGTCTGTATCAAAAGACTGTAAGGTATATAATACAGATTTTGAATCAACAAAGAGAACTACTTTGAATGACACAGGCCGAAGGCTTATTAAATAATGCAACGCTTGAACAACAGCGACCAATTCTGCTGTATATATAGATACATTTGCCCCAATGAAAAAAGACTTTTTAATGTTAAATTTTGGAACATAAAACGCTGCTCCAGCGCTCTGATTTGCTAAGACTGACCCATCGGTAAAAATGTGGAGGTGGGTACGGTACTTTTCATCGATGTGTTCACAAGCTGTGGATAGCGTAATGTTGACATTATCATCTTTTTTAACGTCTGCATAATCGAGATCAAACGTGGCCTTTAGCATTTCCCATGTAGGGATAGGCGTTAACATTGGTTTTTCGGCTATTTCATCCATAGTTATGCTGGATTGTTTGATCAGGTCAGATATGTAAGTTGCGGTTGTAATTTGTGATGAAATGTTTTTTGCTCGTTTTGGAAAGTCAATATCAGACCTGATTTTAATTTCTTTGCTCACAAAATTATTCGCTTGTGAAGTAGTTCTAATTGCAAACTTTGCTGTAGCTAGCTCACGATGGTTGTTTAGAGGTAGAATTCCAGCAACTTTGTACGTTTCCAGAGTAGAAGCATGAGTTGGTACACCTAGTGCAATTTTAAGACTTTTGCAGTCCAAGTTCTGAATCTTTTTTAGTAAATATTTAGGTGCATTGAAAAAAACTTCTTGCGCGTAGGATAATTTAGACCTGACCAGCGCTGTTGACAGATGAATCAGTATATTTGTATCCATTCCCCAGGGTAATTTGCTTATTATCTTTAGAAAATTTAAGGTTTTTCGTGCTTTTGTTAAAATATAATCAAAATGAACATTCCAGCTTAATTTCGAAGTGATGTAAACTCCCAGAAATTTTACGACCTGTTTGTAATTTAACACTTCACCAAGCAATTTGAAAGTAGGCAAGTTATTTGAGTTACCACCAGGATCAAACAGCATCATGTTAGTCTTTTCTGCCGACAACGACAGACCATTTTCTAACATATAGTTTCCAAGATTATCAAGATCAATTTGATACAATTTCCTGATGTAATTCCGTGTTCTCTGTGGAGTTGTCTTTTTTAAAGTGATATTCATCCAAGTGCATATATCATCAGCATACTGTACTAAAACAACACGATTTGAAAAAGCTTTAGGAAGATCCTGTATAAGGATATTAAATAAAATAGGTGCTATCACTGAACCTTGTGGAATCCCCATGTCGAGGTGCCGTGAAGTAGAATAACTAGCTCCCACTCTAGCCTGTATTGTTCTATTAGCTAAAAAAGATTTAATGTAATTGTACATATTGCCAGATAAACCAACAGATTTTAGCTTGAACAATAAACGTTTATGCCAAACTTGATCGTAAGCTTTTTTTACATCAAAGAAAGTAGCTAAAACACTTTTTCTGCGGGCAAACTGTTGTTTGATCTGAGTCGTAAGTTTAACCAGGTGTTCAACTGCGGATCTCCCTTTTCTAAAACCCGCCTGGTTTACCGGAATAACGTTATTTTTATCACAGTAGTGTAAAAGTCTGTTTAAGATCAATCTTTCCATTAGTTTGCTCGTGTGGGACGTCAAAGCAATGGGTCTGTAACTGTTTTTATCAGTTTTCGATTTTCCTGCTTTTAATATCGGTATAACTAAAGACTTTTGCCAGATTTGTGGTACAGTTCCGCTAACCCAGCATTTCTGCAAAATTTTGTGTAGGAAAATAAGATAGTTTTCAGGGAGATGTTTAATCATTTCAGTCGAAACTGCATCAATACCTACCGAACTCGTTTTGTTGTGTAGAAACAGTATTGTGTTTTTTAGCTCTTCTAAGGTGATTGGAGAATTAAACCAGAGATCATTCTGAGGTATTGGATCAGTGTAGATTGAGTTGTTATCTTCCATTTCTCTGTGATGTTTGCAGTCTGGAGATAAACCTTCAACTTTACTGTTTTTAGCAAATAAGTCCACAAAGGTTTCTGCTTTGTCCATGTCTGAAGGAAATGTGTTACATGTTTCTATCATTATCGGACACCTAGGTAAGTTGGTTCCATTCTTCATTTGATTCATTTTCGTCCAGACTTTATGGAAATCTTTGAAATCTGAAATTTCTTTTTTGCAGAATGATGCCCAATAATCTTTCTTTGCTTCAGCAATGATTTTTGTTACATTGGATGTTAGCTTTTTTCATTTCCACATGATCTTCAGGTTTCCGGCTTTTGATGTAGATTTTGAATTTCTCCCTTTTATATTGAACTGCTTTCTCACATGCCTCTGTCCACCAAACATTACCCAATCGATTATTCGATTTAGAAGTTTTGAGTTTCGGAATTGATACGTCTGCAGCGGCTAGAATTGACTCTTGGAATTTAGAAAACATAATGTCTACATTTTCACTTTCATAATGTCTGTAATCCTGATTAGCAAGAGCAGTTCGAAATAAGGACCAGTCTGCACGCTTGTAATTATATTTTGGAATAATATCAGGAGAGCTGTCTTTCATCCTGATGTTTTTGTCAGTTATGGTTATGATGATAGGTAGATGATCGCTTCCCAAAGTGTCTCTGTGAGTTTCCCAGGTACAGGATGGTGCTAATTCTGGTGATATCAGAGACAAATCGATGGCTGTCGCCCTGTGTTTGGAGACATCAGGGATCCTAGTGACACTACCATCATTTAGAAGGTAAAGCGAACTATCAACGATATTTTCTACCAAACGATTGCTCGTAACAGTAGAACAGTTCTTTTCCCAAAATGGGGAGTGGGAATTAAAGTCTCCACCTATTAGCCATTTACCACGCTGCTGATCTTGGATCGTGCGCAGCCATTCTGTGTTGCGGTCGTTTGGACCTGTTGGCAGGTACACTGATAAAACGTTGATGTTTAAAGAATTGCTTAATTGGACAGTGGCAGCACAAGCGTGCAAATCGTCGCTTGATTTCAAAACCGGGGAAGTAAGTAAGCAGTATTGTAACTCTTTGAGTATGTATATCGCGGTGGATACCTTCTTCCCGTGATTCCCACATTCATAGACTGGAGGATAGTAATAATTGGGGAAATTGGGAAGCTTGGTTGCAACAACATTCATCGACTGCAGAATCAAAACTTCACATCTATTTGATGTCAGGAAATGCTCCAAGTATGCCGAATTGGTGGAAAGGGATCTACAATTCCATTGCAAAAACTTGACTTGGGATTGTTGTCGCATTACTGATACTGGTTTATCTCCAACTTTCTATTGACTGTTATTTATGGTCGATAATAATGAATACTTTGATTTTCTATGTACAGGAGAGATGGGCAGAAAGAAAATTACGCAATTACTTAGACTACGAAGTAAAGATAACAAAATTGTAGCAAAACGATGAAAAGAAAACTACACAACGTAGAAATAACTTATTGAAGAGATATTAGATTACAATGGATAACAAATAACCAATAAACAAAATAATAGCATACACGTCTTCAAATGAACAGAGTGTATAGTCTGAGTCTTGATAGTCGGACTAAAACCTGGTTATTGTATACTTTCAGCAGAAGAAATGTCAGAGATGACGAGGAAAAAGTCCTGTGACATGAACGTCAAGAATTGTATATATAATACTGTTATATCAAAACATTATATGGCCACCATGGTACGTAGTTGTCGAAAAGGTGGTACCGTTCTCTGGAGAATCTGGAAGGGTGTAGCTGTGCTGATCTTGATCTTGCTGTTCTCCTTGGAGTCTCCCAAAAGAGGTCTCGAATGTGTCTTCCAAGATTTCCTGCAATGATGCTGTTTCCTCTGGTGGTGGGGTGTATGTCATCTTTTAGAAATTGTTGAGTGGTACGAAGGTTTTCATGTGATACAAAAGAAATATTTTTCATATCAACAAGTTCAGCAGATAGTAAAGCGTTGAACAGTGTGTGTGTGTGTGTGTGTGTGTGTGTGTGTGTGTGTGTGTGTGTGTGTGTGTGTGTGTGTGTGTGTGTGTGTGTGTGTGTGTGTGTGTGTGTGCATGTTTGATAGTGTCTGTCTGTCTGCGTCTGTCTCTCTGTGTTTGATAGTGAGTACTGTATCCGTTCTCTGTGCGTCTGTGTGTGTGTGTGTGTGTGTGTGTGTGTGTGTGTGTGTGTGTGTGTGTGTGCGTGTTTGTGTGTGTTTGTGACTGCGTACATGCGTGTATTTGTGTGTGTGTGTGTGTGTGTGTGTGTGTGTGTGTGTGTGTGTGTGTGTGTGTGTGTGTGCATGCATGTGTGTGTGCATGCTAGTGAGTACCTAAGGTCGGTGTATGGGTTGTTGAGGTTTTTTTTGTTTGTTTGTTTGTTTGTTTGTTTGTTTGTTTTTTAGATTATTGATTTTTCCTTTTTTTCTGCTGTTTTTGTTTTTGTTTTCTTTCTTTTTAGCTTTCTGTGCCGGGGAGGGGGCAGGGACAAAGTAATAAATAGAACATGAAAACAAGTCATCAAAATGACGTCACTGACTCACAAAACGTCACTGTCAGTCAAAACTCCGGTGGAAGGCTCCGATCGAAAATCTGGGAAATTTAGACAGTGCGTTTTCTTTTTGTATGTGTTATATATACAAGGGTGCAACTTAGAAAAAGTCCAAAAACTGAAAGAGGTTCAGGAGCCGGCAGCCGGAGCCGGAACCTCCTGGATCCCCAGACCACAGACTTCAGCGATGTTGTTGAAACAGGAGGTGTGCGGTCGTCCCTTTCTTCTCCTCGCCTCAACTTTCCCCAGCAGATCTGTTTTGGTGTTTCTGATCGCGTGGCCTGCGTATTTCAGATGTCTTTTGTTGATCTCTGTTTAAAAACTGGCGCCTGACATTCAGTTCCTTTAACACGCTATCGTTTGTTCTTCTGTCTGTCCATTTGATATGGTATGGAAAAAAATCAGTGGGGATCAGCCATTCCATTCTGTCTCTTTTTTAAGACGGAATATACGAAAAAAAATTCAGAATTTGTATTTATGGTCGCAGTGACCTTGAAGAATGATGAAATCATATTTGACGTGGAGCGAGAACAATGATAGTGTCTCAACAGTGAAAATACAGTGTAAATGTCATGAGAAGTTTCTGAGAAAGTGCTTTTCACACACTTTTCTCATAAAATTACTGATTTTCGACCATCTTCTTTTGGTTCTCGTAACCTTCACCTTGACGCCATGAATTCCAAATTTACGTATTCGCGACTCCCAAACGGTCTTGATCTTAGACCCGAATTGGATGATGATCCCCTCCTTCAGAGCCAAGAAAATCTTATTCTCTTGTTTACACATTTTTGTAACAAACAGACAGATACACAGACACTCATCCCCTCGCCCCCCTCCCCCCACCCCACCCCAAGTATTATGAAATGAAACAGAAGGGGAGAAGAGAGAGAGATACTGAAAAAGTACGGTTTTAGGATCATCGCCCCTAACTTCCCTTGTGCTTACCTTTCTTATATTTATTTTGTTTAACTGGTTGGATGGATGGTTGCTTGCTTGCTTGGTTAATTGGTTTTGTTTCTTTTGTTTGTTTTGTTTGTTTTCTTTTGTTTGTTTTGTTTGTTTTCTTTTGTTTGTTTTGTTTGTTTGTTTTGTTTGTCTGCACGTTAATTTGTTTGTTTGCTTGTTGGTTGTTTGTTTGTTTGATTGATTGATTGTTTGTTTGATTGATTGTTTGTTTGTTTGTTTGTTTGTTTGTTTTTTGTCCTGTTTTCCACCCATCTTAACGGCCACAGATGCCGGCACAGTTTTTACAATGCTATGATGACGATGACGATGGCGATGAAGATGATAATCACAATGCTGTGGAGCTCCCATCGGGTGGTTGAGACTGCGTGACACGACTGTACTCTTCGCTTACTAATATATCCTGTCGTCAACATGCCCGAGAGATACAGACACCTACAGTGTTGGTCAGACAATTTGAGCAACACCCTCAGTGACACATCCGTGAAGTGGATGAGACTCGACTGTGTGTTCCAAGTCTTCTCTATGAGTCCATAGCACACCCAACTCTGTATAGGAGCCGATAGAGTCGAAAAATCCCACAACGATTTTGTAAAGACTGATGAGGATTCGAACCCCCAACATTCCGTTGGGTACTCCGTTGCACTAACCACTACACCACGGCGACTAGTAGAGATTGAAAAAGAAATGACTAATGACCGTGATATGTATGTCACTGGACCGTAACCAACGACTCCAAAGTATAGGGTGGGCTTACAACAGACAGTTTTGTGACTTCTTTATAGCTTTGTAGTTTTTGAAGCACAGAAAGAGGCGCGAAACTTCAGCAGCGGCTCAGTCGAAAGCGAAAGTACAACTTGTGGAAACTTTACAGGTCTAGTTATCTTTCATTTAAATGGTGATCTGACACCCTCGAATTATACAGAAAGTCTCTGTGTGTGCATGGGGGGTGAGTGCGTGTGTCAAGGAGGAAGTGTGAGTGTCTGTGTGTGGGGGGGAGGGGATGAGTGTGTGTGGTGGTGGTGGTGGTCTTTCATTTAATGTCTATTCACTTAAGTGATTTTAGACCAAAAACAAAAATTCATGAGGAGTGAAGAGTATACTTGGAAATGGTTAAATCTTCAGGAAAAAGAAATGAACCAGAAAACAACTCTGTGTGTGTGTGTGTGTGTGTGTGTGTGTGTGTGTGTGTGTGTGTGTGTGTGCAA
>JAPXFY010000024.1:46233902-46238902 GCA_030674185.1 Monoplex corrugatus
GTGCAGCGCAAATTTTCCTCACTTACTTCGAACTCACTGAGCATTATACATTTACAAGACATACAGTGACACACACAGAATTGTACAACACACACACACACACACACACACACACACACACACACACACACACACACACACACACACACACACACCACACACACACACACACACACACGTACAGTGTGTCATGAACACAATCAGCGCGCGCGTGCGCGCACAAACGCACACAGAGACACACACGCACAGAATGTGACATACACAGAATCACAACACACATAAATGCATACACACATACAGAGAGACAGAGAGAAAGTGACATGTACACAATCACAACACACACACAAGTGCACACACAACACACACACACACACACACACACACACAACAACACACACACACACACACACACACACACACACACACAACACACACATACACACACATACACACCTACACTACATAGACACGTAGACTGTGACATACACACCACACGCGCGCGCGCCACACACACACACACACACACACATACACACATACACACACACACATTCACACACATACACACACACAGTGTGAAATATACAGTCACAATACACACACACAACAACACACACACACACACACACACACACACACACACACCACACACACACACACTCAAACACGCCCCACGCAAATACACACGCATACACACACATCAACACTCACACTCACACGCTCTCTTACTCCCTTATACAGAGAGAGAGAGAGAGACATACACACACAGGCACCTACATACGCACGCACTCACACAATGTCACTCACACACACACGCACACACACACACACACACACACTGACTCACTCACACATTGACACACTCATACATACACAGCACTCACACATAAATACAAACGCACACACACATACACACACGCACCCGCACACTCATTCACGCACTCACATACACTTACGCACTCACACTTAAACAGTCTCACTCAAATACAGAGAGAGAGAGAGATATACACACATACAATGATTCACTCGCCCGCACGCGCACACACACACACACACACACACACACACACACACACACACACACACACACACACACACACACACACACACACAACACACACACAACACAAACGCCACACACACACACACACACACACACAAACGCCGCACTCATAAACACACACACACACACACAAACACACACACATATACACAACACACACACACACACACATACACACACACACACACCACGCACGCACGCACGCACACACACACACACACAACACACACACACACACAAACAGTGCAACACAGGGTAACACACTGCACACATTACAAGGGAGCTGTCTTGACTAGACACGGTGTCGTGACCGCCTCTCCCCCATGATATTTCCAGATATTCACTCCTTATTGAGTGAGTCAACTTTCGTTTTGGGTGCAACATTGGCCTGCTGTTGAAAGGTCTGCTCAATGAAACTACCGCTCACTGTGTTTTATGTGTGTATGTATGTGTGTATTATGTATGTATGTATGTATGTATGTATGCATGTATGTATGTATGTATGTGTGTGTATGTATGTATGTATGTATGTATGTATGTGTGTGTGTGTGTATGTATGTATGTATGTATGTATGTACAGTATGTATGTATGTGTGTGTGTATGTATGTATATATTATATTGGTTGGTTGGTTGGTTGGTTGATTGGTTGGTTGGTTGGTTGGTTAGTTTGTTGGTTGGTTGGTTGATTGGTTGGTTGGTTGGTTGGTTGGTTGGTTGGTTGGTTGGTTGGTTGGTTGGTTGGTTATACATTTTGTTTGTTTATTTATTTATTTATTTATTTTATTTATGTCTGTTTATTTGTTTGTTTAATATTCGTTTACTCCTGAGTGGGTATGTGAATTTCGTTTTGTTGACAAATCATAGTGTATCCCTCTTGTTGATTTCCTCATTCATTCATTCAAGTAGTCAGTCAGTCAGTCAGTCATTTATGTATTCATCTCTTTATTCGTTTATTTACTTTTGAGTGGGTGGGGGAACTTTCGTTATTGGAAGGGCAGTTCTCTGCACGCTTGAAAAATCATTCTGTGTTCCTGACGCTGATTCAATGATTCAATGGTTAGCTGGCTGACTGGATGTGTGTGTGTGTGTGTCTTTGTGTGTTTGTGTCCGTGTGTGTTTGTGTATGTAAGTCTGTGTCAGCGTGTGTGTTGTTGTTTTTATTTATCTATTTATTTATTTATTTTATTCACTTGTTTACCGACCAGAGGTGCCGTTCTGTCTGGCTGGCTGGCTGGCTGGCTGGCTGGCTGTGTCTGTGTCTGTGTGTCTGTGTCTGTGTCCGTATGTGATGTGTATGTGAGTCTGTGTCTGCGTGTGTATAAACATGTGTGTATATATGATTCCCGGGGTTTTCCGGATTAAGTAGGATATCTTTTTTCACATTTTGTTGTTACGGAAATTTGTCCAACATGTAATATATCCTTTTCTAATCCTTGTAATTTCCGATTAAATCTGTCTTAACTCTTACCAGTTCGCAGGATTTTAAACAAGAAGTCTATATACTGAGCTGGTCAGAGCGTAAGTGCTGCATTTTTTTTCCTTCGGGGTGTTTGTTTGTTTGTTTGTTTGTTTGTTTGTTTGTTTGTTGTTTCCTTGTTTGTTTGTTTCCTTGTTTGCTTGCTTGTGCGTGCGTGCGTGCGCATTTTATTGGATAAACCAACCAGTTCATGTCAATGCATGAGCATAATCCCCATCCCCCCATCCTCTCTCTCTCTCTCTCTCTCTCTCTCCTCTCTCTATCTATCTATCTATCTATCTATCTATCTATCTATCTATCTGTCTGTCTGTCTATCTCTTTCTCTCTTCCTTTTCTCTTTCTCTTCCCCCTCTTTCTTCTTCGTCCTCTCTCTCTCTCTCTCTCTCTCTCTCTCTCTCTCTCTCTCTCTCTCTCTCTCTCTCTCTCTCTCTCTGTCTCCGTCTCCGTCTCTGTGTGTGTGTTGTGTGTGTGTGTGTGATGTGTCTGTGTGTGTGTCTGTGTGTGTGTGTGTGTGTGTGTGTGTGTTGTATACGTGAGTGTCAGTCTGTCTGCATGTCTGTGTCTGTGTCTGTACGACGTAAATGTGTGTTTCATGGTAAAAAAAAATGCAAGTACCATATTCATTGTTTAATGATGGTTCACTTATAAAATAAAGTTCAACTAGAGACCATCTATCAGCATACTGACTGCTACAGAAACGTCAACACCACCAAAGTGGTAGAGTGGTTCCAGCAATAATAAATGGACGGTCGGGAGTTCGAATCCTCCAATAGTAAAAAAAAATATATATATATATATATATATATATATACTACATATAATGGGATTTTCGGCCCAGACTGTATCCTTAAAAGAGATGAGCATGGAACGGGCTCTCTGGGAAGGCGAAAACCATACAGTCGATGCCATCCACTTTGTGGACGGGTCACAGAGGATGTCAATTAACCCTCTGATTCCCGCCCCTTGTTCACCAGCATCCTGCATTGTCAACCATATAACTAGCGGAGCAAAAACTTAACTCTTTGACTCCCTCACCCTATCCACCAGCTTCCTGTAAGATATAGTGAGGGTGTCAAGGGCTTGTTTTTGCAATTGGTCGATGTGTTGCGGAAGTCAGTGGGTAAAAATTCCTAACCAACACCTCAGGTATCTGTATTTCACAGGGCTTGTTCAAACTCCATGCCAACACTGCAGGTGTCTGTATTTCACAGGGCTTGTTCAAATTCCATGCCAAAACTGCAGGTGTCCATATTTCACAGGGCTTGTTCAAATTCCATGCCAACACTGCAGGTGTCCGTATTTCACAGGGCTTGTTCAAATTCCATGCCAAAACTGCAGGTGTCCTATTTCACAGGGCTTGTTCAAATTCCATGCCAACACTGCAGGTGTCCGTATTTCACAGGGCTTGTTCAAATTCCATGCCAACACTGCAGGTGTCCGTATTTCACAGGGCTTGTTCAAATTCCATGCCAACACTGCAGGTGTCCGTATTTCACAGGGCTTGTTCAAATTCCATGCCAAACTGCAGGTGTCTGTATTTCACAGGGCTTGTTCAAATTCCATGCCAAAACTGCAGGTGTCCGTATTTCACAGGGCTTGTTCAAATTCCATGCCAACACTGCAGGTGTCCGTATTTCACAGGGCTTGTTCAAATTCCATGCCAACACTGCAGGTGTCCCGTATTTTGCAGGGCTTGTTCAAATTCCATGCCAACACTGCAGGTGTCTGTATTTGCAGGGCTTGTTCACATTCCTAAACGACACTGCAGGACCTGTGGACACAGGATTTATCATGAAAATAAGTGTACAGTACCCTTTTAAATGTCAGTACCTGTACTTTTAAGACGGCCTTTGTGTACAGTACCTCTTTTAATGTACAGTACCTGCAGGTTTGTTATTACAGGTACCCTTTTAAGTGTACAGTACCTCTTTTAAGTGCCTAAACGCAGGGTACCTCTTTTAAGTGTACAGTACCTCTTTTAAGTGTACAGTACCTTTTAAGGTACAGTACTCTTTTAAGTGTACAGTACCTCTTTTAAGTGTACAGTACCTCTTTTAAGTGTACAGTACCTCTTTTAAGTGTACAGTACCTCTTTTAAGTGTACAGTACCTCTTTTAAGTGTACGGTGCCTCTCTATCACGCAGTCACTATCCGAAAGGAAATTGCCTGACATCATCTCATCTTCCCATTTTCATCATCACATCATCAAGTGCCTTGCACATGGCGTTGGCGACCATGGCCTCCATATGTATCTATCCCTTGTTGGCGACATGGCCCTCATATGTATCTATCCCTTGTTGCCGCAAGCACATCTTCCACCCTCTGTATCTTCAGCAAGTCTGTATCTTCAGCAAGTCCGCCCAATATTTTTCCCCTGGGTCTACCTGGTACTCTCTTCCCCCCCCCCCCCCCCCCCCCCCAGCTTTCCTGTTGTGACCAGTATCATAGTATTATGAAAA
>JAPXFY010000024.1:46243902-46266402 GCA_030674185.1 Monoplex corrugatus
TGTCTGTCTGTCTGTCTGCATGCCTAACTGCCTGCCTGCCTGCCTGCCTGTTTGTATGTCTGCCTGCCAGCCTCTCTCTCTCTCTCTCTCTCTCTCTCTCTCTGCCCTCCTGCCTCTTTGCCTGTCTGTCATTCTGTCTGTCTGTCTCCCTGCCTGCCTGCATGCCTGTCTGTCTTTCAGTCTGTTGGTCTTTCTGCCTGCCTGCCTGCCTGCCTATCTGTTTGTCTGTCTGTCTGTCTGTTTGTCTGTCTGTCTGTTTGCCTGCCTGCTTGTTTGTTGGTAAGTCAGCAGTCCGTCCATCTCAGGTCTGTTTAGCCATCGACTGAGAGGTATTGAGTTTTCACCATGTTTCTTTTGTTTGTTTCTTTCTTTCTTTCTTTCTCTGTGTCACGTATGTGTGCACACGTGTCAAGCACAGGTTAATGTGCTCTCCAATTCTTATACACAACTTTGTTTTCGCTTCGTTCTTATCGTTGTACTTGTTGTGTTTGTGTGATATATATATATGTATATATATATATATATATATATATGTGTGTGTGTGTGTGTGTGTGTGTGTGTGTGCGTGCGTGCGTGCGTGCGTGTGTGTGTGTGTGTGTGTGTTGTGTGTGTTGTAATATTACATATATATATATATATATATATATATACGTCACCCAGTTTGTGTTTCTTTGTTTGTTTGGTCTGTTGTTGTTTGGTTGGTTTTTGTTTCATCAGGAATTTAGAAGGCAAAAAGACTACTTGGCTGTCAAGGAGAGGGGCCTGGACAATGAACCTATTTCTCCAATGTTATAAATATGTATATATATATATATATATGTGTGTGTGTATATATATACATATATATGTGTGTGTGTGTGTGTGTGTGTGTGTGTGTGTGTGTGTGTGGTGGTGGTCTTTCATTTAATGTCTATTCACTTAAGTGATTAAGTGTGTGTGGTATACATACATATATATATATGTGTGTGTGTGTGTGTGTGTGTGTGTGTGTGTGTGTGTGTGTGTGTGTGTGTGTGTGTGTGTGTGTGTTTCAATTCTTTCTCGCTTATTTTTCCAAGAGGAAACGGAGCATCCGTGTGTGTACTGTGGGTTAGTAAGTACCCTGGCCAAACGTTCTTAAGTCTGTTATTCTGTAATGCCAACAGCTTCTCGTGACTACAGCAGTACAAAAGTCTTCACAATACGAAAAGGGCCCTTCCAAAGCTTCGAAAACAGCGCTAAAGCACGACTCAACCTTTTCCTGCAAAAACCGGCAGCAGGCTTAGAACTACAGCAAATATATTTTGATCTAATAAACGAATTCCTGCCTACCCACCATCCTACACACGTGTGTACACGTACTCACGCTTTACTACCCACACACAGCGTGACGCTGGCGTGTACTTACTGAACGGGTAGGGCCTTCGTTGTGACTCACAAGTCGCTTGGTTTAGTTCCACCTCAGTGATTATCATGGAGTCGAGTACGTGTGTCCCGGATGTTGTCTTGTTACCGAAATAGCCACCAACACGCGTTTCTGAAGCGATGCGTTCAGCTGACCTTAATTAAAGAACGGAAGCATGAGTGTATTTTGGGAAGGGTTTAACGACCTTGGTTGAAGATAAAGACTAGTTTGATATCCGTCCTCCGTTGTCGAAGAAGATCACGACTTCAATTTTGACTGTGGGATTGGCGATTGTGGGTCCAGAGATGGTTGGTGAGGCCAATCTGGGCCAGGAAGGCTCGCCCACACGTAGGGCAAACGTGGGTTTGGTGCAACTAGAATTGCAGGTGGCTCGTGCCTTGCGCACTTCAAAACAACTTATGTATGGAGAACTGAGCCAGGGGAAGCGCTCAACTGGTGGCCAAAAGAAACGGTTTAAAGATTGCCTCAAATCATCCATCAATGACCTGGGCATCAACCCCAGTTTCAGTTTCAGTTTCAGTTTCTCAAGATGACGTCTCCGCGCTCAGAACGAATTCCAAATGCACTAACGTCACAGGTGCCATGTGTATGGTGATCATGGCACAAGCCTTAAACCTGCACATAAACCCATGAGCTGGCCAGGTCCTGAGGCCCTACCTAGACTATGTTCTACATAGTCTATATCTTATACTGGTATTTTATCAGCCTTCCACTGGCGTAATCTTAGTTACATGTAAATGACATGTGTATGTGTGTATCTTACCTTCAAAAAAAGAACATACGTATAAAGTAAATAAATAAATAATTAAAGGTCTGAATCACAACACAGCTCGCTGTTCTATATAAACTCGTCTCACATGTCAGAACCGCCCCCCCCCCCCCCTCTCAAGTCAATACCCAAATGCTAAGTTATCAACTGGGTGAAGACAATACTTTCTTAATCAAAGATAGGTATGTGAGTGAGTAAGTGAATAAGAAGTATGTAAGCATGTGAACAAATACAAAATAAAGGAGTATTTAGATATCCCCAGTGTCTGGGAGACGCTTATACGAGATCGACCGAACTGGCGAGGCAAGCTGACCATCGGAGCAACAGCAGCAGAGAGAAGACGTGCAGCAGAGGCACGAAGAAAACGTGAGGCACGCATTACAGTCTGTGATATTAGAAGAAAAAAAATGGAGCGGGCAATAGAAAAAGGTGTGGTAGTGGAAGTGTGTGTGTGGGAGGGGGGGGGTCTTCAAGGGAAAGAACGAGAGGTGAATTGAAATAGAGTACTGTCAAACTATGGCGGTCAAGACCAAACGGGTTGTGTGTGTGTGTGTGTGTGTGTGTGTGTGTGTGTGTGTGTGTGTGTGTGTGTTGTGTGTGTGTGTGTGTGTGTGTGTGTGTTTGTGTGTGGGTTGTGTGTGTGTGTTTGGTGTGTGTGTTTGTGTGTTTGTGTATGTGCGTGAGTGTGTGTATGTGTGTGAGTGTGTGTGTATGTATCTGAGTGTGTCTGTGTGTGTGTGTGTGTGTGTGTGTGTGTGGTGTGTGTGTGTGTGTGTGTGTTGTGTTTTGTGTATGTGTGGTTTTCTGTGTTGTTGTTGTAGTTGTTTTTTGTTGTGTTGTTACATATGTGTATGTATGAGTGTGTGTGTGTGTTTAATACCTTTCACCTTTTATCCTCATGATGATGTTCGAAACATTTTTTTTTTAATTTTGTAACACTCTTACATACACGCACACACCATGCATATAATAAATAGACCTGGATACAGCCAGCGATGCACACACACGTGAACGCGTGAGTGTATACAAACACATGCACGTGCGCACATACGCAGATTCACACACATACACGCACACACATATATATACATAATAGATAGATAGATGAAGATAAAGGATAGATAGATAGATAGATAGATAGATGGATAGATAGATAGATGTATATACAGACACATGATAATAGTATAGATAGATAATGATAGATGATAGATGAGAGAGATAGATAGATAGATAGATAGATAGATTGATAGATATGATAGATAGATAGATCAGATAGAAAGATAGATAATAAGATAGAAGATAGAAGAAGAAGAGATAGATAGATAGATAGATAGATAGATAGATAGAAGATATAGATAGATAGATAGATAGATAGATAGATAGATAGATAGATAGATAGATAGATAGATAGATAGATAAGATTAAGATAATAAAGATTGATAGCGATAGACCGACTAGTTATAGATATAGATAGATAGAGATCTAAAATTTCGATATCATAATACCTACCAGCTCAAAGTGAATCTAGTCAATCTCGTAATCATTTGTCGTTCTCACCTTATCTTCTCTTCCACTACTCTTCTTCATCTCCACTCTTTCTTCTTCATCTCTCATCTCTCTCCTCCATCTCTTCTCCTTCTTCTCTCTTCTCTTCCTCTCTCTCTCTCTTCTCTCTCTCTCTCTCTCTCTCTCTCTCTCTCTCTTTCTCTCTTTCTCTCTCTCTCTCTTTCTCTCTCTCTCTCTCTCTTCTCTCTCTCTCTTCTTCTCTTCTCTCTCTCTCCTCTCTTCTCTCTCTCTTCTTCTCTCTGTCTGCTCTGTCTCTCTCTCTGTCGCTTTTCTCTCCCCTCTCTCTCTCTCTCTCTCCCTCTCTCTTCTCTCTCCTCCTCCTCTCCCCTCTCTATCTCCCTCTCTCCTCTTCTCTCTCTCTCTCTCTCTCTCTCTCTCTCCTCTCTCTCTCTCTCTCTCTCTCTCTCTTCTCTCTGTAAGTGCAACGAACAGGCACGATCTCGCCACAAACCAAGCGGCGAATTGTGATAAATCCGGATAGGTACAATGGCTGTCTTGGCCTGATTTTCCGTTATCCGGGTTTTCGGAAAAATGAAAACTGGCGCAAGAGTAGGAAGTGTAGGAAAGATCCAGGTAAATTCGGCCCCTTAGTTTCCCCTACCCGTCCCGAAATGACAACAAAGATGTTGGAAGTTTTACGCATACATTACACATTACGGATATTTCTCTTTCCGTGGGGTTGAACGAGTAGTTCAAAATCTGATGCGCAGAACATTTGTGTCCTTATGGGTTCCATCAAAATGGCGCTGACTTTTAAAGCGGCACTAAGACACAAGCTCGCGGAGAAGAGGGGCGGGTCTTTTCTATTTCTTTTTTCTTTTTTTCTTTTTTTTTTTCATTGTTTGGCAGGAAGCAGGAAACTATGGCATAAAAAAATGTGACATTCGGAACATGGAAGCGGGGTCTGCGGGTGGAGCCGATGTCTGGGAGAGTACAGCAGGTGTTCCAGGAAGTGGGGGAAACACCCAGAAGTCACCAGCACAATGGTGCGAGACCGGACACAGTTCTCCTCTCCCAGTCATCAAGGCAAATGATTCTGATCGAACTCACTGCACCGTATGAAAGCAGAACGGAGGAAGCCCGTATCTACGAGACTAAAAAGTACGCCAGTCTAGCCAGCAACGTGAGCAATTCGACTTTCAAGCCGAAGTCCTCGTCATGGAGGTTGGAGCGAGAGTGCTGTGGGAAAGTTTTAGTGTCAGTTTCAGTTTCAGTTTCTCAAGATGACGTCTCCGCGCTCGGAAAGAATTCCATATGCACTAATGTCACAGGTGCCATGTGTATGGTGACCGTGACACAAGTCTTAAGCCTACACATAAACCCATGAGCTGGCCAGGTCCTGAGGCCCTATCTGGACTATGTTTTACCTAGTCTATATTTAATACAGGTATTTTATCAGCCTGTCACTGGAATAATCTTTGTTACATGTAAATGACATGTGTATGTGTCTATCTTACCTTCAAAAAAGGAACATATGTATAAAGTAAATAAATAGATGAATAAAGGTCTGAATCACAACACAACTAGCTATTTTGTATAAAGTTGTCTCACATGACAGAACCCTCCCCCCCCCCCTCCAAGTCAATCCTCAAATGCTCAGCTGTCTATCAACTGGGTGAAGACAATATTTTCTTAATCATAGATAAGTAAGTAAGTAAGTATATAAGTAAATAAGTAAGTTAAAAAAAATTGTGGCCATCTCGGGGTTGTGGGGCAAGGTTGCCTCTGGATTCATGAAACAGTTCTTGAGTTCTTGGAAGCAGGGGACCAAAGCTCCAAAAACAACGGCTGATAGAGTCCCAGCTGGATCTGGTCAAGGAGAACAAAAATGAACTTCATAAGACTTAGAATGTCTCTGTTTTCAGCAGGAGCCCGATAGATGTGTAAGGAATTTAGGGCCGACCTTAAGAATATCAGGATTTTAGGGCCGACCTTAAGAAATCAGGATTTTAGGGCCGACCTTACAGTGTCAGAATTAGGGACCTGAGTATCGGATTAGGGCCGACCTAAGTATCGATTAGGCCGCTTAGAGTATCGGGAATTTAGGGCCGACCTTAGAGTATCGGGAATTTAGGGCCGACCTTAAGAGTGTCAGAAATTTAGGGCCGACCTTAAGAATATCAGGAATTTAGGGCCGACCTTAAGAATATCAGGATTTTAGGGCCGACCTTAAGAATATCAGGAATTTAGAGTCGACCTACAGTGTCAGAATTTAGGGGACCTTAGAGATCGAATTTAGGGCCGACCTTAGAGTATCGGAATTTAGGGCGACCTTAGATCGAATTGGCCTTAGAGTCAATTTAGGCGTAGATATGAATTTAGGGCGACCTAATATCAGATTAGGCGCTAGAATATCAGGAATTAGGTCGACTACATGTCAAATTGGCCGACCTTAGATATCGGAATTAGGGCGACCTAAGAGTGTCAGAAATTTAGGGCCGACCTTAAGTATCAGATTTAGGCCGACTTAATCAGGAATTTAGGGCCGACTTAAGTTCAGGAATTTAGGTGACTTTAAGAGTGTCAGGAATTTAGGGCCGACCTTAGAGTATCGGAATTTAGAGTCGACCTTACAGTGTCAGGAATTTAGGGCCGACCTTAAGAATATCAGGAATTTAGAGTCGACCTTACAGTGTCAGGAATTTAGGGCCGACCTTAGAGTATCGGAATTTAGGGCCGACCTTAAGAGTAGTCGGAATTTAGGGCCGACCTTAGAGTATCAGGAATTTAGGCCGACCTTAAGAGTGTCAGGAATTTAGGGCCGACTTAAGAGTATCAGGAATTTAGGGCCGACCTTAAAGATGGCAGTGAATTGTAGGGCCGACCTTAAGAGTGTCAGGAATTTAGGGCGACTTTAAAGTGTCAGGAATTTAGGACCGACCTTAAAGTGTCAGGAATGTTAGGGCCGACTTAAGAGTGTCCGGAATTTATAGGGACCGACCTTAAAGTGTCAGAATTTAGGCGACAAGGCAGGAATTTAGGCCGACCTTAAGTGTCAGGAATTTATGGCGACTCTAGAGTATCAGGAATTTAGGGCCGACCTTAAGAGTGTCAGGAACTTAAGGCCGACCCTAAGAATTTCAGGAATTTAGGGCCGACCTTAAGGGTATCAGGAATTTAGGGCTGACTTTAAGAGTGTCAGGAATTTAGGGCCGACCCTAAGAATTTCAGGAATTTAGGTCTGACCTTAAGAGTGTCAGAAATTTACGACCGAAACACTTGCTTGAAGTCGGAGAGGGTGGGGCGTTTCTCCTCTGATGACCTTCTGCTGCTGGCTCTCCCAACGGTTTCTTGTTACTCAAATTCACATGGTTTTCTTTCTTTCTTTCTTTCTTTCATTTTTTTCTTTCTTTTTCTTCTCTATTTCTTTCTTTCTCTCTTTCTCACACACACAAACACACACACACATACACGCAACCTCATACGCGTACACAGAGAGACAGACAGACAGGCAAGCAGACAGACATACAGACAGAGACAGAGAGTTCCGACACAACTGGATTTCAGATATAAACGCCAAAGAACGTTTATCAGAGTATGCAAGCTTTCAACGAGCAATAATTACATGTAAATGTGAAAAGCATGTTGATTGTAATCAGTCAAGACTATTCACAGACGTGTATGTACATTTCAGGGCAGGAATGACTGTGATCTCCTCGTATGAAAACAGACATAAAGACATGTCTTCTTCCAAGGACCTCGTGAGTCTGCTTCGTAAATTAGAAACTGAAGATGAGTGACATGTTTTGAGTGTGATGAATTCAAGAAACATGTGAAACCCTCTTTGTAGGCCTATATATTATAATCGCATTAGTTGTTGCCTCACTCATATTATGTCGGCAAATGATGAAGAGTCTGCTGGCCAACTCTCTAGATATTTATTCCGATTTTTCAAAAGACACAAACTGAAGTGCTTGAAATAGATCTGATTCTAATGACACAAAATTGAGTGTGATGATTTGTCTAATAACGAAAATTGCATCCACAGGTTTTGTATTTCTCGATCAAAATGATGCCATACAAATGTGTGTGTGTGTGTGTGTGTGTGTGTGTGTGTGTTGCGTGCGTGCGTGCGTGCGTGCGTGCGTGCGTGCGTGTGTGTGTTGTTGTGTTGCGTGCGTGCGTGCGTGGTGCGTGCGTGCTGTGTGTGTGTGTGTGTGCGTGCGTGCGTGCGTGCGTGCGTGCGTGCGTGCGTGCGTGTGTGTGTGTGTTGTGGTGTGTGTGTGTGCGTGGTGGTGTGTTGTGTGTGTGTTGTGTGTGCGTGCGTGTGTGCGTGGTGTGTGTGTGTGTGTGTGTGTGTGTGTCTGTCTGTCTGTCTATCTGTCTGTCTGTGTCTCTGTGTGTCTGTATGTCTGTGTGTGTGTGTGTGTCTGTGTGTCTGTGCTGTGCGTGCTGTGTGTGTGTGTGTGGTGTGTGTGTGTGTTGTCTGTCGTGTGTGCGTGTCTGTGTGTCAGTCTGTGTGTGTGTGTTGTGTGTCTGTCTGGTCTGTCTGTTCTGTTGTCGTGCTGTGTGTCTGTGTCGTGTGTCTGTGTGTGTGTCTGTGTGTCTGTCGTGTGTGCGTGGTGTGTGTGTGTTGTGTTGTTGTCTGTCTGTTGTTGTTGTGTCTTGTGTGTGTGTGTCTGTGTTGTGTCTGTGTGTGTCGTGCGTGTGGTGCGTGGTGTGTGTGGTGTGTGTGTGTTTGTGTGTGTGTACTTGTATGAATGTGTACACACGCACGAGTGTTTGTATGTATGTCCATAGATGGAACATTAAGTGTTATACGAGTAGTTTCTAAGAATGAGCTGTACATAAGTAGGACCACTTGCGTGTATGTCTATGAATGGAAAATTATGCAACAGCTTCTGAGAATGTGCCTGGATATAACACGTGATGTATACGTACATATTTCTATTTAAGTACACAATTGTGTATGACCATGTGTAGGCAAACATATTTATACAGGGGGAAAGACAGGGCGAGAAAGACAGACAGAAAGACAGAGACAGGAACACAGAGACAATGAAAGACATAGAGATAGAGAGACAGAGAGAGAGACAGAGAGAGAGAGAGAAAGAGAGAGAGAGAAAGAGAGAGAGAGAGAAAGAAAGAGAGAGAGAGAGAAAGAGAGAGAAAGAGAGAGACAGACAGAGAGAAAGAGAGAGAGAGAGAAAGAGAGAGAGAGACAGAGACAGAGAGAGAGAGAGACAGAGAGGGGGGATAAAAAGAGGAAGAGAGAGGGATTATGCTCACACATTGACGTGAACTGATTGATTTATTCAATAAAGTGTTTGACATCTGACTTTACACAGACAGACAGACAGGCAGACAGACACAGACAGACAGACAGACAGAGACAGACAGAGAGGGAGACAGAGAGAGAGAAAGGGAATTCAGGCTTTACATATTTCTCAAATTTTTTGTATCTAGTGTTTGTTTGTTTGTAATCTTACGCTTGACAAAGGCCAGTTGGCCGAAAATTTGCGCCTGTCTTGTTTTGTTGCATTAGATACGCGTTCATATTCTTCTTTCGTGTTTTTTCTGGTTCCTGTTTGCTTGAACGCGGGCAGTCACACTTGTTTTGGATTTACATGGTTTTATTCACATAAAAGCCATGGCACCTCGCGGAGGGGCATACACATACATACAAACACACAGATATACAGAGAGATTGGGGAGAGGGAAGAGAGAGGAAATGAGAGAGAGTTTAAGAGTTTGAGGGACAGAGATAGAGAGAAAGGGCGAAAAAGAAAGAAAGAGAGAGAGATAGATAGACAGACAGACAGAAAGTGACAGACAGACAGACAGAGACAGACAGAGACAGAGACAGAAAGAGAGAGAGACAGAGGGAGAGAGAGAGAGAGACAGACAGAGAGAGAAAAAGAGAGAGAGACCGAGACAGACAGACAGACAGAGAAAGACAGAGAGAGACAGAGAGACAGACAGACAGACAGACAGACACAGAAAGAGACAGAGACACAGAGAGAGACAGAGACAGAGAGCCAGACAGACAGAGAGAGACAGAGAAAGCGAGGGAGTGCGAAAACCCCTTTCCCAATAGCAAAGAGGAAATGGATAAGCCCTGCTTCCGAAGGTTACAGTTGTAAAAGATAAACATTATGGTCAGGCCACTTGTGTGCAGCTGTGATTCCAACTTTGTTACACGAGTGATATAACTCAGGCTGACGACAAAAAAAAGTAGACAGATAGATAGATAGATAGACAGACAGATAGATAGATACATACATACATACATACATACATACATACATACATACATAACTACATACATACATACATACATACATACATACATACATAGATACATACATACATACATACATACATACATACATAGACAGATACTTACAATACAATACAATACAATACAATACTTTATTTTGTATAGCGCAAAATCTTGATAAAATCAAATCTAAGCGCTAAAACAGACACACAGCACGCACGCGCACACACACACACACACACACACACACACACACACACACACACACACATACACACACACACACACATACACACACACACACACACACACACACACACACACACACACACACACACACACACACACACACGGCTAAAATGGGGAGAAAGAATAAAAGCAATGGAAAATTATAGAGAGCATATACTTACATACATAATAATAATAATAATAATATATTTTATTTATATAGCGCAAAATCTTGATAAAATCAAATCTAAGCGCTGAGCGTATACATGCATACATACCTACATACATATGAGCGTATACATGCATACATACATGCTTACATACTTACATACATAAATCTAAGCTGAGCGTATACATGCATACATACATACATACATAAATCTAAGCGTATACATACATACATACATACATACATACATACATACATACATACATACATACATACGTACGCACATGCATACATAATAATTACAATATTTATATAGCGCAAATCTCGACAAAATCAAATCCAAGCGCCGAAAAGACACACACGCACACACGCACGCACGCACACACACGCACACGCACACACACACACACACACACACACACACACACACACACACACACACACACCACACACACACACACATGCATGGCCACAAATGGGGAGAAAAGAATAAAAGCAATAAAAGCAAGAATAAAACCAATGGAAAACCACAGAGAGCACATCATATACAATTATATATTAAAACAAAGTGATTCCCCTCCGAGCGGAGACAGGCTGCAGAGGGGGGTTGAGTGAGGTTAGGATTTTATGCAGAGGAGAAAAGGTGAGTTTTGAGAGCGGACTTGAAGGAGGCAAAAGTAGGTTGCTGACGGACTGAGAGAGGAAGTTTGTTCCAGGAGAGTGGACCAGAAACAGAGAAGGCTCGTGGACCATAGGTATTGAGCTTAGTGCGTGGAAAGCGAAAAGTCAGAGGATCGGAGGCAGAGCGGAGGGTACGTAAGGGAACATAGATCTCAAGTAGGCTTGACAGGTAATCGGGGGCTGCGTTATTGAGGCTTTTGTAGCACATGGTGTCTAGTTTGTACTGTATGCGCTTTGATACAGGGAGCCAGTGAAGTTGTGCCAGGAGAGGAGATATGTGGTCAGCTTTTTTCTTTTTGAGTACAAGGCGTACAGCATTGTTTTGAATGCGCTGTAGGATGTGAATGGTGGAGGCAGGAAGACCAGACAGGAGTGAATTGCAATAGTCAATGCGAGACATTATGAAGGAGAGAACGAGTTTTGCAGTTGTTTCGACAGAGAGATACTTCCTGATCAGGCTTATACGATGGAGATGATAGTAGCAAGATCTGGCAGTTTGAGAAACAAAGTTGTTCATGGACAGGGTAGAGTCAATGCAGACACCAAGGTTTTTAGCTGAATCAGAAATTGGGACTGATGTGTTACATAATGGGAGAGAAAGAGGATATACTTACATACATAATAATAATAATAATAATATATTTTATTTATATAGCGCAAAATCTTGATAAAATCAAATCTAAGCGCTGAGCGTATACATACATACATACATACATACATACATACATACATACATACATACACACACACATACATACATAACACACACACATACATACATACAAGCACACATACATACATATCATCAGATATGTATGTACGAACGGAGACTCAGACATTGACATAAGCTTGTTGGAGAATTGCTCATTGCATCTCTTTCAGGAGAAAATTGGTGATAAAAGAATCATCCTCGTTATTGTAATCAATGCCGTCATCTCCATGTTTCTTTCTAATGATTGTCACTGTTATCATCATCACAATTATTGTCACTGTTATCATCATCACAATGATTGTCACTGTTATCATTATCACAATGATTGTCACTGTTATCATCATCACAATTATTGTCACTGTTATCATCATCACAATTATCGTGATGGGGTGGTTGTTATTATGATCTTGATGTTATGTCGTTTTGTTGCTGTCGCTGCTGTTGCTGTTGTTGTTGTTTTTGCTTTGTGTTATTGTTGTGGTTGTGGTTGTGGTTGTGGTGGTTGTTGTTATTGTTGTTGTTGTTGTTGTTGTTGTTGTTGTTGTTGTTGTTGTTGTTGTTGTTGTGCGGTGATAATGATGATTACGATTCTTTTTTTCGCTGTCATCGTCGTCGTTGTCATCATCATTACACTATTATCATACTACTACTGTTGTTGTTGTCGTCGTCGTCGTCGTCGTCGTCGTCGTCGTCGTCGTTGTTGTTGTTGTTATTGTTGTTGTTGTTGTTGTTGTTGTTGTTGTTGTTGTTGTTGTTGTTGTTGTTGACGACGACGATGATGATGATGATGATGATGATGATGCGTCAGGTTGGAAAATACGAATTATGTGTTCGTTAGATATTGATATCAGAAATGTTAAGCGTACAATGACGACGTTAAGATTTAGAATAACAGATATTTCAATACATTATAATCATCACAAAAATGTTCCTGAAAGTGCACTGATATATCCATTATTCAAGACTGCAAAAGAAGACGAAGCACACTACTTGCATCGTTGTCCTTCAATGAATTTTTGATGTTCTGCAGGAGTTCATTACTTGAACATTTTATGAAAACCTGTGTCTTTTTCGAGTTAGTGTACTTTTGGCAAATCAAAATTTTTTTAAAAATCTACTTAAAAATCTTTGTGCATCATACCTATATAAAGCATCGAAACTACAAAGAAAAAAATTCTTAGCTGATGAAAATCTTTATTGTGATCATACTGCGTATTCATGGCAATTATCTACGCATGTAGGCCTGTGTGATATCATCATATTATATGTAAATGATTGTTTCATGTTAATCGTAATTTTTGTCCAGTTTTCTTTTGTCTATCTTTCAGAAGAGGCCGTAGCCTGTGACTGAACTAATTCCGTTTCTGTTTTACACCTCTCTCTCTCTCTCTCTCTCTCTCTCTCTCTCTCTCTCTCTCTCTCTCTCTCTTCTCTCTCTCTCTCTCTCTCTCTCTCTCTCCTCTCTTCTCGTGTATCTGTCTCCCACCCTCTCTCTCTATCCTCTATCTTCTCTCTCTGTCTCTGTCTCTGTCTCCGTCTCTGTCTCTGTCGACTCTCTCTCTCCTCTCTCTCTCTCTCTCTCTCTCTCTCTCTCTTCTCTCTCTCTCTCTCTTCTTTCTCTTTCTCTCTCTCTCACTATCTATCTATATGTCTCTCTATTTGTCTATCTATCTTTGTCTGTCTGTCTATTTATTTATCTGTCTGTCTGTCTGTCTGTATATTTGTCTGTCTTTCTATCTATCTACCTGTCTATCTATCTATCGATCTATCAATCTGTCTGTCTTTCTATCTGTCCATCTGTCTATCTCACTATCTGTCTGTCTATCTGTCTATCTTTCTATCTATTTCTAATCCTTTCTGTTTCCCCTTCAGAAGGGTCTGTGGCTTTAACTAAATAAATTCCGTTTCTGTTTTCCCTCTCTCTCTCTCTCTCTCTCTCTCTCACTCTCTCTAACTGGGAATACAAAGGGAATCTTCATCTGCAGTCTTGTGACTGTGGTACTGACCAATGGCAAAAATCCTTGAACGTGATTGGCCCAAGACCAACACGACGAAACACTCAAGCAGCCAAGGGGAAACAAAAGCAACTATTTCGATCACCTTTCCCCACCCACGTAACAAAGAACTCAATATCCCGATGCGAGAGGCAGTGAGCGTGGTTAGTTGTTTCCTTTAGTTGACTGGTCTGTTGGTTATTTTGAAATGAGCTTTCGTGTCTCATTAAGTTTGCACCCACTCTGCAAGGCGTCACGAGACCTTGGAGTCAGAAGCTCTAGTAGAGGCTGTGTGTGTATTTTTGGCTGTGCGCTTTGCGAAATGTTGTCGGGAAATCCCGATTTTGTGGAATGCTTGAATGATTTTAATTCACGCGACGTTGACTGTGGGAATCTGAATATAGACAACAACAACAAAATTTTAAAAAGCAGTTGGTTGACTGGTTGGTTGGATTTTTTGTTTTGTTCTGTTGTTTTTTATCACGGAATGGTCAGCTGTGTTTCAAACTTTTTTCTACTCAACGTAACATAAGGGAAGTGTGTGTGTGTGTGTGTGTGTGTGTGTGTGTGTGTGTGTGTGTGTGTGTGTGTGTGTGTGTGTGTGTGTGTGTGTGTGTGTTATAGTTTTTCCACTGAATTTTGTGTAGTTGTTTCTTTGCAGTTCTCGTGTGTGCTTGATAAATGCCCATCAGACGGCTACAAATCTGTGCCTGTCATTCTTGTTTCACGGACTAGAAGCACGTTTCTCGTTCTGTATACGAACAGTTTTTGTTTGTTTGTTTGTTTGTTTGTTTGTTTACAGAACGTAGTTATGGTTTCGGTTGGTTGTGCTGGGTGGGCTGTTTTTTTCATTTACTGTCCGTCTGTTGATACGGGCGTCAGTTCTGACAATTTACGGTTTCTTGAAGTCTGGATTGCCGGCCTTCTTGAAGTGACTTGTGGCACTGTTGGCAGTGTCTGTCTCTTATTATTCCACATGGTTTGGTTTGGTTAATTGGTTAGTTTGTCAGTTAGGTAGGTAGGCAGGTAGGCAGGCAGGCAGGTAGGTAGGTAGGTAGGTAGATAGGTAGGTAGGCATGTAGGCAGGTAGGTAGGTAGGCAGGTAGGTAGGTAGGTAGGTTAGATATGTAGATAATAGGCAGGTAGGCAGGTAGGTAGGTATTAGGCAGGTAGGTAGGTAGGTAGGTAGGCAGGTAGATAGGTAGGTAGGTATGTAGGCAGGTAGGTAGGTAGGTAGGTAGGCAGGTAGATAGGTAGGAGTAGGTACGTAGGCAGGTAGATAGGTAGGCAGGTAGGCAGATAGGTAGGCAGGTAGATAGGCAGGTAGGCAGATAGGTAGGTAGGTAGGAAGGCAGATAGATAGGTAGGCAGGTAGGTAGGTAGGTAGGTAGATAGGTAGGCAGGTAGATAAGTAAGTAGGCAGGTAGGTAGGTAGGCAGGTAGATAGGTAGGCAGGTAGATAGGTAGGCAGATAGATAGGTAGGCAGGTAGGTAGGTAGGTAATAGGTAGGCAGGTAATAGGTAGGTAGGTAGGTAGGCAGGTAGGCAGGTAGGTAGATAGGCAGGTAGGTAGGTACGCAGGTAGATAGGTAGGTAGGCAGGTAGGTAGGTAGGCAGGTAGGCAGGTAGGTAGGTATGCAGGTAGGTAGGCAGGTAGATAGGTAGGTAGGTAGGTAGGTAGGCAGGTAGGTTGTTAGGCAGGTAGATAGGCAGGTAGGTAGTAGGCAGGTGGGTAGTTAGGCAGTTAGATAGGTAGGTAGGTAGGTAGGTAGTAGGCAGGTAGGTAGGCAGGCAGGTAGGTAGGTAAGTAGGCAGATAGGTAGGCAGGTAGGTAGGTATGTAGGTATGTAGGTAGGCAGGTAGGTAGGTATGTAGGCAGGTAGGTAGGTAGGTTGGTAAGTTGGTTGGTAGTAGGTAGGTAGGAGGTAGTCAGGTAGTCAGTCAGTCGGTTGGTTGGTTGGTTTGTCGGTCGGTTGTCGATCGGTTGGTTGGTTGGTCGGTCGGTCGATCGGTTGGTTGTGTTGGTTGGTTGGTTGGTTGGTTGGTTGGTTAGTCAGTCAGTCAGTCAGTCAGTTGGTCGGTCGGTCGGTCGGTCGGTTGATCGGTCGCTTGCTTGCTTGCTTGTTTGCTTGCTTGCTTGCTTGCTTGCTGTTGCTGTATAATTACATTTGCCGTAAAAACGGTTATGATGTTTGTTAGTGCTGAAGAGACATCAGGCAACTGGTGGTCGGCAATGTCACTCAGAATAAGCAACTTCACTTGTTTTTTCATGCGTTCCCACATCTTGGATTTGCTAGGTTTGCTAGATTTGCTACGACAGTTTCGCACACACACTCACTTGAAAATTTGCTGAGACGAGTTTCTTAGGCGTAACAAATCAAGCTAGATGCTAGATGCTAACGGCTAGCTAATCTAAGGGTGAGCGTGTGTGTACAAAACTCGTCGAAGCAAATCTAGCAAACCTACCAAATCCAATATGGCGGAAGGCATTGAAAAAATACGTGAAGTTGCTTCTTTTGGTGAAATTGCCGAAAACCGTTTTCCTGATGAATCTTCAGCACTGACAAACATTATAACCACGTCTGGTGCAAATGTAATTACAACAGCAACAGAGGACGAAGTCGTCATCTAAAAATCCTAAGCTAGCGCCTCTCGAGATCGCTACATTTCGCTAACGTAGCTGCTAACGTTGTTCGCACAAAAGGACTGTAAGAAACCTCTCGTTTGATTGGCTCGTTTTACTACCGTTGTCTCACTTCGCTACGCCTACGAAACTCGCCTCTGGCTGTTATCATCTGAAAGGAAGAAGGAATCTTTTATTTAATGTCTGTTCACAATAGTGACTTTAGACATACGAGAAGAGAGAAGAGAGAGAGAGAGAGAGAGAGAGAGAGAAGAGAAACAAAAAAAAAAGAATGGGGAGGGGGGTTTGAATGTAAGAAGGGGACAATTACAATTGATTATTCAGAACAATGAATTAACAGTGGCAAATAATAACATACAACAATTAATTAACTCTTCATAACAATCTGCCAACAGGGGATCTGAGAATCAGCTGGACTACCGAAATAATATCATTATTTTTGTAATAAAGGATATCTCTAGAGTCAGTACATGAAAAACCGAGATTGTTATTTCTATATGTCGTAAGTAAGATAGGACATTCAAAGAGCATCTGGCTTTAGCTTGATTTCATCATCATCATCATCAGGTGCCTTACCGCATGGAGTTGGCAATTATGGACTTCCATCTGTCTCTATCACTTGTTGCCTCAAACATCTCTTCCAAGCTCCTTGTCCCCAGCCACTCTGCAAGTCCGTCTAGTATCTTCTCCCTGGGTCTACCCGATGATCTCTTTCCCTCCAGCTTTCCCGTTGTGACCAGGTGCTCCAATTCCCCTTTCCTCATAAAAGGACCTATAAATGTTGCCTGTCTTTTCCTAATCTTCCTTATGAGTGATCTACTTGTGTCTGCCTCCATCAAGACTGTCTCGTTTGTTTGTCCATGGAACTCTCAACATTCTTCTTAGAAACCACATCTCGGCTGCCTCAATCTTGTTCTGGCTTCGCTTGTTGACTGTCCACGTCTCGCAGCCGTACAACAGTATTGGTTCTATATAACATTCAAGAACGCTCTTCCTGATGTTAATTGATAGAAATTTGTTGGTAAGAATGCTTTTCATCTTCTTGAATGCTGTTTTGGCTTGGCCGAATCTGCTGGCTATTTCTGATGTGCATCTACCGTCTGGTGAAATGATCGTTCCCAGGCATTCAAATGATCTGCTACGCTTTAAGAAACTCGCCTTAGGACCTACCGGTGCTTTTTGCTGTAAGGATGTCAATAAGCGAGTGCCATTCTCGTCAAGATGTAGATAACCGTGACAACATATTTGTTACACCGCATACTTCTACTGCTTGCACAAACTCCAAATTCAAAACTCACACATTCTGCACACGAGAACTTCGTTAAATTTAACTGCGGAAAACTAATGAGAGAATCTGAAGAAACAATTGATTAGCTCACTCTTTTCATGTCACAGGTCATGAGAAAATAATGTGCATTAGTCAACTATTGTTCACCACTGACGTCAGTTAATAACAATATCTTGACAGACGAAGTAAAAAAAATAATTTCAATTAACAGGTCTAAAGTCCTGGGTAAAATTTTTTGGAATCAGATTTAGAACACTTCCTAATTGGTGAAGGCTTGATTATTTTATAGGTTTGACTTCCGTTTTGCTAGAAAGAACTGATGATTAATAGCTTAGGGCTTGATGTTTATTTAACGTCCCTGTCTCTGTCTCTGTCTCTGTCTCTCTCTCTCTCTGTCTCTCTCTCTGTCTTTCTGTCTCTGTCTCTGTCTGTTTGTCTCTCTCTCTCTCTCTCTCTCTCTCTCTATCTCTCTCTCTCTCGTTCTTTCTTTCTTTCTCTCTCTGTCTCTCTGTCTGTGTCTCTCCCTCCGTCTCTTGTCTCTCTTTTGCTGTCTGTCTGTCTCTCTTCTCTCTCTCTCTCTCTCTCTCCTCTCTCTCTCTCTCTCTCTGTCTGTCTGTCTTTCCCTCTCTCTGTCTCTCTATCTGTCTGTCTCTCTCTCTCCTCTCTTCTTTTCTCTTCTCTTCTCTTTTCTTCTCTCTGTCTCTTCCTCTCTCTCTCGTTCTCTCTCACTCTCTCTCTCTCCCCTCTCCTTCTCTCTCTCTCTCTCTCTCTCTCTCTCTCTCTCTCTCTCACCCCACACACACACACAACACACTCGTCTCTTCTCTTCTCTCTGTCTCTTTCTCTCTCTCTCGTTCTCTCTCTCTCATCTTGTTCTCTCTCTCTCTCTCACTCTCTCTCTCTCTTTCTCTCTCTCTATTTCTCTCTCTCTCTTTCTCTCTGTCTCTCTGTCTCTTTCTGTGTCTCTGTCTCTGTCGCTCTCTCTCTCTTTTTCTCTCTCTCTCTCTTTCTCTTTTCTTTCTGTCTTTGTCTCTCCGTTGTTTCCCTCTCTGTCTCACTGTCTCTGTCTCTGTCTCTCTCTCTCTCTCTCTCTCTTTCTCTGTCTCTCTGTCTCTCTCTTTCTCTCTCTCTGTCTCTTTCTCTCTCTCTCTCAATCTCTCCCTCCCTTTCTATTGTCTCTCTCTCTATTTCTCCCTCTCTCTTTCTCTCTGTCTCTAACTATCTCTCTGTCTCTCTGTCTTTCTGTCTCTGCCTCTGTCTGTCTCTCTCTCTTTCTCTCTCTCTCTCTCTCTCTTTCTCTCTCTCTCTCTCTCTCTCTCTCTCTCTCTCTCTGTCTGTTTCGCTCGCTCGCTCTCTCGCTCTGTCGCTCTCTGTTTCGCTCGCTCGCTCTCTCGCTCTCTCGCTCTTTCTCTTCCATATTTTGATGCATTTATGTTTGTACAAATATCAAGAACATATTTTATGTCGTTGTCTGTGGGTGGTATTGTGGAAAGACGGTAAACATGGGATCCCTTTCGGGACATGTCAGACCTTGCTGAACAACAAAATGGGCTGTGTCTGGAGCATCATGCCTGGCCACTTTCGCGACTGTTCAAACAACCCCTGTGACTGAAGTAAGGCAACGCTGGGAGCTTCCGACTGCTGACTGTTGAGACTATAGTAAGGGGAAAGGAGCTGGCAGCTATGCGAGCTGATGGCAGGGCGGGCTGCCCGAAAGAGAGATGAAAACCAGAGTGGGGCGAGAGAGGCGTCTTCAATTCTCTCTTTGTCCAAAGGCTGGGCTGGACCTGGATGGGTCCGCGTCTTGTGGCTATGTCCCGGGTTTGTCATATCCCCACCTAGCCATTTGATTTGTAAACAAGGTAATTGATGGCTGGGTCAAAATGGGTCATGCAATGGTTTCTAAGAAGAATGTTGAGGGTTCCATGGACAGCAAAGAAAACAAACGAGACAGTCTTGATGGAGGTAGACACAAGTAGATCACTCATAAGGAAGATTAGGAAAAGACAGGCAACATTTATAGGCCATTTTATGAGGAAGGGGGATTTGGAGCACCTGGTCACAACGGGAAAGCTGGAGGGAAAGAGAGCACCGGGTAGACCCAGGGAGAAAATGCTGGACGGACTTGCAGAGTGGCTTGGGACGAGGAGGGTGGGGGAGGTGCGAGGGGCAGCGAGAGATAGAGGCAGATGGAGGTCCATGATGCGGCAGGGCACCTGATGATGATGATGATGATGATGAGATATATATATATATATATATATATATATAGAGAGAGAGAGAGAGAGAGAGAGAGAGAGAACACAAGAAATAATATAATGCATGCACCATCTGTATCCATCTAAGTTACATTAAAAGAAAGAGCTAAGATTTCCTCCCATTCTTAAAGGAGCATGTTGGCACTGTAGACGACAATGGGGAAATCTGATCTCCAGAAAACAAAAGTCAGCATACCTCCATGACTCACCACTACCACCACCACCACCATCATCATAGATCAAATGTCGATTATATTGACTTTGAGAAAGCTTCTGAATTACTTTTCGTAGAAGCGTACTTTGGCCTACTTAGTTTTAAATGGTGTGCATGGAAAAATGTTTGAATGTATTATGAGCATGTACAACTATGTGAAGGCGAAATTGCCATTTAATGCTGCATTGTAAGACTTTGTCAATTGTACATACGGTGTGAAGCAAGGGGATGTATGTAGCCCTATGTTATTTTCTCTGTTTATCAACGAATTAACGTTCGAAATTATGAATTCTGGGAAACATGGTAAAACAATTACAAAGTTAACAAGAAACACCCCGAGGGTGCTGATGGGACCCAGAGCATCAATGCCTCGCCACTCTCCGGACAGTCACCTCCCAAACTTCCGAAGTCATTCGATAGTCATTTCATCAAACAAAGGGGGGCTGTCCATGCGCTGCATGACCCATTCGGACCCAGCCATCAGTTACCTTGTTTACAAACCGAATGGCAAGGTGGGGGATGACATACCCCGGGATAGATCCACACAACGTGTTTCAACCAGATCCAGCCCAGCCTCCGGACCAAAGAGAGAACGGAAGACCCCTCTCTCTCTCTCTCGCCCCACTCTGGTCGTCATCTCTCTTTCGGGCAACCCGCCCTGCCACCAGCTCACATAGCTGCCAGCTCCTTACCCTTTACTATAGTCTGGATAGTTAGCAGTGGGAAGTTCCCAACGTTGGCCTACTTCAACAACAGGGGGTGTTTGAATCGCCGTGAAAGTGGTCAGGCATGATGCTCCAGAAATTATGAATTCTGGGAAACATGGCACAAAATTTACAAATGACCTGTTCAAAAGTTTTATTCTCCTTTGCCTTATAATGTTATGCTGATATCAGAGACAGTAGTAGGCTTACAAACACAGTTAAATAGTCTATAAAGATCAATCTGTTCCCTTCAGTTAAAAGTAAACATGACAAAAAACAATATTATCGTGTTTCGAAAGGGCGGTTGCCTTGCTGCTAAAGAATATGAACGTACAATGGAACTGTCATGCTTGTGGTTCATGTGGAGATATATTCCGATACATATTTTTTCTATTCATTTTTGCGTGCAATGATCATGTATGCAGAGCTGAAAATGTATTGTTGTGTGCTACTATTGGTGCATTATACGGTCTTGATGACACTTCTGTACAATGTGAGAAGAAGTAGTAGTAAGAAAATCTGTGGGGAGCCAGACAGCAAAAGGTCCTCAGATAAGAAACCGCCGTCAACAAGTGTTTCGGCCCTTAACTCCTGACACTCTAAGGGGGCCAGTCCACATCCAGGTCATGACTCCTGCATACCCCTCTGCTGTCACCACTTTTTTTTATATAGAAATTTGTTTTCCTCCGGGAATCGAACCCGCGCATCGTAGGTGGTCAGGTTTCTGTTAAAGAAATTATTAGGATTATCACCACAAACACCAACTGATTAAGTGTATAGTGAGACAAATAGACATCCCGTAAGTTTTCTTTTCTGCCATGAGATGTATGAACTAGTGGTAACAGATGACTCAAATGGAACGGCATGGCCTGTCCCGTAAAGCTTACTGTATGTTGTGTGAGTTAGACGCTATGGGATCAGACAAATTAGGTAATGAGGGTACGAATGAAGTTGATCGAATATGGATTTTCGTTCCGAGCGCCGAGACGTCATCGTGAGAAACTGAAACTGAAAACGGATTTGTTTACGTGTGGCTGAATCAGGGTGTCGGGGATGTGTATAGTTTTCTTTTGTGTCTTCCGCAGCAGACTGATTGATTGCAAATGACAGGCTTGAAATTGCCACGTTCAGAATAATAGTAGATTTGCCTGTTATGGGTCCCCCAGTGGGGATGGCGGGGGTTCTTTCAGTATAAATAGTATCCCCACTTTCTGGAAATTCTGTGCTAGAAATTTCCTCTTTTCTGTCACTCTCTTTGTTTCTGCCTTGTTCTTTCTTCCTATCATTTTCTGCCTCGCTGGTCCATTCACCTGTATGTGTTCGATAAAGCTTTACATACTTTCTCTTAGGATTGATAATTGGGTAGGCCTACATGCATTAAGTGCATTTTTGGCTCTAAGGAACTATGATATGTGGATGCAATTTTAGGTAATTTTGGCCTGTTTTATATGTTTTAGTGTCCTTAGGTATGTGTAGATATGTATTCAGGTGTGTGTTTTTTTTAATCCCCTGTGATAAATTGGACAGAGTGGTCAACGCCAGGGGCAATGCCTTAGATTATTTGAGCGAATGCATTGATTGTGTACTTAATTTTCTTTTTTTTCTTTTTTTTCTTTTTTTTCCTGTTGAAGTATTGTGTGTCTTTTGA
>JAPXFY010000024.1:46273902-46278902 GCA_030674185.1 Monoplex corrugatus
CAGCAGAGAGAGAGAACAGAGACAGACAGACAGACAGAGAGAGACATAGACAAACAGACGACGGAGAGACAGAGAGACAGACAGACAGAGAGCACAGACAGACAGACAGACAGAGAGAGGACATAGACAAACAGACAGAGAGACAGAGCAGACAGACAGACACAGAGACAGAGACAGACACAGAGACAGAGACAGACACAGAGACAGACAGACAGACAGACAGAGAAGAGACAGAGACAGACAGACACAGAGAGAGAACAGAGACAGAGAGAGACAGACAGACAGACAGAGACAGAGAAGACAGACAGAGACAGACAGAGACAGACAGACAGACAGACAGAAGACAGAGAGAGAGACAGAGAGAGAGACAGAGACAGACAGACAGAGACAGAGACAGACAGACAGACAGACAGACAGAGACAGACAGAGAGACAGACAGACAGAGAGAGACAGAGACAGAGAGAGAGACATAGAGAGAGACAGAGACAGACAGACAGAGACAAAGAGAGAGACACACAGAGAGCGTGGCCACAATACAGCACCTCCATTTTTTCTGTACGTATTGCTGTTTATTTACGACAGTGCGTTTTTCTACAGACGTTTGCTAGGGACCACTTTTTTTTCCGTGGAATGTTTAACATGCTCTGGGTGTGTACTGTGCTATGCAGACGCCCGATCACCTCGGAGGCGCAGGTTCGAACAAAAACAACAATATGGAGACAGCCGAAGAGCATTCAGAAGTCATGACCTGGAAGCGGACTGGCCATCTTAGAATGTAAGGAATTATATCCCAAACACTTGCTTGAGAGTGAGCTTCTCTTTGGAGACCCCCGTGGGGATGCCGGGGGCTCTTTCAGTATAATAGTATCCCCACCTTCTAAAAATTCTGTGCTAGAATTTTCCTCATTTTATGTCACTCTCTTTGTTTCTGTCTTGTTCGTTTGCTTTCTGTCATTTCTTCCTATCGTTTTCTGCCTTAATGGTCCATTCACCTGTTATGTTTATTTTCTCTTAGGAGTGATAATTGGGAACACGTATTACGTGCATTTTTGGCAATAGGGAAGTGAGATATGCGAAAGCAGTTTCAGGTAATTTAGGCCCATTTTCATGTATGTTTTGGTGTCCTTAGTTATGTTTTAAATTGTATTCCTGTATGTTTGTTGTTGTTTTTTTCTTAATCCCGTGCGCGGTGAATTGGACGGAATGGTCAACGCTAGGGGCATCTCCTTAGATTATGTGTGCGAATGCATTGATGTGTGTTCTTAATTTTCTTTTCTTTGTTTTGCTGTTGAAGTATTGTGTACGTTTTAAAACGGTTATAGCCCTGATATGGCTCTACGCAGTCGGCTGGGCTTTAAACAAAAATAATAGTCAAAAAAATAAAAAAATAAAAACTTCTTGGAGGACCTTGTGCTGTCCAGCTTTGTTCACAGTTTGTTGCTACTGACACACTTCGGTATGACTGTCTGGCTCGTCAACCCCCTACCCCTCTGCCCGTTCCACTCTGTGTCCCAACCGTGGACCTGCAGCGGGTGTGAGGCAAGCGCGTGCAGCAAGCCAATGAAGCTTACTGATACTACGTCGACAGATCTACTACACGAGACGCGCTCGGACACTGCTGGTAGCGTTCGTCACATCGCTATTTATAGACTTCCGGATTTCCCAGGAGAGAGAGAGCGATGGAAAAAAAACCCAGTTTGTCAATCAAGTCATGAACAGCGCAGCCCTCTTCAACAAATCATTCAAATCGTGCTTTTTGCTGGCCCCTGTACAAAAGCTCGAAGGCTTTTAGCTAATAATTTATAAAGGGAAGATTCAGGGCGCGAGATAGACAGACGCTGATTCGCTACTGCACTCTCCACACACAGTGAAAATCCGAAATTGGAATCACGTAAGCACTGTTGTACTTCTGTCATTTTCAGTTGTGCACACACTCTGTCAGACTGGGCTGGCTCATGACAAGTTCCTATGTACTTGTGATTAACACGCGCTGAATGCGCCTGATAAGACCGCTTTTAGATAACTTCGTGTGTAGGATTCAGCGTGGATTTCTTTTTTTCTATATAAAAACTTGGCCGCTGCTCTGTCTGCGAGAGACCCTGAAACGAACAACATCAAGACAGAAGGTTGCAAACTGTTGTCCCAATCATTTCTCCGTTGATGCTCTTGAGAACGTATTTCATTTTGTTGTAATCAGTGGAGGCCATATACGATTAGACAGACGCGGAGTCTGGTTAACACGTTGGTGCCAAAGACTCTCTAATTGTGTCTATGATGATCGCCGTGGGTTCTGTGCAGTAACTTCGACCAGTCGCAGAGACCTTACCTCTCAACTGGACGTAACATTGGTACAACTCCCACTGTATAATATGCAGAGACGTAAACTGTCTTAGGGTTCATACTGATCAACTATTCTACTACAACTCAGCAAATACTTTGATATTTCTCACCATTAGCAGAAATCCCTCCAGCATATCAGTGCTGCGTGATCTACAGTACTTAAAAAGCACATTACATAACAGGCATCATACAGATTCCTTAATGCCAGACCAGCTTTAAAAAAATATATCCACCAATGCTGTTATAGAACTTTCAACAGACAGAAAAAAAAACTCCTGCAGAACCTCCATTACCAACTATTTGCTGAACAGTTCAAAGACTTTGACAGGACAAATTTCACAGCAAGAAGTTTTGTTTTTAAACCTGTATTATTATATATCTGGACGATCAGTGAGGGGAGAAAGAAACGGGGAACTTTCTCTATCCGTGCTGCTCAATTTTCAGACGCCTCGACGACAGTTTGGAAGCTGACAGATCGCTTCATCGAAACGAAGCAGGAAAGGTTCCAGCGTTTGAAGGCTCCTTCAAAATAGTAAGTAGTTTCTTCTTTGTCTGTCTTCGTATTTCTCGTTGGTTGGTTTGGTTGATTGGTTGGTCAGTTAGTTAGTTAGTTAGTTTGGTTTAGTTTAGTTCAGTTACTTAAATTTCTTTAGTTAGTTAATTACTTAGCTAGTTTCTCTCTCTCTTCCATCTCTCTCTCCTCCTCTCTCTCTCTCCTCCCTCTCTCTCTCTCTCTCTCTCTCTCCTCTCTTCTCTCCCATCTTTCCTCTTCTCCTCTCTCTCTCTCCTCTTCTCTCTTCTCCTCTCTCTCTCTCTCTCTCTCTCTCTCTCTCTCTCTCTCTCCTCTCTCCTCTCTCTCTTTCTCTTTCTCTCTTCTCTCTCTCTCCTCTCTCTCTCTCTCTCTCTCTCTCCTCTCTCTCTCTCTCCCTCTCTTCCCACGCGTCAGCATAGTTGTTAGAATGTTATACTGACAGCGCAGGGGTTGAGTGTTCTATCCTCAGGCTGGCCCCTGCGGGTTTGTTTGTTTGTTTGTTTGTTGTTTGTTTGTTTGTTTTTGTTTGTTTGTTTGTTTGTTTGTTTGTGTTTGTTTTGGAAGATTTTGTGTTTGTTTTCTCCCCCACCCCCACCCCCCGTGGGTATGCCAGGGGCTCTTTCAGTATAAAAAGTATTCCCACCATCTGGAAATTCTGTGCTAGAAATTTCCTCCTTTCTGTCACTCTCTTTGTTTCTGCCTCGTTCCTTTACTTTCTGTCATTGCGTCCTATCATTTTCTGCCTTGCTGCTCCATTCACCTGTACATGTTCGATAAAGTCTGACGTACTTTCTCTTAGAAGTGATAATTAGTTACATGTACTAAGCGCATTTTTGCCTCTAGGGAAATGAGATATGCGGAAGCAATTTTTGGTAAATTTGGCCCATTTTTATGCATGTTTTAGTGTCCTTAGTTTGTTTAAATTTGTATAGAGATGTGTTTTTTAAGGCCCTTGTGTGATAAATTGGACGGAGTGGTCAATGCTACGGGCATCTCCTTAGATTCTGTGCGCAAATGCATTGATGTGTGTACTTAATGTTCTTTCTCCCCCCCCCCCCCCCCCCCCCCCCCCCTCTGTTAAAGTATTTTGTGTTTTGAAACGGGTTATCGCCCTGATACGGCCTACGCAGTCGGCTGGGCTTTAAATAAAAATGACAATGACTGTTTTCTCTTGTTTTCGTACAGCTGGTTGGCCCTTTTGATAGAACCGTGTATTTGAGATCTTGTGTCACGAGTTCGATCCTGCGTCGAAACGTAAAAATAGCTTGTATTTATATCTTTCTGTCTGTCTTTCTTTCTATTCTTTCTTTCCTTCCGTTCTTTCTTTCTTTCTTTCTGTCTTTCATTTTCTTTCTCTTTATTTGTTTATGTACTTCCTTTTTTCTTCTTTTTATTTTTTTTTGAACTGTGTTTTGAGTGTAGTTTGTCTAATAATGAGGCAGTAGCCACGTAGTGCAAACAAATCTTAAGTCAACGAGTGCGCACTTCTGAGCGAGAGAAACGTTTGGTGAGTTTGAGAAAGATTTTCCTCTTCACCTACACGCATGCATACGCGTACGCATACACAATCGCATAAATTCACACACGGATACAGACACGTACACTCGTACACACGCACGCTCGCGCGAGCACACAGACACACACATACACGCGGCATGCGCACACACACATGCACGCACATACTGGTCAACATGAAATCAGGGTTCATACACACACACAAACACACGCGCGCACGCACGCATGCACGCGCACACACACACATAGATATATACTACCTCTCTTTTTCTCTCTCTCTTTCTTTTTTCTATCTCCCTCTCTCTCTCTCTCTCTCTCTTCCCTCTCTCTCTCTCTTCCTCTCTCTCTCTCTCTCTCTCTCGCTCTCTCTCAGCCTTTCTCTCAGTCCGGCCCTATGTCCCAGCCTTTCTATGTTTTACTCTCTGTTCCCTGAATCACTACTTTCGCTTTAGACCCTCTATCGGTGAGTGTTGGTATATGTTTAATTAGTATGTTTATGCCATACTACTCTCGAAAATAAAAATGTGTTCTTGTTCTTCTCTCCCCCCCCCCCCCACTCTCTCTCTCTCACTCTCACTCTCTCTCCTCTCTCTCTCTCACGCACACACACGCA
>JAPXFY010000024.1:46296402-46303902 GCA_030674185.1 Monoplex corrugatus
GCTGAAGACAGAGAGGGTGGAAGATGTACTTGCAGCGATAGAGGATAGATCCGTGTGGAGGGCCATGATCGCCAACGCCATGCAGTAGGGCACATGATGATGATGATGACGCCTGCAGAACATAAAGCACGCACGTTAAGGATCCTGTAAGTCATCTCGGTATCCGACTGGCTTACAGAAACGTGAAAACACCCAGCATGCACGCTCACCGATGACGGAGTATACGGACTGTGCAGCAACATACCGCCTGCACAGTGTGGACAAATTAACCCTTTGACTCCCGCACCCTGTCCACCAGCATCCTGCATTGTCAACCATGCTATCAAAGCAAAAACTTAAGCATTTGATTCCCTCACCCTATCCACCAGCTTCTTGCTATAGTAAGACAGTCAAAAGATTACGTTTTTGGAGTTGGTAGATAGGGTGCGGGAGTAAAACGGTTATAAAAGAGAAGTACATTCACGCACCCGAAAAAATCGGAACGCTAAAAAATACCCCCAAAAATGTCATAAGTAAAACTGCATTCCAGTCTGCAACATTCTCACATCACATTCATCAGTTTCATCATCATTTTCGTCACGATGCACAAGCATAGTAGACTGAAGCAGGACAGACATACAGACAAACCCTTCGTCATTTCTCGGACCCACTTGAAATCAGGATATTGTAGATATCCCTAAGAAAAGTGTGGCGTACAAGCCTTGCCATGCATAGTACATGCAGCGCCTGTGGTAAGAACATGTCCCTTCAGTATCTGTCTTGTAGTCCAGGTGAAGATCCCTGCCGGGCGATAAAGGGACCAGAATGTCTACCTCGTCCGTCGAATCAACGGGAAGAAGAGTCCATTATATTATTAATAAGTGACACTTGACTGACCCAAATTCTTAGCCCCTCACGGCACACACACACCACACACACACACACACACACACACACACACACACACACACACACACACACACACACACACACAACACACACACACACACACACACACACACACACACACACACACAACACAACACACACACACACACACACACACACACACACACACACACACACACACACAACACACACAACACACACACACACACACATTGTGACTTGTGACTTCAGTTTCAGTTTCTTTTAATAACCGTTTCCGTTCCCTATGTAGGGTACTTTCGCGTCGGTGTCGGTATTTTATAAGCTCATTGGTTCAGTTGGTAAGAGCGACGTACTTAACCCTTTCACTCCCGCATCTTATCCACCAAATGCAGAAACTTAACCCTTTGACTCTATCACCCTGTCCACCAGCTTCTGCAGAAAGTGTTTGCTTTGCTAGCATGGTTGACAATGCAGAATGCTAATGGAGAGGGTGCAGGAGTCAAAGGGTTAAGTTTTTTGCTTTGCTAGCATGGTTGACAATACAAAATGCTGATGGAGAGGGTGCGGGACTTGTCTTGTCTGTCTTTCTCGTCTTGTCTCGTCTCGTCTCTTCTTGTCTTCTGTCTTTCTTGTCTTGTCTTCGTCTTTGTCTTGTTTATCAATACGGTTCTATTCATTTTTGTTTCTGATTCTTTTTGTGATACCTCATGTATCTATTACAATTTTCTTTATTATTCTGATTCTTTTCAATTACTCTGCTTTCACTATTACAATTTCTTTATTACCTCAGTCCTTCTTTCTTTCTTTTTTCTTTTTTCATCTTTCTTTTCTCTCTCTCTGCTCTCTCTCTCCTCTCTTCTCTCTCTCTCTCTCTTCTCTTGTCTCTCTCTCTCTTCTTCTTCCTCTCTCTCTCTCTCCTTCTCTCCTCTCTTCTCCTCTCTCTCCCTCTCTCTCTCTCTCTCTCTCCCTTCTCTCCTCTCTGTCTCTCTCTCTCTCTCTCTCTTCTCCTCTCTCTCCTCTCTCTCCTCTCTGTCTCCTCTCTCTCCCTCTCTTCCTCTCTGTCTCCTCTCTCCCTCTCTCTTCCTCTCTCTCCCTCTCTCTCTCCTCTCTCTCTCCCTCTCTCTCTCTCTCTCTCTCCTTCTCTCCCTCTCTCTCTCCCTCTCTCTCCTCTCTCTCCTCTCTCTCCTCTCTCTCTCCTCTCTCTCCCTCTCTCTCCTCTCTTCTCCTCTCTTCTCCCTCTCTCTCCTCTCTTCTCCCTCTCTCCTCCCTCTCTCTTCCCTCTCTCTCTCCCTCTCTCTCCTCTCTCCTCTCTCTCTCCCTCTCCTCTTCTCCCTCTCTCTCTCTCTCTCCTCTCCCCTCCTCTCTTCCTCTCTGCCTCTCTCCTCTCCTCTTCTCTCTCCTCTCCTCTCTCCTCCTGTTTCTCTCTCCCTCTCTCTCCCTCTCTGTCCCTCCCTCCTCTGTCTCCCTCTCTGTCTCCCTCTCTCTCCCTCTCTCTCTCCTCTCTCCTCTCTCTTCCTCTCTGTCTCTCTCTCTCCCTCCCTCTTCCTCTCTGTCTCCCTCTCTCTCTCCCTCTCTCTTCCTCTCTGTCTCTCTCTCTCTCCCATCTCTCTCTCCCTCTCTGTGTCTCTCTGTTTCTCTCTCTCTCTCTTCCTCTCTGTCTCCCCCTCTCTCTCTCTTGTCCATCTCTCTCTGTGTCCCTCTCTATCTCTCTCCCTCTTTCTTTCTCCCTCTCTCTTCCTCTCTCACCCTTCTCTCTCTCTCTCTCTTGCCACTTTACCTTCAAACCCTGAGCTGTGTTACTTTATATTTCATCTCTCTCTCTCTCTCTCTCTCTCTCTCTCTCTCTCTCTCTCTCTCTCTCTCTCTCTCTCTCTCTCTCTCTCTCTCTTCCATCGATATCAATCATAAACTTCTGTGGACTTTTTGGCAGGGGGGTTGGGAGTCTAATAGTTTAGTAGTGTGGTGGAAACAGCCAGCAGAATCGGCCAGGCCAAAACAGCATCCAAGATGAAAAGCGTTCTTATAAACAAATGTCTGTCAATTAACATGAGGAAGAGAGTTCTTGAATGTTATGTAGAACCAATTATGTTATACGGTTGTGAGGCGTGGACAGTCAACACGCAAAACCAGAACAAAATTGAGGCAGCCGATTTGTGGTTTCTAAGAAGAATGTTGAGAGTTCCATGGACAGCAAAGAAAAATTAACATTAGGAAGAGAGTTCTTGAATGTTATGTTGAACCAATAATGTTATACGGTTGTGAGGCGTGGACAGTCAACACGCAAAACCAGAACAAGATTGACGCAGCCATTTGTGGTTTCTAAGAAGATTGTTGAGAGTTCCATGGGCAGCAAAGAAAACAAACGAGACAGTCTTGATGGAGGCAGACACAAAAAGATCATTGATATAGAAGACCAGGAAAAAAAGACAAGCAACATTTATAGGCCACTGTATGAGGAAAGGGGAAATAGAGCACCTGGTCACAACAGGAAAACTGGAGGGAAAGAGAGCACCCGGTAACCCAGGGAGAAAATATTGGACGGACTTGCAGGGTGGCTGAGGACAGAGAGGGTGGAAGATGTGCTTTCCGCGACAAGGGGCAGATGCATATGGAGGGCCATGATCGCCAACGTCATGCACCAGGGCACATCATGATGATGAGATGATGATGATGAATGATGATGATGATGATGATGATGATGATGATGAGTGTGGTGAAATGCCGAAATGTCTTTTCTCCCACTAGACGAAGCAACAGGGAAGTTTCAGTCTTTTTCTCCTGACGTTTGACAAAGGCCAATCTTTTTTTTTTGTCTTGAAAAGGCCAACTGGCCAAAAATGTGTGTATCATGGGATTAGACGATTTAGGATATTCCCGGGATAGACGTTGCTGAATTCCGCGGACGTGATCAACATCATATGCACAGCCTCCTTTGGTGGGTGACCTTGATTCGACGATATTGGTATAGTTTTGTGGACTTTTTGGCAGTGGGACTGTACAGAGTGAGTCTAATAGTTTAGTAATGTGGTGAAATGCCGAAATGAGCAGTGTGTGAGTGATGTCAATCAAGTGACTCACAAAAATAATGGCTCACAAAACAAGGAAAGAAACTTTCTTTGTGTCTTCGTTTGAAAAGAAAAGCTATACAAAAAATTCCCCACTCTTCGTGATTCATTCTTTTATTGTGATTTGGTTCTGATGGTAATGTTTTATTAATCATCACGAGGGGGGGAGGGGGTAGGTACGCATACTCACACAGAAACAAAAAACAGTGAGTTTAAATGGACGGAGTGGTCAACGTCGGGGACATGTCCATAGATTATGTGAGCGAATACATTGATATCTGCGCTTTATTTTCTCTCTTTTTTTTTTCCTGTTGAAGTTTTGTACGTTTTGAAGCGTTATAGCCCTGATAAGGCTCTACACAGTCGGCTGGGCTTTAAACAACAATAACAATAACAACAATAACAGCCTGTAAGATAAAAACTGGCCAGTTCGCTGTCCGTGTTAATGCTCAGATCATTCTGGTAGCGTCAGTTTCAGTGTTTCATAGGTCCTTCCTATCCACACTTGTTATACACCTTCCCCACCTTCCAATTTCCAGACCTTGCCAGTGCATAGGGTTTTGCGCAGGCTTAAGGAGTCTGCTATTTGAACACACTTCAAACTTTGAGCTGACAGTTTATCAGGATGTAAGCGTTGCCTGTTTTTTTGTTGTTGTTGTAGTTGTTGTTGTTGTTGTTGTTATTTTTGTATGTTTGGTTGGTTGGTTGGTTGGTTGGTTGGTTTTTTGTTCTTGTTGTTGTTGTTGTTGTCTGTTGTTGTTTTGGGGGAAAGGGGTTGGTTGGTTGGTTGGTTGGTTGGTTGGTTGGTTGGTTGGTTGGTTGGTTGGTTGGTTGGTTGGTTGGTTGGTTTGGTTTGGTTTGGTTTGGTTGGTGGGTTTGGTTTGGTTTGGTTTGGTTTGGTTTGGTTTGGTTTGGTTTGGTTTGGTTTGGTTTGGTTTGGTTTGGTTTAGTTTGGTTTGGTTTGGTTTGGTTTGGTTTGATTTGGTTTGGTTCGAACAAGGACAGGCAAGACTTTCGTGCTCCTATTTCCCTACATTTTATCTTCTGTTTGTTTTTCAGGCTCAGGATGCTACTCATCTGTCTACTCCCAGCAGCACAATCACCACCACCATGATCATAATCAGTATCACTACTCCTCCTTCCTCTTCCTCTTCCTCTACCGCCACACCCTCCATCACCACCACCACATCACCACCACACAGCCGTTACCGGGCACACCCCTCCCACATCAGCGGCACCACAACCGCGGCCATCGCCAACGCCACCGCCAACGCCAACGCCAACGCTTTGTCTCTGCACTACTACGACAACCCCACCCCATCCCCGTCCCCGTCCCCCAGCCCGCTAGATATCAAGAGCTGCCTCTATTATCACCACCACCACCACCATCAACACCACCAGCACCACCACCACCAGCACCACGGCCATCACCAGCACAGCGCCGTGGCGACGGTGATGGGGAGAAGTAACAATGTGGCTGACGACGACGACGAGGAGGACGTAGATTACAAGCCCTACTGCGACAGTCGCAGAGGTGAGCCGCTGATTCTGTGCGTGTGTGATGACGCTTTTGCATTTTATACATAATGATTATTAATTTGATGATGGAGATGCGATGATAATGATGTCGATGAGGATGATAGTCATGATGCTGTGGAGTTCCACCTAGGATTGAGACTGCATGACAGGGTTGTACTCTATGCTTACTATCATAATATATCCTGGTTCAACCAGGCCCGAGAGATACAGACACCTGCGGTGCTGGTCAGAAGATTTGAGCAACACCCTCAACGACGCATCCGTGAAGTAGATGAGACTCGACTGTGTGGTCCCAGTCTTCCCAATGAACCCATAGCACGCCTAACTCTGGGTAGGAGTCGGTTAGAGCCGAAAAATCCCACAATGATGATAGTTTTGAAGGGACTGATTGGGATTCGAACCCACAACCTTCCAGTCGGTAGTCCGTTGGGTTAACTACTACACCACGGCGACTGGTTAACGTTCACTTCTTTGTCTCCAACGAACAGGGCCATTGGCACACACATCTCGCTGATTTTCACATTGTGTCCATTTTGATGCATCTGTCACGAGCTTGAAATCGACATAAGTAGACGCAAAGAAGTAGATTGCTATTGTTATTGTTATTGTTATTGTTATTGTTGTTTAAAGCCCAGCCGACTGTGTAGAGTCATATCAGGGCTATAACTGTTTCAAAACATACAAAACTTCAACAGAAAAAAAAGAAAACAAAACAAAATTTAGTACACATACCAATGCATTCGCGTACATAATCTAATGACATGCCCCTGGCGTTGACCACTCCGTCCAATGTATCGCACAGGGGATTTAGAAAATATACTTGAATACAAATTTAAGCATACGGAAGGACACAAAAACATATATAAAAATGGGCTTAAAGTACCTAAAATTGCTTCCGCATATCTCACCTACCTAGTGCCAAAAATGCACATAATACCCAATTATCAATCCTAAGAAAAAATACGTAAGACTTTATCGAACACATACAGGTGAATGGACCAGCAAGGCAGAAAATGATAGGAAAAAATGACAGAAAGCAAAGTGACAAGGCAGAAACAAAGAGAGTGACAGAGAAGAGGAAATTTCTAGCACAGAATTTCCAGAAGATGGGGATACTATTTATACTGAAAGAGTCCCCGGTGTCCCCACGGGTAAAGAAGTAGGTAGACAAGGCACTGTATGTGGCTTTTGTCATGATAGTGCCTCAGCCAATGAGTTTCACTATATTTTTGAATGTACACAATTCTGTGATGACCGACTGAAGTTTATTCCACAAACATATCTGTCAATGAAATCGGTGTTCTCATTATATGACTTCCTGTGTGGAAGAAAAAAAGAAATATATAACGATATATGTAACGATGTGCTGCGGACGCAGGTGCTTTACGCAAACATCTACGGGCTCATCGTCAGCATATGTTCGACCCGATTACTTCCCCTATTGCTTCCACCACCACTATTACTACCAGTATTACTACCACTACTACTACTGCTCTACTGCTGCTCTCTACTACTACTACTACTACCACCACTACTACTACGACTGCTGCTACTACATGTACTACCACCACTATTACTAGCACGACCATCATTGATACTTCTGCTGTTGCTATTACTACTGCTGCTGCTGCTGCTGCTGCTGCTGCTGTTCATCGCTATCATCATCATTATCATCATATCACCACGGTCGTCGTCATCGATCATCATCATCGTAATCATCATCGTCGTCAGTGCCATCACCGCCACCATCATCATCATCGACATAATCATCATTATCATCTTCATCACCATCATCATCCTCATCACCACTATCATCATCATCGACATCATCGTCATAATTATCATCATCATCATCGCCGCCATCATCCTCATCACCGCCATCATCCTCATCGACATCATCAACATCATCGACATCATCAACATCATCATCATCATCACCGCTATATTCAACATCACCATCATCATCATTACCGCTGTCATCATCACCGACATCATCGTCATCATCATCACCATCATCATCGACATC